>CM024757.1:13522600-14122600 GCA_014218235.1 Colocasia esculenta | reverse complement strand
AAAATGGTGGTGCAATTTTTAGTGGAGTCATCTAAAACACCACAACCAACACATTATCTAAAAACCCACACTACATGGTCACAAGATTACTGTGGTAGTGTTTTCCTATTTGGGCCTGAGCCAAACGGGCCTCCACTGAAGAAGATGGGGAAGACGAATGCCGGTGCGGACGGAAGCCTGCAACACCAGAACGGAATCAGGGGGGCCCAGTTGAAGAACCGGAGAGAACCCTCTGATTCTTAAGTCAGTTGACTGCGGGAAAGCTTCAAAGAGAAGGATTCAGTAGTGTGTTGTGTTGTGCGTGAAGGTGCGTACCTTGGCATGGAGTTTACCTGAGCCCTTTATAGGCGAAGGTGTAGAGGGAGTGGGACGGAGCGTCCCCTATTAACATCGGAAAGGGCGCGCCCGTTGGCACCCCTGGCGGGGAGTTACACGTTACGGCGCCCATTGAGGAGCTCGGTAGTTAACGCACTACTTGATCGTGGAGCGCGTGTGTTGGAGCCGTTGTAACCATCGCGATAAGGCGAAGGGTTGCTTGGATTCTTTTGGGCGAAAGGTACCGAGCAGGTTGCCTGTTCGGTAGGCTAGACCTACTGTTCGGTGCTTAGTACCCGGGCGCTGCTTATGCCAACGGGTCCATGGCACGATTCCTACAGGGCCTGTTCAGTAGAGAGTGTATGGACCGAACAGGATAAGGGGTATCCAGAGACTGTCCCTAGGATCCTGGGGGCGCTCAGGAGTAGAGATCGTGTTCGGGATCTTCAACCTCCTCCCGAAGACACGTGTCGCCCTGACGAAGGGCCGCGCCCATCCATAGGATGACGATGGGCCATGATGGGCTTCGCGGGCTTAGGTGGCTAGAAATGGCCACCACACTTGCTCCCCACGCCCTCGAGCTGGCTCAGGAACCGGGCCGTTTGAGGGCGGAAGCCTGTTTGATTGTCATTCTCATTAAATGCGATGTTGATTTCGACGTCACGAACGGTCACTTGGGCGACGCCGCTTGGTGCTTCTCCTCGAAGGCGGAGGAAATCTCATGATGATGAGATGACGTGTCGAGGCAGGGACCCGCCACAGCACGTTCGAACGGACTTCGGCGGTACGCCCGAATGGTCACTTGGAGCGGGGGAAACGCCATTTCGGCCTTTTCGAATTTCACGCCGCCCCTTCATTATAAGGAAGAGGACGGGTGAAGGCGGAAGTTCATGCCTTCAATCTTCGAAAAGCATACTTGCACTCCACGTTTTCCATCGTCTTCTTCTCTGCGATCACTCGCCTTCTTCTCTGTTCGCCGCTCTCATCGCATCCGGCTATGGTGCACAAAGGGAAAGCTGATGCGGTCACCGAAGTAAGCGGAGTGATGCTGGAAGGAGCCCGAGGACCAAGGTATCATCACTACGAAGGCCTCGGGGAATGCTTTCGGATCGGAGACGATTACGAAATCGTTATGGCCAAGGAGGAGGAGTCGCACCTGGTGAACAAACCAGGTTGCTTCGCCCTCTCCGTCGACCACATGGAAGTAGGATTCCGGCTGCCGTTGCCGAAAGTGGCGAAGGCGTTGCTGAACATATGGGGAATCGTGCCCATCCAACTGACGCAGGACGATATGCGTCTTCTACATCGTCTGCAGGCTTCGGAAAGTTCGTGGCTCGGCGGAGGTCTTCCCAGCGCAGCTCAGCCTTACGGCCTCGCCCACGGGGGCCAACGTGTACTACACCAAGCATCGTGCAGACAGGATGCAGATTAACCTGTCGAAGAAGCACTCCAACAACAAAGGTTGGGTGCACCGACTCTTCTTCATCCGACATCGTGACAGCGCGCCGGAGTTCGGGTTTCCAACCAGAGTCCAGACGCCGAGGAAGGATGCTTATCCTTTCCTGATCCAGGACAAGGCGAAAGCTTCGGACAGCTTGAACCGAGCTTTCATGCGGAATGGAGACGGCTATCTGACGGAGTTCGGGCTCGTTAAACATGGTTTGAGCCGACCATGGAGTAAGTACCCGAACACGCCTTGTTTGTAAGTTTGTTAGGTGACTGATTTCTGACTGTAGTTTCTCTCTTCTTCTTTTTGCAGGTGCCGAGGAGATAGCCACTGATCGGGACCAGGAGGCTATGGAGGACTATGCGGAGAAGATCGCTGCCACCGCCCACATGGTGATCGAGGGTGATGACATTTCCGTCGTTGTTAGGATTCCCACTGCGGTGAGGATTCCTACTGCGGTGACGACCACAACCGTGGTGCCATCCCTCACCATGGGGCACCCCGTGACTAGCCCGCGGGTCCCCGAGGAGAGGCCCAAAAACATCTGGCTGAAGAAGAAGGCCGCAAAGGTGATGCAACCCCTGATCGAAGAAGGGGAAGAAGCAGGCCAGCCTCAGGCCAAGAAGAAGAGAGGAAGCTGAAGAAGATCGTGCATCAAGCGGCCGAAGATGAGTCCGAAGAGGAGGATTCCGAAGAGGAAGTACCCCCACTCGCGGTGCGGAAGAGGCATAAGATCGCGATGGTGACCGAAGAAGGGGAGCTGCGGACCTCGCCCGAAGTCCGATCCGGAGCCTCAGTGAGGGTGGCCACTGCACTTGGGCTCGTCGTGGTAAGCGACGAGTCTGAGGGCCTCCTTGAGGAGCGAGTGGGGACTTCTACACCCCAAGACCCTTTCGAGGGCCGAACAGAGGGGGTAGCTGCGACTGGGGCCTCCAGCACCACAGCCGTGGAGCAGACCACGGCAAAAGGTGAAGGCATTGCCACCCAAGAATCCACCTCCGGAGGGGCCAATGCGACGGCGATGCCTACAGCGGGAGTGCATGAGGGGAATACAATCCTCGCTCCCCCCACCGATGTGGTAGTTGAAGTCCAAGCGCAGTTGGCTACTGCAGGTCTCCACGAGGCCGAAGTGACTGCTGAGACCGAGGAGGAAAGACCTCGGGGGTCTCCAACTCTGGTAGGGGGCGAGGAGGCAACAGCTGGAGTGGGCACCGGCGAGGCGGACAGAAGAGAGGAGCCTCCTGCTGGGCTGACTAATGCTGTCGGGGAGGATCACGCCAGCTCCGAAGGAGATTGCCTCCCCTTGACGCTGTCGTTGAAGGCGAAGACTCCTCTGGCGCATTCGGTATCAGTCCTGGAGGCAGCCCTGGAGTGCTTCCAGAGAAGGGCGCCCAGGGACCTCCCCCTTTAGCCCACTGCGTCACAGTTAGAATTGCTGGCGCAGTGTCAGGGGTTAAGCTCGGAGGATACTCCCGAGCACTCGGGGGAGGTCTACAGGGTGAGGTGCCGCCCCGAGGAGGACGACGAGGAGGACGTCGACGTGGAGGCACTGTCAGATAACGTCCTGAAGTCACTGGAGGTGCTGAAGTGGCTTGCCGAGTGCGGGCGGAACCACAAGCATATGTGAGAGGCCGAATTCGCCTTCTGCAAAGAGCTTGAGGGACAGCACAAGGCGCGAGAGACCGAGCTGAAGGAGGAGGTGAAGAACCTCCAAGAGGCACTCCGCACCTCAGAGCTCAACCTAGCCGTCGCTCGGGCAGAGAAGGAGGCTCTTGCCAACGTTCTGTCCGAGGCCAAGGCCCGCGGCGTGGCTGAATACAAGAAAGGACCAGACTTTAAGGAAGACCTAGAGCAGTTCGGCGCACGCTGCTACAAGGTGGGCCTTGGAGCTGGAGAGGACCGTGGACGGAAGCTAGCGTCGATTGAGTACGCCTGTGAGACTTTCGAAGCTATCGTGGGGGAATGCCGACGTCGGACCCAGGATACGCGTCTGGATGGGGTGCACTTTGTGCATTTCCAGTCAGGGCGGATGACCTCTGGAGACGGTGGTGAAGGTCCCTCTGAGCAAGCTCCATGACTGTATCTTCTTTTCTCTCTACTTGGTTGGATAGGCCTTTTGTAAATCACTCAGAACGGAATATACCTTTTTGGTTGACTGACGCTCTATCTTCTTCCCTTGCCATGTTCTGTTCGAATCAGAATTCGCTGGTTTTTAAAGGCTCATGGGTACCGCGCGGGTCTTTGAGAATTGAAAAGTTCTGACCAGGGGCTTGCCTTAGTTTCAAGGTTTCTTAGGCGCCATACTAATTTTCCGAGCTGAAGAGCTCAAACTAAAGATGGGTCGAACAACCTCTTACCCAAACCGGAAGAACGGGAGAAAGAGAGGTTAAATGTCGAACCGGAGGCTTTTACAGATAATAAGCCTTTAGGTTAGATACATGCCAAGTCCTGGGTATGGCATCGCCGCTAGGAGTAGTCAGCTTATATGAGCCCTTCCCGAGAACTTGGGTGACCTGATAAGGCCCTTCCCATTTAGAGGCAAGTTTGTCGACTGCTCTTCGGGGATCCGATGCCGAGCAGCGGCACATGACTAGATCACCTTCGAAGAAGCACCGTTCCCGAACTCGAGCGTTGTAGTATTGCGCGAGTCGCTGTTGGTAAGAGACCAATTTAATGTTGGCGTCATTCTGGCATTCGCCGAGCATGTCTAGGTTCTCCCGAAGCGCTTGGTTGTTGGCGACTTCGTCGAAGTGAGTTGTCCGAATAGTGGGGAGAGCCACTTCTAGAGGCACAACTGCTTCTGAGCCGTAGGCCAAATGGAAAGGAGTCTCTCCAGTGGCCACTCGTGTCGTTGTTCGGTGACACCATAGCACGTTGGGGAGCTCATCGATCCATGAACCTCCTACAGCCTCAACTCTTGTGCGAATCCCGTGCAGCAATGTTCGGTTGGCGTTCTCAACCAGACCGTTTGCCTGGGGGTGTGCAACTGAGGTGAAGTGGTTGTAGATGCCGAGCTCGGAGCATTTCTGCTTGAAGTACGTGCTGTCGAACTGCTTCCCATTGTCTGAGATGATTACCTTTGGAACACCGAACCGGCAGAGGATGTTCTTCCAGACGAACTTCCACGCGGCTCGATCGATGATGGAAGAAACGGGCTCGGCCTCGACCCATTTAGTGAAATAGTCGATGGCCACGAACAGAAACTTCTTTCGCCCTTGAGCCTCTGGGAATGGACCCATGATATCAATCCCCCATCTGGCGAAAGGGCGTGGTTCGAACAGGGTGTGAAGTTGCTCAGTTGGCTGCTTAATGAGCTGACCGAACTTCTGACACTCTGAACACCTCCTGACGAAGGACATACAATCCTTTTGCAGGGAAGGCCACCAAAAACCTACTCGGATGATGTTGCGCGCCAGTGTTCTGCCCCCCAAGTGGCTTCCGCACAACCCTTCATGGACCTCTTCGGTGGCCGATCCCGCCTCTGTAGGGCTGAGGCATCGCAGGAGAAGCCTCGAGAGGGATCGCCAATATAGTTGGCCTTCGATGAGGGTGAACCTTTGGGAGCGCAACCTGATCTTGCGGACTTCGCCTTGATCAGACAAAAGCTCACCTTGAAGCAGATAGACCATAAGGGGGTTGTTGCCCAGTTGACAAGCCCAGAGGGGGGTGAATGGGTCTTTAAAAATCTATTTAGGTGACACCTGTACGTAAAAGTATACACAAAAACAATCTTCGATGTTGGTTAGTAACGGTTAGTATGAACAACAAACTCACAAAGAATCAATCACACAACGCAAGGAATTATCCTGGTTCGGACCTCCTTTCCTTAGAAGTCCTACATCCAGTCCCTGAGCAACAACTCAGGTTTTCACTAACTAGGGTACAGTCCCCCTATGGACACTACAACACCCAGCTCAGCTGGTCTTCCTTCACACCAGAAGGGAATAACCACACCCTGGATACCTCACCAGGTCTTCCTTCACAACCGAAGGGAACAGCACCCTGGATCCCACCAGGTCTTCCTTCACACACGAAGGGAAACACCACAAAGAGAATAGAATGAATTCAAGCCCCTAGATCAAGCTTTTACAAGCCAAGATCTGAAGCAACAAGTACTGAGAGCAAAAGATTGAAACAAGGCACACTCTCAGAACTACACGGGCTCTCTTAGAAATTCTATTACATCACAGAGAGCAAAGAGCTAAAGATGATGAGAGATGAGATTCTTGGCTCTAGACTTCTTGCAGAAGGATTTGAATGCTCGTATGCGAGATGCTTGTTCACCGCTCAGTTGCATATCATTATTTACTTCTGTCTTGTATATATATCTCCTTTTGAAATACGGCCGTTGAAGTAACCGTTGTCTCTTAGATTGGTAGACGTTAGACTGCTTGACATTTGGGAGCTTTAACAATCTTTTATCCAGTTGAGCACGCAAAGAGATAAGGTCTTCTGGCGTCTATATGGTCCAACGTTGTATGACAGAATGTCTTTAGGACCCTACACACATTAAATGCTAGAACAGTAGACAGCTAGGCTGTTTCTTGTTGTCAGTAAACATTGATGTGAGTATTCACCAAAATAGTAATGTCAAATAGCTTGTTCTAAAAGATGTTGACAGAATATGCACAATAGAAAAAGGATATCATCTGCATGCATGCAGAGATACGTTCTGTCTTTATTAAATGCACAGCAGTCAGACAGATAAGAGAAGACTTTGACTATTCAACGCTTTAAGAGATAAGATAAATGTCAAGTCGATATAAACCATAAAGCCGTTGTCTATATGACTTATGAAATCGTTATGAATACTAACAAGTCATTATAGAGAGCAAATAGTTAAAGCAAGTTTATGTGTTCAACAAGGAAATCGTTATGAACACTTAACAAGTCGTTATGAACTTTAAAGAAATCGTTGCACAAAGCAAATCGTTATGAGTTTTAAAGAAATCGTTGCGCAAAGCAAATCATTATGAGTTCTAAAGAAATCGTTGCGCAAAGTAAATCGTTATAAGTTCTAAAGAAATCATTGCGCAAAGTAAATCGTTATGAGTTCTAAAGAAATCGTTGCGCAAAGCAAATTGTTATGAGTTCTAAAGAAATCGTTGCGCAAAGCAAATCGTTATGAGTTCTAAAGAAATCGTTGCGCGAAGCAAATCGTTATGAATTCTAAAGAAATCGTTGCGCGAAGCAAATCGTTGCGAATTCTAAAGAAATCGTTATGATGACTTAAGAAATCGTTACGAAGAGCAAGTCATTGCAAATTCTAAAGAAATCGTTATGATAACTTACGAAATCGTTACGGCGAGCAAGTCGTTGCGATTTCTAAAGAAATCGTTACAGCGAGCAAGTCGTTGCGAATTCTAAAGAAATCGTTATGATAACTTACGAAATCGTTACGGCGAGCAAGTCGTTGCGAGTTCTAAAGAAATCGTTATGATGACTTAAGAAATCGTTACGGCGAGCAAGTCGTTGCGAGTTCTAAAGAAATCGTTATGATGACTTAAGAAATCGTTACGGCGAGCAAGTCGTTGCGAATTCTAAAGAAATCGTTATGATAACTTACGAAATCGTTACGGCGAGCAAGTCGTTGCGAGTTCTAAAGAAATCGTTATGATGACTTAAGAAATCATTACGCCGAGCAAGTCGTTGCGAGTTCTAAAGAAATCGTTATGATGACTTAAGAAATCGTTACGGTGAGCAAGTCGTTGCGAGTTCTGAAGAAATCGTTCCGATGACTTATAGAATCGTTGTGAGAACGACTTGTTTGTAATCAAACGATGTCACACTAAAGAAGTCGTTCAGACACTTAAGAAATTGTTATGAATTCAAATCGTTATAGCACTAAGGAAGTCGTTGTGACTTTCAACAGAAGTCGATGTGGAGTTAGAGAAATATGATCTTGAAATAATTAATGCTTCAGAAAAATAATGCTTACCAATATTGGCTTGATTGACCTTGGCCTTGGAGTATTTCATGTACTTAAGACTTAGAGAACTTTGATAAGGTTTTGTTAATTACCAAAATACATGTATATTTAAACATTTCGTGGGGACAGACTGATCATCAGGGGTCCATCCAGCTCGGAGCTGGAGGGCTAGCCTCAATGGCGGCTACATCTACCTCAATGCTCGGCGAGGTGAGCTCTTCTATGAATATGGAGCGAGAAGAGACGATGTCACCTGAAGATGCCAGCTTGGCAAGTGCATCAGCTCACGTGTTCTGCTCCCGTGGGACATGTATAACTTCAAAGTAGAGGAGACCCTCTGCCCGACTTTTCACCTGCTGGAGATATTGTGCCATGAGAGGCTCCCTTGCTTCGAAGTGTCTACTCACCTGGCTGGCGACCAATTGCGAGTCGCTAAAGACCCGTAGCCAAAGCGCTCCAAGGTGCCTAGCCATTCGGATTCCGGACAGCAGTGCCTCATACTCAGCCACGTTGTTGGAGGCAGAGAAGCGGAACCTCAGAGCATACTGGAACTCTAAACCTTCTGGGGAGGTGAGAACCAAGCCTGCTCCGCTCTCTGTGACACAAGATGATCCGTCCACATAGAGCTCCCATGGAGGCTCGTCAGCCAATGGAGGGTCCTGCTCGGCCGGAAGGGTGCATTCCGCAACAAAATCCGCCAATGCTTGCGCCTTGATGGCCGTCCTTGGACGGTAACTAATATCAAACTCGCCTAGCTCAATGGCCCATTTGATGAGTCTACTGGAAGCCTCTGGCCGCTGAAAGATAAGCCTCAATGGCTGGTCGGTGAGGACCGTAATTGAGTGGGCTTGGAAGTAGGGCCTAAGCTTCCGTGCGGCCGTAACCAGTGCCAGGGCGAGCTTCTTTGCTTAAGGGTACCTTCTTTTAGCTTCCTGAAGGACCCTACTGATGTAGTAGACTGGATGTTGTGCCACTGCCTCTTCTCTGATCAACACTGCACTGATGGAATGTTCGGTGACCGAAAGGTACATGAATAAGAGTTCCCCGAGCACAGGTTTCGAGAGAACAAGTGGGGCTACCAGATATACCTTCAGCTCGGTGAAGGCGGCTTCGCAGTCCTCGATCCACCGTACATGCCCCCCTTGTTGTGAGGAGCCTTTGGGGCCTTGCAGCAACTTGAAGAAGTTGAAGCTCCTCTCCGCTGCTCGGGACATGAACCGGTTCAGTGCAGCGAGACGTCCAGTGAGGCGTTGGACGTCGCGTACCGTCTTGGGACTGCCCATCTCAAGTATGGCTTGGATCTTCTCAGGGTTGGCCTCTATTCCTCTGTTTGAGACGAGAAAGTCGAGGAACTTACCCGAGCGAACTCCAAACGCACACTTGGCTGGGTTGAGCTTCATGTTATACCTTCGTAGAGTTCGAGGTCGAAAATGTGGTCGGCATTCGGGAGTGTCTTGATCAGCATGTCATCGACGTAGATCTCCATGTTTTGCCCAATCTGCGGCTCGAACATCTTGTTGACTAGCCGTTGGTACGTTGTGCCAGTGTTCTTCAGACCAAAGGGCATCCTTGTGAAATAGTACAAACCCAGGTCGGTGACAAACATGGTGGCGTCCTGGTCCGGCGGATGCATGCTGATCTGGTGATAACCAGAATACGAGTCCAAAAAGCTGAGAAGCTCGTGTCCGAACGTGGCGTCCACTAGCTGGTCGATGTGCGGCAGAGGAAAGTTGTCCTTGGGCGTGGCTTTATTGAGATCTTTGTAGTCCACACACACGCGCCATTTGCCATTGGCTTTGCGCACGAGGACCACATTGGAGATCCATCTTGAGTATTGGGCTTCCCGGAGAAGCCCAATAGCTCGGCTTTTGACAACGTGATCTTGGATCACGGCCTGCCGTTCACAGTTGACGGGTCGCCTTCTTTGCTGGACCGGAGGCACCTTCGGGTCCAGGCGAAGGCGATGCACCATTACTTCTGGGGGTATGCCAGGCAGTTCGTCATCTGACCATGCGAACACGTCTAAATTGGCTAGCAGGAAAGCCTTGTAGCGTTGTTGTTCGGCTTCCGGCAGTAGTGCGCCAATATAGAGGATGTGTTCAGAGTCGTCGTCCACCCGAACAGGAAGCATGTCTTCAGCATGTGTGCCTCTACTGGTGGAAGGCTGATCGGCAGGTGGGGCAGTAATTGCTGGTGATGTTTGTTTGTCTCTCAAAGAGAGGACATAGCACCGTCGGGACTCGAGCTGACTTCCGAGCACCTCTCTGATCCCATACAAAGTGGGAAACTTCATCTTCTGATGGAGGGATGAAGGAACAGCTTTGATTCGACCGATCAGCCCCCTGCCGAGGATGGCGTTGTATCCGGGCATACTTCGAATAACCAAGAAATCCACCATCTTGGTTACGCTTTTCGGGGCCGTCCCAAGAGTAATTGGGAGGTGCACTCGTCCCATGGGTTGAACCGAAACCCCCGAGAAGCCGAACAGAGGCGATTCTACCGGGGTGCTGGTCGGTTTTTAAACCCATAAGTAGGAAACAATTGTAAGCAATGCATCTGGGGCACTTCCATTATCCACCAGAATCCGGTGCACGGTACAGTTATTGATGGTGGCCGAAACGACCAGCGCATCAGTGTGTGGAGTGGAGACTCCTACAAGATCTTCGTCTGAGAAGGTTATAGCCTCCTCGGTGTTAGAATGTGGAGCCCGAACTCTCTAGCAGATCTGCACAAAGGGGGGGTATATTCTCTTTGTAAAGTAGTTCTGGCTGTAGTATTAAAAAAAAACTGTTGTGGTCGTGGACGTAGGAAGGCTCTTGCCTCCGAACCACGTAAAATCGGGTGTCTGTGTGTTCTTCTTCTCCCTTCTTCCATCTCTTCTCCAAACTATACGTGTGAGTTGTGTGAGAGAGGGTTGCCGATCGAGGGGACGATTCCCCAACAACTAGTATCAGAGCACTGGTTCGAGGGAATCAGTGGGAGAGATGGCAGCGGATGAAGGAAAGGTGAGGATCGAGAAGTTTGATGGCAAGGACTTCAGTTTCTGGAAGATGCAGATCGAAGACTACTTGTATCAAAAGAAGTTGCACCAGCCGCTTCTTGGAACGATGCCAGATGGTATGAAAAAAGAAGACCGGGATCTTCTGGATAGACAAGCTCTCGGAGTTATTCGTCTGACGTTGGCCAAAAACGTCGCGTTCAACATCGTGAACGAGAAGACCACAGCAGGTCTGATGAAGGCGTTATCAAACATGTACGAGAAACCATCTGCTTCCAACAAGGTACATTTGATGCGTCGTTTGTTTAATCTCAAGATGGCCGAAGGTTCCTCGATCACAGATCATATTAATGAATTCAACGTGATTACAACCCAGTTGAGTTCTGTAGAAATAGATTTTGATGATGAGATTAAAGCATTGATTCTTCTGTCCTCCTTACCGGAAAGTTGGGGTGCTACTGTGACGGCTGTCAGTAGTTCTTCAGGCTCAAGCAAACTGAAACTTACAGAGATTCGAGATTTGATTCTTAGCGAGGATGTTCGCAGAAGGGAATCTGGTGAAGCTTCAGGTTCTGCCTTAAACATTGAAGGCAGGGGAAGAACAAATCAGCATGGACAGAATCGAAACATATCCAAGTCCAAGAAAAGAAATCAGTCCAAACCCCGTGGTGATGGTTGCTGGAACTGTGGTAAGAAGGGTCACTTTAAGAAGGATTGTAGGCTTCCAAAGAAAAAGGATCAGGGGCAGAAACAGGAAGAGGACTCTGCTAATGTCATGGCAGAGGAAGTCCAAGATGCTCTGATTTTGAGTGTCAATAGTCCCATCGAATCTTGGATTCTAGATTCTGGAGCATCCTTTCACTCTACCTCATATAGAGAAACCTTACAAAATTATGTTGCTGGTAATTTTGGGAAGGTTTATCTTGCAGATGATGAGCCCTTAGATATTGTGGGGAAGGGTGATGTTCAGTTGAAAATAGCAAACGGGACTGTGTTGAAGCTAAGGAATGTTAGACATGTTCCTGGCTTGAAGAGAAATCTGATCTCTATTAGTCAGCTTGATGATGAAGGATATGTCACTACCTTTGTCAATGGGTGCTGGAAGATAACCAAGGGTGCCATGTTTATAGCACGAGGCAGCAAGATGGGGACTCTCTATATGACTGCAAATGACAAAGACTTAGTGGCAGTGGCAAATTCGGAAGAGGATTCCAAGATCTGGCACTGCAGACTTGGGCACATGAGTGAAAAGGGAATGAAGATGATGGCTGCAAAAGGGAAGTTAGGTGATGTAAAGTCCATAGACATTGGACTGTGTGAAGACTGCATTCTAGGAAAGCAGAAAAGGGTCACCTTCTCTAAAGCTGGAAGAAGTTCTAAGCTAGAAAAGTTAGAACTTGTGCACACTGATGTGTGGGGACCAGGATCCCTTGGAGGCTCACTCTATTATGTCACCTTTATTGATGACTCCACTCGAAAGGTATGGGTTTATTTTCTCAAAAATAAATCTGATGTGTTCTCTAATTTTGTGAAGTGGAAGGCTGAAGTGGAAAATCAAACTGGTGCAAAGATCAAGTGTTTGAGATCAGATAATGGAGGAGAATATAGCAGCAAGGAATTTAAAGACTTTTGTGCACTACATGGTATTCGTATGGAGAAAACAATTCCAAATACTCAACAGAATGGGGTTGCTGAACGCATGAACAGAACCCTGAATGAGAGAGCTAGAAGCATGAGGCTACATGCAGGCCTACCGAAGTTCTTTTGGGCAGATGCTATTAACACAACAGCTTACCTGATGAATAGAGGACCCAGTGTTCCTCTAAATGGTGAGCTACCAGAAGAGGCTTGGAGTGGTAAGGAGGTAACTCTTTCACACTTGAGAGTATTTAGTTGTGTTTCATATGTGCATGTTGATTCCAATGACAGAGACAAGTTAGATCCCAAGTCAAGGAAATGTTTTTTCATTGGATATGGTTCTGATGATTTTGGATACCGCTTCTGGGATGATGAAGGCAGGAAAATTATTAGACAAAGAAATGTTATATTCAATGAAAGATTGCTCTATAAGCATAGATCTGATGTGGAATCTAAAGATGCAGGTGAAGAAAATCAGGAAAGTGCACAGGTTGAACTGGAGGAAATTTCAGAAGAGGATGTGTTGAGAAGATCTCAAGGAGATCCTGAGAACAGTACAGTGCAACCAGAGGTTCAACTGAGAAGATCAAGCAGAGTGCGTAAGCCAGTTGAACGGTTTTCGTCGGCAATGTATTACTTGTTGTTAACTGATGCAGATGAACCTGAGAGCTTTGATGAAGCCATGCAGGTGGAGGATTCAGTCAAGTGGGAGTTGGCAATGAAAGATGAAATGAATTCCCTACACAAGAATGAAACTTGGGTGCTGACTGAACTACCACCCAGCAAGAGGGCACTGCAAAACAAATGGATTTTTCGGTTAAAAGAAGAACATGATGGCAGCAAGAGGTACAAGGCAAGGCTGGTTGTGAAAGGCTTCCAACAGAAGGAAGGTATTGATTATACTAAAATTTTCTCTCCAGTTGTCCAGTTAACCACTATTAGATTAGTGTTAAGTATTGTTGCCACTGAGAACTTGCACCTAGAACAGCTTGATGTAAAAATAGCTTTTCTCCATGGTGATCTGGAGGAGGACATTTATATGGTGCAGCTAGAAGGTTTTCATGAACATCGTAAAGAAAACCTTGTTTGCAAACTGAACAAAAGCTTGTATGGTCTGAAACAAGCCCCCAGGCAGCGGTACAAGAAGTTTGATGGATTCATATGTAGCAATGGGTTCATTAGATGCAACATGGACCATTGTTGTTATTTTAAGAAGTTTGACAATTGTTATATCATATTGCTGTTGTATGTGGATGATATGATCATTACAGGATCAAGTATGACAGAGATTAACAAGTTGAAGAAGCAATTGTCAAAGGAATTTGCTATGAAGGACTTGGGAGCAGCAAAGCAAATTCTTGGAATGAGAATTGTGAGGGATAGAATAGATGGTATTCTGAAGCTATCTCAGGAAGGCTACATTTAGAAAGTGTTGGGCAGGTTCAACATGCAAGATGCAAAACCAGTCAACACTCCTCTAGCAAGTCACTTCAAGCTGTCCAAAGAGCAGTCACCAAAGACTACTGAAGAGTGTGAGTCCATGAAGAAAATCCCTTTTGCATCAGCTGTGGGAAGTCTGATGTATGCTATGGTTTGTACCAGGCCGGATATAGCACATGCAGTGGGAGTTGTGTGCAGGTATATGGCAGATCCAGGAAAACAACACTAGGAGGCAGTAAAATAGATTTTGAGATATCTAAAAGGCACTTCAGATAAATGTCTTTGTTTCAGAAAAAGTGATGTTATTTTGCAAGGCTTTGTTGATGCAGATCTTGGTGGTGATCTGGACACAAGAAGAAGTACCACTGGTTATGTGTACACCTTGGGTGGGACTGCAGTGAGCTGGGTTTCACAACTTCAGAAAGTTGTTACGCTATCAACCATAGAAGCAGAGTATGTTGCTGTCTCCGAAGCTAGCAAGGAGATGGTGTGGCTGAAAAGTTTTCTGAAGGAGTTGGGCAAGAAACAAAACAACAGTGTGCTGTTTTGTGACAGTCAAAGTGCAATTCACCTTGCCAAGAACCTTGTCTTCTATGCAAGGATGAAGCATATATAGCTGAAGTATCACTTTATCCATGGATTGATTGAAGATGGTACTCTTTTGCTTGAGAAGATAAGAGGGTCAGAAAATTCTGCAGACATGTTGACCAAGGTTGTCACAAGAGAGAAACTGAAGCTTTGCCAAGCTTCAGTTGGTCTCCATGAATGATTGATGGAGGGATGCCACAGTCTGTTTTTTTCTTTTGCTGCATTAAGGAGAATGAAGACTTTGAGGGACCTGATATTATTTTGGAGTTCTGACTCCAAGTGGGAGATTGTTAGAATGTGGAGCCCAAACTCTCTAGCAGATCTACACAAGGGGTCAGGTCCGCGGTCAGGTCGCGGGGGTCAAGGGGGCAGCGCCCCTTGCGGGGGTCTCCGGGGGCAGCGCCCCCGGAAGCTAAATTTTGGCTTACAGAAGTGAATCAGTTGAATGCATCAGTTGAAGTCAGCAGTCGAATGTATCAGTCGACTTATGCAGTGGGAGCCTGTCTACAGTCGAATGTAGCATTCGACTGCAACAGTCGAATTTGTCAAGGCATTCGACTTCTCCTTTCCCAGGTCAGACGACTTCACAGTTCTGAGGCGGTTCTGAGTTAGGGGATTTTTTGACCATGTGAATCTTGATTATGGTGCCCTAACCTCCCAGTATATAAAGGGGGGGTATATTCTCTTTGTAAGGAAGTTCTAGCTATAGTATTGAAAAGCTGTTGTGGTCGTGGACGTAGGAAGGCTCTCGCCTCCGAACCACGTAAAATTTGGTGTCTGTGTGTTCTTCTCCCTTCTTCCATCTCTTCTCCAAACTATACGTGTGAGTTGTGTGAGAGAGGGTTGCCGATCGGGGGGACGATTCCCCAACACTCGGACCGTGCACGTGAAGGATTAGGGGGATAGGGACCTGGGCGAGGCACTGAGGGCCTGTCCACCATGTGCACCCACCGAGCATAGTCACGCCGGCTTTGATTGCTTTCTCTGCCTGCGTCGAAGCCTCCCGCGATCACGTTGATCTCTTGCCCATTGGGCTTGTTGTTGATGGGCTGCTCGGGAGTCCGCTCCCGGTGTCTTTGGCGGTCTTCATTGCGGCGCACATATCGCCCAAGATAGCCGCGTTTAATCAAGGACTCAATCTCATCCTTGAGCTGGCGGCACTCAGAGGTGTCGTGGCCGTGGTCGTGGTGGAAGCGACAGTACTTGTCCTGGTTGCGCCTACGGGGATCAGAGCGCATCTTGGTGACCACCGAACGTAAGGTTCATCCCAGATCTCGGCCAGGATCTATTCGGGAGCCACCGTGAGCGAGGTGTAGTCGGTGAAGGGGCGTGGTCGGCGTGGCGAATCTCCGTTGCGCCGGCCTTTCTTCCTGTCATGGTCGGAACCGTTGTCGGAAGGCCTCTTCTTGTCTGATTGATCGCCCTGCTCTGCTCGGCCAGCAGCTAGACTCTCCTCGCATGCCGCATGGCGTTGTGCAGTAGAGAGAAGCTCGGAGAGGGTGGAGGGTTGCTGCACCCCCAACGTCCTCTGGAGGAAGCCATCACGAGTGCCCTGGATGAGGGCACTAGTGGCCAAGGGGACGTCGAGGCGGGGGATGCGGAGCACTTCGGTCTGGAACCTCTTGACGTAGTCCCAGAGCGCTTCACCTTTCTTCTGCCGAACAGACAGAAGAAACGCCGTTGTGCGCGGCTGAGACCTTCCACCTAGGAAGTTGTCCCGGAAAGACTTCTTCAATTGGTGGAAGGAAGAGATGGAACCTGCGGGGAGGGTTTCAAACCATGCCCGCGCGGTATCCTTCAGGGTCCTTCAGGGTGGCCGGAAAGGCCCGGCATTTGGCCGCGTCTGATGCTCCGTGGAACACCATATGCGACTCAAAGCCATGGACATGATCAGCGGGGTCGGTGGTGCCATCGTAGGGTGCAATGGTGGGCAGAGGGAGCTTGGGAGAGACCCGAGCTTCCAGAATCTCTATCGTGAACGGGGAGCGGAAGTCCAAGTCTTCATCCACTGAAGCCTTGCCCTCTGCCCGCTGGATCATCGCGTCAACACGGCGCTCGAGGTCAACGACGCGGCGGAGGCATCTGGCCAACTCCTGGTCGGAGTGGGCGGACTCCTCCCGCCGGGACCTGTGGGAGTTAGCTCCGACGACGGAACGCGGGGCAGGCGGGACCACTGCGGAATGGCGAGGTGAATTATCTTGCCGCTCCGGTGTCTGACGCGCCGAAGGTGCCCGGCGCGATCGCCGGGGCGATTCTGCCTGCGGCACCGGAGGGGCGCGGGACCGTCGACGAGACGACTCCGCCTGCTGCTCCGGCAGCAGAGGGATCACTGTGGAAATGGAATTTTTATTAAAATTTAAATTCTATTTATCATGTTGTCTCATGTTCTCATGGATGCATGCATATTGCTAATCCAAATCCCATCGAATGCTACGCGAGCAATGGCGACGTGAGATGAATCGGCAATTTGCGCAGCGCGGGCGTGCCAGTCACCGAGGTGACAATAAATGGTCTGCCTCCGAGAGTCGGAAGGCTTTAGGTCTATTGTGCGCGCTGTTTGACTTCGTCAAACGAAAGTGAGTGTCGGATCCTGGACAAAGATCCCGTCGTTGCCTGAGCGCAACGACGTTAATTACATCTCTTTTGAAAAGAGAAAACCCTTGATTAATCGCCAGAATAGAAGGTCTTATGGCATAAGTCGGGACATCCGATAAAAGGGTGCAAAATGAAACTACAAGATTGCAGTCAAATTTGCAAGAGATTTTTTATGTGTGTGTGCTATTCATCTTTTAAAGTCAATTTGCATGCTTGTTTATTCATTCTTTTATTTATTACACAATTTTTCTATTTGGGAATGCAAGAAATTTGGCATGTTTTGATTGTCATTGCTCTTTTCATGATTTGCAGTCATTTAGTCATTTGAATGCTCAAACATCGTCATGCACAACCCATCTGATTCGGCAAACAAAGCGATTCGGCAGCCAAAATGATACGGCAAGGGCGAATCAGCAAGGGTACTGTTCATGTGATACGGCAGGGATACTATTCAAGTGAATCAGCAGGAAGCCCTGCCGGATCGGTCCTACCGGATCGGTCCTGCCGTATCATCACAGTTTTTTAGGCTTAAGCGATTCGGCAGCTCTTTTCGCGCGTAACTCTTGAAATCCGTGAAGCGTCATAGCATCCAATCGGGGGAGCAAGACTTTTAACACATATAGACGCCACTCATGGGCTCGGATAGGGTCTAGGTATTGATTACCCGACCCCTCATGTTCAAAACCGTGCGACAAAGCGGTACGGTAGGCTTTTGGGGATTTAATCCTTGAAATCCATGAAGGGGTTGAGCCTCAAATTTTGAGGACATAACCCTCGAGATATAAGGAACCAATCCATGAACTCGGATCTGGCACAATCAGCGGCAATCTGGCACTTCATGTTCAAAGCCACACGGAAAAGCGATCCGGCGAGATTTCCGGGACTTGGTTCTTGAAATCCGTGAAGGGGCTGAGCCTCAGATTTGGGGGGCAGGACCTTTGGAATATAAGGAACCAATCCATGGACTCGGATCTGGCACAATCAGCGGCGATCCGGCACTTCATGTTCAAAGCCGCACGGAAAAGCGATCCGGCGGCACTTCCGGGACTTGGTCCTTGAAATCCGTGAAGGGTCTGAGCCTCAAATTTGGGGGACAGAACCCTTCGGATATAAGGAACCAATCCGTGGACTTGGATCTGACACAAACAACGGCGATCCGGCACTTCATGTTCAAAGCCGCACGGAAAAGCAATCTGGCGGCACTTCCGGGACTTGGTTCTTGAAATCCGTGAAGGGTCTGAGCCTCAAATTTGGGGGACAGAACCCTTGGGATATAAGGAACCAATCCGTGGACTCGGATCTAGCACAATCAGCGGCGATCCGGCACTTCATGTTCAAAGCCGCACGAAAAAGCAATCCGGCAGCACTTCCGGGACTTGGTCCTTAAAATCCGTGAAGGGTCTGGGCCTCAAATTTGGGGGGCAGGACCTTTGGGATATAAGGAACCAATCTGTGGACTTAGATCTGGCACAATCAGCGGCGATCCGGCACTTCATGTTCAAAGCCGCACGGAAAAGCGATCCGGCGGCACTTCTGGGACTTGGTTCTTGAAATCCGTGAAGGGTCTGAGCCTCAAATTTGGGGGACAGAACCCTTGGGATATAAGGAACCAATCCGTGGACTCGGATCTAGCACAATCAGCGGCGATCCGGCACTTCATGTTCAAAGCCGCACGGAAAAGCGATCCGGCGGCACTTCCGGGACTTGGTTCTTGAAATCCGTGAAGGGTCTGAGCCTCAAATTTGGGGGACAGAACCCTTGGGATATAAGGAACCAATCCGTGGACTCGGATCTGGCACAATCAGCGGCGATCCGGCACTTCATGTTCAAAGCCGCACGGAAAAGCGATCCGGCGGCCCTTCCGGGACTTGGTTCTTGAAATCCGTGAAGGGTCTGAGCCTCAAATTTGGGGGACAGAACCCTTGGGATATAAGGAACCAATCCGTGGACTCGGATCTGGCACAATCAGCGGCGATCCGGCACTTCATGTTCAAAGCCGCACGGAAAAGCGATCCGACGGCACTTCCGGGACTTGGTTCTTGAAATCTGTGAAAGGTCTGGGCCTCAAATTTAGGGGGCAGGACCTTTGGGATATAAGGAACCAATCCATGGACTCGAATCTGACACAATCAGCGGCGATCCGGCACTTCATGTTCAAAGCCGCACGGAAAAGCGATCTGGCGGCACTTCCGGGACTTGGTTCTTGAAATCCGTGAAGGGTCTGAGCCTCAAATTTGGGGGACAGAACCCTTGGGACATGAAGAACAAGTCCATGAAGTCGGATCAGGCCCAATCAGTGGCAGCCCGACAGTTCATGTTCAAAGCGGCTCCGAAAAGCGATCCGGCAGCACTTCCGGGGCTTCGTTCTCAAGATCCGTGAAGGGTCTGAGCCTCGAATTTGGGGGACAGAACCCTTGGGACATGAAGAACAAGCCCATGAAGTCGGATCAGACCCAGTCAGTGGCAGTCCGACAGTTCATGTTCAAAGCGGCTCCGTAAAGCGATCCGGCAACACTACCGGGGCTTCGTTCTCAAGATCCGTGAAGGGTCTGAGCCTCGAATTTGGGGGACAGAACCCTTGGGACATGAAGAACAAGACCATGAAGTCGGATCAGACCCAGTCAGTGGCAGTCCGACAGTTCATGTTCAAAGCGGCTCCGAAAAGCGATCCGGCAGGGTCTGGGACAGCCCAAAGGGGATCATCCCCAGCATGATTTGGTCATGAGGAGGGGAGGAGAGATGCCTTTTGGGGTCCTTTAGGATGGTGTGAATGCACCAGGAACGGGGATGAGGTTCGGGCATTAAGTTGCCCTGCTCATTCTCCCTAAACCCGCAAACCTGTAAACCTCGGTATGATAAACAAAAGGGCAATAAACAAGGGGCTCTGAGTTTCCTTGAAGCTGAGATGAGGGGGAAGGATGGGGAGCCATGCATGGCAATGGCAAGCCCCCCCCCCCCCCCCCCCCCCCCCCACCTTTCCTTACTCAACTTAGTTTAATTTAGAGTGTGAGAATAAATAGAAATGGGCCTTTCATGGGGCACTTATGCTTCCCACGATGGTCCCTCCTTTAGGAGTGAGGGGGAGGCATCGACTAGCCATCCTCACCACCCAAGACATGGGGCAAAACACTACAGCATCAAACGGTTCAAAGGAACACAAAAGAGAAAGGAAGAAGTCTTACTACATGCATAAAATAGGGGAAAGAAAACACATCGGATTGCACACAACAGGAACCAACAAGAGGGGGGAGCAGACCACTTAAAACATTGATGTAGACCCAAATACTTCTTAGAACCGGTGCTATGCAAAGATATGATAGAAAGTAAATGTTCTTTTCACTGTTAAGAAGAGATACTACATAGAAAGGGGGGAGGGAAAAATAGATGGAACAAAGAATGAGGGGGTACTGCCGTAGCAGCCACCCCTCCCCTCTCTCTGTCCTCTTCTTTCTTCTGCTCACCCCTCTTCTTTCTTTCTCTTGGTCTTCTTCTTCCTCTTGCAACCGGGTAGCACAGACCACCCTCCCTCTCTTGGTTCTTCTCCTCGGGCCTCCAACAGCCTGAGCAGGACTGTTCCCTGCTAGCCGCCGATCTTCAAGGGGAACAAAGTACTCCACCTTCTGCTTCTTCTACTTCTACCAGCAGGATGAGGGAAGAGAATGGAAAGCCCAACCTCTATCTGCTTGCCACCGGCGCCCAGGAGAACCAGCCGACCCCTCCCAGTCTTCCTCCTCACTTCTTCTTAGCAGCCCAGGATGGAGCCTCTTCCTCTCTTCTAGCAGCCCCCTCCCAGCTTCTTCTCCAAGCAACTCCTCCGGAAGAAGGTGCTATGCCGCCTTCCAGAACAGTCCTCCTGGCCCTTCTGCGCTTGGGTGGCAAAATGGGGTGTGAAGGGAGCAAGTCGTAGTCGCCCTGCCCATGCTGCCGTAGCAGCTTTTGTACCTATAGTGGGGAGGTAAAGGGTGGCCTAAAATGACCTCCCAGCATGGGGTAAATGGGTCTCATGGAGTGGGCCTGTTTAGGGGACCCTTTAGTGTTTTTTTAGTGGGTTTTTTTGCTTCTGGAGAAATCAGGCTGGCACATGCAGGTCTGCTGCATTTTTTTAGATGTCCACAATCACCAAGGCCGGTTGCTTGGCTAATTGGGCCTGAAGGCCCTGGCAGACCCCAGCTAGGTGTTGCATCTGCCCTCGAAGTTCTGCCACTTTCTGGGCGGTTGCAGGTACGGCGACGGCAGGGTTCCCGCCAGCAGCTCCGACAGGGGCGATGACGACATCGACAGGGGGGACTCGCTCGCGAAAGTCCGCGCGCAACTGCCGAGACCTCGTCGTCCAGCTGCCGATGTTCTGGTACGAAGAACATCCGCAAGCCATGGCTGAAGTCGTTCCCACAGACGGCACCAAACTGTGGTAGTGTTTTCTTGTTTGGGCTTGAGCCAAACGGGCCTCCGTTGAAGAAGATGGGGAAGACGAACGCTGGTGCGAACGAAAGCTTGCAACACCAGAACGGAATTAGAGGGGCCTGGTTGAAGAACCGGGGAGAACTCTCTGATGCCTAAGTCAGTTGACTGTGGGAAGGCTTCAAAGAGAAGGATTCAATAGTGTGTTGTGTTGTGCCCGAAGGTGCGTACCTTGGCATGGAGTTTACCTGAGTCTTTTATAGGCGAAGGTGTAGAGGGAGTGGGACGGAGCGTCCCCTATCAACGCCGGAACGGGTGTGCCCGTTGGCACCCCTGGCGGGGAGTTACACGTTACGGCGCCCGTTGAGGGACTCGATAGTTAACGCATCACTTGATCGTGGGGCGCGTGTGTTGGAGCCGTTGTAACCGTCGCGATAAGGCGAAGGGTTGCTTGGATTCTTCTGGGCGAAAGGTACCGAGCAGGTTGCCTGTTCGGTAGACTAGACATGCTGTTCGGTAGTCGGATCCACTGTTCGGTGCTTGGTACTCGGGCGCTGCTTATGCCAGCGGATCCATGGCACGATTTTTACAGGGCCTATTCGGTTGAGAGTGTCTAGACCGAACAGGATGAAGGGTGTCCGGAGACTGTCTCTAGGATCCTGGGGGCGCTCAAGAGCAGAGATCGTGTTCGGGATCTTCAACCTCCTCCCGAAAACACGTGTCGCCCTGACAAAGGGCCGCGCCCGTCCATAGGATAATGATGGGCCATGATGGACTTTGCGGGTTTAGGTGGCTAGAAATGACCACCACAATTACGTCTCAAAATTTTCCATTTCTCTATTACGACAGACGTAGATATCAACTCTTACATGGCGTCCATTTTTTCCCCTAGATGGCCCGAGGAAGATGAGATGCAGTAGCGGAAGGCAGTAGCTGAAGGCGAGGATGTGTAAGGCATGATGAGCTTTACTTTTCGTAGTTGTGAGAATTGAGGGATTGACAAGAAAGTAAAAAAAATGGATTTAAAGATTTTTTTTTTTCAAAAAAAAATTCTATCTCAAGATAACTAAGATGTGCGTAGCGGAAAAGGTAAAGTTGGAATATTAAAATAACCGAGCAAAGTGGCTTGTCTTGGAAAGTTGCGCGCACAGGCGACCATGAAGCAAGGGAAACCGAGGGGTCTACCTTCCATGTGGCCAAATCCCACGTAGCCCGGCGGTTCCAGTACCGCAATTATACCTGTTCACATGGGTAACCTAGCGTTTCTCCCCCAGAAAAGATCGGGGAGGGGAGGGGAGGGTGCGTCGTGGACAACCTTTGAGCAACCATCCTTGGTGAGCTCCTGATTCAGCATCCTTCGTATAAATAGTGCCCAGTGTGACCAGGTTTTGAATCGCAGAAGAACTTCAAATTGGCTCTTTTTTTGTACTATTTGTGCGACTTCTTTTCAAATCTCGACATAATCATAAATTGTCAACAATTACTTATATCCACGGCGGGAAAACGGCATGTGATCTTTCAGATTGCTTCTACACTGACTGTTCGACAGAGAATTGTTAGAATGTGGAGTCCGAACTCTGAAGCAGATCTCCATAAGGGGTCAGGTCGCGGTTCGACCTGCGCGGTCAGGTCGCGGGGGTCAAGGGGGAAGCGCCCCTTGTGGGGGTCTCCGGGGGCAGCGCCCCCGGAAGCTAAATTTTGACTAAGTGTTGCAGGTGGGTTCAGCATTCGACTGCCACAGCCGAAGTCAGAAATTGAAGCAGTCGATTGAATGATTCGACTCACGTAGTCGAATGTCAGATTAAATGATTCGACTCACGTAGTCGAATGTCAGATGTGAATGATTCGACTCATGCAGTCGAATGTCAGCATGAAGGATTCGACTCATGCAGTGGAATGTCAAATATGGAGGATTCGACTCATGCAGTCGAATGTTGTTCTGAGGCGATTCAGAGTCATGACCCTTTTGCCCTTGTGTGACTCGATTGTGGCGTCCTTTCCTCCCAGTATATAAAGGGGGGATTTTGTCCTCTTTGTATGTGATATAGCGTGTATCTTTTCTTGGAGAAGAAGCATTGAAAGCTGCTGTGGCCGTGGACATAGGAAGGCTTCTTGCCTCCGAACCACGTAAAATCTGGTGTTCCTGTGTTCTTCCTCCTACCTCCTTCTATCTCTCTCTGGTATCTACGAGTGGGTAGTGTGAGAGAGTTGTCGCTGGTCTGAGTGTCTGTCCCCCCAACAAGAAGCATTAAGAGAAGAACATAAAATTACTACTTTCCTTTCCAGAGGTGTACCATTTTATGCTTATAGATAGGCTCTGCTTCTGCTGAATCAAATTTGTATCACTCAACTTGCCTGATAGAGAACAAGGTTCACTTCAAGAGAGAGAGAGAAAGAATAAGGGAGTTTAATATGTTATGATATCATAAAGAGAGAACACAAGACAACAAAAATGAACATGTGGTGCGGTGCCCTCTCCAATCTGTGTTGAGAAATGCTTAATGCTCGGGCGAATAATAATTGCTCTCACAAGCAGGTGTGGGTCCCGCTGTCATGGCCCTCCACTTGTGAGAGGGGATGGCGCGGCCGAGCAAGCATTAAACATTTCTCATCTATGTTCTGCCTTAAGATTTTGATTTTGATTTTGATGAACAGATAACTTCGACATGTTAATCATAGCCCATAGTTATGTTTCTGAACTACAAACCTGTATTTATCGGTACAATGACAAAGCCTAAGCATGGCCTAATGATAAATATGCTAGAATTGTATATTCATATGGACTACATTGATAGAAGACAAAGGATTTAAGAACAAAAGAAAACGTGGGTGGTGCCTTAAGACTTGCAGGGAGCTAGAATTGTATATTCATATGGACTACATTGATAGAAGACAAAGGATTTAAGAACAAAAGAAAACGTGGGTGGTGCCTTAAGACTTGCAGGGAGCTAGAATCCTTTCTTGTGGTTAGGGTTGAAGCAGAAAACAAAATGGCATCTTCCTAAGCTAATATCACTTAAAACTGCTAGTATATATATTTTTAAGAATATTCAGGCATCCAACATTTAGAATTCAAAAGGCATCCCATTATGCACAGGTCTCACAAGGCAAAGAAACATGCCCTGAATATGCATCCAGACTATAACATTTATACTACATGGGACTTGACCATGATTCTGGCTATAGGAGGAACCAAAGGTCAACAGGATGCAAAATGCTCGGATCTTCTCACTCTGCTGAATACTTTATATTCTTCCATGTTTTGAAGAAAATAAGAGTAATCCAAATTATGAAAGGTAGAAATGTAAGGAGATTTCACAGTAGAGATATCATGATTGTACAGAAAAAGCATTGGTTTTTCTGGAAGGTGGAAAAAAACATTTTTACTTTATATCCATAATCAATTTCAGGCTTTATTTGTTCTCGGTTAGGGAGAGATCTCTCTATGTATTTATCTCTATTGGTGTTCACCATTTCAATGAGATATTTAATCTTTGATTCATCAATATTCCACTGTGTTTGATATACAGAAGCTAAATATTACTGTTTCCATAATACTGTAGAATGTGTACCTTACTCGGTGATTGAAATTGGAGATCTGGAGACCTTTTTTCTTGTCAGAGTTAATTTTGAATTAATCTTTTTATTTGTGGTTCTGGAGTGGTGCATTTAAGCTCGTTGAATTCACCAAGGATGGCCATGATATAGAGGAGATAAACTTTGTGGCTGAAGGGAGGCTGATTTGACTCCTTTGACGGTGTTCTCATGAAAATCTGTTAGTCACCCAATCATTGGTTGGCATGTGGAGGCATGCCCGGTTGACAAAGACAAGTGGTATCATTTCCCTTCCCCCAAAGGTAACAGCCTCTATTATGTATATAATAGGGCCAAAGAGGATCCAATAAATCTATTCTTACCCTTCTATTCCCACAAGGTCCATACATCGTATGGCCCATAGACGGACTCAGAAAAAATTCCAGTGGGGTCACTTCTTTTAGAAAAATTTTCAATCAAATTAATTTAATGGAAAATTTTAAACTCATCCATAGGATTTTAAAATTCCAGTGGGGTCACGTGACCCCACTGATTCTTCACTAGATCCGTCTATGGTATGGCCTTACCACTAACTTGGGCACTGGAGAGGTTCCATTCTCATTATTGGAAGCTTGGAGAACCCTCTGACGTTTTCTATCGTGACATGCCCTACAGATCTGCCACTGTCAATATTTGTACTAACCAACTTGTCATTGCCAATTCACTCTTCTGGCTTGTCATGTAATAACTATCGGGCAGCCAGATTTTTAACTTAACATAGATTGCATATTATATGCATATATCTTCCAGGTTGGCAAGATTGAAGGCTAGATTGCTTTCATATGGGGGCCGGCTGGTTCTTTGTAGATCAGTGCTAGATATTCTGCAGATTTATTTCCTATCTATCTTCAGGATCCAAAGTCAATGGCACCAAATTCAATGGCAAGAAAGTTGAGGGCATTCGGGCCAGGCTTTTTTCTATCAAGAATATAAGAAGTTTCAACCAACCACTGCTTACGAAGTGGCTACGGAGGCCGGGGGCAGAGAATGGTGGTTCATTGGTTCAATTCATCACTCAGAGATACTATATTTCAGCCAGGTGTGGGATGTATTCGCTACACACTTGTATATTGCTTCTGCGATCTGGAGAGATATGTTGTAGAGTGCGGAGTTCATCAGAGCCAATGTCAGGTGGCAGTAGGGGGACGCCAGGGATGTTTGTTTTGGCATGATAGATGGTGTGGGAATCACTCTCTTGCAAAAGCTTTCCTATCACTATTTGTTGTCGCGGGCCGGTCTGGAGATTCTGTTGCTCAGGCTTTTGATGACCAGCTGCTGCTAAGGATGTATGGGCACCCACCTTTAGGCGGTGTCTCTCGTTGTAGGAGATGGAGCAGTTGGAGACGTTTTTAGCTTTTCTTCTGGATTTCAGACAAGTTGGAACAGTCAATTCCTGGGGTGTGTAGGTGGGAGAGAGGGGGTAGATTCTCGATGTGGTCAACCTATCAGGCCCTTTCAGATGGTGGTTTGTGGTACCCATGGGTTTAACAGGTGTGGGCCCCAAAAAGACCACTTAAGATGAAGGTTCTCATACAGAGGATCTCCCATGGCTGGCTACCAACTTCTGCTAGGGTGGCCCATTTTATTTAGAACAACTCCACTCGATGCTATTTGTGTGGGGAGGCAGATGAGGACTTGGACCATATCTTGTTAAGGCATTGTGGGAAAGGATGGGGCAAAGGATCCAGCAGCCTCTTGGGCATTTCACTGTAGTGCAGCAGCTTTTCTCCAAGTGGCACAAGGAGGTGGGTGCTTAAGGGGGATAGAATTATTTGGTGGCTCATCTTTCATGCCACTCAGTCCCTGTGATATGAGAGAAATAGCATACTTTTCAAAAGGGATGTGAGGTCAGAGGAGAGGGTTTTGGCTTTTGTTCGTGAAAAAATGGTTTTTTGGGTAGCTAATTATTGTAAAGTGGGAGTGCATAACCCTTAGTTCTTTTTGTTATTGGGGAGTTAAGGGGGCACACTATCTTGGTGTGATGTCCTTTAGTGGTCATCTTTTGTGGGGGACGGTATATTTTGTATAGAGGTTTTTGTGGTTTATACCTCTACACATATACATCTTTTCTATCAATATATTTTGTGGTACCATCCATATTTCAAAAAATATATCTTCCCTATTAGTATTATTTTTTTGAATTGGTGGTCGATTATGATTATTTAGGTAGATTCTTTAGATAAATTTCCATACCTTTGGAATCTTTTCTTGTATTTATATTAGAAATCAAAGGATGGTTTAATGTGGCAAATTTTTAAGACCCTTTGTTGGAACTTGGGCCACTCTTTTCCACTTCCATTCAATTAATCTCCACAGCTTATCCTGACTATAAGGGGGAGTGTTGGAGCATTTAATCCCACATCGATTTATGAGTTGAGATTCCCATTGTTTATGACCTTGGGCCTGTGAATATCAACACCGTGGTTTTGTAATTTCAACATGGTATCAGAGAATGGGCCTAGGCCCAACTCCACTCCTTTCCACCTCCATTCAATTAATCTCCATGACTTATCTTAACTGTGAGAGAGAGTGTTGGAACTTGGGCCACTTCTTTGCACCTCCAACCAATTAATCTCTATGGCTTATCTTGACCATAAGGGGGAGTATTGGAGCATTTAGTCCCACATTGGTTTCTGGGTTGAGGTTCCTGTTGCTTTATGACCTTGGGGTTTGTGAATCTCAACACAGTTTGGTGATTTCAACATGGTATTAGAGTATAGGCCTAGGCCAAACTCCACTCCTTTCCACCTCCACTCAAATAATCTCCATGGCTTATCTTAACCGTAAGGGAGTGTTGGAACTTGGGCCACTCCTTTCCACCTCCACCCAATCAATCTCTACGGCTTATCTTGACCATAAGGGGGAGTGCTGAAGCATTTAGTCCCACATCAGTTTCCAGGTAAGGTTCCTATTGCTTATGACCTTGGACCTGTGAATCTCAACACCGCGGTTTTGTGATTTTGACACCCTTAGACCCTGTCATTCTTGCTGTATGTCTTAGAACTTGTGGGATCAGCAGATGTGACAGGAGTTGATTGGCATTCCCCTTGGGCATGCATCAGGTTGGACAGGACAAATCCTAATCACCAACTGCAAGAGGCAAGACCTAAGCATCCTTCGATGCCAAACAGGAGTTGATTGCCCAACCACATTTCTCAAGCTAAGTTGCATCTGTAAGTCATTTGCCAGGTCCTCTCCTAGATTGCTGTATCTATGTCTGATGGGTATTCAGCCATTGAAGTGACAAGTAGCATTTACAGGAAATGCATCCATTATAGACATAAGAATCATAATAATATTGCCATGATGATTTTAATAATTTTTCCTGGCATGGACATTTGTTTCTAGGTGGGGATTGTGCTTTAAAAGAGGGATATATCAAAAGACTATGGCCTAATGCCCACGTAAAAGCTTATGCCGTAATTACTTGGAAACACTGTCTATTTAGTGTTGTATGAGAATGTTTGAACAGAATATGGATGGATATGGATTATTTTGAGGACTAATTCCATGGTATTGTATGTTTAAAACCCATCAGGATTCAGGAAGAAACCCCACACACATAGTGGTATTACCTTGTCTTCTTATGAAGATTATTTCTTTTTCTTTTCGGGCCGAAGAAAAAGAGGATCCGTACAAAATAAATGAAATGAACTAGATAAGCTTATTTATCCTGGTAGGAAAAGAAAAAAATTGTGGACTAGTGGGATCTCCTGGTTGAGCCTGTTTCCACTTTCCAGAGAGGAGAAGGAAGAAGAAAATCTGTATGCCAGACAGTTATTGAAACTTATGAATGATTCGCACATGAGGAGGGTCAACCTTCGTGCCTTCCAAAACTTTGCAAGAGTATAAGCAAATTTGTTGGGGAAAAGAGAAAAATGGAAAGGCCTTATCTGTACCTATGATAAAATTATGAATCTTGGTTAAAAAAAAAACTTTCAAATGTGTCATTTCAGGGGCAAACAAGAAGTAAATGCTAATGACAAATACTAAGGAAACAATCAAGAAAGACATAAATAACAAGTACGTGTATGCCTTCAGACAAAGAACCTAGCATATAGGAAAGAAGCCAACAATTCATGACAGATTAAGATAGCAAGTACTACTTTATTTTGAACTGAGGAGGACAAATACCAAACACTACGAGAGGTATCTGATTAGAATAGTAAGCAGTTCTTTCTATCAAAATGAGTAGGACACATACCAAAGACAGTAGGAGATTTTAAAAACAGAACGTGTTAAAAACTAAAAAGGGTAGTCAACTATAAGAAGCTTTGATCAGGTTTTACATGTGGTGCAAAGTAGGGAAATCAACGTTTTACAGCAATTAAGAAACAAGATGACCTCCAAAAAAAACTGAATGTAAAGAAAATTGTTTGTTAATAATCTATGTAAAGAAAATTGTTTGTTAATAATCTATATACTACTAAGTTGGTTACCCCACAATGCTGCCCTACATGCTCATCCTGATTAAATTAAACAGCCATTCCAAAGAATGGGAAGAAAAAAAGATGAAGAAAGTACATCCAGAGAAAAAATATGATATTCCCTCGGGACAGAAAATATTATATGCCATCTTTGTCTTAATCACCCGAGGTTTTCGTCCTTGGTGATTTGTTAACACAGGCATGATTATGCATAGCGATTTGTTTGCTTAATTCACCTCCATCTAGCATGAACATAGAAGTATGTGCAATACATTACACTTACATTTCATAGAAGTACTTCATTTGATAAAATAGGCAGGGCAGCGGAGAGGAGAAAAAAAGCTCACCAGCAAATCCCATGTAACCTCACAGAGAGAGGACCTAACCACGCCCCATCCACCAAATTTATGGACTCGATCAAACCAAATGCTCAACAAAGGATTTGAAAAGTTAATCAAAAAGATAAATATTTTCCGACAAGGACACGCGGCAACAGCAACGTAGATGGCCGGCTCTCCTTCCAGGGCAATCTAGCAACTTGTAATGCAACAAGGAGACACGAAAAACCTACTCTCTGAACAATGCATATGCTCATCGTTTGCCCCCACACAGCTCGGCAGACTTGGCGTTGGCCTTCCAACACTCGCAAATCACCAGCCGGATGGCCTCTGCAGCCAGAGTGTAAGCGTAAACAGAGGCTTTGAGGAGAATATTCGCAAAAGCAACAAGTCTTTATTGCCATTGCGTGAAAGGAAAGAGCCAAAAATAAGGGATATTACTACCATGCGGCGACCTCAGCAGCACTCTCGTATTAGGCAGATGGCGAGCTTCTCCACCTCCCCGTCTGCCTCGTCGACCGACCACCTCCTGAGTTTTAAAACCCTAAGAAACCGCTATTGTCTAGCAGAGGAAAAGGAAAATGAAAGAATTTGGCGAGACAGAAGAAATCCGCAGACTTTGTACCCGGCTTGGGGGAGTTCAGAGTTGGATTATTCGGCTCCAGCACGAGGACGAATTTAGAGAGAGAGAGAGAGAGAGAGACGAAAACCGCAGTATGAGATCAACTTGAGACCGAGTTGGATGGTTCGACTCAAATATAAGAGTCATCTCTGTGTTTGAACCAAACAATCTAACTCAGTTTCAGATTAGGTAATAATTTTTTTCTCCCGACAGATATGAAGGGTTAATCGCGGATGTCGCCTTTAAACTAAGCCGAATAATCTAATTCGACCCAAATCGAGTAATAATTTTTGCTCCCCACGGGTATGAAGGCCAATCGTGGAGTCACGGACGTGTGAAGTAATAATGTTCATACAATTTCATTGCGGAATCATATTTCATTTGATGAAAACATAGATTTATGAGTACTTGAATTTTGTATTTTATATTTATATTTCTTATTTTTTATTGGATAGATGTATTGTGTCATTTTTTTATTGACCAATATTGGCATCTATTTTTGTGACCATCGGGCCACAAATGGGCCACCGGCCCAAAAGAGATGGGTAGCAACGGTTGCAACATAAAAAAATGGCATGCGGTGTAATATCTGAGAAGAGCATGACTATTCTGGCCTTTGCCACCTCAGCTCTCAAAAGGTGGTTTTAAAATCTCATTTTCCCATGCAAAAGACATCGGATCGCAACCAGAGGAGTAGGAGGCGGAGCAGAAAAAGGAAGAAAAAAAAGCTTCAGGGAGGAGGCCCTTTCAGGCGTTGGAAGGTTCTCTGGCGGCAGTAGCTTTTCGTGGGCAAGAAGAAAGCATCAAGGAGGGAGCAGAAGGGAATCGGGCCTGGTTCTTTCCTGGGACTGTGTGTGTGCAGTGTTTGGTTAGGGAGTGGGAAAGGTGAGGGCAGAGCAAGAGGCGGAGGATCTTTTGTATTATTATTGTTTCTGTCTTCTCTTTCCCTGAAACTCTCGGTTCTCCCATTTTGTTTTCTTGATGCGGCTCATCTTCTTAGAGTGTACTCTCAATGGAGTTCATGTCTCGGAGTGATATGTAAGGGCCCAAGTGCCTACAAAAAAAATCTATGGATGATGTTTTCTCTGTGTCTGACTTTTATTCCCATTCCCCTAGTCTATGGTAGCCGGTTTTACCTTCTTTTCTATCTTTTCTTTACTGGTTTTGAGCAGTAAGATAGAAGCAAATGTCCTCCCTTCCTGATTTCTCATGCGATTTGCTTGCCACCGTTTTCCCTTTCTCTTTGCATTTTCTGCAGTTTAGAGTGAGAAGATCTCACGGGACTCCATGTGCTCAAGTTGCCCTCAGGCGATTCTGTTGGTAGCCAAGCATGTCTCCCACTGTTCATCTGCGTCATACTTGTACTACAAATTGAAATCCCAGATACTTTCAGGTTGGGTAATTTAATACCTGTACCTCATATCCAGGGATCAAAACAGCCCGCTATCGCCAGGCCCTTGTTTGATATTGTCAGGTGGATTTAGTTTGAGGTATGCTATTTGTAACGTGTATGGCCTCAGATTACAATTCCCCACCGGCTGGGCATTCCAGACAAAATTCTACCCTTCTTCTTTTATTTCACAATTATTTGGGGCTAATTCGGTGGCCCTGCACAATGCTTGTGCAGTGCCACCATCTCTCCCCCCATTGCCCACCAATTCACATCATGCATATTCCCCTTTACTGATCTCTCACTTTCTCATGTGAGGAGTATCGGTCAGTCATTGCATAAGTATTTTCTTTGCATATGTTTGAATGCTCGAAATGTCACATAGAACACCGATTTTGCATAAAAGAGATGCCAGCAAATTTCCCTGGTTGTTTTTCCCCTTTCTCTGGATGTTGGAGTCTTGAACAGTGGCCCTACACAGTGTCTGTGCAATGTCACCGTCCACCCTCCTTCTCCATGGTAATCCACAAGCCTCTTACCTAGAAAAAAAACCTTGAACGGTGGCCTCTCCTTTCCCACCGTTAAGCCTTCAGCCCTGCGCAGATAATAGCAAAACCCCCCTTAATGGTGGCCTCTTCTTTCCCACCATTGAGCTATCAAGCCTCTCACTTAACAGAAACCCTTGAACAGTGGCTTTCCCTTTTCCACCGTTGAGCCATCGGCTCTCCAGATTTTTAAAAAATCCTTGAACGGTGGCCTCTCCAAGGCCACTGTTGAGCCATCAGCCTGCGTTCACCTAAATAAAAGCCTTGAACGGTGGTCTTTTCCCAGCCACCGTTTACCCTTCTTCCCCTTGTACGTTTGCTTGAAGGCCATCGTTTCAGCTGCTGCGTCATTCTCTCTATACGTATGTGATCCGGTGATCCCCGAAGTCGCCAATCTATAAGCATATGTTGGAGGAGGTTAAGCAGAAATTCCGGTCTTGGTATATATTGGTCTTCTCGAGTACGACTTGGGAACCGGTGCCTTGTACCGTGGTGTCGTTGCCTCGGCATCTACACTGTTGTTGGCACCGTCTCCATCGTGATAGACGTGTGTCATGTAAAACCCCCCAAACATGCAAAATAAGGGGAGAACAAATAAATGAGCTAAATGGCGGTGTAATAATAGCAATGATAAATGGATAATAATACTAATAATTGATAGACATTAACATAACAAAGAGAAAAGAACAACAACAAACAGGATAATGATAATAATTAAAAGAAAAGCCAACAGTAAAAAATGGTAAATGGAACAAAGATAATAAAAGAAAATGGTAAAAAAAAACTATCCAAATTATCGAATAAATCATGGATGGAATAAAAATAAGTGGGGAGCTGCCCATCAAGGCCACCGTTCAACCTTTTCCTATGCGCATGCACACACCCAGTCGCCACCATTAAGCCCTTCTCTGTACGCCTGCATGCATACACAAGGCCACCGTTCAGCTTTTCCCTGTGCACATGTGCATATACACAGTTCACCACCGTTCAGCCCCTTCTTATACGCCTGCACACAGTCGCCACCGTTGAGCACGCCTGCATACACACCCAAACAGAAAGGCCACCGTTCAGCCACCTCATCTCACATACAAACTCAGGTGTTTATGGGAGTGTGTGCGTGTGTGTGGATATGTGGGTAAATGATGAGCTGAACGATGGGGGGACCTGGGAGCCACCATTCAAGCAAATCAACACACACAGGCCGTTCCATCTCTTCCACCTCCCATTTAATTTCCTGTAAAAAAAAAAGGGGTATACCAGGTTAATAAGACAACGATTAATGGACATTAAAAACCAAGAAAAAAAAGTGAAATAAACGACAATTCATAAAAAGAATGGGCAAATCAAATTCATAAAGCATGTTTGTTCTCATGAGATATTAAGTCTTACTGGGCGTTATTCGCTCATCCTGCGTATTTTATTCATGTGTTCAAGTGAGTCGGATGGTGACCACACTCACGAGGATGGGACTGACGAGGATGTTGCTCAGGAGTGACCCGATCAGCTGTCTTGACATAGTAGTTAATTAGTATAACTATGAGTTAGTGAGTCAATTAGTCCATATGTATTAGTTTGGATTTCAATAAAGTACTCTGGGCCCTAGTTATGGCTCTGATGGATTGATGTAATAGATAGTTGGTGGATTATTAATGAAATTGGAGTTTATTTGGTATTATTCCATTGTGCAATGGTTTGTTATTTATTTCTCGCTCTGTACTATTTAATAACTGTAATTCCGCTCCGATATTCCGCGTCGGGGCGTTACACCAGCTTCGGAAGAAGAGGAAGCTGGCGAAGATGGCCGAACAGGCGTGGCCACGCACCCTGTCCGAGACAAGGCCCCTGACAGTTGAAGGGGTGATCTCGAATTTGGGCTTGGTCGTTGTGAGCGACCACTCCGACGGAGGCTCCTCTGCAGAGCAAGTGGAGGTGCGAATGCCCCAAGACCCTGCTGCGGGCGGAACAGAGGAAGTGGGCGCGGCGGAAGCATCAAGAGCCGTGGCAGAAGACGGAGCTATCGCTACGCAGAGTTCAGCTTCCAAGGTGGTCGAAGGGGCGACGCATACGGGGGAGGCGTCTAAGGAAACAACGTGCCCCATTCTCCCGGCCGAGGTGGCTGCGGAGGGCCAGTCGCAGACAGTAGCTGCGATATCGCATGTGGCCAGCGATGGGCAGGAGGTGGTAGCCAAGGGGGGCTCCAGTCGCGTGGTCGAAGGGGAGAGCCTCCCCGTCGAGCAGGCCGTCCCCCCTTCCGAGGACCGGGCTGGATCCGAGGAGGACCGAGCACCGCTGTCGTGGGTGCTCAAGACGAAGTCCCCAATGCAGCCTTTGGAGACAGCCCTGGAAGCGGCCCTAAAGCGTCTCCAGGGGGATTCGTCCAGGAACCTGCCCCCCTGCCCCAGTGCTTCCCATCTCGAAATGCTGGCACGGTGCCAGCGGTTAGGCTCGGAGATAACCCCCGAACGGTCACCAGAGGTCTGCCAGGAGGAGCACCGTACGGACGAAGACGATGAGGCCGACGTTGAGGCATTGGTGGGCGGCATCACGCGATCTTTGGAGGTGCTAAAAAGGCTTGCATCTCGGGCCCAATACCACCATCAGATGTGGGATGCCGAATTCGCATTCTGTGAGGAGCGCGAAGAACAACACCGCCTCCGGGAAGCAGAGCTACAGAGGGAAGTAAAGAACCTCCACATCGCGCTTAAGGCCTCTGAGTTGGAGCTCGTGGTCGTCTGGGCAGAGAAGACGGCGCTCGTGCAAGGTACACGAAAAGCAACCACAGATTGATGTCTCCCAAGCTCCGTGCAACGTCCCCGCGTCAAGAGCACGCCGAACAGGATTCCAAACACCTAAATCGTCCAAAACTCATAACAAAAACTCCTCCTGGCCGAGCAGAACTTTCTCACCTCTGTTTGGCCGACCAAAGCTTCTTAACCCTAAATGGTTAAAAATGCGACAGCCCTAGCTATCGCAATAAGAATGCGATGATATAAGTTGTCGCCTTCTAATTGATGACGCTAGCCAGCTTCCCCGCGCGCGCCACGCGGCAGCTATGCAGCCAAACAACCCGAGAAAAGCGGCAACGCGAACGCTACATCCAGAACTGTCGCGTTAAGAACGCGACATGCACCCTCGTCGTGTTCACAGACAGTGAAGCAGTGGGCGCCTTGGACCCGGATTCTCGACCCACAAAGCCCAAACAACCTGCGGGAGACACCAACTACCAACCATTGGCCACCAAAACCATTAAACCACAATCCAAAAATCCACAACATTACATATCAACTGTGACGGAACACCTCGCCCAAGTCCGTTAAACCAATAACGTACTTGATCCGAGTTCGTCTCCCGCAAACGGGCCGAAGCCTCGCAAGGGATACCACACCACAGTCCGTGTAAACACAAAGGAACACACCATTTTATATATTTATATCACAAGTTTACATAGCCATATTTCCACAAGACTAAAGGAAAATACAAGAGCCTGGGGCATACCCCGAGGTACAACTGAAGAAAGTAGACAAACTAGCTACACTACACTGCTGGAGGTGCTAACCCAGCACCGCTACGACACGGCTCCGAACTGGACGACGGTCGGGAAACGTCCTCCTCGCCTTCACCTGTGGGGGTAGGGGTGAGCCTCGCTAGTCACTGGCTCAGTAGGGAACTTTCCCAACACCGAGCAAAACCAAACACAGGTACGAAAGCAGTAAACAGTACCAACAATTTATAGAACAGCTAAGCAGGTTATGAAACCTGTAAAAGTACTCACCGTCTGCCGACTATGAACAACAACTGTAATAAATAAACGGCAAACCAGTACAAGTATACGAGCTAAAGTAGAGTCCGCCAAACACGAGCCACGTGAACTGGTTCGCGACACCAGAGACTGACTCGGACAAGCTAACACAGGTCTACCTCTCAGTCTCGCAGCCACGGACGAAAGGTCCAGCTGCCGCTCCACGTGAAAAGGTCAAACAACTGTGGAGACCAACTAAACACCACCACCTGCGGACCACACAGTCGCAGGCCCATGCCTAGCACCTCTAGAGACCCTGGCCTGGGCTCGCTAGAGTGAGGCACTGGAGAAGGACTAGCTGGGGACCAGTGTCGACTACTGGTGTCCGTACCTCCAACTACGAGCATGCTACAAGTGACTAAAAGACAAGTACGGCAGTCACTGTCCCACTGTCGTCTTTCCCTCAGCCGTACGTACAACTCAAACACAAGAGTGAGGGTGTCTAGGTCAGACGACACAAACCTCGATAGTACAGCACAAGTACCGGGACAAAGCCCCGAGCTAACAGCCTGCCTCACAGAGAACCTGGGCACCCAACTGGAGAGGTAACCACGGTAGGCGTCGTACTACTTGCCATGTACACAAAACCACGTGCACGTCACATAAACCACGTGAAGTCTCGCACAAACCTCGTGCACTGATAGTTCACCACATGTGAACATCACGTAAATACGTAAAGAGACAACCAACTGCGTACCCAGTACGCTAGTCTCAGAAACCACGTGCACTAGGTGCACCACAATTATCATTGCATCACTCGATATCATTAAATATCTAATATAACAACATTTTCATAAAAACACACTGGCGGCAACATTGACTGCTGTCAATGGGATGTAAACGGCAAGGTATATAGCCGTTAAGCTCCCAGCTGAAGAATCTGGCGTCAATCGATGTTGACGCTAAGATCTTCGGCCATCAACTTCACAGAAACCCTGGGCTGATACCTCAGGTATTCCCAGCCCTAAATTTAACAGAAAAACATGAAGAATTACTTCCTTTAACATGCATGAATCCTAATTAACTCGAAACCACATGTTTCCTTTGTTAAATTGGTCAAACCACCCATTAACCCTGCATGCAGAACCATTCTCCAAAAACACAATTAGCATGTGAATTCATGCATTCCAAAAGTATTATCACAACCTATAGGGACTAAAGGGATCATTCGCTACCTCAATACGCACTTAAACCTCCTAAATTCTCCTGCTTCGCACTAAACCCTCTGCGAGCTCCTACGGCGATTACACCTCGCTCCGGCGTTTCCTTGGCCAATTCGTCACCACCTTACGTTCCACGATCCTCCAACTAACCTTTTACAACTGTTGGAAGTAGTGGAGAAGCAAGGGGCATGAAAATAGGGCGAGGGAGAGGGAGAATGAGCTGAGGAAACTGTCTTCGGGTAGACCTATATTCTGCAGGTCGCACAGGTTGGCGTCAACCCTAATGCCGTTTAGGGAACCGTCACAGTAGACATCCACAAAGCCTCCCGTTAAGTTCATAAGGTTGGTGTCACCTTCGATGGACGCCAAACCAGTCAACGTCCACACATGGCCGTCAACTCCTACTCAACTGCAACAAGTCCTATTTTATTTCAGGACCAAACCTGCTCCAAACCTGCGCACACCATACGACCAAACCACAATGGCCTCACAATGGCCACCACAACCAACACACACATGATCCATAAGGATCCGAAAAGCACGCGACGTTACATTACTATCATCTAAAAAGAAAATTTCGACCTCGAAATTTATAACACAACTTAAATATAAACAATTTAAATATGCACATTTTTACAAGTACTATCATCTAAAAAGAAATACAAAGTCTTATTCAAACAGATAGGGATACCCCTTAGCCATCTTCTCGGCTAATTCCCAGGTATCCTCACCACCCAATCTATTTTCCCGTCGCACTTTAACTAGCTCAATTTCTTTATTTATCAACTTCTTTATCTTTCGATCAGTGATCTGCACCGGATACTCTGGCATAGTCATATCTAGCCTCAGGTCACCACCTTGGTAACTGATTATCTGAGCTGGATCTTCAATACATTTTCTTAACATAGAAACATTAAATATATCATGGACATCCGCAAAATCTGCTGGCAAATCCAGTCTATAAGCTGTTTTCCCAATTCTTTCAATTACCTGGAAATGTCCTACATACCTTGGTGAATCAATTCAGGACCCACTAACTGCCTTTCTCCCACTTCATGCCAGTTTAATGGGGTTCTACATGGCCTTCCATATAAAGCTTCATACGGTGCCATCCCAAGACTGGTATGATAACTATTATTATAGGCAAACTCAACCATTCCCAAATGATGCTCCCAATTACCTCCCCAAACTAAACAACAAGCTCGCAACATGTCTTCAATCATCTGAATAGTTCTCTCTGTTTGACCATCTGTCTGGGGGTGATAAGCGGAGCTATATCTTAGCTCAATACCAATTACCTTCTGCAAACTTCTCCAGAAACCAGAAGTAAATCTTGTATCTCTGTCAGACACAATAGTCTTCGGAATACCATGCAGTGGAACAATTCTTTCAACATAAATATTTGCTAATCTGTTCACTGTCCAAGACATACTTACTGCCACTAATCTGCACACCTTGGTAAATCTGTCAACAAACACCCAAATTCCATTATGTCCTGAAGCTGATCTTGGTAAGCCTGCCACGAAGTCCATAGCAATGTCATCCCACTTCCACTGTGGAATGGGCAACGGTTGCAATAGACCTCCAGGCTTCTGATGTTCTGCTTTAATCTATTGACAGATAGCACACCTTGCAACAAATTCTGCTATTTCCTTTTTCATATGAGGCCACCAGAAATGCTTCCTCAAATCGTGGTACATTTTAGTACTACCCGGATGGATAGTGTACCTGGATTTATGAGCCTCTTCCAACACTCTCTGCTTAATCTCTCTCTCTGCTGGAACAAACAACCTGCCTCTGAGCCTAATCACACAATTATCATCAATGGTAACTCCTTCCATTTTCACAATTTCGGTCAAATTTGCATCTGCTTTCAGCTTCCACAATCTGCCAATACAAAGACGGCTCTACAGCACTACTAGCTAGTACTGCCCGCCGTTGACTGCTTGGCACATACAAAGAGTTTTCCACTATCTCTTCATACAGCTTCCATTCTTTAATCATCATCAGATTTATATATGCCTTTCTGCTCAAGGCATCTGCTACAACATTGGTCTTACCCGGATGGTAAGCCAAACTAAAATCATAATCTTTTAAATATTCCATCCATCTACGCTGACGAAGATTTAAATCTTTCTGCGAGAAGATATACTTCAAGCTTTTATGATCTGTAAAGATCTCAAATCTCTCTCCATACAGATAATGCCTCCACAATTTCAAGGCAAATACAACTGCTGCTAATTCTAAATCATGAGTGGGGTAATTCTCTTCTGTCGGCTTCAATTGCCTAGACGCATAAGCTATCACTTTACCATGCTGCATAAGTACTGCGCCAAGTCCTCTTCTTGAAGCATCTGTATATACCACAAAACCACCACTTCCTGCCGGTAATGCCTATATAGGTGCTGTTGTAAGCCTCTTCTTCAATTCCATAAAACTTTTCTGACATTCACCGGACCACACAAAAGGCACACCTTTTCTGGTCAACTTGGTCATAGGTGCCGCAATCTTAGAAAAATTTTGTATGAAGCACCTATAATAACCTGCCAATCCCAGAAAACTTCTAATCTCAGTAATTGTCTTAGGCACTTCCCATTTCATCACTGCTTCCACTTTACTTGGGTCCACTGCTACTCCTTTAGCTGAGATGACATGACCCAGAAATTGAATTTCTTTCAGCCAAAATTCACACTTACTGAATTTGGCAAACAACTGGTTATCTCTTAACAACTGTAGGGTAAACCTTAAATGAGCTGCATGTTCCTCTTCGGATGCTAAATAAATCAGAATATCATCAATAAAGACCACAATGAATTGGTCTAAATACAGATGAAAAATTCTATTCATCAGATCCATAAAACCTGCAGGAGCATTGGTCAACCCAGATGGCATAACCACAAACTCATAGTGACCATATTTGGTTCTAAAAGTTGTTTTATCTATATCCTCCTCTTTAATTCTCAACTGATGATATCCAGACCTCAAATCAATTTTAGAAAATACTTTTGCCGATTGCAACTGATCAAACAGATCATTTATCCTCGACAACGGGTATTTATTTTTAATGGTCACATCATTCAACTTCATGTAATCAATACACATACGAAAACTTCCATCTTTCTTTTTCACAAATAACACCGGTGCTCCCCACGGGGAATGACTCTGTCTAATAAACCCTTTCTGCAATAACTCTTCTAATTGCTTTTTCAATTCTTTAAGTTCTGCTGGTGCCATCCGATATGGTGCTTTAGAGATCGGCATGGTACCTGACAGCAACTCAATAGTAAAGTCCACCTCTCTATGTGGAGCTAAACCAGGCAAATTTTCAGGAAAAACATCAGCAAATTCTCTAACCACGGGAACTGCTTCAACTGACTAACTAACTTCTACCAGACTCACCGAGGCTAAATAAGCCACACATCCAGCATTTATCAACTTTCTAGCTTTAATTGTAGAAATTAGAAACTTAGAGGTATAGAAAGGCATACCTTGATATTCAAATACTGCACCATTAGGATGACAAAACCTGATCCTCTTCTTTCTGCAATCTAGCATTGCTCCATAAGTCTCAAGCCAATCCATACCCAAAATAATATCATAATCTGTCAACTACAAGGCATACAATCAACCTGGCATCCGATTCCCTTCAATCATAACAGGAGCTTCATCTATATAGCTTGAAGTGAGCAAGAACTCACCCGAGGGAACCTCCACTACTAACTCACAAGACTTTTCTTCTAAAGGATAAACCATACAATCTAGGAATTCTTCGGAAATGAAAGAATGAGAGGCACCCGAATCAAATAGAACTCTTGCTGAATAATCATAAAGAGGTAAAGTACCTTCTATCATGTTCGATGCCTCCGCCTGGGCTCGAGTGATAGCCATAACCCGACCCCTTCCCCGCTGCTACAGTACTCCTCTGCCACGACCTGCCTGTGGCTGCTGAAACTGTTGAGGCTGCTGCTGCTGCACACCTCTTCCATACCCATACTCTCTTGGATAGGGGCAATTGTGGATCAAATGTCCCGGCTGATTGCAGTTATAACATCTATACCCTGGAGGAATAATGGGCTGTCTGGCAGTACTCTGCTGCGATTCCTCCACCTCTGGCCTACCACGACCTTGCTAAAATTACTGTCGGCCTCCCCATCCTCTTCCTTTACCTTTAAATGCTTGTTTCAATTTCTGACCCCATTTACCAAAACCGGATGAAGAAGGTCCTGTTGGTGCTTTACCCTTACTCGCACCCACTGACTACTGCGGTAGCCGAAAACTACCTGAGCCTGACTCGCCCACCTGACGAGTCCGAATAGACCTCTCCAATGTAGCTGCCCTCTGAGCTGCTTCTTCCATTGTTTTACACATGAGAGGTACTATTGCATCCTGCAATTCTACTTTCAAACCTCTAATAAAATACTCAACCATCATATTATTATCTGATACTACATAAGGCGCATATCGGCTAAGCGCCATAAACCTTATCTGGTACTCTAAAACTAAAGAGTTACCTTACTGGAGTGTCCGAAACTGTTCTCTCTTCACTTGCTGCACTTGAATCGGAAAGAATGTATCGTTAAATACATTAAGAAATTTCGGCCAAGTGATAGTCTCTTCTGTCCTGCCCGCGAAGGTGGTCTGCATCTTCAATCGCCACCATTCCAGTGCAAAACCCCTCAACTGATAGACAGCTAACACAACTCTATCTGCTGTCGGACACCTCATGGTCGTAAAGACCCTTTCAATCTCATGGACCCAATGTTCCGCTGTATCTGGATTCGGCCCTCCTGAATAAGTAGGCGGCTGCAATCTCAGAAACTTCTCAACCATCACTGGTTCCTCTGCTACTAACACTGGTGGTGGTGGTGGCAAGGGTGCTACAAAAGGCACCTCCACTCCTGGCGGAACTGGAGCTATAGGTACAGTCTCTCTGTCCCCAAGTGGTATGGCAATCGGTGGTACTGGCGCCTGCTGATCCATCCTCATTCGAATATCGGTGAGACTCTCCCAGATCCTCTCTATTATACGCTGAGTGTTCTCTTCCGGATCATCTCCTCCACCACCCCAATCTCTTCTATCTGCCATTTCAAACTTCTACATAAACAAAAACAAAACAACAAATTATCAGAAACCAGGGCCCCTACCAGCAGTGTACTACTACCGAAATAAAGCTATGTAACCTTCTAATTCCTTTATATTAACATAGACCTTGCTCTGATACCAACTGTGATGGAACACCTCATCCATGTCCGTTAAACCAATAACGTACTTGATCCGAGTCCGTTTCCCGCGAACGGGCCGAAGCCTCGCAAGGGATACCACACCACAGTCCGTGTAAACACAAAGGAACACACCATTTTATATATTTATATCACAAGTTTATATAGCCATATTTCCACAAGACTAAAGGAAAGTACAAGAGCCTGGGGCATACCCAGAGGTACAACTGAAGAAAGTAGACAAACTAGCTACACTACACTGCTGGAGGTGCTGACCCTACACCGCTACGACGCGGCTCTGAACTGGACGACAGTCGGGAAATGTCCTCCTCGCCTTCACCTGTGGGGGTAGGGGTGAGCCTCGCTAGTCACTGGCTCAATAGGGAACTTCCCCAACACCGAGCAAAACTAAACACAGGTACGAAAGCAGTAAACAGTACCAACAATTTATAGAACAGCTAAGCAGGTTATGAAAGCTGTAAAAGTACTCACCGTTTGCCGACTACGAACAACAACTGTAATAAATAAATGGCAAACTAGTACAAGTGTACGAGTTAAAGTAGAGTCCGCCAAACACGAGCCACGTGAACTGGTTCGCGACACCAGAGACTGACTCGGATAAGCTAACACAGGTCTACCTCTCAGTCTCACAGCCATGGACGAAAGGTCCAGCTGCCGCTCCACGTGAAAAGGTCAAGCAACTGTGGAGACCAACTAAACACCACCACCTACGGACCACACAGTCGCAGGCCTATGCCTAGCACCTCTAGAGACCCTGGCCTGGGCTCGCTAGAGTGAGGCACTGGAGAAGGACTAGCTGGGGACCAGTGTCGACTACTTGTGTCCGTACCCCCAACTACGAGCGTGCTACAAGTGACTAAAAGACAAGTACGGCAGTCACTGTCCCACTATCGTCTTTCCCTCAGCCGGACGTACAACTCAAACACAAGAGTGAGGGTGTCCAGGTCAGACGACACAGACCTCAACGGTACAGCACAAGTACCGGGATAAAGCCCCGAGCTAACAGCCTGCCTCACAGAGAACCTGGGGCACCCAACTGGAGAGGTAACCATGGTAGGCGTCGTACTACTTGCCACGTACACAAAACCACGTGCACATCACATAAACCACGTGAAGTCTCGCACAAACCTCGTGCACTGATAGTTCAACACACGTGAACATCATGTAAATACATAAAGAAACAACCAACTGCGTACCCAGTACGCTAGTCTCAGAAACCACGTGCACTGGGTGCACCACAATTATCATTGCATCACTCGATATCATTAAATATCTAATATAACAACATTTTCATAAAAACACACTGGCGACAACATCGACTGCCGTCAATGGGATGTAAACGGCAAGGTATATAGCCGTTAAGCTCCCAGCTGAAGAATCTGGCGTCAATCGATGTTGACGCTAAGATCTTCGGCCATTAACTTCACAGAAACCCTGGGCTGATACCTCAGATATTCCCAACCCTAAATTTAATAGAAAAACATGAAGAATTACTTCCTTTAACATGCATGAATCCTAATTAACTCGAAACCACATGTTTCCTTTGTTAAATTGGTCAAACCACCCATTAACCCCGCATGCACAACCATTCTCCAAAAACACAATTAGCATGTGAATTCATGCATTCCAAAAGTATTATCACAACCTATAGGGACTAAAGGGATCATTCGCTACCTCAATACGCACTTAAACCTCCTAAATTCTCCTGCTTCGCACCAAACCCTCTACGAGCTCCTACGGCGATTACACCTCGCTCCGGCGTTTCCTTGGCCAATTCGTCACCACCTTACGTTCCACGATCCTCCAACTAACCTTTTACAACTGTTGGAAGTAGTGGAGAAGCAAGGGGCATGAAAATAGGGCGAGGGAGAGGGAGAATGAGCTGAGGAAACTGTCCTCGGGTAGACCTATATTCTGCAGGTCGCACAGGTTGGCGTCAACCCTAATGCCGTTTAGGGAACCGTCACAGTAGATGTCCACAAAGCCTCCCGTTAAGTTCATAAGGTTGGCGTCACCTTCGATGGACGCCAAACCAGTCAACGTCCACACATGGCCGTCAACTCCTACTCAACTGCAGCAAGTCCTATTTTATTTCAGAACCAAACCTGCTCCAAACCTGCGCACACCACACGACCAAACCACAATGGCCTCACAATGGCCACCACAACCAACACACACATGATCCATAAGGATCCGAAAAGCACGCGACGTTACATCAACTCTTACATGTTTTATGCACAATTTTGGCTTGTGTCATATTCCTTGAAAAATTCACTTGCAATGTCTAAAAATTGGGATCTTTAGATCTCTCGTGGAATTACAATGCCGAAATGAGCCAATTTAAGGGCCCTGACCTAGTCCTGGGAGGAGCACCCGAAAGTACTTGTGCCCATGGGAGTGTGAATGGTCTGGTGTGGCATTGCACCTAGAGGACTTGTTAAATTTACTAGACATCTTGCATCAAATAACGTACGTGTGAGTGCTTTGTGCTCAATATCTAGTTATTCGATACACAAAAACTCTCACTTCGTGAGAACTTATCCTTATAAACTTGTCATGCCTGACTCTCTTTTTTTTCTCTAACATAATCCTTTACCTGATAGTACTTACCTAATATGTTTACTGTGACATTCTTGCAACGTATGATTCAAGGTGTTCTAATTACGCTTGTCATACTCTCTCATTACCATGTCAATTTTCAATGTACTTATTCATCAAGTTTATGTATTTTTTCAACATAATAATCACTTAAACCTCGGGCATTGTGGACTTACCTACTTGGCAATTAGATCATAATGTGATTACAATACCTTTCTAGGTTCTAGCAAGATTGATAAGGAAGAGGGCGAGCAAGGGACTGAGGAGTAGATCAGAGGATCCACTTTTCTACTTTTTCTTTTTATCTCTTATTGTATAAAGAGTTGGTAACTACCAAGTAGAGGGACTCTACTGCGTAGTACAAGACTGCTATATGTAAAGGCAATATCGTGTTTCCATTTACATGCATGTTGTTTCGCTTGATTGATTGACATCTGTATGCACTCAGGTTTTTCGCTGCACTCGGGGCGTCACAGGTACAACACTCTAACATAAGTAAGCTAAGAACGTCACAGTCACTATCTACGTACAAAAAAAAAAATAGTCAACCACATAAGAAAATCACATGTAACAATGAAATCATGCGTGAACATAATCATCTATGCAATATTGCCTAGAAACCACAGTTGATTCACAATCTCCTCCCTCATTGCCTCCCCAGCTCACTAGAAGCACTAACACTGATGCTCGTGCCTTATGCTTTCCTAATGGTAACTTTAAATTGTTGAGAACATTAGTACTTTTACTGGGAGATGCATGAATGGGGGACTATTGCTAAGGATCTTCATAGTAGAACCTCATATAGCAACCGACACAGAATGAACCCATCAGACTATATACTACAGATGAATAGCATCATCAAAACAGCAACATGGATTGTTAAAAAACATCATGAGACTAGTGGATGGCATTCAGCTAGTCATGTTCTCATGGAAATTAAAAAAACAAAGACAAATACAGATTACATACATATGTAAACCCTATCTTCTATTCTTCTTATTGGATCATCAGGTAGTTATGTTCTTGTTATTATACCTAATAAAAAGAAGTGGGTGAGTTCTGTGGGCCATAGTAACATCAAAGAAATTTCACAAATTCATGAGAATGGAAGGTATGGATGAGAATCATACCTGCTATCTATGATGCAACTATCATAATATCCTAGTAAGAGCAATGTACGACAATATACTACATAAGCCTTGCCAAATGCCTATGAATCAACATAGTACATAATGAAAACTTCAAATCATAGATGATGAATGTCTGGTACAACAATCTGACACAACGTTAGCCAACAACGGCACAGTCACTATCTATGTAAGAATAAAAAAAACTAATAGTCAACCACACAAGAAAATAACATGTAATAATGAAAGCATGAATGAACATGATCATCTATGCGACATTGCCCGCTAGCCACAGTTCATTCGCAATCTCCTCCCTCAATGCCTCCCCAACTGCACTAGCCGCTGCATTCAAGCACACGCCAATGGGGACATCTTCAACCATAGACCCATCATCATACTCATTATCATCGAAGGGTGCATTGAAGAAGTCGTCGTACCCCTGTTCACCTAGGATGTAGTTATGTACCATAAGACATGCAAACACTATCTTCTTCTGTGTGTCAAAGGAGTACATATTTCCCTCTCGAAGGGTTTGGAACATCATCTTCAATACACCGAAATCCCGTTCGACACAATTTTAAAGTTGTGCATGTCTATGGTTGAATTTTTCTTACTTGTTCTTATAACGCCCATTTCATGGCCTATGAAAGCTTGAAATATGATACATGTGCCCACAATATGGGGCAAGGAAAGAGCTAGTGTTAGCGTATCCGGCATCAACTAAGTAATACTTACCCGACGGCACAACGAACTCTCCTCATGAAACAGCCCATCTTAACACCTTCATATCTGGTGCAGAACCTTCCCACCCAACACATTCATATTAAAATAACCCATCGAATGACACAACAGCCATCACATTCTGCGTTATAACTTGCTTGCGATTCCGAAAACGTGGTTGGTCATCAATGGCCACATTTGCGGGAATGTGAGTGCCATCAATAGCACCCAATGCATCCTACAAGTAAAACAATTAGATCATGTATAGATGAAATGTTAAACAAGCTGTGTGTTGAGATCACCTTGAAGTAGGGAGAAAATCAATCATTTCCAGAAATATGTGGATGCATTGACTTGAGTAGGCTGTAAAATATATTCCTCCTTTAAGGAAGCTAAAGCAAAAGCCATCGTGTTCACGTAGCGGCTAATAGTTTGGGAGAAAATGTTCCACCAATGCGTCAGTAGATACACCATGGCCAACAGTGTATAAGAACATCGTCAATTGTTCATTGGCACTAACATGTCGGGAGTCTTTCAATAGGTGCCTACTCACCAACATGTCAACTAAACTAATGAACATACTAGAATGCACTCTAAAAACATTGTAGCATCCTTTCTCATGGCCGTTCAGAATGTTCTGCACCAACAACTCCCCCCCGTGTGTTTTAATGTATTCATAATTCTTCTTGGTATGGTTGGATGTACTTCTTCTTGCAGTTCCTCTAACACAACATTCAGTACTGCAATGTATATTTCTTCATCTTCTTGTAATATTGTGAACAACAGGTTCCGTTTTGTACGTAGGCAAATAGAAATACATTGAGAAGTACAATTACATGACAATGATCAAGGTCTTAATGTTCTTCCATAATTTTAGCCATCACATTCTCAGCACACATAACGGAAGATGGTGTACATGTTCCATGACAAAATAGAAAAGTTCAAATGCTATGTGGCTAATGATGGAGCATAATCATGATAAACAGTCCTACAACAATGACAGCCAATAGAAGAATGACAAGAATCAATAAGCCTAATATAAGGAAGTTGAAGAATGGCAATTTCGTCACATGTGTTTGCGTTGCATTCCCGAGACTGTGGCAGGGGTAGCTGGTGGATGTAGATACTTTATACTTCTGATTGACATGACATGGGTGAACCCTAAAGTACTCATGGGATGCAGCTTCTGCCTTCTCAATTAAGTAAAAGCCCTTATATCGTGCCCCTTGGAATCCATTGACCTCAACCAAACACTCATCCCAAGTATAATAAATACTCGGATGACGTCCAACCCACACAACGTAGCAGATGTACTTACCCATTATTTTATTTTAGTAACTTGCAAGTACATTGAGGGTAAAATGAAGAACACAATGAAATATGTTTTAAGGAATTTGATAAAGCAACTTCATATTGAAATGAAAGTGAAAAGAAAAGTACGTCTAAAAATACAGATTTCATACGACTGCAATGATAGTCTGCTACATTACGTGAATAGAACTACATACTGAAATAGAGTGACATTAACTGAACAACATAGAAATGCAAAAAAGTACTACGCAATAGACAAACATAAGCATAAACCACTCCACAAAAAAGGAACATAAACAGTTAAACTCCTACTAGTATGCATGCCACAAAGATGATGAACACATGTTTCACTTTGTTATGGCCTATCAGCAGTCATCATTTTCAGACATTCAACCTTGTCCTTGTCAGGCATGACAGAGAAAATGGATCTCATCTTTGGCTTGGTAAAGAGATTCACCTTCAGGTAAACATTATAAGGGAGGCTGAGAATGTCCTGTAAATCCCTTATGCATTCCACAATGCTAGGAACGGCCTCCGAGTCCGGCTTTTACTGGGATGAACTCTTGTTTTGTTGACACGAACCACCACTGCCGAAGAAGTTGATTAGGAGCACATTCCTTTTGCGGGTCACATCAATAAGATTATCTAACTTGATTGCGCAATCTTCTTGCCATGTCCTTTTCTACCAATTGATGTGGGCTTTCTCTTCGGGGAGTTGCTCCCCATGTCAGCCAGAGATGTGGGAGTATTGTATAATGATGTTGGAGTGAACTGGCTTGCATTTGGTTCACTTTGTTGCCCAACGGAGATGTGCATCAGATCTTCATTATCACCCAATAAGAAATCGGCTTGGAACTGTTGTTCCTCAATATCAGGTGCAGTGGGTATGGCATTATAGTACTCATTGACGTTGTCATCTACGATAGTTGTTGCACTGACATTACTTTTTGTTCGTGTAGCTCTAAGGCTTATGCCCTCTGCCAAGTTTCTGGTGGCAATACTTTTCTTACAAAGTACTTGCATGTCGTTATATAAAGGGAACAATAATTTGTTTAATTTGGGAGAATTTTTTATTAACCTAATAAGAGAACAGTTGACATAAGTTAGTGTGTTCTAATGACACCACTAATAAAATAGATAGAACAAAATGGGATTTAAAATGTTGTTACCTTAATGACCTCTTCCCATGCTCCATCGTAGCCGAGAATTGGTATGTTGTTATCTAGATCCCACCCCCAACCACTTAACTTCAACAACTCCTCATACAACACAAATTTCGTCTTCAGTAATTTCCAATGGTCCTTCAGTTGATCACTAGTTAACGAGTAGCCCAATGCAGAATTGAACGCTGAGGACAATAAAGTCCAACTGTGTGTGTTGAAATTTGCTGCCGCATAATTGTTTCGATGTTTTTCTTTAAGCATTAAATCAACAAGGATTCTATCCATTTACGCATCCTAGTTTGGAGAGCGGGATCTCTTCCCCTGCCCTTCCATCACTGATGTGTCGTGTTGCACTTTGTCTAGAGTTTTTGGTGCCGAAAGGAAGGGAACATGGTAAGAAAATAGACTTGTGTAGGATGCAATAATCATAAAAAATAGCAGAGGAACATCGTATATTTTTATAAATTCATACTTAGACATCTGAAGTGTATAATTAAGAAGAAATACTTAGGATGACTATTTATAAGGATTTGAGTTGTAGGACAATAACATGCTGCTGACATGTCATTTAGACGATGCTTCTTACTATGTGCTTGGGCCAACCTACAAAAAAACATATGCTTTTGAATAAATTTATGCCTACGAAAATTCCTCTATCTAACTTGCAAATGGACATACTAGTGAAACTTATGTTATGACAAAATTGTTTCTTGTTGCTATGCATGATACATCTTTATGTACAATTCTTTTTTATTCACATCAATGAACAACATGAGTAAGAAGGATCATATAGAGTAACATATATGAGAAAAGTATAAAGATTGTACTAAAGAAACAATATTGCATCCTACTGCACACTTTTCAATTTGTTATCATAGCAGATGAATGACATTTCCTCTAAAGACTACACACTAAATGGGACCTTAACATTGAAAATTCAATTCTTACAAAATGCTACACTGCATTGGCATAATATCTGGAATGAATCAATCAACCAAGTAGACCCAAACATAATCTGCATCAAACGTATTAATCCCCACATTGAGTATCCACTATAATGAAAAGAGATACTAAAAAACTTATGACAGCCCTTATGAGGAGTGAATAGTTATGTATGTCAACATTGCCAGAGAAAAATAATGGGAATTTCTGGTTTTGAGAGAAGGAACAGAGGTGTTGAGGGAAGAAATGGAAAAGCTAGAAACAAAAAAGTCTCTCTTTTGTAACATCAATCTCATTTTTTTCAAACCAGAGGTGTTGAGGGAAGAAACATAGAAGCTAGAAAAAAGTTGTTAAACTATCCCACATTGTTCTTCTCATATATACCTCTTCGACCCATTTGTTTTCTCCCTACCACTTTTGTTCATGTGATTGAAGCGAAACGTGGAAACCCTAAAACCCCACAAATAGCTCCCAGTTGCTAGAAAATTTCAGCGGATGAACCCTAAACCTCAAAAATAGATGACAAGTAGAAACATCAGGCGGAAGAAAAGGGAATAAGAGAATGGACAAGAAATTTCATCCAAACGGCCATCTTCACGAACACGATCAAGGAAGCACAAACCTATATTGGGGCTGATTGGAAGAACTGGAAGATGACGTCGTGGTATGGGAAGATGACTCGGCGGAAATCCAAGTTTCATCAAGAAGTCGAACCTTGCGATCTACGTGCAACAAACCCTTGAGTTAAATAGAACAGCATTGATATGATCTCTTCACTTCAAACAACGCGATGAGAACGGCGAGGCAATGTGTTGTCCAATCCCCAGCAGGGAGCAACAGTGATGCATCAATCTCACAGGCGCGGCGACTCGTGTTGGGAGAAGTGAAGGTGATTCCTCACGAGGTGAACAAGGGGCTGGAGGTAGAAGACGATCGACTGGAGGGGGGATACAGTAAAAGACGATCAATGCCCTCACACCAACCGGGTTAGCCCCTTTAACCCTACCAACCGGGAGGGGTACCGTAACCCAACCGCAATCCCCCCGTACCCCCTCCCTAACCCTGCTAGTGTCCCTCCCAAACCTAGACGAAATACCCTGCCAAATCGGTTTACAAAAGTATCTAACCTTTCTTCCGAAGGATTTTTCTGAAGTTTAGATTGAAATATCACGAAAAGCTATGAATGTTAAAATTGGCTAGACTAGTGTTCCTTTATCATGATACACTTAAGTTACATCTGCAAACCGCCAAAGAGAGTATATTTGTTTGCTGTGAAATATTATAGAATATCGGATTTCATGTGATACATAAAACCGATGTTTTACAGCATTGAAATGTGTAACCAAACAGTCCCGATTAACCTATGTTAGGGCGAGGAGCGGTTCCCTTCTTACGTCTTAATGACAACAATAATAAACGCAATACGTACTCTCTCTCTGTTCCAGTTCACAAATCCAAGTGACTTTTGAGATACGGAAGGATAAAAATCATCTATATTATTGATTATTAGTAAACCTAACGCATATAAGTTGAGGGCCTGAGGCGCTAATGAGTCAATAATAATAATAATTTTGATAATATTTTCAAATTCAAGTAAGACCAACATAAATCAGACTTTAAACTCGAGTATCCAAGTGTTAGTAAGAAATAATACTATCTTTATTTAAAAGTAGAACAAGTCGCATCTGATATTATATTTAGTATTCAAATATTTGAGTTAGCACACTGCCTCATGAGTGCACATAATCTGAACCCAAAAATTTAAAACACCAGGTTACTAATAAATCACTCCATAAATATGTACTCCATCATTAACACCCATTGACAACCTCCCATGCATAATTTTCTTTACCTAATATTATTACTTCAGAAACTGCGTCATTTCCTGAGGCATCGACCCCTGAACGAGGAGCAAACAATCAAAACCTAGATATGCATACTAATATCCATCTGGATATTCATCAAAAATTGAAACGTAGATTGGCAACAAATCTTCTACAACCAACTGGGCATAAGCAAATATCTCAACCACTCGAGAAGTTGGAAGTCCCTGGGAACTGACGAACACAAGACCACTGGGACTAAACAAGCAGTCAAACAACCTGATTGGTAGGTGGTCAAGTTCATGCCACACAAGAAACAACTTTCCAATGTCTATCCAAGCTTTTCAGGATAAAACCCAAAAAAAAAAAAAAATGTGAGGCAAAGAACGCAGCGTGTCAAACTACGGTGCTACAGACGAAATATATAGACAATGCCAAGGTGTCTGCCAGAAAGCTCCGAAAACATATACAAGCAACCAGAGATGAGCATTCACAACCTAACCTATCCAGATAAAATCCTTGGCTCAGCCTCAATGGGAGCAAAAAAGGCCTGCTACACTAAAGGAGGGGAAAAATAAGGGGGGCAAAAACCGCGTTCTAAGCTTATTTGTTACAGAGATTGCAGCTTCAACAAACTGCTCTAACGAATGCTTTGAGGGCTTGATATTTGTCTGTTTGCAATTAGTAACCACCCATTGGGGGCATCCCGTAAGCCGGCATTGGGGGCATGCCCATCCCGGGCATAGGCGGCGGTGCTGCGAAAGGGCCACCCATCCCGGGTCCCATGCCAACCCCTGGAGGGGGTGGCAATGCGAGGGGCAGCAACTGTGCATACATGTTCTGGAAATAGAGGGGTAAAATTAGCTAAGAAAAATTAACAAGAGAAAACACAGGAAAATCACAAGATTGGAGTGAGTGATAATGCGTAAAACTACCTGCTGAGCGACCATGTCCTTCTCTTCTTTCTCCTTAGCTTTCACTTCGCTAAGGGCCTCCAGCTTGTCTTTCACAAGTTCGTCTACTTTACCTGTGTACTCCCGGATAAACTACAAATATACGAAACTTCATCAGGAATAAACTCCAAAGAGTTCTTGGTAAGAAGGCTTAAAGTATAAGATTATTGAAACTTTTAGGGGGAAATTACCTGCAATAGGTATGGGAAAGCAAAATCGATCATATTGTTCATCCACGCAAGTTCGAGAGCCACATCTGGCCGTATCAGATCATAGCAAATGAAGAGGCATGAAGCAAAACATTCCTTCTTCCCCTGCAGATAAACCCATGAGCATTTTAAGTTGTGCTAAAGCAGATAAAAATGTGAAGTAATTACCGTTAAATGAATCATGATCACAGGTCTTGCAGTGTCAAAAAAACATTTTAAATCCCCATCCATTAACATTGATCAAATACTGTGTCATAACTTCACCGCATGATGTACCCAAGAAAATTCATGTGGCAACCAATTTTCCTTGGGCAGTTTAATGGAAACGATGTCAAATATCAAACATGCAATTCGAAGAAACGTGGTCAATACTGGGGTTGGAATATGACTCATTGAACCGAGTAGATCATCGTGATCTATAGTACAGACTGTATGTAATTTTTTGATAAACTTTGGAATATCCAAGTGTCATGTCTGTCTCAAGGATCATATGATTAGGATCATGCATAGTTTGGGCAATGTCATTGCTTGTACATGATGCATTGTGTCAAAATTACTGGGAAGGAGCATAAGAAATGTTGAAATACCTGCTCAATGAAGTAAACGAGCAACTCCTCAGAAAGTTCACGGTCACCAGACTGGGAGCACGTCTCCATGGCATCCTTGTATAAGTTATCCTTCTTAGACAGTGCAATAGACTGCTTCCATCTCCCAGCTTTCTTGTAAATATACGCAGCAATGCGCCTCATCTCAAGAAGCTCATGCTTTTCAACCTGATTATATTCACAAACCAAAAAAAATGAGGAAAGTATAAAATGTGGGGAAATGCCTATGAGCTAAATAAGGAAAAAATTTCACCTTCTGAGCAAGGCCAATCTGATCAAAGTTATCATGCAAATCAATTGATTCCCTCAACCTGTCATAGTCCTCCTCTTCAACATATATTTCATTCAATGCCTCATTTACAGCGGCCACATTGTTGCTCTGTACTGCAACCATGTATGGCTTCACAAGGCGTAAATGACCAGCCTGAAGATACAATATGAAAATTACTAAATCTCATTAAATAGAACAAGATGTTAGCAAACCTCCAAAATTAGACCTTATCTGCACTGGAAGCGAAGTAGACTCAACCAATAGCAAATACAGCAAAAGACAATGACACCAATGTACCTTTCTCATTATGTCTACCACACGTGTATGATCAACTCGAAGAGCAAGCACATTAAGAAGATCATTGATTAGGTCAGGATGCTCCTGCAAATAGAAGTGAACTGCTTTGTAGTAGAGTTCAACATTTGCTACTTTAACGACGACATCTTTGAACTGCATATGATCCCATGCATCTGGAGAATGATTCATTATTGTTGTGGCAGCATTATCAAATTCATCATATTGAATATAGAGATAGGTCAGCTCTTTCCAGTGCTGCTGCTCATCACATGCTCTTATGAGCTTGGGGATGTTCAGGCGAGTGGAGAAAAGTTTGATATGCTCCATGAGCTTTTCAGATCGATATCTAGCATACAAGACTCCCAGCTCTGTAAAGATGCCCATGTGAGCACGCTCCAATCCAAGACCACTTTCCATTAGTGAGATAATTTCATTGAAGCACCCTCTGTTCTGATAATATTCACTAACTTCTTCCATGTCATCCACCTATAACAAGCACATTAGAAAATTAAGGATTATGTTCATCTTCAGTTCAATACAACCTAAAAACATGCTAGAAGTTCTTGATGCCAAGAAAAAAGGGGGAGTTGGATTAGAATTGGGAATAAGAATAAGGGTAAGTTCTGAATAGTTGAAGTCTGGCCCACAATGTTTTTTGGAATAAACTGAAGAGAAAGGGGAAAAGTGGAAAACCACTAAGATTGGGTCTTCCATGGACTGCCATCACGATTACCTAACAAACCAGCCTGATCGGTTAAGATTCATTATGGTATTCAAACCACGGTGGGTATGCACTGGGAAGGAATCAGAAAGAACAGTTGCAGGGACAATAATATTAGCACCCCTCCAATTAGGGGATATTTACCTGTACAATAATATTAAGACCAGCTATCTGAGCCAGACGGAACTCCTCAGCATCAACACATGCAAAACAAACTTCCTTCCACGTCTTTGCACTGTTGGCTTTACGAGCTGCATCAACAGCACCTTGAAACTGCCTCAACTTCAGCAATGTACTAGCCAGCTTGGCCCAATTAGAAATGAAAGCAAATATAATCTTTGCAGCTTCATACAAAGCTTCATCATATAAACGATCACCAACATTTTGCAGGTTCGCAACATTAGCATAAGAATAAATTCTTCAATATCAGCCAGTCTATCAATCTTTGCATACGCATAGATGAGCTCACTATCGACCTTTGGCTCCTTAGCCTTCTGCCTAACCATTAACAAGTACTTCACAAGATCATGGTACACATTTGCATCTTCAGCAGCACGAATAACATCTAGGAAATGGGTTGCATCATCTGCACGTATGAATGACTCAATTGCATCACTCACTAAACCTTCCCTGAGTTGAGCCTTTCCTACCTGACTCCAAACAGCATCCTCTTCAACACGGAATGCAAATTCCACTGCCCTTTCAATGCTTTGGATGTTATCAAGAAGAACATTCACTGCCTGTACATTTAAGTCAAACTTTTTAAATATTGCAAATGCTTCTTCATAAAGCTGTGCTTCAACTGCCACCTCCCCAACTGCAGGTCCATCAAAATTGTCTAACCTGTTAATATAATCCATAACCCTTGATGAATCAGCTTTAATGGCTGTTAAAATTAGCAGATTTTGCAAGTTAAAGTTGCCACTGAAAGCAGAATTTTGGAGCACAATCTTTTCAAGCAGCTCAATAAGTTCATGAGGAAGATCAGCAGTCATGAAGGCTTTCACAGAAGCAGAAACTTGCTCTGGACTCTTGCTTTCAGGCAAAGCAGTTGAAACAACTTGATCAATAAGCTGCCTTCTGTACTCATTTTCAGGTTGGAGTACCTTCTCCCATAGATCTGCATCCATCCTCTCCACCACATATCTGGATCAAGAACATGGAATTCATCAATATGCCCTCCCTTCCTCAGTTCTCTTTGGAAAGGGATGAAAAATATTAAAGATGAAAACATAACGAACCATGGTTAAATAATGTACCCACCTGGCTTGTAGCTTAAACAATGAGTTTTTATTAGTAACGTTGATAAGTTCATCATCACATTGTCCTCTCCTGTATGCAACAACTGCAAGTGTCGGGTCCCTTTTCTCACAATACTTGCCCACAACACGTGAATCATAATACGGGTTGGTTGTCAGAAAATGCTCTGGGTTGTTGTTGCTATCTATGATAATTTTGCCCAAAGCATTGTGAACATGCACATCTTGGCTCCCCTCACTCACTAGATGTTCCAAAAACTGAGTGAGCAATCGCAGACGATTCCTAGAATTCACAAGTCAGTGTCGCAGCATCAGATCTCAGGACCATAAAAGGTGACAAAAGTCATGCCTGAGAAGGAAAACATGAAATACCTCTTCTCACACTCTTCTACAAGTGGCTCCACTGGAAGGAGAGAACGCACGGACAGGATAAGACCCTTGATGAAATCTTCTGGGCATTCATCATCTAGAAGTTGGCCAACAACTAGAGGAGCATTCCCAGGGTTAACCTGTCATAGTGATGTAACAAAAAATTACTATTTTTTTAAAATGCAAATAAATGATCTAAGGACCTGAATTAGGCATCAAGAACGAACAAGTGTCAGCACTGGCATACCTTTTGAACATAACCCTCAATGTAACGAAGCATGTTATTTGTGTACAAGTAGTGAGTAAGATCAGGAACAAAACCAAAACGGTCACAGACATTTATAAGTGGCCGTGCATCTGGAAGCTTGGCTTCCATCAGAAAATTTTTAGTCTTCTCAGGATCATAAAAGTTTGATTCTCTGGTGACACGTTCAACTTCCTTAATTTGACCAGTCTTGGCTGCTGCCTCAATATATTTGAAATGGATGTCAGGATCTTCGCTGCATATGGAGCATTGTAGCCAGAATTAGAAAAAGAAATGGCATGGATAATAAAAAAAACTCCCTTCATAACAGATTGTCCTTGTTCGCTTTTCCTGCACCCCAGTTTGTTTGCCACTCTCATAGTCAGACGATTCTTATGTTTCTCTCATTTCCCTTCATATGAACCCTCATAAAAAGCATAGTTATTCCCCCTTGCATCTGCAGTCCAATTAAAAGAAACATCACAGAATTCATTCTCTCACATTGACTGTCTTTCTTGGCTCCATTGAATTAAGAGATGTATCCCATATTCCATGGTATGATCAAAATAAATCTCGTGTGTCAGAGATATGAATCTCAAATGTTATTTGCGGAATAATCCCACTGATTAAACAAATGATTTCTTAATCCAAATAAAGCAATAATGAATTTATGTCCAATCCTCTTGACAATATTGCATTATCTGTTGCTGTGGGCCATCCAACTAACATATGGATCTCCTGTCCCAGACCAGAGTTTAAATGATTAAATCAGCGGAAGCTGCATCAAATGAATTGTTAATCTTAGCCATTGATCCCATCTATCATGCTTGATGCCAATTAATGGTACACCATATCAGTATGGTTTATTTCTCTCAACAACCATTATGTGATCCATTGCTGTCCAATTGAGACCCAGTAGTTTCAGTCGCCATGTCAGATATGGATGTCACATGGCATTGACAAGTTGATTTTAGCCTGTGAATCTAATTCATACATGCCTGGTCATGATCATCACTGCCTGATTGCAAAAGAATCATCTGCACTCCCATCATAGTGACCAACTGGTCTCACATGCTTTAGTAAATCCTGTTCATCACTGCAGGCAGGTAGTTCAAAGTGCAATGTTGGAAATACACCCCAAAATTTCAACCGAGTTATATACAATTATACCATCTCACTGATACATGTGCTTCTGTCACACTGCACAATCTTTTTTCAGACGGAGTACAAGTGGAGAAAATGGGTTTTCTGTTTGTAGGAATACCTGGAACTTAAATATGAGCCCAAGAAGAAGTATAGACCCTCGTATGATTTAAATTGCTCAAAAAGCTTTATGCATGCATCGACACCTAGCTGCTCAGAGTATTCTTTTGCCGCCTGCAGAACAGATAATCAGAACCTCATACATTGTTCTGCAAAAATACTTTGGCACGGCAAATGATAAGTACCTGCACAATTATCTGTAAATTTCCCCTCAAATTCACCAGTAGCAAATCCTTCATGCACTCAAGCGCCCATTCTCTTGACAGAGTCCCAAAGAATTCCACAAGTGCCTAAAAGGTTTTGTACTTTAGAACCAGAAAATGACTCGACTTTACCACCAAAGACAATGTACGAGATCAAACCTGAGGCTCAATTGCATGGGTGTTCACAATAACACGCTTGATGTCGGGTAACTCAGAATAATGCTACATTTTAAAATGAAAGGATGTGTTAATTGAGGAGATATAATTTAGATGCTGCTAATCTTCCCACACAAGTTTCCCATATATCTCCACAAAGACAAGTAACCTGAAGTGCTCGCATATACAGGCCAGCCTTCTCACACAACTGCGCTATCCGAGGACGGTCATAGTGACTAAACATTCCATTTGCTAATATAGCATCTGCAACATTTGGATAGGTCACCAGATTGATTTCCAAGACCTATCAAGGATGCACTAGTGAGATTGGGAAAAGTTTAAAAAAAGAACAATATATAGATGTGAACATACATATACACAGAGAGAGAAGGAGGGAGTTTTCAAGATATACTTTGGTTTGAAGGAAAGAGTGCTCTGGTAAATTTGGTTTCAAAACATCCAATAAGAAAGCCGTTGCCTCTCGAATCAGGTTCCTCTACAATACAAAATAAGAAAAAGAACAATAAACTCAGCCACTTGTCAATATAAAAGACAAAAATCAAGTTCAACTCCTGACAAACCATAGTACAAAGCTTCCAATACTTTTTATACAATGTCCTCACGTTGAATAGAAAATAGTTCGACAAAACAAACCTGCAGAAAAAGATCTGTAATTGTATTGTAATCAACAGGACAGCCTCCTTCCATTTGTGACATCATAAGAGCAAAATTTACAGCACCCTGCAGTTAAAATTGTTTATGAGGGTAAAATTCAAGAAACAGAATGCACAAAGAACAAGAATATGAGAGCACATGAATGCATAAAACATGGGAATGTGGCCACAGAAGACACTCGGGTCTCAAGAGCAAACAAATTTAAAAGAATTAAATCCCCTACTTGTGACAATAAAAAATTGTTTCGTACATTTCAACAGTAAATGAAGAAAGACACTAAAAAAATGCTTTATGATGCCAAGGAAATGCAGTACCTGAGGATCTGATCGCAGAATTGTTTGCAAAAGAAACAGATAGTCAGGTGTATATCCAACCTGTGTTCAAAACAAAGAGGAAATTTGCAACGAAGTGTTACTGTAATGAACGTCATCATCATATCTGAAAGCCAGAACACATTGACTCATTAATTGCATCAATGATTAGGATACAGAAAATACTAGTGATGTTGCAGGCGTGCATGCAAATACCTGCTTTGAATAAATAAGGATCTTGTCAAACTCCCTCCTTTCAGCAAAGGCTGCAACTACTTTAGGAGTGGCCCTTGCTTTAATATATATTTTCAACGCAAGGTCATTATCCACAGTCTACAATTGGAAGAAGTCAAAACAATGTCGTAAAAACTTCCAAGTCTGAACATGTATAAGAAAGCAGCCCCACTCTGCTCAACAACTAAGAGAGCTCCATACTGACCTTCACAAGATCCCCAAGTTCCTCACTGCATTCAAGCTTGTCCTCAGCCAACCATTCTCCAATAGATTCTTTTTATTCTGATTTACAACAAGGCGGGACAATTCCAGTGATTCAAATGCATTGAGCTTACCCCGTGTTAACAACGTACCAAAATACTGCAGCAGCGGTGGTGTTTGCCCAGCTTGCACTGGAACACTCTGCACAGAGACATTTAGGAATGTAAATTAAAAATATGATGAACCAGAAAACACGAGAATTGTTACCAGAGGAAACACTGTTTTAGAAAGCAGCTGCATATATCACTAAGAAACTCGCCTGGCACCTTGGATAGGCATCCATGCCAATGGTCTGTCTTGGCATTTTTTTTCTCAATGGCAGTCTGTGTAGATACTAGGTAGTGGGGGCTCTACCACTTTTTCCTCCCTGGACATTTTAGCACATTTGACTAAGCTATTAAAGCCACCCCTCATTTGCCTTCACAATGGCGTAGAGCCAGATGAGACAAAATAGCTTCACTGCTTCACCTCACCCCGTGTTTGCCTTGCTCACCTGGGTGCTCACTTATATTGACTATGGCAAATGCTTGTAATTATCCAAGTTTTATCACATTTTCTTTTCCTCTTACATGCCATTGTATTTTTCTTATTTTTTATGATTCCTGAGAAAGACCACCCATTTTTTGTGATGCTCTGTACAAATTGGCCTGTACATGCTGTACACAATCTTCTCCTAAGCATTATTTACATCATCTTGGATGTTTTCTTTGTTATCCTCCTGCTATACGTCTTCCTTCCGCATGAGTATTTATGGGGAGACACATCACTTCAAATGCCAAGGCAATTTGAGGCTGAGGCAAATCCTTGGTCACCTAGCCTCACATTTAACTACATAGCCGTGAAACAAGCAAGAGATAGAAACATGTGAGTCAAATGTCAGATTATTTCCTACAGCAGATAAGACCATACAACATTGATAACAGTGCACATGTCTAGAAGAAGAATTACAGAAACAGTGAAGGACCTGAAATTTTGCCACAGTTTCAGGGGTGCGAAGAAGGCCTTGCGGAGACTCAGCAGCAAGTTCTGCAGCCTCCTTATATTTTGTCTGTGAGAACAGTTCTTGGAAGCGCTGCACAACCTGTAAAATCAAAAAAAGGCATACATAAGAAAAGGATACCATTTCTTTATTGCACTCCTCTGGATGCAGCCTATCATCTTTAATGAACTCCTAGAGTGTTCTGGAAGAACTATGTTCACAAGAATCCATGGATAAGTCAGAGTAGTTTAGCTTTCCTACAGAAAAAGTATGAATGTTGATGTAATTGTGCAAAATGTTGTTTAGTTTACTAACGAGTACAAGAGTTCACAAACCTGGACTAGAAGTACCCATCTACATGCTTCTACCAGCCAGATGAATATACAGCTTTTCGGACCATCTATTGCACAGATTTGATTCCTGTAGAATCATATACTTGGGGGTGGGTGCAGGGCGAACGATTTCAAAACAGACTCCTCATTCATTAGATAGAGAAGATCACCAAGATTTTTGTTGATATTGTTACATGATATTCACATGGGTTCTGACCTCACAGACTTTGCCAGGCCGAAGGGCTGCAAGAGGTGCTCATTGAGGCATGATCCTGGGCAAGGTGGGTTTACACTTAGTGTCAGGAAAAAAAAAAGGAAACGATTTGTATAACCTAACCCCTTTTATCATTGCCGGATTTCGAGTCCATGCTGCTTATCAGGAGAGGGAGATCCATCTCATCACAATTCTTTGACTAACCTAGAAATAAAGCTGCAGGCATTTTTCCTTACGGGCATTATTTCATCAACTGTTCTTTCAGTACTTCCCAGTCTGCATATAGTTATGAACTGATATAGGTCCAACACATTTTCACTGATGTCATTGTGGACCCAGAGAGACGTACCTATCACTACTGTTCAAAGTCTTGATCTCTTCAATGAAAGTCCTTTGTGTTCCTAATGCCTAAAGATGATACTTTAAAGAAGGTACATTGGCAATTCCTGAGGCTGCAGCCTGGATGAATAACAGAGTATGTGATGGGAGCCAAAGAATGAAATTTGACCCAATAGAACCCAAAGGTGGTTGATTGCCCAGAATGACTAATTAAACTCGATTGTCCATCAACAGACAAAGCAATTCACAAATGTCTTATAATAGCCACCAATATAATCATGGCAACACTTGTCCTGTCCAGACCCTGTCATATCCAATTCCAATATACTTGAGCAGCTACCACTCACCATGAAACCTCCTTCAATATCCTCACTTCAAGATCCCATTTCAGATTCACCATTTTTTCTAGATTTCCACTCGAATCATTATCTTTGAATTGTCCCCTCTTGCTACCCTGGTCAGCACCTGATGCAGCCAACATGTGAAAAGGCAGATTTGGCTATCCCAGTAAAAACTCCTCCTCTGCCTCCTCCACAGCTGTTGAACCCAAGTCTTTGCTCAGTTGCTTTCCTAGGACAGTTCCACATACAGGAGGCAGGACATTCTTCCATTCCCCCATCTTCCTGAGTCAAACTTATGTATAAGTCACAAAGCCACCAACAGTTTGATTCAATTACTATTTCTTGGCAGTAACATCTCACTTAGTCATGTTCATTTGACCCAAGCCATCATGCCCATTTCAGCTTTAACAGTTTCTTGAAGACTTTTCTATCCATCACCAGTTTTCCATACTTAGCCTCTGAGCAAGTGTGCAATCATTGGATAACCCACACTCCACCTTGGCTTTATCATTTCATTCTACCATACGTTCTTAGACAATTTCACTGTGCACTCACAATCAGATAGAGAAAGTTTATCCAGGTCGTAAATCCAAGATACAGATTGATTGTGTCCAAGTAGTAGGTTGGTTGACAATGTCTGATCTGATGATCACTTATGAAACAGCCAGGACATCTCTGAACTCAAACAGTACCGATCTGAAATATCCAAGTAATATTGCTGACCTAAAGATGCTGGATGGAATCTGAAGCATACCACCTTTATTAGGGTAGCCTCCCTCTCTTCCAAGCCAGAACTTAATTTTGCCAATAATCAAAGATTACTAATGTGGCAGGAGGTCCCCACAGGTCAGGACCACAAGACCACTTGGGCCAGTAGAACAAAACCATGCAGCACCCTGCCAGGTCAGATTAGTCCAAAACCAGATGTTCCCAACACAATGCAGACAAGTTTCCCCTATATAAATTGCAGCAATCTCTTGTTAACGTATGCACCTTTGACAACTTAAATTAATCATGGGTTAATCTTGCTTTATTAAGGCTGACTTAAGCATCAGAGAGCTCCCTCCCCCACTTCGACTGGGAACCCTAATGGTGCTTTCGCCTTGCAGGTCGACCACTGTGACAGCTCAGCTGGGATCCACCTCCCAAGCTCCCTCTCAGAGGCCCCGAATCTCCTTTTCAGATTTCCTCTTGTCGGATTTCACATCCAATACAAAAAAAGGCAGATCCCTTCTTGTCACCAACAAATCTTATTCCAGATTCAGTATCCAACCATAATTCTAAAAAAAATAGTTTGAAACAAGTGACATGATTGTACAGGTAAGTCCCACCACATGCATCATCATTGTTTGATACCAGCCTAAAGGATTTGAAGAGATGAAAAAGATTGTTTAGATGAAAGAATGTGTGATACATCATTTGAGTTGATGTTCAACACAAACATCGAAATCAAAAGCAGTGGTCGCCATAAATTAGAGTCTTGGAAGTAACATTGTGCTTGGAACCATTTCAAATTGTTTCTTTACAAAGAAGTAAGATCATAGTTCTCAGAACATTTGGAGAATTCATCCCCACCTCAATAAAAATTTAGCCCATAAAATAGCACCTCCTTGTACATGGTCCATTTCCCTGTTTAATAGATGAACCATTCAGATTACGTAATTGACCATGACTTTACAACCCAAATAGATCAGAAGTAGAAAGTTTGGCGGGTCCACATGGCACATGGATGCTTTAATCTCAGTCCCAAGACAAGTGTTATCCTACCATCAACTGCCTGGAACAGAAGCACTAAATGTACTGAAGAAACGCAGTCTCTTGTAGGTTACAGAATAATACTGGTGTGAATTTCTCAGTGAAAGAAGGCAGTTACCATCAGGAATCCACAGCTAACCATAAAAGGAAATGAGCTTTCGGGTGAACAGCTAAAACTTGAACTTCAATCAATCAGGTATCATCCACAGAAAAGGCCGATCTGTCTATAATGAAATCCAATTTTTCAATTAGGACAATGTTAAAAAATGCATGTGAACATGAGTAGCTTAATTTTGAATTGCTGTCAAGTGATCCCTGTCCTCAGAAAAATTCCATTTTTCCACTAATGGAAAACAAATGGGCGACCAAGATGGAATATAGATGAATGTCAACCAAGTGAAAATTTAAACTAGAAAACATAAAAGTAACATGTCAGACGCTATTTCCAACTTGTCCTTAATACTTAACAAGACAGCAAATGAACAATCTGCTGTTTTAATACGAACAAAGCAGTACCTTCTGAAAATATATATATATTCCTCAACAATAGTAGCCTAACACAATGTCCTCTGACCCTATCTTTTATTGCTGTCATGATACCCTAGGCTTTAGAAAATTAGTTTCAATGTGAAAGATAAGTCAAAAACATAATTACCAAGTTCTCTGCTCCCGGGAGGTTTCCTCTCTTGGCAAGATTAACAGCCAGCTCCAGATTGTTCAACTATAATGTTTAGCATAAGTATAAGTGGCACATTCATTCAGCTAGTTGACTGTACAGACAAGAACATAGGCAAAGAAACTTACTTGGCCACTGACAAAAGGCACAATTGTTGCTTCATTAACAGTTGCAAGTAGCACCTGGCCTCTCCTATTCACAGCATAAAAGCCTCCTATTGATGAGGCTTCAGATGTCAGAAAGATAGGATCTGCACTAATGCGATTTCTGTAAACAGCTGTCGCTGTCTCCAGATCATAGACAAAGAGTAGCCCCAGCTTCGTAATCACATATATCAAACTGTACTTATTAGAGATCTGCCATATAACAATTTAATTAATCAATGAACAGATCTATCACAATAAAACTACCAACTGTAAGTAGTATAACAATATCTAAATTCCTTAATTGCTACCTGCATTGCCACTGGGAAGTCATCAGCAAAATCTGGAGGAAAGAAAAGATCCGCCTGTTTCTTTGAAAAACCCGGTTTACCTGGTGAACAAAAGCAGTTAAGGAAAGGCATGAGGAATATGAGGGTCCCTCAAAGTAAATTTCAGTACAAGAAAATGTTTAGACTTACAAACAGGAATACAGTAACAGTACAGTATGCAACTAATTGTTCAGAAAATAGAAACAAGAGTATTGGACAAACCAGGTTGAGCACCAAGTTCAATCACATGCAACTTTGAAGTGACTTGCCCTGCATTGAGAGTCTTTGAGGCAAAACAAATAAGGATCGATGGCTTGTCGTTACCCACAACCTTGCAGGATTCAATCACAAAATCCAATGTCAGCAACAAACATGAAATCCAGTACAGAAATTCATATCCTAGAACAAAAAGATTACAAAGCAAGCATGCCTTAAATGATGCAAATGATGCAGCATGAGCTTCAAGTGCTTGGCTACGCTGCTGATCTACAGAGAAAAGCTGCATATTCCCTTTCACCAGTTGTGGCCTCTGCAACCAAATGTTAGAAAAAAAAAGATTTCAAAAAAACTAAAACTACTTCTACTGTAGATAAACAGTCAAACTCAATGAATATATAGAACTTTGAAGTAATACAGATAATTCATTGCCAATCCCATTCCCAGATAATACTCAAGTCATAGACTAGAAGATCTTCCTCCTGCCATGATCTGTTCATTCCCATCTTCTTCAAATTGCTGCCCCATTCCCTCTTGTGATTCTAACATCCTGAACCACATACATGTTTGAGGTGCCAGGAAGAATATCCGGAGAGTAGTACTCCCTAGGCACCTAAATAACCCCCTTTCTTTTAGCCAGTGTCCATATATATGTTTAAGAGAAATACTTGTGCAAGGGCACTCTTACACTTGAGTTGCAAGTGGGCTCATAAAAAAATCTGAGTTGGCTCATAAATGCTTAGGTTGGACTCATAAATACTTGGGTTGGGCTGATAGAATGACATGTCTGATATGTCATGGTCCATTGGTCGATCCTAGGTGGACCAATGGGAGGGCACTCCTGCAACTCAAGTGTAAGAATGCCCTTGCACAAAGTATTTCTCTATGTTTAAAGGACGGCCATATCAAAGCTGCCTACATTTGCTCAATGTCCTCACCATCCACTCCTGCATCCATGATCCCTTGGTTTCAATGTTTCATGATCAGCATAACCATTTGCATGTCCAACAATAAGATACCAATGTTGGAAAGCCCAAAAACCAAATACCCAATATCTCTGTATGGCACCTAAAATTGAAAAGACAACACAAGGTTTGCTAATTAAACTGCAAAAAGGAAATATGAGATAATGATAATGGGCAAAAGAAGCTCAATGTTCATAAAATAAGATGCATTTTGCGAGAGTGGAACAATGAAATACATGTACTATGTGCAGTTCCGCGTGTTGGATTCTGATAACCTTGGTACACAGGTTCTCTGTGACTACTGGCTTTCAATTGGACAAGGTCTCCATGTTGTACTATGCAAGGAATCAAAACTCGGCCGGCTCGGGATCGGATCGCCTGAGTCGGCTCGGTTTTGGCCTTGCCGATCCGAGCCGGGGTAACCCAGCCGGTCCCGTGCGCGCGGATCGTCCGGCTCGGCTGGGCTCGGCGGGATCACCGAGCCCGGCCCGATCCGCCGCGGACCGGGCCGGACCGGGGCGATCCGCCTGTCAACAGCTAGTTTTGAACTAGCCGTTTTCTAGCCGTTGGGGGGCGCTCCCCAACGGCCAGAAACGGCTCTTTGGAGCCTTTGAAGGCCTTGGGGGTCTATATAAACCCCCTAAAGGCCCCCAATATGCTCTAAACTCAAGTGTTGAGTTCTCCTCCCCTCCTCTCAATATTTTGGGCATTCTCTCTCTCTCTCGGGCACTATTTTGCACTATTTGGGAGGCGATCTCATCTTTCACGCTCTTGTGCTTCGTCTTCGACTCTTCGGGCTCTCTCACACACACTCTCGGCCCGAACTCTTGGCTGTGATTCATCTCCCTCTCTCTCAGCCGCAAAAAAAAATTATTTATTTTCTATTTTTTTATTATTTAACTTCTTTTTTTGTGTTCTAAGTGATGGCCGCCGAAGGTGGTGCTGCTCCGGCTCCCCATTCTTCAAGCAACCCTCCCAGCGCCGATCCCGCTTGGGCTCATGGTATCATTGTGGACATGGCTCGAAAGAAGGTCCAATGCAAGTATTGTAACCGGGTCTTATCAGGCGGCATATTTCGTTTGAAACAACATCTAGCGGGAATTAAAGGTGAGGTGGCACCATGTTCGAGAGTTTCTGTTGAAGTTCGAATACAATTTTGCCAATATATGAAGGAGAAAGAGACATCCAAAGCAAACATTAGTAGAAGACGGCAAGAAATCCGGGAAGAATTGTCTACCCCTCCTCGAAGGTCCGTGGATTTACCAAGAAGGAGACAAACAATTGATCTTGATGATGATGATGAAGGTTAGTAATTAGTTAACTTAGTTTTGGAACATTTATTTTAGTTCAAGCACCCTCAGTATAATTTATACATTTCAATGTATAACATCATCAACAAGTTTTTTAAAATTATATCATTATATTTCTATCTCATACTATAGAACAATTTCGTCGGGCATCGCAAGCAAGTCGAAGGTCTTTTGCGGAAGAGGACTATCTCCGACGTACTGGTCATGACCTAGGTGAAGGTAGTGGCCATGGGGGTAGCGGACAAGGGAGTTCAAGTGCTGGAAAGAGTACAAATATACCTGAGGTTCCAATAGATATCCCTAGAGACGGAGATCCTAGAGTGGGACCATTGGACCCATTTCTCACCAGGCGGAGGGAGAAGCAACCATCCATTTCTGCAGCCTGCAAGAATTTGAAAATATGCAAGGAGAAGATAAGGAGAGCGATGTCAAAATGGTTCTTCTTCAACAGCATACCGGCTAATGCAGCAAAAGGACCATATTATGAGTCAATGATCAAGACTATTGGTGAAGTGGGCAAAGGGGTAGAAGGCCCTACTTCTTATGAAATCTACAACAAGTACTTGGACATGGAGGTTGAAGATATGAAGGCATATGTTTCCACTTTTGAACGCATATGGGATGAATATGGTTGCACATTAATGTGCGATGGATGGACAGGTATGTACAAGTGTTTGGTCAGTTAATTGTTATTCATTAATAACACATAAGTTTTAATTTTTCTTATGGAATTGTGCAGGCATTACACGAAGAAGTATGATAAACTTCTTAATCTACTACAAAGCAGAGACTATTTTTTGGAAGTCGGTAGACGCTTCTAGCAAGGTGAAGAATGCGGACTACCTATTTCAGTTGATGGATGGGATGGTGGAGGAGATTGGAGAGAAAAGAATAGTCCAAGTGGTAACTGACAATGCAGCGGCTTTCAAGTTGGCGGGCCAAAAACTAATGGAGAAAAGGGAACACTTGTATTGGGTTCCTTGCTTCGCGCATTGCATTGACCTAATGCTAGAAGACATTTGTGAAGATCCAATGGTGGAAAATGTGGTCAACAGTGCAAGATTCGTAACCACATTCATCTACAATCACAACAACATATTGGACATCATGAGGACGCATACACATGGACGGGAGTTGCTTCGACCAGCACCTACAAGGTTTGCATCCCAATATATTGCATTAGATAGCATAAATGGGCAACATAGCAACCTTATTAGAATGGTAGCATCTGAAGAGTGGGAGAACTATATGTCCCGACATGCTCCTACACGGGTGAGGAGAAGGGAAAGAAGGTGACCGACATTATCCAATCAAAGCCATTTTGGAAGGAGGTCCAAAATGTTTTGAATGTAGTAGAACCGCTTGTTCGAGTGGCGGTAGATGGGGAGAGGAGATCCGAGATAGTTTACTTGTACGAGACTATGGATCGAGCAAAGGAGCTTATCCAAATGAACAACAAAACAACATATGCCAAGTGGTGGGAAATCATAGATCGACGATGGGAGCACACATTGCATCATAATCTTTATGCTGCAGGTAAGCATAACACTTCAACTCTTGTGAATTGTGATTACATATTATTTATAACTCATGTTTTAACATTTTTCTTCTATATGTAGGGCATTTCTTCAACCCCCAATACATGTATAGGACTGATGGGAGGAATGAGAACTATGACAATACCTCCGAAGTGTTGATTGGGGCAAAAAATGTAATCAAACGCATGCTAGACAATGAGGATAGGGCAATCATAGCATGCAAACAAATGCATGATTATAGACTTCAACTGTACCACTTTGGCACTAGCATGGCACAAAGAGAGCTGCTCAGATTTTGAGTCCAGGTTAGAAGTTACTCATCATATTTATTTGCCTCTAGAATGAGTTGGTTCTACTTCTATTTTCTAAAACACTATACATGCTTCTTTTACAGCGAATTGGTGGTTAGATCATGGAAGAACTTATGGATATGAAGACTTAGCATATGTAGCTATTCGGGTGTTAAGCCAAACAACGTCCGCCACAGGGTGTGAGAGAAACTGGAGCACATTTGGCTTGATCCACACAAAGCAAAGAAACCGCTTGAAGTATGCACGTCTTGAGAAGTTGGTATTTTGCCACTACAACATGAGATTGAAGCTTAAAAATCTTCAATTAATCAAACAAGTTCAAGATAGAGAAAAATATAGATCCTCGGGCCAACAACAAGCTGAAGCAACTCCATCCGAGACAATAGATATAGAAGAAGTTTTTGAGGAGGAACATCCACTACATGCATGGGTAAATACAACCACTTCGGTTGAACCAGAGTTCGACCCGCATGATCGTGCATGGGCTGAAGGTAGATGACATTTACAATGTACATGCAACATGGCATTATCATTTATAAATTATTTATTTCTCATGTTAACATGTTTATGTCTCATTTAGGTGAGCTTGATGATGTGCCTTTGCTTCCGGAGTTTGCAACTCCCCCAGCCCCTAAACGCCAAAAGAAGACAGTGGGTGCAAGAGGAAGGAGCAAGAAACATGGCATTAGCATTGCAGACTTGGACACAATCGAGGAAGATATAGATGATGAAACACTGGAGCCAAGCGATAATGTTGTATACCAAACTTCTAATGACTCCATATCGAAGACAAGTACTCCTAGTGAGGGATCCAATCATGGAGAAGATGTCCTAGTTGTCAGCAGTGTACCGCCACCGGCACCGCCACCCGACCTTATTGTATTCACCGGAGAGGAAGACTTCACCCATGCTGCTCAAGATCAACATCATAAGAGTAGGCAAAGGAGGGAAGCACAAACCTCAAGTCAACAATATGCACGAAAGGGGAAGAAAGTGGCATCTCAATTGTAAGGGCAAGGGCAAGGGCAAGGCCAAGGAGCATCCGAAGATTCGGGATACAATCTCAACTTCATTCCGCATAGACAGAATTGGTTAATGAAGAAGAAGAAGATGCAAGAGGATTGGGAGCGTCAAGAAAAGCTACGGATGGAGTTTGAGACCATGGAGCAAGCGTCAAATACATCATCTTATGCTTCCACTGAAGGATATTACCAAGGGCAGGGAGGCTACTTGGGATATCCTCAATACCCGGATGCATCGTATTACACCGGAGGCACAGCATATGTACAATCCACTGAGTCCGATTTGCATTCACATGACTCATATGTCATATGGCTCATATCAAGTGCCTGAAATACCTGGCTACACACCAATTACTATCATATATGCGAACACGGATGCCTATAGTCAATATTTGACTCAATATGAGGCATATTACCAACATTATATGTCTTGGACAGATTATGTAAACCTTATGTCCACACAATATAATGTGTGATTCCAATAAATATAATTATATTACTTTTCCTCATTACCAATGATGTATTATGTCCTATTTTTTCACGTATTTCAGTTCATAAATACAATGTTCATATATTTCCTATTTTTTCATATTTTTTCTAATTTGTTTTCAATTTTTTTAAGAGGGGCGATCCAGCCCCCTTTACCTCGGCCAGACTCGGCCCGGCTCGGCCGAGCCGGGGTCGGGATCGGCTGGTCGGACCGGTTTGGGGCCAGCCGATCCGATCCCGATCCCCGGGTTCTTGAACCTTGGTACTATGATAATAGGCTTCTGAACAACAACGAATCAATTTCTTTGCTGCTGTCAGCATGATCCAATGCACTATAAATCCAAAGTGTTGTTTAAAAAAAACTCTGGAACTTATATATCTCTTGAGGATAATTTGGAACTACAGTATGACCGTCAAAGCACTCTGTCATCAGAAGGGGGGGGGGGGAAATGCCAGGGAATTATGCATATACTCACAGAATAAACCCCAGAAATCATATTAAAATCTTGCGATGGAAGGGAAACTGAAATGGATATCAGTGCAATCGCATACCTCAGGTGAACCGGGAGCTATTCCAATCAAAACCAACCACTTCTCAGAAGGATCACAACGATAGTTAATAATTTGATTATTTGCCAAATTTGCAGTTCTGTCAAACATCTTCACAGGTTCGGAATCACCTAGAAAACATAGAAAATGATTTTATAGTATTTATCTCTCCTTCCAAGTGGAAGCTTAAACAGGGAAAATGAAGTTTATCAACAAAGAAGACTGTGTTATCACGAGAAAGTACCTTCTATTGACCAATGATACACCGAAGTTTGTGTAACAATCCCCAACATTTTTGGAGTAACCCACTTCCAGAAAACAACCTGAACATATTTGGACCTGGCATTATTTTTCTTGAAAATATCTTTTAAAAGAAAATATATGAAAAGAAAGCAAGCACCAGAAGTTAGCAAATCCTTGTGTTACCTGCTCAGACATCTGATGTGATTTCATTTTGGCCTTCAGCTCAATGTTGAATATCTGGAGGTGATCTTGAGTGGTCCCCGGAAGTTGAGCTACAAAGAAAATGCCATAAGCAAGATGTTAGACAATTTTTTTATCCAAGACATGGCATGCAGAACAAAATTACAAATCCAGTTAACAAGACAATGATACATATAGATAATGAATTTACTGTCTTTTTTGAATGGGAAGCAGAGTAGAAGAAAATCACTTGATGAATGAAACACAAAGCAGCTCCTATTACAAGAAGAACAAAATCTCCAAATCACCTATCAATACTCTCCAACTCTAACAAATCAAGGCGCTTCTTACTTTATGCTGTAACTATGAAGAATCGAATTGTGTTTTGACAAATTTCTCAAAACTCCAAGTCTGCTCTGCATCGTAAATGAAGCACTGCAGTATTCAAGATTGACCTCCAAGTGTACTACACCATGACCTCTAGATTTTTTAAATAAAATTGGTGGCACATACTCGAAACAAATTATTATCCCACCGATTAATGTTGAAATCAATTGAAAATCAAGTTGTCTTTTTACAAAGTATATGTTATTGTTTAACACAAGGGAAATTCTTATGAAATAAATCTGCGTAGATTTGGCATATTATTATATTCCATGCATTATTTTATCAAACGATTTAGGTTTCAAGTATTGGACCATTCCCCACCGACCAAGATCGGTGTTTATTTACATCAAGATAAACTCAAATACCTTCGATACCATGTCAAAACTCTTTCTATGTCATAGATATTGCTGTGACCCTTGGTTTTCTTGAAGAAAACATCTTATTTATTTCAGAAAATAAGATACTTTGCAAGTTTCCCTTTAAACAGGGAGTTAATTGTAAAATTCCTCATGCATGCATGTTTATGTGCAATACATAACATGTGTTTAACATTGTTATTCAGAATATTCTGTATTTTTTAATTTTACAACTTTTCTTGGAAATTTGAGCAATTATATATAGTTTCTGGGTATAATTGCAATTTTCCATTCTATGAAAATGTGTCCTTTAAAACAGGTAAATAGATGGAACAAGTACACTCATATTCCTTTTCCCTTCATCAATAACATAACATCTCATAATGGTACATGTTTTCCTTTGAACTTCGGATGATTTACAAATAACAATCATTCAGGGGATTTTTATAAAAAGGCCATGAACAGCAAAAGACTTACGGTTTTCTTCTTCTTTTTCTTTTAAAAGGAAATGAACAACAACAACAACAAGGCTTCTTCTGCTCCTTCCTTGCGCTGCTGCTCTCCAAGGCCGAAAGAACTCCCTTTGCTTTGTGCACTGGGGTTTCCTTTTATAGAGGTTGGAAGAGGACAGCAGGTCCCCCCAGTTAGGATTGCTGCGAAGGCTCACCCGGTGGCATTTGAAGCACCTCTCCTGGTGAGTGAGTTAAATATTTTTTTGTGTGCTCTGTTTTCGTTGTCCTGCATTTTTTCCTTCTCCCCCCTTTTTTTAAAATTTTCTGGAAGACTGGGAGGTCCCGGTCAGCAAGAACAGGGACCCCCTCCCGGTCAGCACGTGAACAGGAGGGCCGTCTCTCAGTCAGTGCCAGACCGGGAGAACCCTCCCAGTCAGTGCTGGACTAGGAAGGGCCTCCCGGACAGCGAACGACCGGGAGGGACTCCTGGTCGGCGCATGACCGGGAGCAGCTCTCCCGGTCAGCGCACGACCGGGAAGAACTCCCCCAGCAGCATGCAAACGGGAAGAGCCCTCCTGGTCAGAGAGCAGCTGGGAGAGGCTCTCCTGGTCACCGCACCCTCTGTTCGGCCGAGAGAATGCCTTTTTTTGGGATTTTTTTTTTTTTGCTATGAAAAGGGTGGGCCAGTCCACTCTTTTGTTTTGTAGACAAGTGGAACTTAGTTTGTTTGGCTTTCCTTTGGAGTTTGGTGGGCTCGATTCTTTTTTGGAGTTTTGTTGTTGTGTCGGTCTTACTCAAACACAAGCAGTCCGAGGTCGTTGTGTTGACCCTAATCAAATCCAAGTGGTCCTGTTGACGTTGTTATTGGATTTTGACTTAAACACGCATCGGTGTGTAACTTTACACAAACAAAACTAAATAATTGTGGTGTCTCTGTAGACGGTTATCCACCAAAATTCCCAAGGCATTTGACAAACATTGTGCATTGCAAGGCCAAGTTTTGTGCCTTTTAATGCAGCTCTTAAAAATGGAATTTTTCTGTTTTATTCATTCTGAAAATATTTAGAATAAATATTTCCCATCATTTATTTATTCTGAAAATATTCAGTATAAAATCAACATGATAAATTCTGGGATTCATCGATTATCCGGCCAAGGTTTTGTACCTTTCTATGTCGCTCTTTTAAAACGAAATTCTTCCGTCATTTATTCATTCTGAAAATTGTTCAGAATAAATAAATAAAATTGATAAACTTTTGGGGTTCAACAGTCATGTTTCCTTATTTCTACATTTTAAATGAAGCAATACATAATTCTATTCCTTATTCAAAGTTCTCTATTTACATTGGACATGTATGTTATAATTATGACAAGCTTCATTTAATAGGAACTGTACAATCCCATAGTGCAACAAGGATGGAACCAACCACCTTCGCCACCTTCTTTGCCCCTTTCTAGCCCACAAATTGGCCTATAAGGAGGCCCATTCAAGCTAATAATGTTCATTTTCTATTATCATTTAGTGTACTTATGCATGTGTGAATTTGTTACTTGCAATTTAGTTTGTTTTTTTTTTAAGTGGATGGAACCACTGAATATATAAAAGAGAAAAAGAATTACTAGTAGAAAGGGAAACTCTCAAGGGATTCTCCCAGGACAAAAGCTAGCAAGTGAAAGTCTGCCAAGCAAGCAAACAAAACAAAGAAAACAACACCGACTCCTGCTATACCCAGACCAATCCTTACACGATCAGCTCTGAACTCCCAGAAAACCACACACAGCTAGAAAACCCACAACAACGACATCTCTTCAAGGATCCTTTTTGCCGACCAAATTCGATTTAGCCTTTCTCGCGATGTCTGCCAACCATTTTCACTTAATCAAGAGCATGGAAGATTTCAGACCTTTGTCCACCCCATCGTAGGACACTCCAATCAGCTTAGCTGTGTCACTTGCCCAAGTTTCCATGTAATTTTCAACGGTAGACAAAATGTCCATCACATCTCTTTTGGAAAGCCTTCCTTCCTTTAAAGGCATCATTTAATCCCCCTGATACACTTCTTCAACTTGGAGCATTGCCGCTTTAAGGTCCTCGGAAAATAGTGGTGGAGTAGGAAGAGCAAGGACCTCCCCCTTCCCCTCATGTTCGATAGCACCCACGACGGGGAGGCGAGAAACCGGGGTATTTGGAAAAGGTCCTACGACAGCATAGCGAAAGGCAATAGGGCATTGTCGTCCTCCCCACTGCCACATCCAGAACCTCCTCCCAGTGACTCACTGGCTCCTAGCTCAAAACCGCCAGAAACCTGGCCTCCACCCAGGCCCACGCCAACACACTCCACCTCCGCAGATCTGGAATCCTGGAGAACCACAGGAGCCAAAGGAGGAACCACCGTAGGAACCATGGTTTGATGATTCAGGCGCTTCCTCTCCCTGGTCCTCCTCCGACGGGCCAGGCACTTGCCACAAGATCGATGCAAACCCAGCTGCAGAAGGTGGGAGTCGAAACAGGCCCCTAGAGCTCGCTTGCCAATACTTGCCAGAGAGCCTAGGAGCCAAGCCGATCAAAAGTCACTGCGTCCGCCTCAACGGCCGCAGAGTTTCGGACAAATCCAGTCGTCGGACCGTTGTTGGGCAGCACCAAATCAACAGGGTCCCTGCCAGAGGATGCAGGAGCCCCAACCCCCACAGACGAGGCAATCTCCACCTCCTTATTCATCGTCAAAGTTGCTGGTGGGAGCATCAACAGCATCATCGGCATCATCAGCGGCGGTGGCAACAACGACATCGAAGGGTCGCACTGCACACAGCCTTGCATCACAACCGCCTGAGAGGAGATCAGGTGAGGAAGAAAGAGTTTATCGGGTCCCGCCGACCCAATAAGCCCCACGAGTAAGTCAAGCCCAGAACTGTACCCCGAAGGAGGCTACACCTCCACCCCAATCAGCAGTCGGTTCGACTTGCCAAAAGGGCCTTCAGAAATCGCCACGCTTTCCGACCGAACCAGTGGCTCCACGCAGATCGGAACCGAACAAGAAACTGATCGACTGAAATTTGAACCGCCCGCTAAAATGTCGCCTTTAACCTCCGACCGCAGAGGGGGATGCCCTAGAGGGGCCGACGGCTCAGAGCTGGAGATCTCCTGAAGAAGATGAACTCGGATGACGGTCTGCTGCCCATCAAAACCCACCACTATCGCACCCGGAATCTCCTCATAGCTGAGCACTCAAACCGAAGCGAGGACCTTCAAACATGACGCAGACGAAGCTAACTCCAGCGAGCCCACGACCAAACGCCCAAATTTCCGACACAGGAAAGCCACCCCTTCCTCATCACATAGTCCAATGGGGAGGGCCTCCAACGACACCCTGTAGTACCTCTCCAGAAGTGGCGAAAAGGTGCCAAACTTGGAGTACCATCAGCGAACACCAAAGAAAGCCCACTCGACCACCAAGATAGTTGCCTCCACAACCTCTCCAGATCCCACCCCAAGGAACAACTTCTCTGCAACTCTCACAATCCCCCAATCGGCTCCAGTGAGCTCCTCAAACCTACGTTTGATGGAGCCTTCGTCAACATCACCGGCCAACAAAGAGAGGGCAACCGATTTCCTGCCCCATTCCCTCTAACGCTCAACGAAATCCCCCAGAAGGTCGCCTGCCTCTGCAACTCTTCGACTTCTCTCTGTTTCGACCGCAACCCTATCCACCCCCTTCAAAACATTTGCAAAGCTTCTTTGAGGCTTCCTCGATCTAATGTCAGCTGACCCAACTAGCACCGTTCCCCGACCACACGACCAGAGAGCCTGATTGCCACCCCTACCTGAGGAGTTCCGCCGAAAACCAGGGCACCATCTACGGATGTGCACGGTCCTCCACATCAAAAACAAGTTCGAAAGAGAGAAGCCTCTCCACCCCCCCCCCACCCCCCACCCCCACCCGCAAAAACCACCTTGCGATGCAGGCAACCATGGAGTCCGTCCAGCTCTGGTAGGCCACCAACGAAACCCGCGCATAGGGAATCTGGTAGACCACCGACAAAAACCGCGCACGGGGGACCGTTGATTTGTTCGAAATTAGAGAGAATCCGACACTCGACCAAGGGTGAACTATTCTACCTGAACTGCCCGAACCAAGCTCTGGAACCAGGAAAACTGTCACAAGACAACTCCACTCTTTCTTGGCAATGAAACGAACACCTCTAGTCGCATTCATTTAATTAATCATCAGAGGAAGATAAGAAGAAAAATAAGATCAAAAGGTAGCAGTAGAGTCATCAACAGTCTCATAGGGACTAGCATCAGCCGAAACAGAGGCTGAAGAGGAGGGTCCGAAGGAGCAGCAAAGCAAAGAGAGTTGACACGAACTTCTTCCTATGCCCCTTCTCTGCAGCAGAGTGGCACTCAACAATAGCTAAGTTGTTGGACGAAGTGGCTTCTCTTTCGTGAAAACTAGTTTCTTCCGTACTTCCTTCTGATGTACGTGTAGGGTAGCTTACTTCCTTATTCGGCTAACTCCATTGTCGCTAATTGAGGAAAGGGCGTAAAAGATGGTGTGAAGATCAAGCCGCTTGGCCAAGGGATCTGTTGACACAAAAAAATTAGCAAAAGAAAAATCCCCCAAAATTTTTCTGATGTACGTGTAGGGTAGCTTACTTCCTTATTCGGCTAACTCCATTGTCGCTAATTGAGGAAAGGGCGTAGCAGATGGTGTGAAGATCAAGCCGTTTGGCCAAGGAGTCTGTTGACACAAAAAAAATAGCAAAAGAAAAATCCCCCAAAATTGCCCAAAAAGGCAGCAACAGACCCCCCCCCACCACGGGTGGTTTTTGTTTCTGCGCCAGCACCCCCCAGCAGGGGTGTTCCTGCGCAGAACACCCCCCACAGGGTGTTCCTGCGCCAAACACCCCCCCACGGAGGTGTTTTTGCTGTGAACACCCCCCCGCAGGGGTGTTTCTGCGCCAGACCACCCCCCACGGGGTGGTTTCTGCGCCCAACGACCCCCCCATGTGGGGGGGGGTGTTCGCGCCAGGGACCCCAAAGCTGCCCATGGGGACCTTCCCTTGGCCTCCAGACTCCTATAAATAGGAGGCCAAGGGTCAAGAAGAGAAAGACTTTTGGCTGGAAGGACATTTTGGGCTTGAAGAAGACTTTGGGTTTTTCAAAGGGGGAGGAGGAAATGTCCGACATTGAGGACCCCCTCCTTGGGGGAGATGAAGCTCCCTCCAATGTTTGTTCTTCAACACATGAAGACCCCCATGTGGACCTATGTTTGTGGAAAATTACACAAAAGCCCCTGAGGACATAAAGTTTGTGCATGTGTGTATCAAATTACACATATGTCCTATCCATGGGAAAATTGCAAGAATACCCCTGTTGTCTTGGAAAATTGCAAGAATACCCCTGTTGTCTTGGAAAATTGCAGGAATACCTCTACTGGCCGAAAAATTGTAGATACGTCCTATGACGAAAAAAAAATGACAGAAATAGTCTGAAGGCTCATGTCACTTGTCTGACCCGGTGGAGCAGGACCCACGTCACTTCTATGATGTGGTGTGCACTCTCTTGGGTGTGACTTAAGGCTGAGCACATTGGGAGTTCTCATAAAATGTCAACAAATGTCGGAGAAGTCCAAGAAATGGCAGGAGCATCCAGGAAAGTCAATCAATGACGGAAATATCCAGAACTGCTCCGAAAAGTCAAGAAATGACTGAGAGGCCTGGCTCATGCCTGTTTCCACGGTCCGGTGGAGTGGGACCCACGTCGCTTCTATGAAACGACGTGCGCTCTCCTAGGCCGGGCTTACGGTAGGCCACTCCAAGTCTTGGGATTGTCAAATAACGGCAGAAATCCTTGGACATGTCAAGATACGGCCGAAAAAATCTCGAGAGGTCAAGATACGACCGAAAAGCCCCGGGAGGTCGAGAAATGACCGAAAAGCCCCGGGAATAGTCTCGGGGTTTATTAACTTCAAACACCTGAGATAAACGGGTTCAAAGGAGAGAGGGGGGATCAAAGAGAAGAAAAAAAATTTTGAGCAGAGAGCTTTTGGAGTTCATCTGGAGAAGGGAGCTTGGAGAGTACCTTGTGTTGTTCTCCCGTCCTCTGTGCGCCGATTGTTCTTCACCTGTGCTTTGGTGAAAAACCGTTGGTGAAAAGAAAGCACCGCAGGTCTATATATTGACCATGCTCTTTTTGTAAATAAGTTCTTCCATATTTTAAAATAACACGTGTGTGAAGGCATGTGATTGTAAATGCTTAATGGAGGCACTTATATCCCATTAAGGACGTATATACAAATGTGATGACAATATTTGCAGATAATTGTGGATGTCCAAAATATTCTTCATAACCTCTTGATATCGGCAAGGTCTTTTAACAAACGTATCATATCAAAGGTCTTCGAGTTTTTCACTCGATGTAAATAAAACACAGACTCCGGTCGGTGAGGAATGGTCCAGTACACGACCACCCCAATCGCCTGATAAAACGGATGCGCGCGGAATATATACATGTAAATGTTCGAGGGTTTAAGGTCTATGCCCCAAGTAGTTCCCCAGAGCATCTCTCTACAAAACCTAGAGAGAGAAGGCGGCTCCTCTCTTAGTGGGTCCCTGTTCCAAAGCCAAGTCTGACTGGTTCCTAATTTAGTTTGTTAAACTTTACATATAAGAATGAATGGATTTAGTGAGTTAATAATTTGGCACATAGGAATGAACAGTTTTATGAAATATATTTGTTTTATGCACACATTTAGGTGTATATTCATATTTTTTAACTATATATTATTTAATAATATATCACCTCAATCGCCTAGGTAGGTCATTGTCTGGCCCTTTGAAGCTGAGGCAACCCCTTGATCACCTCAGCCACCTTGCACCTCTGACTACATAGGAAACATGGTTTGATAGTGCTGATGCATTAAGGAAGTGTTAGTCTGCTGATATTCAGTAATCACCCAGTGTCTTGTCCCCTGAAAGTTTTCAAGGATGCAGACATGAAATTGAAAGATCTAACTTCTGTCTCTTTGTTTATTAATCAGAGGAACATTTTAGTGTCAAAGGGAGAAGATAGGTTTGCTACGAGGGCAGTTCCCACTGAACCTTTGCATTATGCTGTTTGTCTGGTATCCCCTTACCTCTGTGGAATATTGAGGTCTCTAGTAGCTTGGTCACACCATTTGGAGATTAGTGGGAGTGAAAGAAAACACAAAATCATGGAGGAATCTTTAATATGCCACATTCTTGGTGAATGGCAATCCTAGTTCCTACTATTGACATTATGGAGTTCCAGAAGCAGCAATTGCATAGTGCCCATATTTGTGTGGATGTATTAATGATCACTTCCTCCTGCTTCAAGGGCCACTAGCAAAGCATACAGAGATGTTGTTCAGGCAAAGAATATAGGGAAAATGATGGAAAGAAAGATGCAATTGGGACATTGAAGGAAGGTGAGCCATACGAAGTGCACTGGGAGCAGTTTCAAACAAATGATGTTCCAAGAGAGAAATTTAGGGAAGGTCTGAGTAAATCTACCTTTCTGGAGAATTAGCATGTTGGGTCTTTAAAATTTGCTTCTAAGATTGTCACAGGCATATGGCAGGAGGAATCAAAGCGGAAGAGATGGATGGGCCTAAAGGTCCATTTTAGAAGAAAGGTAATCAAGGGACTCGAACAACATACAGAGTTTCCAGGAATGTGAACATTATGGATCAATAGCTGGAAGTCAAATCCAAGAGGTAGTTTCCAGGGAAAGTGGCTGCGAGTCCAAAATGGAAATTTTCCATAGGATGGAATATCATTGGGTATTCGGGGGGTAATGCTTAAGATAAGTCTCAAGACATTGGTTTTGTCTGTGCATTCGGGAAGAATATGTCAGTATTAAGAAGTCATAACCCAGCAAGGGATTGCAGAGATTTTTCTAGCAACTTTACTGCCTCCAAAAGGCCATTTGCAGACAACTAGCAGCAGCAGATGCTCCTTCAGGAACATGGGGTGCAAACTCTGGCACCAGCAATGCAGCATCCATATGCTCCAGCTGTTTGAAAAGATGTGCTTGTTGCAATCCCAGATTTATGAACTAATCATAAGCATAAGAATCAGAAAGTGGAGTTGAGCAGTTCTCCAAAACACAAGAATCACTCATCACCATCCAGTCAAATCTGCCAAACTTTATTTGCTCAGATTTCATCTCATCAAAGAGCAATGCATAGTTTTAAAAAAATGCTCATATTTTGCATGGGCAGATTTCCCATATGAAACAGTTTCAGAAATTGCGGACTAGTCTCAGCAATGGGCATTTTAACATCATAAGCCATCCAGAGGGAGACAAAACTTCAATTTTTCCTTGTTAAAGATGCTCCAAATACTGGAGTAACTACTACACAAAACTACAAAAGGAGGGTGGTACTACTACTATGCAAAGGAGGGTGCCACAAAAAGGAAAGACTGTCGTCTTAGGTGTTTTTTTTTTTTTGAGGGGGGGGGGGGGGGGGGGGGGGGGGGGGGCGACATGGATGGTACCACAGGTATATTAAAGGGAAAAGGAATGTACAAAGTAAAAACTCCATACCAAGTTAGTGTGTCAACCTAACTCCCCAACGACAAAAAAAGAGCGAGGAGTTATGAGTACCACTTTACAACAATGAGTAGCCAAAAAAAACAACCTTCTCACAAATAAAAGCAAAAACTGACTCCTCAGATCTAGCCTCTCTTTTAAATAGTCTATTGTTCCTTCACTCCACAAGGCCCATAGTGTGGCATGAAGGATAAGCCACCAAATGATATTATCCCCCTTGAGTGCCCACCTTCTATTCCAATTGGAGAGAAGCTGCTGCACCATAGCAAAATTCCCCGTAGGCTGAAGTAATCTCTGTCCCATCTTCATCCATAAAGCCTTGGCAAAAGAGCAGGAAGTGAATAGGTGATCCATGTCCTCATCCTCGCCCCCACACATACAGCGGCAGGTGGGAATATTCTGCAGCAAATGCATCGCTCTATCGCTCATCGGTAGCTGACTATGAGAGATCCTCCAGATCAACACCTTCACCTTCATCGGGCTCTTGGGGGCCCAAACCTGAAAAGTCCGGGGGTACCGCAATCCTCCATCAGAGAGTATGGTAAGCTGACCGCACGAAGAATAGACCTCCACTCTCCCATCCCAAAACCCATGTGCCGTGCCTACTGGGGACAAGTCTGAGAACCTGAAGGAGAGCCAAAAGGCTCCAAAACTGATCCATTTCCTGAAGAGACAGGCTCCTCCCGAAAGTGGCGGCCAAAGTACCCCCAGGCAGCTGATCGTCAAAACTTGTGCCAGTGCAGCGCAGGGCAAACCTGTACAGCAAATAAAGAGGGAAAGGCCTCTGCAAAGGAGCAAGCACCACACCACCTGTCTTGCCAAAACAAGCATCTATGCCCCCCCCCCCAAAAAAAAATGGCATCTAATGCTGGCTTCGAGAAAATTGCACACTGCAAGATTCCTCTCGAAATCGTGAGAGACGTTGTACAAGTGGCTTGGAAGAATATCCAAAACCCTTGCCTGAGCTAAAATACCTCCGAGAGATCAGCTAAGGCCACAAACTTCCCCTCCTCTGTCCCCAACCTCCATAACCACTTGCTGAGTAATGCCAGATTGAAGTATTTAAGTTCTTGATACCCAGACCCCCTGCGTCCTTACTCTGGCACATCCTGTCCCATGCAATGTCATGCCACCCTCTCATTCTACTCCCACTACCATGCCAAAAAAATATTGCTTGAATAGCCTCAAGTCTCCTAGCCACCGACTTCGGATTCTGAAAATGGAAAGAAAGTAAATCGACAAACTATCCAGCACTGATCTGCACAAGACCAGGCGACCCCCATAAGACAGAAGCCTAGCCTTCCATCCCGTCAGTCTGGACTCAAATCTGCAATCTACCCCCACCCAATCTTTGCAATTAATAGACCCAGGAGAGAGGAGAAGGCCGAGGTAGGAGAAAGGAAAGGTCCTAATCTGTCTTCTTAGTTGGTTTCTAATCTTGACAAAAAGCAGGTTGTTGATTATTTTACAGCAGTTTCTGTCATGTAGCTGGTAAGAAATCTCCCCTCTACCTCTATTTTACTATCTCTATTTATTATTAGATAAAACTGGAGGCATATAGTACACTTATTTGCAAAAAGGAAAGGATGGAACCAGGGATAGTTGTCAGGATACATTCTGCATGCGACCATCACATTGTAAGAAAGCTATTCATTCAGGTTTTACTGTTATAGCGGTCTTTATTAGGTGATGAAGGAAAGCCGTCTTTGCACCTTGATTGTATTTACCTCTTTTCTGCAATAAAATTGGTGGGACAATCCAACATAACCTGGGATTACCCCTCTACTATTCACTGGGATCTCAGACCCAAGAACTAATTTGCCAGTCTAGATATAGCACACACAAGTATGATGAACAACTCTTCCTTTTCTACACAGATGCCACTAGAAGTACTGCTCTGCTCTCTTCTTTTCTAATAACATCTCCTAAACTTGTTGCAAGCATCATTTTGTTTGCATAATAGGGTACCTTTTAATTTACATAATGTGATTGTTACATGGACAATAAAATAGATCCAATAGAAATAACAATCTGACATAGATCATCTCAAAAAAAATTACCTTCTACTTTCTTGATCTCTTCTAGCACGCCACCACTCTAAACCAAACAAACATCATGAATCTGATGTAAATCATCTCAACTTGATATCTCTATTCTACATTCCTTTCTTCAAACTCCACTGTAGAAGTGTTTTTGCAACATAACAACTATGAAGCAATAGGAAAGGATGACTATTAATTAACCCATGAGAATACCCACTTCCACGAGTTTGTATATTCTCAATACTTGTCCATGAAAGGCCCCAAGCATAATGGCAATGGCAGTTCCGTTAGGCCTAGTAATGCATTGTGGAATTCTACATTGTCACCAGAACAGGAGAATATGCAGGCTTTCTGACAGTTTTCAAGTAACATCTTGATAGATCTTTTTCTTTTAAAAATTTGTGGATTATATACCACCAATTTATTAACTTAAAGAGAAAGTAGAATCAACAGCAAGAGAAGATGTTCGTTATACTCAAAAAATAAAACTGAAAAGTACATCAAAAGGGAAAACCTTGTTCCACGATTTGATATTAACATTCAAGAGAAAACAACTCCAATTGTATATAAACAACAAAATTCTGAGACATATACTCCTATGCAAAGTCTGCTACCCTGTAAAACACCATTATTCTGTTCCCTCCGGATATTCCAGCAAATGGCATGCGGAAGAAGATGAATGATCATTGAAATGTGCCGGATGTCATTATATAACATGCTGGAAACTCATTTAGTAGATATGTTTATAATATTGATTAACATTCAGCAGTGCGTGCTCCTGATAGCCATCCAAAACTTTTCAGACAACCACCTCATTTTATACATGACAAGAGAGTATTGTATTAGATGTTTTTGCAGCATGGGAGAAGTGTTTAGATTCAGAAAGAATCATCAGATCAAGGCAAAAAATAATGAGTTGTATGGCATCTCAAAAGACTTAGCATCTCTAAACCAAGGTGTTTGTTATATTAAATGTATGTATAACTTGTCAACATAGCCAACATTACAGAACAAGGTAAACTCAGAAATGTATATATATACATACATATAAATACACATATTTACGTTCATAAATAGATCTTATCCACCTTGTTCACGCACAATGTCTGATCCAGTTAATGACTGAAAAAAACAAGATGCAAAAATATTGAAACAAATAGCAGCAGATCCCCTTTGCAGGTTTAATCAATGTTTTTAGTTGTGACGTCAGTTCGCTAATTGAACCAATCAAGTAAAGGACCACTGTCTTATAACTCCATCAATTCCAAAAAACAAAGTAGAATGGCAAAAACACAAGGACGGGAACACTGGAATTGTGCATCGCATGCTAAAATTTCAGGGTCATCATTCAAAAAAGTTCTATTCCTCCTCCCTCCACAATTTAAAAATTGGAAAGTTAAGTAGAAAGTGGGGGTATCAAAAGTATCATTGTATTTCAAAAAAAAATCATAAGTATCATTGTATGCATTCAACTTCACTAGAAAGGTAAGACAAATTGATACATGTACACGAGATGATCATCTAGAAAGAGAAAAAAAATCAAAATAATCACTACTCCACAATAGAACACCATACAAGATGATCTGGAATCATTGTTGGATATGAACCTTTCAGGGCGAGTATCCTAGAGCCGGGATTCATCAGAGCGGAATCAGCAGTGATTGGCCTCCTCAACGGCTGCATTGGCATGCTCATGTCGATGATGACAACACTGTTCTGTGGTGCGGTCTCCCTGACGCATATGTACTTGTCTGATTCCATCGTTACATGCGTGAAGGTGATAAATTGCGGATTTATTCCGAGGCTCGTAAGCTGTAGCGAAGATAGTAACGAAAATCTTCCATTAGGAATGAAGGAACAACAACGACAAACTTAATACCCCGATCGCATCGCTACATACTACTACATAGAGACATGGAACCTAGCAGAAGCACTCCACGTTCTAAATCGGGCCCTCGTAAGCGGGAGGAATTGGAGAAGAACTACAGGATAAGAGAGGGGGTATAAATAGATCCGTCCTCACGAAATCACAATTCCTATGAACAGATCTGAAAATTTTACGAAGCTTCTGAGAAAAAAAATCGCGGACAGCGAACCATAAGCCTAGGACAACACGAAGGCTAAATTCGTGATCCGCCTAATCTGCTCACATCACTCCAAGGGGGGACGACACAGTTCGAAATCCGTCACTCAGCTGACAATTGACGCGCGGTTCCAAAGACGAGCTCAAGGGACGGAAGCGTCGGGGCGGCTCACCGTAAGGGCCTCTTTCATGGTGATCGGGGCGTTCGCCGCCGCCATCGCGACCGGATCGGCGCCCCTCTGGGAGCTCCGCCGAACTGGAAAAGGAGAGGAGGCCCGTCGGCGGCCCCGACGCCGCTAGGTCTGGATCACCGGTGGCCCTTTCAGCCCTGCGGCCGAGGTGGAAGAGAAGGGAAGAAGCGAGGAGAGAACCAGAAGGGAGGACGAAGCAGATCTCAGAGAGAGAGAGGTATAGAAACGGGTGGGGCTCAAGCGAAGTGGCCCTTTATTTACCCCCTTCACCGAACAGAACCGAAATGGGGCTCGAAATAAATAATTGTTTATTATTATTTAATTAATTACTGAGCTAGAAATAGGGGAATTAGAATTCTCCGGTGGGCGGTCTGGGGGTTATTCGAGATCTGGGTACCGTTATTATTATTATGAAAAAAAAATAAAAAGAAAAAAATATTTACATACCCTCAGAATACATTGAATTTGAAATTATACCCTAAAATTTACATATATATTATACCGCTAATCTAAAAAAATCATCAATCATACCTGTGTGATTAGTTTGCCAACAAAATGGCAAGAATATCCAGCTATCGCCTAACAAAACTATTAAATAATTAATGAATTTACTCCAATATCCCTATGAAAAATAGAGGGAGAGAAAGAGTTAGAGAGAGGGAACGGAGATAGAGAATGCGAGAGAGGGAGAGAGAGACAACGGAAGGAAAGTGGGGGAGCCGAAGGAGTCTCCGTGATTTGTGACCATGTACAACACGGGACGACACGTTGCACATGCGAGGATAAGGAGTAAGGAGAGAGAGAGAGAGAGAGCATGGGATGTCGAAGGTGGGGGGTTGTGGACCCTAAATGAGAGAGAAATTGGGTGGGAGGGGAGTGTTAGAAATGTTGTCCTCCATGAGAAGTCGATGGTACATGATTAGGGCTGCCAACAGGTTGGAGTCGAAAATAGAAATGACACTTTCTACATCAATTTCTTATAAGAAAATCGGAAATAAATTGAAAACGAAAAGATATCAGAAACATTTGCGACGATCAAATAATAGATGTGTGTAGCATGGGAGTAGTGACAAAAGGTATATCTTTGATAATAATAGGCATAATAAATATTAGGAGAGATATAAGTTAATTAGATTCTATTACAAATTAAGAAAAAATAAATATTTAGTCTACAATTTCTCAATATTAAGAAATAAGATTTTATGAGTACATATTTTCTAAATAAAATAATTTTATATATTATCGAAAACAAAAACGAAAAATAGATGGGAAATGATTGTTTCCGCATCCACTAAAAAGTCAGAAACGGGTCGAAAAGTCAAAAAGTAGATATCGATTGGCAGCCCTATACATGATACTATAGAAGGTAGCAATAGAGAGGGAGCATCTTGTAGCTCATGAATGGACATGATGGGTGGCTTAGGCTTATTTTTAGAGTCACAAGGGCGGCCTCTTGGCCGTTCATGATCCCCACTATCGACTTGTCGACCTTGCCACCCACTCCCCCTATTGTCTTCAAGGACGGTGGTTGCAACACCTCCACTTGCTCAGTGACTTCTCTTACATCTTCAATTGGCTCTACTTCAAGTCGCCAACATTAGAGCGTTGCAGCAATCCTAGGTGGTGATCATGATTTTTTGTTGTAGTTGTTGCTTTGGAAAGAGAAAGGTGCCCCTACGATGTTGATCAAGAAGGTAGAGGGGAGGCTTGGGGTGCCTGAGAAAAGTTGGGGGTGGGGGGTGGGGGGAGGAAGATGGCACCCTCATGTAGGAGAGAGAGAGAGAGGTTAGTCGGGTGAGAGGGTATCAAAGTAATTGTCTTGCATGGGAGAGAGAGAGATGTGGGGGTGCTCAATGAGCTTTAGTAAGTGTGTTTTTGCGTGTGAGAAAGAGAGAGAGAGTAGAGAGAAGGAGAGCAAGCGGTGGGAGGGACCTCGCAGGGGACATGGGGTGCCTATGGGAAGTCTCCTCCAATTTTTTCTATGTATGTGTGAGAGAGAGGGAGGAGCTACATTGATGTTTTGCATATGAGAGAGAGAGATAATGCAGGGAGAGACAGTAGGGTGGGAGAGAGAAAAGGGTGCTGAAACTGATGTTTTATGTAGGACATAAAGATAGATAATGCAAAGATAGAAGGGAGAGAGATAGAGAGAGAGCAGTGGGGGTGTTTGGAGGGCTTCAATGTAACGGCCCTATATATTTATGCCCAATAAGACTCCATATCCAAGTCCGCCTCCCGCGATCAGACCGAAGTCTCGCAAGGAATATCTCACATAAGTGTCCAGTAAGAATATAAAAGACAATAACAACAGTATAAGTGTGACGGAACGCCTCGCTCAAGCCCGTTAAACCAATAACAAGCTTGACTCGAGTCCGTCTCCCGCGAACGGGTCGTGGCCTCGCAAGGGATACCAAACACACGTCCATGAAAACACAAAGGAACATACCATTTTATATATACATTCACAAGTTTTCATAGCCATATGTCCTCAAAACTGAAAAGGAAGTACAAGAGCCTGGGGCATATCCCGAGGTGTAACTAAAAGAAAGCTACTACACTGTTAGAGGTGCTGGATCTGCTCCGCTGCGACGCGGGTCTGAACCAGAAGATGGTAAAGAAACCTCCTGCTCGCCTTCACCTGTGGGGAGTAGGGGTGAGCCTCGCTAGTCACTGGCTCAGTAGGGAACTCCCTCAACACCGAGCAACCAGACACAGGTACGAAGCAGTAAACTATGCTAGCAATTTATAGCACAACTAAGCATGATATTAAAATTGTAAACATGCTTACCGTCTGCCGACTATGTAAAGCAACTTTAATAAATAAACGGCAAAACCAAACAGGTATACGAGCTAAAGTAGAGTCCGCCACACTCGAGCCACGTGAACTAGTTCGCGGACACCAGTAATTGACTCGGACAAACTAACACAGGTCTACCTCTCAGTCTCGCAGCCACGGACGAAAGGTTCAGCTGCCGCTCCACGTGAAAATGTCAAGCAACTGTGGAGACCAACTAAACACCACCACCTGCGGACCACACGGTCGCAGGCCATGCCTGGCACCTCTAGAGACCCTGGCCTGGGCTCGCTAGAGTGAGGCACTGGAGAAGGACTAGCTGGGGACCAGTGTCGACTACTGGTGTCCGTACCCCCAACTAAGAGCACGCTACAAGTGACCAAAAGACAAGTACAACAGTCACTGTCCCACTGTCGTCTTTCCCTTAGCCGGACGTACAACTCAAGCAAAGGAGTGAGGGTGTCCAGGTCAGACGACACAGACCTCGACGGTACAACACAAGTACCGGGACAAAGCCCCGAGCTAACAGCCTGGCTCACAGAGAACCTAGGTCACCCAACTAGAGAGGTAACCACGGTAGGCGTCGTACTACTCACCACGTATACCAAACCACGTGCACATCACATAAACCACATGAAGACTCACGTAAATCGCGTGCACTAATAGTCCACTACACGTGAACACCACGTAAACACATAAAGAACCTGCTAACTGCGTACCCAGTACGCTAATCTCAGAAACCACGTGCACTAGGTGCACCACAAATACCAATGCACCTCTCGATATCGTTAAATATTCAATATAACAACATTTAAATAAAAGCATGCTGGCGGCAACATCGACTGTCGTCGATGGGATGTACACAGCAAGGTCTCTGGCCGTCTATTTCCCAGCTGAAGAACTTGGCGTCAATCGATGTTGACGCCAAGCTCCCCGGCTACCAGCACCCACAGAAACCCTAGGCCAATTCCACAAGTGTTCTCGGCCCCAAAACCAGTGGGAAACACGACGAAACCCTTCCTCTAACATCCATGCACTATAAACAAACTGTAACAACATGTTTCACTAAGTAAATCAATCAAACCACCCTTTGACCCTGCATGGAATACCTTACCAAAAAATATGAATAGCATGCTATTACATGTTTTCATAGCACATCACGACATTCAAAAACAACTAAAGGGGTCGCTCCCTACCTCGGAACGCACATAAACCTCCTAAACATCTCTGATTCGCGCCAAACCTTCCGCGAGCTCCCCGGGAATCACGCCTCGCACTGGTGTTTCCTAGCACGATTGGTCACCTCCACTCGTCTACGATCCCCTAACCAGCCTTTAGCAACCGTTAGAAGCAGTAGGGGAGCAAAGGCGTGAAAGTAGGGCGAAGAAGAGGGAGAACCGAGTGGAAAAGCTGCCCTCGGGTGACCCTATATTCAATAGGCCGCACAGGTTGGCGTCAACATGGTTGCCACTAGTCAAACCGCCAAGGTTAGACGTCCATATCCCCTGTCGCCAAGTTCATAGAGTAAACGTCACATACATGGATGGCAACCCATGTCAACGACCACCCTAGGCCGTCAACCCCTAATCAACTGCTGCAGACTCTGACTTACCTCAAGACCAACCTGCACGCACCACACATCCGGACCATATTGGCCTCGCAACGGCCACCACAACCATTACACACATGATCCATAAGGATCCGAAAAACACGCGACGTTACATTACTATCATCTAAAAAGAAATTTCGACCTCGAATTCATAACACAACTTAAACACAAACAACTTTAATATAACATCTTTACAAATACTATCATCTAAGAAGAAGCATAAAACCTCACTCAAACAAATAGGGATACCCTTTAGCCATCTCCTCGGCTAACTCCCAGGTATCCTCACCACCCAACCTATTTTCTCATCGCACTTTAACTAGCTCAATTTCTTTATTTCTCAACTTCTTTGTTTTTCGATCAATGATCTGCATCGGATACTCTGGCATGGTCATATCCGGCCTCAGGTCACCACCTTGGTAACTGATTATCTGAGCTGGATCTTCAATACACTTTCTTAACATAGAAACATGAAATATATCATGGACGTCCGCAAAATCTGCTGGCAAATCCATCTATAAGCTGTTTCCCCAATTCTCTCAATCACCTGGAAAGGCCCACATACCTTGGGCTCAACTTTCCAGTCTTCCAAACCTCATAATACCTTTACTCGGGGAAACTTTCAAGAAAACAAAATCTCCCACTTCAAACTGAAGTGGTCTCCTCCGGTTATCTGCATAACTCTTTTGCCTGCTTTGAGCTGCCTGCAATTTTTCCTTAATAAGCTTCACTACTTCTGTGGTTTGCTGAATCAATTCAGGACCCACTAACTGCCTTTCCCCCACTTCATGCCAGTTCAATGGGGTTCTACATGGCCTTCCATATAAAGCTTCATACGGTGCCATCCCAAGACTGATATGATAACTATTATTATAGGCAAACTCAATCATTCCCAAATGATGCTCCCAGTTACCTCCCCAAACTAAACAACAAGCTCGCAACATGTCTTCAATCGTCTGGATAGTCCTCTCTATTTGGCCATTTGTCTGGGGATGATTAGCGGAGCTATATCTCAGCTCACTGCCAATTACCTTCTGCAGACTTCTCCAGAAACCAGAAGTAAATCTTGGATCTCTGTCAGACACGATAGTCTTCGGAATACCATGTAGTGGAACAATTCTATCAACATAAACCTTTTCTAATCTGTCCACTATCCAAGACATACTTACTGCCACTAATCTGCACACCTTGGTCAATCTGTCAATAAACACCATATTCATTATGTCCCGAAGCTGTTCTTGGTAAGCCTGCCACGAAGAAGCCATGGCAATATCATCCCATTTCCACTGTGGAATGGGTAACGGTTGCAATAGACCTCCAGGCTTCTGATGTTCTGCTTTAATCTGTTGACAGATAGCACACCTTGCAACAAATTCCGCTATTTCATTTTCATATGAGGCCACCAGAAATGCTTCCTCAAATCGTGGTACATTTTAGTGCTACCTGGGTGAATAGTGTATCTGGATTTATGAGCCTCTTCTAATACTCGCTGCTTAACCTCCCTCTCTGCTGGAACAAACAACCTGCCTCTGAGCCTAACCACACAATTATCATCAATGGTAACTCCTTCCATTTTCACAATTTCAGCCAAATTTGCATATGCTTTTTGATCTTCTAAAATTTGCCAATATAATGACGGTTCTACAGCACTATCAGCTAGTACTGCTCGTCGCTGACTACTTGGCACATACAAGGAGTTCTCCATTATCTCTTCATACAGCTTCCATTCTTTTATCATCATCTGGCTCAAATATCCCTTTCTGCTCAAGGCATCCGCTACAACATTGGCCTTACCTGGATGGTAAGCTAAACTAAAATCATAATCCTTCAAATATTCAATCCATCTGCGCTGACAGAGATTCAAATCCTTTTGCGAGAAGATATACTTCAAGCTTTTATGATCTGTAAAGATCTCAAATCTCTCGCCATACAGATAATGCCTCCACATTTTCAAGGCAAACACAACTGCTGCTAATTCCAAATCACGAGTGGGGTAATTCTCCTCTGCCGGCTTCAATTGCCTGGACGCATAAGCTATCACTTTGCCATGCTGCATAAGTACTGCACCAAGCCCTCTTCTTGAAGCATCTGTATACACACAAAATCACCATTTCCTGTCGGTAATGCCAATATGGGTGCTGATGTAAGCATTCTTCAACTCCATAAAACTTTTCTGACATTCACCGAACCACACAAATGGCACACCCTTCCTGGTTAATTTGGTCATGGGTGCCGCAATCTTAGAAAAATCTTGTATGAAGCGCCTATAATAACCTGCCAACCCCAGAAAACTTCTAATCTCATGATTGTCTTAGGCACTTCCCATTTCATCACTGCTTCCACTTAACTCGGTCCACTGCCACTCCTTTAGCTGAGATGACATGACCCAGAAACTGAATTTCTTTCAGCCAAAATTCACACTTACTGAATTTGGCAAACACTGGTTATCCCTTAACAACTGTAGGTAAACCTCAAATGAGATGCATGCTCCTCTTCGATGCTGAATAAATCAGAATATCATCTATAAGACCACAATGAATTGGTCCAATATAGATGAAAAATTCTATTCATCAGATCCATAAAACCTGCAGGAGCATTGGTCAGCCCAAATGGCATAACCACAATTCATAGTGACCATATCTGGTTCTGAATGTTGTTTTATCTATATCCTCCTCTTTAATTCTCACTGATGGTACCCGAACCTCAAATCATTTTAGAAAATACTTTTGCTGATTGTAACTGATCAAATAGATCATCTATTCTTGGTAACGAGTACTTATTTTTAATGGTCACATCATTCAACTTCCTATAATCAATACACATACGAAAACTTCCATCTTTCTTTTTCACAAATAACAATGGTGCTCCCCACGGGGAATGATTTGGTCTCATAAACCCTTTCTGCAACAATTCTTCTAATTACTTTTTTAACTCTTTAAGTTCTACTGATGCCATCCGATATGGAGCTTTAGAAATCGGCATGGTACCTGGCTGCAACTCATGGTAAAGTCTACCTCTATGTTTGGAGCTAAACCAGGTAAATTTCCGGAAAAAACATCAGCAAATTCCCTAACCACGGGAACTGCCTCCACTGACTGACTAGCCTCTACCAGACTACTGAGGCTAAATAAGCCACACATCCCTGCATTTATTAGCTTTCTAGCTCTTATTGCAGAAATTATAACTTAGAAGTACAGAAAGATACCTTGATACTCAAACACTGAACCATTAGGATGGCAAACCTGATCCTCTTCTTTTGTAATTTAGCATTGCTCCATAAGTCTCAAGCCAATCCATACCCAAAATAATATCATAATTTGTCAACTGCAGGGCATACAACCGACCAGCATCAGTTCCCTTCAATCATAACAGGAGCTTCATCTATATAGCTCGAAGTGAGCATAACTCACCCGAGGGAACCTTCCACTACCAACTCACAAGACTTTTCTTCTAAAGGGGTGAACCATACAATCTAGGAACTCTTCGGAAATGAAGATGAGAGCACCCGAATCAAATAAAACTCTTGTTGAATAATTATAGGGTATAGTACCTTCGATCATATTCGATGCCTCCCCTGGGCTCGGGTGATAGCCATACCCAGCCCCTTCCCCGCTGCTGCGGTGCTCCTCTGCCACGACCTGCATGTGGCTGCTGTTGCTGCTGCACACCTCTTCCATATCCATACTCTCTCGGATAGGGGCAATTGCGGATCAAATGCCCCAGCTGATTGCAGTTATAACATCTATACCCTGGTGGAATAATGGGTTGTCTGGCAGTACTTTGCTGCGACTCCTCCACCTCTGGCCTACCACGACCTTGCTGAAATTGCTGTTGACCTCCCCATCCTCTTCCTTTACCTTTAAATGCTTGCTTCATTTCTGGCCCCACCTACCAAAACCTGATGAAGAAGGTTCTGCTGGTGCTTTACCCTTACTCACACCCACTGACTGCTGCGGTAGCCGAAAACTACCTGAATCTGACTCGCCCCCTGACGAGTCCTAATAGACCTCTCCATGTAGCTGCCCTTTGAGCTGCTTCTTCCCACTGTTTTACACATGAGTGGCACTATTGCATTCTGCAATTCTACTCTTAAACCCCGAATAAAATATGCAACCATCATATTATTATCTTGTACTACATAAGGCCATATCGGCTGAGTGCCATAAATTGCATCTAGTACTCTAAACTGAAGAGTTACCTTGCTGGAGTGTCCGGAACTGCTGCTCTCTCTTCACTTGCTGCACTTGAATCGGAAAGAATGTATCGTTAAATACATCAAGAAACTTCGGCCAAGTGATAGTCTCTTCGTCCTGCCTGCGAAGGGGTCTGCATCTTCAATCGCCACCATTCCAGTGCAAACCCCTCAACTGATAGGCAACTAGCACAACTCTATCTGCTGGCGGACACCTCATGGTCGAAAGACCCTCTCAATCTCATGGACCCAGTGTTCCGCTGTATCTAGATTCGGCCCTCCTGAGTAAGTAGGCGGCTGCAATCTCAAAACTTCTCAACTTGCATCACTGGTTCCTCTGCTACTAACACTGGCGGTGGTGTGGCAAGGGTGCTACAAAAGGCACCTCCACTCCTGGCGGTGGCGGAACTAACTATAAGTACAGTCTCTCCGTCCCAGGTGGTACGACACCGGTGGTACCGGCTCTGCTGATTCATCCTCATCCGAATATCGATGAGCTCACCCCATCCTCTCTATCATACGCTGAGTGTTCTCCTCTGGATCATTTCCTCCACCACCCCAATCTCTTCTATCTGCCATTTCAAACTTCTGCATAAACAAAACACCAAACAAAAACAAAACAACGAATTATCAGAAACCATTGCCCCTACCAACAGTGTACAAGACCGAAATAAGGCTATGTATCTTTCTAGTTCCCTTATATTAACACGGACCTTGCTATGATACCAACTGTGACGGAACACCTCGCTCAAGCCCGTTAAACCAATAATAAGCTTGACTCGAGTCCGTCTCCCGCGAACGGGCCGTGGCCTCGCAAGGGATACCAAACACACGTCCGTGAAAACACAAAGGAACACACCATTTTATATATACATTCACAAGTTTACATAGCCATATGTCCTCAAAACTGAAAAAGGAAGTACAAGAGCTTGCCCCGTGGTGTAACTGAAAGAAAGCTACTACACTGCTGAAGGTGCTGGATCTGCTCCGCTGCGATGCGGGTCTGAAACAGAAGACGGTAAAGAAACCTCCTGCTCGCTTTCACCTGTGGGGAGTAGGGGTGAGCCTCGCTAGTCACTGGCTCAGTAGGGAACTCCCTCAACACCGAGCAACCAGACACATGTACGAAGTAGTAAACTATGCTAGCAATTTATAGCACAACTAAGCATTATATTAAAACTGTAAACTGCTTACCGTCTGCCGACTATGTAAGCAACTTTAATAAATAACGCAAACCAAACAGGTATACGAGCTAAAGTAGAGTCCGCCAAACTCGAGCCACGTGAACTGGTTCGTGCACCAGTAACTGACTCGGACAAACTAACACATGTCTACCTCTCAGTCTCACAGCCACAGACGAAAGGTCCAATTGCCGCTCCACGTGAAAAGGTTAAGCAACTGTGGAGACCAACTAAAACCCACCACCTGCGGACCACACGGTCGCAGGCCTATGCCTGGCACCTCTAGAGACCCTGGCTTGGGCTCGCTAGAGTGAGGCACTGGAGAAGGACTAGTTGGGGACCAATGTCGACTACTGGTGTATGTACCCCCAACTAAGAGCACGCTACAAGTGACCAAAAGACAAGTACAACAGTCATTGTCCCACTGTCGTCTTTTCCTCATCTAGACGTACAACTCAAACAAAGGAGTGAGGGTGTCCAGGTCAAACGACACAGACCTCGATGGTACAACACAAGTACCGAGACAAAGCCCTGAGCTAACAGCCTGGCTCACAGAGAACCTGGGGCACCCAACTGGAGAGGTAACCACAGTAGGCGTCGTACTACTCGCCACGTATACAAAACTACGTGCACGTAACATAAACCACGTGAAGACTCACGTAAATCGCGTGCACTAATAGTCCACTACATGTGAACACCACGTAAACACATAAAGAACCTGCTAACTGCGTACCCGTACGCTAATCTCAGAAACCACGTGCACTAGTGCACCACAAATACCAATGCACCCGCTCGATATCGTTAATATTCAATATAACAACATTTAAATAAAAGCATGCTGGCGGCAACATCGACTGCCGTCGATGGGATGTACACGGCAAGGTCTCTGGCCGTCTACTTCCCAGCTGAAGAACTTGGCATCAATCGATGTTGACGCCAAGCTCCCCGCTACTAGCACCCACAGAAACCCTAGGCCAATTCCACAAGTGTTCTCGGCCCCAAACCCAGTGGGAACACGACGAAACCCTTCCTCTAACATCCATGCACTATAAACAAACCGTAACAACATGTTTCACTAAGTAAATCAATCAAACCACCCTTTGACCCCGCATGGAATACCCTTACCCAAAAATATGAATAGCATGCTATTACATGTTTTCATAGCACATCACGACATTCAAAAGCAACTAAGGGGTCGCTCCCTACCTCGGAACGCACATAAACCTCCTAAACATCTCTGATTCGCGCCAAACCTTCTGCGAGCTCCCACGGGAATCACGTCTCGCACTGGCGTTTCCTAGCACGATTGGTCACCTCCACTCGTTCTACGATCCCCTAACCAGCCTTTAGCAACCGTTAGAAGTAGTAGGGGAGCAATGGCGTGAAAGTAGGGCGAAGAAGAGGGAGAACCGAGTGGAAAAGCTACCCTCGGGTGACCCTATATTCAACAGGTCGCACAGGTTGGCGTCAACATGGTTGCCGCCAGTCAAACCGCCAAGGTTAGACGTCCATATCCCCTGTCGCCAAGTTCATAGAGTAAACGTCACATACATAGACGCCAACCCATGTCAACGACCACCCTAGGCCGTCAACCCCTAATCAACTGCTGCAGACTCTGACTTACCTCAAGACCAAACCTGCACGCACCACACATCCATACCATATTTGTAACGTCGCATGTTTTCGGATCCTTTTTGGATCGTGTGTGTGTTGTAGTTGTGAAGGCCGTTGTGAGGCCAGTGTGGTGTAGACGCGTGGTGTGTGCAGGTGTGGTGCAGGTTAGGTCCCGAAATGAAATAGGACCTGTTGTAGTTGAGTAGGTGTTGGCGTCCAGGTGTGGACGTTAACTTGTTGGCGTCCAGATAAGTGGCCGTGACTGCATGAACTTAACGTCAATCTTGATGGACGTCTAGCCTTGGCGGTCTGATTGGCGACACTAGGGTTGACGCCAACCTGTATGACCTATAGAATATAGTCTGCCCGAGAGCAGTTCCCTCAGCTCAATTCCCCTCTCCCTTGCCTGGATTTCATGCCTTTTGCTTTTCCAATGCTTCCAATTGTTGTAAAAGAATAATTAAAGGAATGTGGAACGTGTGGCGGTGACGAATCGTGTGAGGAAACGCCGGTGCGAGGCTGATTTCCGTGGGAGCCCGTGGAGGGTTTCGGCGTGGATTGGGAGAATTCGGGAGGTTTAAGCGTGTGCTGAGGTAGGGAATGACCCTGGTAATTCCTTATAGGTCGTAATAATGTAATTAGAAACATGAATCTGCATGAAAATGGCAATTCGGGTCATGATATCCATGCGGGGTACATGGGTGGTTTGAGTAATTTAGCAAATGAAACATGCTGTTTTGGGTTGCTTGGGATTCATGCATGTCAGAGGAAGTGTTTTCCTCACATTTTCTCGATGGTTTTGGGATCAGGAATCCTTGTAGAATCGGTTTAGGGTTTTCTGCAGGAACTGGAGTCGGAGCTTGGCGTCAACATCATGGACGTTGTTGCCCAGTTGACGAGCCAGAGGGGGGTGAATGGGTCTTTAAAATTAATCTAGAAGATACCTGTAACTCAAAACAATCACACAAACGTTCTTCGAATAGATTAGTGACATATTTAAATAACAATCACACAAAGAAGACAGTCACACAACACAAGGATTATCCTGGTTCGGACCTCCTTTCCTTAGGAGTCCTACGTCCATCTCTGAGCAACAACTCAGGATTTCACTAACTAGGGAACAGTCCCCCTAAGGACGCTACAACACCCAGCTCAGCTGGTCTTCCTTCACACACGAAGGGAACAACACCCTGTATACCACCAGGTCTTCCTTCACACCCGAAGGGAACACACCTTGGATACCACCAGGTCTTCCTTCACACCCGAAGGGAATAACACGAGAAGAATGAATGACTTTCAAGCCCCTAGATCAAGCTTTTGATAAGCAAGGATCTGAAGCACTAGAACTGAGAGCAAAGAGATTTTAAGCAAGTCACACTCTCAGAACTATACAGGCTCTCTCAAGATTTTCACAAACTAGTGGAGAGCAAAAGAGCAAAGCTAAGTGGATGACGTTTCTTGGCTCTGGACTTTCATCAGAAGAATTTGAATGCTTGAATGCGCGATATGTCTTCTTTTCTTCTGACTTGAATTTATATCTTCAATTTGAAATGAAGACGTTGAAGTGTCCGGTGTCTCTCTTTTGAGTAGTCGTTAGACTGAATGACATCTAGAGTCTTGGAAGCTTCCAGTCACAGTCTTTTGATCACTTGAGCACGCAAAAGAGAATCTTCAGAAATATCCGTTGGCTTCTATTTGTTTCAACGTTGTACCATGAAGCTAGTTCAGAGGTCTGCACAAATGTCAATCTCAATAGCAGACAGCTAAGCTGTCTCTGATGTCAGTCAACGTCAGTAGCAATAGACATGAAATAGTAATGCCAAATAGCTTAAGTCTAAAAGACGTAATCATTAGGCACGATAAAGGATGATATAGTCTGCATGCATGTAGAGATACGTTCAGATCTCATAAATGCAAAGCGTCAGAGAGATGTCTACGTGGACTTTGACTAGTCAACGCTCTTAAGATGAATAAGATATCAAGATATGAAATCCATGGTTATATGACTTATGAATCGTTATGAATACTAACAGTCATTATAGAGAGCAAATCGTTATGAACACTTATCAAGTCGTTATGACCCTAAAGAAATCGTTATGGTAACTTATGAAGTCATTACAACAAGCAAGTCGTTGCGAGTTCTAAAGAAATCATTATGGTAACTTATGAAGTCGTTACAACAAGCAAGTCGTTGCGCTTTCTAAAGAAATCGTTGTGAATACTTATAGAATCGTTATGGCGAGCAAGTCGTTGCGAGTTCTAAAGAAATCGTTATGGTAACTTATGAAGTCGTTACAACAAGCAAGTCATTACGAGTTCTAAAGAAATCGTTGCGATAACTTATAGAGTCGTTATGACAGGCAAGTCGTTGCGCTTTCTAAAGAAATCGTTATGAATACTTATAGAATCGTTACGGCGAGCAAGTCGTTACGGTTTCTAAGGAAATCGTTATGGTCACTTATAGAGTCGTTGCGACAGACAAGTCGTTACGAGCTCTCAAGAAATCGTTATGAATACTTATAGAGTCGTTTTGACGAGCAAGTCGTTACGGCTCTAAAGAATCGTTACGGTAACTTATAGAGTCGTTGTGACATCGACTTGTTTGAAACAACATGACTTTTCAGTCTTATAAGAAAATCGTTTCGATCACTTATAGAATCGTTACGACATTGATTTGTTTGAAACAACATGACTTTTCAGTCTTATAAGAAATCGTTATGAACTTCAACAGAAATCGATATGGACTTAAGAAATATCATGTTGAAAAGATTAGCTTCAGAGAAGTAATGCATACCTTTATTGATTGTTTGACCTGGTATTTTTTCCTGTACTTAAGACTTATGAAATATTCATTAGATATAATTGATAAACTCTTGTTTGGTTTTGTTAATCATCAAAATATGTATAATATGTAATTAATTAAATTGCATGGGGACAGACTGATCATCAATCTCCCCCTTTTTGTGATGACAAACTGAACAATAAGCATGGATAAAAGTATCTGAATTTTGTTGTAAAGAGATGATACTAAGTTTAAGCAAATTTAAAATTTCAGACATGCTAAGTATTTTCTCCCCCTTTTTGTCATTAAGCAAAAAGATAAACTTCGACAAAGAAAGAAGAGAGAAAGAGAAATATAGAATACACAGAAGGTCATGTCATTTATTGTGGAGGTACAGAAATAGAAGGCAGGAGACAACAGGAGGCAAAATGGGAGATGGTTTCCCATGCCTGAGCTTCCTGCTCTTCAAAAAGATTTTTAAAAACTCCAAAAGACACAGAGTAAGATGGTCCCATGGTGGAAGCCATCCGTTTGAGATGAAGATTTAGGTGCTGATAGAGAAGATCAGCTATGCATTCTTGTCCATGTTCATCTTGAGAAAACGACGAGTGTCAAAGCTGGCACAGGTGAGGAATTGGTCCATGGTGACAGGGTAGTGGTTGTGGTTATCTCTGAGAGCTTTGTGCATAGCCACATACACTTTTATCTTTCCTCCCAGACCTTGAAGGGGTCATCAACAAGATTAATGGAGTTCATATCTAGGAAAGTGGCTGGAGAAATGCTGGTTTGCCTTCCCTGGCCTGAGCTTCATTGAGTGCAAACAGCTGCTGAGCTGACAGGGGGTAGAACTTGGACCATTCAGAAGATGTGAGCCTTTCACATTCATCAGAATAGGGGAGAGAACTTCAGCACTTACATGGCCCTGGTGATATTCCCTAATAGAATCTAGTAAAGGAAACCAGGTAGCCTTTCTGCACTTTAATTCTGCCCAAGACTCTAGCAAAACGCTCAAAGATGATGGATCCTACAGAGGATTCCATAACTAGAAAGTGAATTTGAGGAGGCTATCTCCTCAGTATTTGAGGGTAGCAAAATCTACCTGAATCTGAAGATTGAGAGATATCTAGAGTCAAAGCTGAAATGGCCTTCCTAAACTGACAGAGCTGAACTTCTGGAAGTCTATGAATATATTTTGTAGTTGTTGAATAGCCTGAATGCCTGATCATTTTATTTCCGATTGAATGTAGGGTGCCCAGAGTTCTTGGTGATACATCCTGAACCACTCAGATAGGGTCAAGGAGTGGTCCCTTGGAGGAAATCTGGCAGATTTGGCAAGAGTGAACTTCTTGAGAGATCCTTGTGACCTTTGCCCCACTGCTCTTCAGATTGGAGTGAGCAAGAGAGAAGATTTGGACTTTTTGGATTTTGAAAGAGAAGTATAGGGTAGAAATGGTGTTCAAATGATCTGTAAGGTTTTGAAAGGAAGGTTGATGATGGTGGCAAAAACAACTTTGGAAAGGTATTCCCTATACAGTGGGTTATGTTTGTTGTCTACTGTGAGAGAAAAACCACAAAGGTGGGTATTTGGGTTCAGGAGAGGAAGAAGTAGAAGTAAGTTTCCTCTTCTTGGGGAAGGACTAGAAGATCTGATCTGCAGTGATTGTCCTCATGTGAATCCCACTTTCACACACTGACTCCGAGAGTTGATCCGTTCTCAATCATATTATCTTTTCAATAAAGGAGAGTTGAGTGAGCCTGTTCGGTATGATAGTGATGAAATGGTGGAGGAGTAGGATGAAGAAAAGAGTGTGAGTAGTTTGGAGATCATCAGCTGAGGCCGCTGAGTCCAAGGGAGGACCAGAGGAGGAGGAGGATGCTTCAGCTGAGGATGCTGGAGGGGCCTCAAGTATAGGAGAGGAGAAGGAATGGTGGGACTGAAATTGTGTAGGAGAAAAATTGGTCTAGATTGAGGCTTCTTGAATGTTTGAGGAGCAGGAGGTGCTGTAGGAGCTGATGGTAGAGTTGGAGGAATAGGGTGTGTGAGAGGGGGAAGAGGGAGCTGGGGGCTTGGGTGCCAAGAACTCTTCTTCCTCTATCTGCACAGACTCACTCTCCAATGGCCCTGATGGCCCTGATCCTTGCTTAGATGGCCCTGTTGGCCCTTCAATCTGATCAGCTGGCCCTGTTGGCTCTACCTCTTTTGGTGCTGCTGCTGCTTCTGGTGCTGCTTCTGGTTTTGCTGCTCTGCTTCTGGTGCTGCTTTTGGTGTTGCTGCTGCTTCTGGAGGAGGAGGAGCTTGAGCTCCAACTGCCTTGATGATATCTGAGAGCATGCCTTTCATGCTGCCATTTCCTTGTTAAACCATTTCATAGCATTTCTGATTTGTCCCAATTCTTTGTTGCTGAAGCTTGGCTCAGAAATATAGAGTTTACATCTGACTGGAGAGTACATAATAGCTCACCTTGAACATTCAGCTTTCAATCACTGGCTTCAAGTTTATGACAATTTTCTGCTTGACCTGCCTCTCAAACGGAGAATCAGCCAGGAGAGGAACTCCAGAGGCAACTTCTTTTCCTTTCTTCTTGCCTTCCTTTGCTGGAGGAGGTTGATCATCATCTGAGCTCGAAGAGCTTGCAGTCTCCCCTTCTCTGTCATCCAAATTTGGAGAATCTTCATGCCTTTCATCCTGATCAACATCTGGAGTTGCGTCTACTGAACCTTCTTTTGATAGCTCCCCCTCAATAGGAGCATCTTCTTCATCTGATACTTGCTCCCCCTGAATGGGAGCAGATTCCATCACAGAGTCACCTTGGGCAGCTGGGTGCTCTACCTCTACTTGAACATCTTCCTTGGTTCATCAATGTGGCCTGATGCCACAGTCTCTTCTGCAACTCTGCCACTTGATTCTGGAGCACTTGAGATAAAAGGAATCGAATCAATGTTGTCTGCCAGAATAGATGCAACTACAGTTGAGGGAAGTGGGTCCTCAACTGGAATAATGTCCTCTGGGAGAAGATCCTCAATTCTCCTTTCTGTAAAAATTGAACTGATTCTTCTGGAAATCCTGAAGCTTCTACAGACGCTCTTTCTTCTTCTACTACACTTTCAGACTGAACTTCTGCAATGGAGGGGCCTGAAGATTCTGCTGCTCCAACTGCTGGAGCTGAATTGACTCCACTGGCAATCTGGAATCATATCCACTGATCCCATCTCCTGATGAACAACTGAGGTGTCGTTAATGATGGCTTCGCCTTCAGCAACTGAAGCCTTGAACCAAACACCACTTTCCACAGAGAAGCAACCACTCTTCAGGTTCCTGGACCTGATTGCTTGGCCCATTTTTCTTTACAACTGCCCCAGAAAGATCAACACCCGAGTGTTTTTGAAGATCTTGGTAATAGGTGGGCATAAGGCAGGGACACATTGAACTTACTCTTGGTGTCCCAAATCTGATCTCTTGCAAACTTCATTCTTTCCATTATCACTGCGACCATATTTATCTCCTTATTCTGATGGCCCAGTACATCTGTCCGAATCGGCCTTGTGCAAGATGAAAGTTGCACTTCTGGGACTACTAATGATGACAGACAAATCGAGAATACGGTTGAAGGCGGATATGGAGATGTTTTAGCTAGTTGTTTTATCGCATCTCGTTCGTGCCGTCCCCAGCTTGAAATCCTGGCCCGATAATTCCCAAACCTTTCACTTGGGTGTCCACGTGTGAACCCCACTAAATCCAAGTCTTTACATTGAACACTTTTCAGCAACTTAGGGTCTATCCAATCAAGGTTCCCTTACTGGAAACTAAAGACCCACTCTTTCCCCTGTTTCTCATACACGAAGAAGGCTTTACCAAGTCCGGATAAACTGACTGCAAAAGGTGGAATTTGTGGTCGTCCACTGCATCTGATTGATCAAAATCTAACCTACGACGCGCATTCCACTTTTCCTCTCTCAGATTAGACATCTACTTCTTTATTGCCACAGGCTTTGTCTTCACAAAGTAATCTCTCCTGCGCTCAGGAGTGAGGAACTCGCGCGGGTAGCCACCCAAATTGCCGGCGATAACTGGTGCGGGCCATAGATTCAGTGGGAGGGCAACGGAGGTGGAGATGGAAGTGAGGAGAAGGAATCCTCAGAAATTTTGCGGGAAGTAGGAGGAAGATTCAAATTTGCAGAGGATGAGATGTGAGTTGTTGGGGATCGGCTCACGGCGGGGCAGAAAGAGAGGGGAAAAGGTCGACGATGACGATAAGAGCTGTTCTCGCTTTTACGAATATGCTTCACGTGGAAAGAAGGCTACGTGGAAGTGAGGCGCCAAACGACGGTGGAAATGACAAAAGGTTTTGATTGACATTCAACGGACTTCAATGAGAGAGCGGTACAACATACAATTTGAATTTCTTTTGCTTATCGCCATGGAGAAAAATTACTTTAATTCTAAAATTTAATGTGCCACTTGGAAGCAAACTTTTATCACAAATTGCACATGCCTAATTCCCGTTAAGATAAGATGTAAATCTCTCTTCAGGAATGGCTTTTGTGAAAATGTGGGCTAATGGGCCATTTGTATCATAAAAGATGTTCAATATTCCATTTACAACAGATCACGTTAAATGACATCAAACCTCTATATGTTTGGGCCGGGCGACGTGTGGGGGCTTGTGTGGTGATTAAGGCACTGGTGTTGTCACACCAACAGGGGATGAGAGGAATCAAGCCCCAAGCTGTTGCTTTATCCATAAGAGTTGTGTGCAGCAACTTCCAGCAGCCACGTACTCAGCTTCAGCTGTAAGAGTGACGAATTTTTGTTGCTTTGAGGACCAAGATATCAAACACCCTGCAAGAACGACAACCACCACGGTGCTCTTTCTATCTAATTTGCATCCGCATAGTCAGCATCAGAGTAACCTATTAGGCTAATTTCACAATGTTTTGGATACATAGACCTAATCATGAGATCTTGCTAAATATCTAAATATTTCTTTTCACAGAAATTAATGTGATTCTTTAGATCTGCCTGATATCTACACACATGCATACACTAAATAAAATATCAGGTCTACTACTGTTAAATAAGGAGTGAACCTATCATACCTCTGTAAATCTTTTGGTCTACTTTCTTACCATCTTTGTCCCTGTCCATTCTTGTTGATGTACTCATTGGTGTCGACAGTGGCTTGGTATTTTTGAATCCAATTTCTTCAAGAGTTCTTTTGTGTACTTTGCTTGACTGATGTGAATTCCTTCCTTTCCTTGTTTGATTTGAAGTCCAAGAAAAGTTGAATTCTCCCATCATACTCATTTCAAATTCCCCCTGCATTAACTTTTCAAAATACTTGCAAAGAGACTCATCTAGAACCAAAATGATATCCTATAGATTTGAACTAATAGGATGTGGTTGACTTTTGACTTTATAAAAAGAGTACTATCTACCTACCTCTACTGAAACCATATTTAGAAGAAAGAGCTAAGCCTTTCATACCAAGCTCTAGGTGCTTGTTTTAACCATATATGCCTTGTGAAGTTTGAAAACATGATTAGAAATTCTGTGTCAGCAAAGCCCGGAGGTTGGTTCCCACATAAACTTCCTCTTTTATGAAACCATTTAAAGAAGGCAGATTTACATCCATTTGAAATAGTGTCAAGTTCAAGCAGCATTGCATATGCAAGTAATATTCTAATGGCCTCAAGTCTAGCTACAGGTGCATAGGTTTCATCGAAATCTATGCCTTCCTCTTGAGAATAGCCTTGAGCTACCAATCTGGCCTTGTTCTCTTAAGATTGCAACCGTTTCATCCAGTTTATTTCTGAACACCCATTTGGTGCCAATGACTGGATGGTCTGATGGTCTAGGAACAAGTGACTATACTTGGTTTCTCTGAATTGATTTAATTCATCTTGCATGGCTACTATCCAAGATTCATCAGAAAAGAGCTTCATTGACTGTCCTAGGCTCTATCTGAGAAACAAAAGCTAGGTAATCACAAGGAATAACATTACCTCTTGTTCTTACCCTATGGGATGGATCACCAATGATATTCTCAAGTGGGTGATCTTTCTTGTATCTCCACTCCTTTGGAAGGTTTTCATGAGTAACTTCTTCTTGTTGTAATTCTTCCAGAGGTGATCATCCTTGTCCTCAATTGATGCATCTTTTAGTTTCTTGGATAGTTTTCTTCTGCATCATCATCGTCACTATCTACTTCCTTTCTCAAGGAAGGGTTAGTTTCATAAAAAAGAATGTGCACAGATTGTTCAATCAACAAGTACGTTTATTAAATACCTATAGCCTTTGGGTTTAGACGTGTCCCCATGAAGATGTCTTCATCTGATTTAGCATCCAACTTACCATGTCCCTTTTTCCATTGTTGTGAATGAAGCAAGGGCACCCAAAAGTCCTGAAGTGGCTGATCTTTGGCTTCTTCCCTTTGAATAGTTCATATGCAGTCTTCTTCAGGATTGGCCTGATCATTACTCGATTGATAATGTAGCTTGCTGTTTGACTGCTTCGCCCAAAAGTATCTTGGCAGATCATATTCTGAGAGCATAGTTCTTGCCATATCCAATAGGGTTCTGTTCTTCCTCTCAGCAATGTCATTTTGTTGAGGTGTCCTTGGTGCTGAGAAATTATGCTCAATTCCCTGATCATCACAAAATCTAGCAAATTTTTCATTTTGAAATTCACCACCATGATCTGATCTGATAGACACAATGCTGAACTTCTGATCTTTCTGAACTTTCTTACTGAAGCTGACAAAACTTTCAAAAGTGTCATCTTTATGTTCTAGGAATGATACCCATGTGAATCTTGAGTAGTCATCAACTATGACAAATCCGAAATTCTTTCCTCCAAGACTGGTAGTCCTCATTGGCCCAAATAGATCCATATGAAGGAGCTCCAAGGTTTTGAGGTGGTCACTATCGTCTTTGACTTGAAGGAGACTTTGGTATGCTTTCCCTTAGCATAAGGTTTACATACACCCTCCAATTTTGTACTAACCTTAGGTAGACCTTCCACAAGATTCTTCTTTAGCAATTTTCTCATGCCATCTATACTGCAATGTCCAAGTCGTCTGTGCCATAATTTTGTGGATTTATCTTTATTTGCTGCCAGGCAAACATTTTGAACCTTGAGTTCTTCAAGATAGAGCACATACAAATTCTTTTCTCTATTAGCTTCAAAGATGACTGTTCCATCCTTCAGTATGCTGCACTTTGACTCTTGAAACTTGATCTGATGGCCTCTATCGCACAGCTGGCTAATGCTGATGAGATTGTGCTTCAATCCCTTGACTAATAGCACATCTTCTATGACTATTTTTCCTTTGTTATTCACAGAGCCACTGCCTATCACGGTTCCTTTCCCATTATCTCCATAAGTAACTGTTCCATCTTCAGCTTGGAGATGAGAGAACAACTTCTGGTTTCCTGTCATGTGTCTTGAGCACCCACTATCCAAATAACCATTTGGATGCTCGAGGGTTAACCTGAAATAAAAACATCAAGCTTTAGGTACCCAAATTCTTTTGGGTCCTGATTGGTTAGTATCATTAATTTTACCTTTTAATATCCATTTTTTATGTCTTGTTGGGCATGTAGTTATAATATGTCCTAACTTATTGCAGTGACTACAACAGGATAACTTAGTCACTTTTTCTATGTATTTGAAATCAGCTTTGTATGCTACATCTTGTTCGGGTACAAATTTTGGTGTTGGATATGTTTTAGGATAGACTATGGTTTCTTCATTATCTGGGGGTGTATATCCTAACCCATTTTTCTTCTTACCTGATCTCCTAGCACCTTTTAATATTAGAGAGTTTTTACCATTAGTAAATTTTTCTAGTGTGCTGATAGTTTATCATTTCTTCATTTAAGCTTTTATTCTTTTTCTTAATTCATCTGTACTTTCCTGTTTTTTCTAGTTTAGTTATTTGTTCATTCTTAGCTTTTAGGTCTTCACATAACAGTTCATTTCTTCGTTTAAGTTCAGTTATTTGACTTTCTAATTGTTCATTTTCTAATTTTAGATCTGAGTTGTATTTTCTATACAAACTATGTTTTTCTTATTTACTTTTAATAATTTTTACTTCTTTATATTTTTCATAAAGTTCGTTGAAAGCCTCTTCTAAACTATCGGAGTCTGAACCATTGCATGAATCAAAGAGGAGTCAGAAGTTACCTTTTCTTCAGTTTTGCCATGAAGGCCAAGTGGGCTTTTTCTTCATCACTGCAGGAGCTTGACTCACTATCTGAGTCGCTACTGTTTTCCCATGCTGCTGCATTGCTTTCTTTTTGTATTTTCTAAACTTCTTGGAACTGTCCTTCTTCCTGAACTCTAGCTTCTTTAACCTAGGACACTCTGTCTTAATGTGTCCGGCTTTTACATTCATAGAGATGGGTTCTCCTTTCTTTATTTCTTTTCCGTATGGCTTCTTGAATTCCTTATTCTTTTTTGAAATACCTTCTACCAGATTGAGATTTCTTCTTTTTAGCCAAAATTCGCTGTAACTTTCTAGATAACATAGCTTCCTCATTCTCGCTGTCTGCATCACTTTCGCTTTCAGCTGAGCTTGCATCTGGTGAATCTTCTTCAGCTTTTAAGGCGTTGGAGTGCTTCTTTCTACTAGAGGACTCTCCTAGCCTTTCCATATTGATCTCATGGGCCATGAGGGACCAATGAGCTTTTCTACAGACATTCTCTTCAGTCATTAGCTTCTTCTATTGTTGTGACTTTTGGAGTCCATGAGGACGGTAAGGATCTAAGTATCTTTCTTACCATATCTCCCATCTCATAGACTTTCCCCAGGCTAGCCCGTCCATTTGTGATGTCAGTGAACCGGCTGAACATTTGAGTTATGGACTCACTTGATTGCATCTGAAATCTTTCATATTGAGTGACAAGAATATCGATTCTTGTTTCCTTCAATTTGTCTGTGCCTTCATAAGTAATCCTGAGCTTTTCCCACATTTCCATTGAGGATTTGCAGGCTGAAACTCTGTTGAATTCCTTCTTACTTAGAGCACAGCATAGGATGCTCTTTGCTTTGCAATTCAGGGAAATCTTCTTCCTGTCATCATCTGTCCATTGTGCTTTCTCATTTGTGACTAACAGATCACCTTCTTCTACTATGGACCAAATTTGATAGTCGTGTCCTTGTAAAAAGTATTCCATTCTGGTCTTCCAGTAAGGATAATCTTCACCATCGAAGAGAGGGGGTCGGTTGACGGACTGACCTTCAAAGTTACCTTGGGCTGCCATGGATCTTTGCTCTTCAGATCGTTGAATCCTTTCTTTGTCGAAGAGACTAGCTCTGATACCTTGTTGCCCAGTTGACGAGCCCAGAGGGGGGTGAATGGGTCTTTAAAAATTAATCTAGAAGATACCTGTAACTCAAAACAATCACACAAACGTTCTTCGAAATAGATTAGTGACATTAGTTTAAATAACAATCACACAAAGAAGACAGTCACACAACACAAGGATTATCCTGGTTCGGACCTCCTTTCCTTAGGAGTCCTACTCCAGTCCCTGAGCAACAACTCAGGATTTCACTAACTAGGGAACAGTCCCCCTAAGGACGCTACAACACCCAGCTCAGCTGGTCTTCCTTCACACACGAAGGGAACAACACCATGTATACCACCAGGTCTTCCTTCACACCCGAAGGGAACAACACCCTGGATACCACCAGGTCTTCCTTCACACCCGAAGGGAATACACAGAGAACGATAATGAATGACTTTCAAGCCCCTAGATCAAGCTTTTGATAAGCAAGGATCTGAAGCAACTAGAACTGAGAGCAAAGAGATTTTAAGCAAGTCACACTCTCAGAACTATACAGGCTCTCTCAAGATTTTCACAAACTAGTGGAGAGCAAAAGAGCAAAAGCTAAGTGGAATGACAGTTCTTGGCTCTGGACTTTCTTCAGAAGAATTTGAATGCTTGAATGCGCGATATGTCTTCTGTTCTTCTGACTTGAATTTATATCTTCAATTTGAAATGAAGACGTTGAAGTGTCTGGTGTCTCTCTTTTGAGTAGTCGTTAGACTGAATGACATCTAGAGTCTTGGAAGCTTCCAGTCACAGTCTTTTGATCACTTGAGCATGCAAAGAGATGAGATCTTCAGAAATATCCGTTGGCTTCTATTTTGTTTAACGTTGTACCATGAAGCTAGTTCAGAGGTCTGCACAAATGTCAATCTTAAATAGCAGACAGCTAAGCTGTCTCTGATGTCAGTCAACGTCAGTAGCAATAGACATGAAAATAGTAATGCCAAATAGCTTAAGTCTAAAAGTCGTAATCAGAGTAGGCACGATAAAGGATGATATAGTCTGCATGCATGTAGAGATACGTTCAGATCTCATAAATGCAAAAGCGTCAGAGAGATGTCTACGTGGACTTTGACTAGTCAACGCTCTTAAGATGAATAAGATATCAAATATGAAATCCATGGTTATATGACTTATGAAATCGTTATGAATACTAACAAGTCATTATAGAGAGCAAATCGTTATGACACTTATCAAGTCGTTATGAACTCTAAAGAAATCGTTATGATAACTTATGAAGTCGTTACAACAAGCAAGTCGTTGCGAGTTCTAAATAAATCGTTATGGTAACTTATGAAGTCGTTACAACACAAGTCGTTGCGCTTTCTAAAGAAATCGTTGTGAATACTTATAGAATCGTTACGGCGAGCAAGTCGTTGCGAGTTCTAAAGAAATCGTTATGGTAACTTATGAAGTCGTTACAACAAGCAAGTCGTTGCGAGTTCTAAAGAAATCGTTGCGATAACTTATAGAGTCATTTGACAGGCAGTCGTTGCGCTTTCTAAAGAAATCGTTATAAATACTTATAGAATCGTTACGGCGAGCAAGTCGTTACGGTTCTAAGAAAATCGTTATGGTCACTTATAGAGTCGTTGCGACAGACAAGTCGTTACGAGCTCTAAAGAAATCGTTATGATACTTATAGAGTCGTTGTGACGAGCAAGTCGTTACGGGCTCTAAAGAAATCGTTATGGTAACTCATAGAGTCGTTGTGACATCGACTTGTTTGAAACAACATGACTTTTCAGTCTTATAAGAAAATCGTTGCGATCACTTATAGAATCGTTACGACATCGATTTGTTTGAAACAACATGGCTTTTCAGTCTTATAAGGAAATCGTTATGAACTTCAACAGAAATCGATATGGACTTAGAGAAATATCATGTTGAAAAGATTAAAGCTTCAGAGAAGTAATGCATACATTTATTGACTTGTTTGACCTTGGTATTTTTCCTGTACTTAAGACTTATGAAATATTCATTAGATATAATTGATAAACTCTTGTTTGGTTTTGTTAATCATCAAAATATGTATATATATGTAATTAATTAAAATTGCATGGGGACAGACTGATCATCAGACGCCAGGTTCTTCAGCTGGGAACTAGACGGCCAGATACCTTGCCGTTTATATCCCATCGACGGCAGTCGATGTTGCCGTCAACATGATTTTGTTTTAAATATTGATATATTGAATATCTGTTGGTATTAAGCGGTGCAACGATAATCGTGGTGCACCCAGTGCCCGTGTTTTTAGGGACCAGCGTACTGAGTACGCCGTTGGTTGGTTCTTTACGTATTTGAGTGGTGTTCACGTGTGGTGAACTATCGGTGCACAAGGTTTGTGTGAGACTTCATGTGGATTGTGTGTGACGTGCACATGGTTTTGTGTACGTGGCGAGTAGTACGACGCCTACCGTGGTTACCTCTCCAGTTGGGTGCCCCAGGTTCTTTGTGAGCTAGGCTGTTAGCTCGGGGCTTTGTCCCGGTACTTGTGTTGTACCGTCGAGGTCTGTGTCGTCTGACCTGGACACCCTCACTCTTTTGTTTGAGTTGTACGTCCGGCTGAGGGAAAGACGACAGTGGGACAATGACACTTGTGTTTGTCTTTAGTCACTTGTAGCGCGCTCGTAGTTGGGGGTATGGACACCAGTAGTCGACACTGGTCCCCAGCTAGTCCTTTTCCAGTGCCTCACTCTAGAGAGCCCAGGCCAGGGTTTCCAAAGGTGCCAGGCATGGGCCTGTGACCGTATGGTTCGTAGGTGGTGGTGTTTAGTTGGTCTCCACAGTTGCTTGACCTTTTCACGTGGAGCGGCAGCTGGACCTTTCGTCCGTGGCTGCGAGACTGAGAGGTAGACCTGTGTTAGCTTGTCCGAGTCAGTCTCTGGTGTCGCGAACCAGTTCACGTGGCTCGTGTTTGGCTGTCTCTACTTTAGATTGTACACCTGTACTGGTTTGCCGTTTAATTATTACAGTTGTTTTTCGTAGTCGACAGATGGTGAGTACTTTTACAGCTTTTATATCCTGCTTAGTTGTTCTATAAATTGTTGGTACTGTTTGCTGCTTTCGTACCTGTGGTTTTGGTTTGCTCGGTTTTGGGGGAGTTCCCTACTGAGCCAGTGACTAGCGAGGCTCACCCCTACCCCCACAGGTGAGAGCGAGGAGGACGTTTCACGACCGTCGTCCAGTTCAGAGCCGCGTCGTAGCGGTGCAGGGTCAGTACCTCCAGCTGTGTAGTAGCAGCTCCAGCAGTGTAGTGTAGCTAGTTTGTTTACTTTCTTCAGTTGTACCTTGGGGTATGCCCCAGGCTTTTGTACCTTCTTTCAGTTCTGTGGAAATATGGCTATGTAAACTTGTGAAATATATATAAAATGTGGTGTGTTCCTTTGTGTTTACACGGACTGTGGTGTGGTATCCCTTGCGAGGCTTCGGCCCGTTCGCGGGAGGCGGACTCGGATCAATTACGTTATCGGTTTAACGGGCTTGGCCGAGGCGTTCCGTCACAGTTGGTATCAGAGCAAGGTCTGTGATAATATAAGGGAACTAGAAAGATACATAGCCTTATTTCGGTCTTTGTACACTGCTGGTAGGGGCCCTGGTTTTTTATAATTTGTTGTTTTGATTTTTGTTTGGTGTTTTGTTTATGTAGAAATTTGAAATGGCTGATAGAAGAGATTGGGGTGGTGGAGGAGATGATCCAGAGGAGAGCACTCAGCATATGATAGAGAGGATCTGGGAAAGCCTCACTGACATTCGAGCAAGGATGGATCAGCGGGCGTCGGTACCACCAGTTGCAGTGCCACCTGGAGATGGAGAGACTGTACCTGTTGCTCCAGTCCCGCCAGGAGTAGAGGTGCCTTTTATAGCACCTGTGCCACCACCAGTGTTATTAGCAGAGGAACCAGTGATGCAAGTGGAAAAATTTCTGAGCTTGCAGCCGCCTACTTATTCAGGAGGGCTGAATCCAGATACAACAGAGCATTGGGTTCATGAGATTGAAAGAGTCTTTGCGACTATGAGGTGTCCGGCAGCAGATAAAGTTGTGTTAGCTGCTTATCAGTTGAGAGGTTTTGCATTAGAATGGTGGCGACTGAAGATGCAGACCACCTTTGCAGGCAGGACAGAAGAGGCTATTACTTGGTCGGAATTTCTTGATATATTTAACGATACATTTTCTCTGATTCAAGTACAGCAAGTAAAGAGAGAGCAGTTTCGGACACTCCAGCAAGGTAACTCTTCAGTTTTAGAGTACCAGATGAGATTTATGGCTCTCAGTCGTTATGCACTTATGTGTGTTGCCCAGCTAGCTAGCCCAGAGGGGGGGGGGGGGGTGAATGGGTTATTAAAAAATTGATCTTTGATTGAAACCTGTTCACTAATAAGATTACACAACAACTTAAACGAAGGTTAGAGTTAGAGGAAATGAAACAACAAACGCACAAAAACAACCACAAGACACAAGGATTTTATCCTGGTTCAGAACTCCTATCCACAGGAGACCTACGTCCAGTCCCTGAGCAATACCTCAGGATATCACTATCAAGGGTACTATCCCCCTCACGGATCCTTACACCCAGCCACAACTGGTCTTCTTTCAACCTGAAGGGAAAACAACCACCCTGGATACCACCAGGTCTTCCTTCACACAGAAGGAAATACAACCACCCTGGATATCACCAGGTCTTCCTTCACACAGAAGGGAATACAACTAATAAAAGTAAGCACAAGAACAGGCTTCAGAAACTAGCTCAAACAGCTATAGTCTGAAGCAAATAAGCCTCAAGAGAGAAAGGATTTTGACATGGTTTTTCTCAAAAGACTTTACTAACTCTCACAGGAATTTCTTTTTCAACACAGAGAGCTAAAGAGCTGAGATCTATTGGAATGGAGTGCTTCGCTCTTGTTTTCAACTACTGAAGTCTGAAGGATTGGCTATTCTCTATCACCGAATGTTGTTTTCTTCAAAAGTGTATCCTTCTCAGTCTTGTAGTCTTGTATTTAAGCTTCTATTTGAAATTTGAACGTTAAGAACCGTTGTCTCTCATTCTGGTGTACGTTAGACTGGTCTGCAAGGAAGCTTCTAATCTTCAGTCTTTTATCCTTTAGTACATGTCAAAGAAATGTTTGATATCTTGTATCTTTTGTGTCCAACGTTGTATAGATAAATCTTGTCAGGTATCTGCAAGCATATCAACAATAAATAGGAGACAGATAGGGCTGTCATTGATTGTCAGTCACAGTTGGAAAAGATATTGCTAGATTTAGCAAAGCTCCTTTCTGTCAAAATAAAAATGTAGACAGAATAGCACAATAGTGGAAGATATCATCTGCATGCATGAGAGATACGTTCAGAGTGCATTGAATGCATAGCAGTCAAACAGGCGAGACACGACTTTGACTATTCAACATATATTAAAGAATATTGATAAAATCGATATAAACAAAGCTGATGCCTTTATGACTTATGAAATCGTTATAAGTTGATAGGCAAATCGTTATGACAGAGAACCATTAAATCATAATAATGAAATTGTTATAAGCACTTATGAAATCATTATAATCAAAAGAGAATCTTTATGAATTCTTCAGAAATCGTTATGAGATGCAAGTCGTGTTTCTGAAGAAATCGATATGAAACACTTAGCAAAAGGCAAGTCGTTGCGAGTTCTAAAGAAATCGTTACGACAACTTATAGAATCGTTGTGACGAGCAAGTCGTTATGAGCTCTAAAGAAATCGTTATGATAACTTAAGAAATCGTTACGGTGAGCAAGTCGTTGCGAGTTTCAAAGAAGTTGTTATGACAACTTAAGAAATCGTTGCGACGAGCAAATCGTTACGAGGTCTTAAGAAATCGTTATGACAACTTAAGAAATCGTTACGGCGAGCAAGTCGTTACGAGTTCTAAAGAAGTCGTTATGACAACTTAAGAAATCGTTGCGACGAGCAAATCGTTATGGTGTCTTAAGAAATTGTTATGACAACTTAAGAAATCGTTACGGCGAGCAAGTCGTTGCGAGTTCCAAAAAAGTCGTTATGACAACTTAAGAAATCGTTGTGACGAGCAAATCGTTACGAGGTCTTAAGAAATCGTTATGACAACTTAAGAAATCGTTACGGCTAGCAAGTCGTTGCAAGTTCCAAAGAAGTCGTTATGACAACTTAAGAAATCGTTGCGACGAGCAAATCGTTATGAACAATATAGAAATCATTATGAATTATACAGAAATCGTTATGATCACTTAGGAAAGAATATGAGGTGAGAGTTTTACCTGATTGTCTTGAACTTCCTTTTACTTTTATTTCCTATCCTCAAGGCTCAAGTAATTATTAGTATTTTTTGTTAATCATCAAAATTAATATATAAATAAGTGAATTAATTATATGGGGAAAGTTTGGTCATCAATCCCCCCCTTTTGATGATGACAAAATATACTAAACAACATAAATGAAATAGACATGTTTTTCAGAGTTGCTTTAGTCTTCTCCCCCTTTTTGTCAATAAGTAAAAAGATAGTCTATAAGACAAAGAAGAGAGAAAGCTTTGGATTAATTAGGAGTAAGATAATACAACGGAGACAAAAGAGAGGCATGCTGGGAAATGACAGCCCATGCCTTGATCTCCATATCTTCAAAAGTCTGGTGGAAAACACCAGAAGCAACTGAGAAGGAAGAACCCATGGCTGGAGTGATCCTCTGAATGTATAGCTGCCGCTGCTCTTCCAGGAATTCTCCATACTGATCTCTATCCAGTATGAATCTGAAGTAGGTACTTTTTCCAAAACTGGCACGATGGAGAAATCTGTCCAGAGAGATTGGATAGAAAATCTTCTGATCAAGAAGATCCTTCTTTAAGGCATAGAAGGCAGTATATCTGGCTGCCCACTGAACATAGATCTCTTGAATGAGATTTATGGAGTTGAGATCCATGAAGGCTTCGGCTAATAGAATAGGCTTAGCTTGACGGATCAAGGAACTGTTGATGGCTTGCAACTGAAGATGGGGTTCCTTGTAGAGCGTTTCCCATACGGTGGGAGAAAGCCTCTCACACTCAGAAATGAGTGGAGCCAAAACTTGGGAGGAAATGCGGCCAGAGTGGTATTCTCTGAAAATAAACCGCAAAAAGGAAGGCATTCTACCCTGCTTAGCTGACATTCTGCCCATCTGCTTAGCAAACATATCAAGGCATGGGAGCCTGCATCTGAGTCAAACACTAAGGAGTGTAGCTTCGGCAGAAGAACTGGAGAGTCAACTTTGAGGTTGGCAAAATCCACTGTGAGGGGAAAATTTATTGAATGTACTGATCTCAGCATCACTATGGCTGAATGAAATTGGTAGAACTGAACTTCAGGCAGCTTGTTCAGGTAGCAGAAATCACTGTACAACTGGAAGTTCTTCGCTATCCTGATCTCTTTCAGAATGAAAGGGCCCCAAGAGGTCTTATGCCGAAGAATGAACCACTCAAAAGAGTGAGTGGGTGATCTCTATGGGTAAGGGTTCTGCACGGGCAGTCAAAAATTTGGAGTACTGAGGCTTGTTTCCCTTGACGCTGGCCCACTGTGCTTCAGTCTTGAACTCAGTCCCCTCATAGATTTTGGATTTTTGAGGGTGGGAGAACTGGCAAAAAGGAAGAACAATGTTTAGATGCTCAGAGAGGTTGAGGAAGAGAATATCATAGATAGTGGAAATGATACATTTTTGAAGGTATTCCTTATAGATGGATCTTCTCTGAGGGTCGAGGGTAAGAGAGTACCAAAGAGGAGGAAATAATGGTGTGGAAGGGATGCTGACAGAGGATGAATGTTTCCTCTTCTTTTTGGCAGGACTGGGAGGATCAGTCCTGTGGACATGAGTGGCAGTGGATAGTATGGAGATGAGGGTACTTCTTCAAAGTCATCCGGAAGATTAGTGTCAAAGTCACTGTGAATTGAGGTGATTCAGAATGAAAGTGACAGAAGAAGGAGGAGTAGGAGGATAGAAGAGATGTTTGGGATTGAAGGATGAAGATGGGTGAACTGGAGTAGTTTTAGAGAGAGGTGAAGATGGAGCTGAGGTTTGAGAGGAAGTGGGAGAGAAGGAAGGTTGAGATGGAATGATAGAAGATGAGTTTGGGTGCGAGGCATAGGGTGTTGAAGGTTGGTGGAGCTGGAGGGGCTGTAGAAGAGGATGAAGGTGAGGAGGGGATTGGAGTTACAAGAGTAGAAGTTTCAGGGGCCTTGGTAGCTGCTACTGGCTCTTTCCCTTTTGCTTGACCTTCGCTGACAACTGCAGATGGCCCAGATGGCCTAAATCTGATGAGATGGTCCTGATGACCCTGAAGCTTGTACTGATGGCCCAGATGGCCCTGACTCTTGTGCAGGTGGCCCTGGTGCCGGAGGAACAACTGTGGTCTGCTCTGAGTAGCAGAAGAAGAAAGTCCACCGGTCCTGGAAATTGCTGATAGCATGGTCTTCATTTCTGACAATTCCTTGTTGAACCACCTCATAGCATTTCGGACTGAAGACAGTTCAGAAGTGGCTGTAACTTGACTAGCAAGAATGCCTTGGACACTGGACTAAACTGATGATATATATCTCATTGAGCCTTTAGTATTTCCATAACAGGCTTCAAATTTACTTTCCTGTGGCTTTTTCTTTGCTTTCTGTGAACCACTCGCTTTATTTTTCTCTGAGGTACTGGTTCTTCAAATTCACCATGACCTGTACTAGGTCCTTCATTACAGGGGCATTTTCAATGGGCTCCCCCTGTGATGGTGCTTCTTCTGTACCAAGCTCTTGCTCCCCCTGAATAGGAGAAGATTTAACAACATTTTCTTGTTCCCCCAGAGTGGGAACTTCTTCCAAAACAATGTCCTCACTGTGGCCTTCTGCCACTGATTTGACATTTGAGGCTCACTTCCAATTGGCTCCACTTGGCTAGGAGCTTCCTCCATTCAATGTGACCTTCGGCCACAGAAGTAGATACTTGAGACACACTTGCAATTTGCTCCCCCTCAGTAGGAGCTTCATCCATCACTACTTCCCTTTGCGCAACTGTTGGCTCCTCAGAAATAATATTTCTGCATTGGATCTTTCAATATGGCCTGGTGCCATAGCTTCTGTCTCTGTAAGTCCACCTATTTCTGAAGAACTGGAAAGGAATCCAACACTTCTCTTAGAATAGAGGCAACTCTGGAGGTGGGCAAGGGATCAACCACACATGCTACTGCTTCTCCCATTGGAGTTTCTGGAGGACAAGAGTCAACCTCCATAACAGGTGATCCTGAAGTCTCTGCTTGTTCTTCCACTACAGGTTCTGCTGCTGCTTGTTCTACTGCTACTGATTCTACTTCTAATTCTGCTGGTGGATCTGCTGCTTCTTCTGGAATCTGTGGAATATCTCCAATGATGGCCTCTCCCTCTGCCACAGAGGTCTTGGTCCATATCCCATTCTGCACTGAGAATCCACTTTTATTTAGGTTCCTGGACCTTATAGACTGGCCCATCTTTTCCACAACTGCCCCAGATAGATTTACTCCAAAATGGTTGAAAATCTTGGTAAGTAGATGAGCATAGGGCAATGAAACATTCAATTTGCTCTTTGTATCTCAGATTTGATCATGGGCAAACTTCATTCTCTCCATCATGACCTCGGCCATGTTAATCTCCTTTTGCTGGATTACCCAGAACATCATATCCGAATCTGCCCTAGTACAAGTTGAGAAGGTGGCACTGCGGGGAACTATGATTTGGCAGATAATAAAATGAAGTAGACGGTTGAAGGCAGTCATCTGATTGATATCTAATTTCCCGTCTCTCAGCCTGAAACCTGGACCTATAATGCCAAGACCCTTTGCTTGATCGTTCACTGTGTGAAACCCACTGTGTCCAGAAGTCTTCACCCCAAACAACAAGTGCAAAAGCTCATGATCTACTTTAATTTGGATACCCTTTACAGAAGAGACAAGGGATCCATCCGCCTCTGACCTTAGACAAACATAAAACGCTTTCACCAGGTCGGGATAGCTTACCTCGGTGAAGGTGGCAATATCCATCCACTGCATCCTTCTCAAAGTTTCTGCTATACTGCTCATGCCATTCTTTTCTAATTTGATACATCCACTGCTTTATTTCCGCAAACCTTCGTCTTGACGAATGTAAACCTTTCCTGCTGCTCAGGGGACAATAAAATACACTGTCAGCACCCCTACACTTCCGGAGATCACTGGAGCGGCCATGGGTAGAGTGGAGAACGGTTTTGGAGAAAGAGAGATGGAAGCCCTCAAGGGATTCTTCGCGGGAAGAAGAGAAGGCTTCAAATCTTGCAGAGAGTCGATGCCGGAGTCGTTAGGGCATCGGCTTTGGGCGAATCAGATAAAGGAGAAGGAAGGGTAAAGGTGGGAGATGAGACGTTCCCACAACGATTTGACTAATTAATAATACTTTATCGAAAACGGAGGCGCCAAAAAGGACAGAGGGTAACGGCAGAAAGCGACAAAAAGGTTTGACGGGTCAGACTATTTTTTAACACAATAGCGGTCCAATAAAGTAAATAAGCTGAGTTTTGCTTAACGCCGGAGGGAGAGAGAAGATTTCATTATAATCTGAAAAATTTATATGCCAATTTAAATACAGAAATCTTTTCACAAATTGCACATCCCTAATTCCCTTCTAAGAGATGTAAATCTCTCTTCAGGTAGGACTTTTGTGAAGATATCTGCCAATTGACCATTTGTATCTATAAAAGAAATTTCTAAGTTACCACTAGCTACATGATCTCGAATGAAATGATATCTAACCTCAGTATGTTTAGTCCTTGAGTGTTGCACTGGGTTTTTGGTGAGGTTGATGGCACTTGTATTATCACACAGTAGTGGAATTGACTTGATATGAATGCCAAAATCCTCATGTTGTTGCTTTATCCATAGGAGTTGTGTACAGCAACTTCCAGCAGCAACATATTCAACTTCAGCTGTTGATAGAGCTACTGAGTTTTGTTTCTTGGAAGACCAAGATATCAGACATCCTGCAAGAAATTGACAACAACCACTGGTGCTCTTTCTATCTACTTTACATCCAGCATAGTCAGCATCAGAATATCCTACTAAGTTTATTTCACAAGATTTTGGATACCAAAGACCTAAATCATGAGTTCTAGCTAAATATCTAAATATTCTTTTCACAGAAATTAAATGAGATTCTCTAGGGTCTGCTTGATATCTAGCACACATGCATACACTAAATAAAATGTCTGGTCTACTAGCTGTTAAGTAGAGCAATGACCCTATCATACCTCTATAGTTCTTTTGATCTACCTTTTTACCATTTTGATCCTTGTCCATTCTGGTTGATGTGCTCATTGGCGTTGAAAGTGGCTTTGCACCTTCAAATCCAAATTTCTTTAACAGCTCTTTGGTGTACTTGGCTTGACAGATGTGGGTGCCTTTCTTCCCTTGCTTGATTTGTAATCCAAGGAAGTAGTTTAGCTCCCCCATCATACTCATTTCAAATTCTCCCTGCATAAGCTTTTCAAAGTACTTAAAGAGATTCATCAGTAGATCCAAAAATAATATCATCTCATATATTTGCACAAGTAGTATATGTTTGACTTTTGATTTTATAAATAATGTACTATCTACTTGACCTCTAGTGAAACCATGATCTAATAAGAAAGTACTTAGCCTTTCATACCAGGCTCTAGGTGCTTGCTTTAAACCTTATAAAGCCTTATGGAGTTTAAATACATGATTTGGAAATTCGGTGTCATCAAAACCTGGAGGTTGTTCAACATACACTTCCTCCTTGATAAAACCATTTAAAAAGGCAGATTTGACATCCATTTGAAACAATTTTAAATCTAATGCAGATGCATAAGCAAGTAAAATTCTAATAGCCTCAAGTCTAGCCACAGGTGCATAGTTTCATCAAAATCTATGCCTTCTCTTGGGAATAGCCTTGAGCAACCAGTCTGGCCTTGTTCTTGAGATTACTCCAGACTCATCCAGTTTATTTCTGAACACCCACTTGGTGCCAATAACTGAATGATTGGATGGTCTAGGAACAAGTGACCATACTTGGTTTCTCTTGAACTGATTTAGTTCATCTTGCATGGCTATTATCCAAGATTCATCAGTTAAAGCTTCAATGACTGTCTTAGGCTCTATTTGAGAGACAAAAGCTAAATAATCACAAGGAATTACATTACCTCTTGTTCTTACCCCTACAGATGGATCACCAATAATGTTCTCAAGAGGGTGATTTTCTTATGTCTCCATTCTTTTGGAAGATTTGCATGTTGAATTTCAGTTTGCTGCAGTTCTTCCAGAGGTGGATCTTCCTTGTCCTCAATTGAGGTATTCTTTAATTTTTCGGACAAGTCATCTGCATCATCAATGTCACTAATTTCTTCCTTTTTCAAGGAAGGGTTAGATTCATCAAAGATAACATGCACAGTTTGTTCAATTAATAATGAGTGTTTATTGAAAACTCTATAACCTTTGGTTTAGAAGTGTACCCCATAAAGATGCTTCATCTGATTTGGCATCTAACTTACCAATGTCCCTTTTTTCATTATTATGGATGAAGCAAGGACATCCAAATATTTTAAGTGACTGATCTTGGGTTTCTTTCCCTTGTAGAGTTCATAAGCAGTCTTCTTCAGAATTGGCCTGATCATTACCCTATTAATGATGTAGCTTGCAGTGTTGATGGCTTCGGCCGAAAAATATCTTGGCAAGTCATATTCTGATAACATTGTTCTTGCCATATCCAAAAGAGTTCTATTTTTCCTCTCAGCAATTCCATTCTGTTGAGGTGTCCTTGGTGCTGAGAAGTTGTGCTCAATTCCTTGGTCATCACAGAACCTAGCAAAATTTTCATTTTGAAATTCACTACCATGATCTGATCGGATAGAGATAATGGTGAACTTATGATCTTTCTGAACTTTCTTGCTGAAGCTGACAAAATTTTCAAAGGTGTCATCTTTGTGCTCTAGAAAGGATACCTAAGTGAATCTTGAGTAATCATCGACTATGACAAATCCAAAATTCTTTCCTCCAAGACTGGCAGTCCTCATTGGCCCAAATAGATCCATGTGAAGTAGTTCTAACGGCTTTGAGGTGGTCACTACTGTCTTTGATTTGAAAGAGTTCTTGGTGTGCTTTCCTCTTGCACAAGGTCTGCAGATGCTATCCATTTTTGTGTTGACCTTTGGCAGTCCTTCCACTAGATCTTTTTCTGAGCTTGTTCAATCCATCCAAACTGCAGTGTCCCAGTCTTCTATGCCACAGCTCAGTTGATTAATCTTTGCTGGCTGTCAAACAGACATCTTGATCCCTGAGTTCCTCAAGATAGAGTACATACAAATTTCTTTCTCTATATGCTTCAAAGATGACTGCTCCATCCTTTAATATGCTGCATTTTGATTCTTGGAACTGAATCTGATGGCCTTTGTCACACAACTGGCTGATGCTAATGAGATTGTGCTTTAATCCTTTGACCAGCAAACATATTCAATAACTGATTTTCCTTTGTTGTTCACTGACCCACTTCCTATCACTGTGCCTTTTCCATTGTCTCCATAGGTGACTGTTCTCTCTTCAGCTTGGAGATTGACAAAGAACTTCTAGTTCCTGACATGTGTCTGAGCATCCACTATCCAAGTACCATTTGGATGTTTTTGAGTTTTCCTGAAATTTAAACATTAAGTTTTAGGTATCCAAGTTTTTGGGTCTGATGGGTTAGTATCATAATTTTACCTTTTATTATCCATTTTTTATGTTTGTTGGGCATGTTATTGCGATATGTCCTAATTTGTTGCAGTGATCACAGCAGGATAATTTTGTTACATTTTCTATATACTTGAACTCAGCTTTATATGCTATATCTTGTTCAGGTATAAACTTTGGTGTTGGATATGCTTTAGGGTAGACTATGGTTTCTTCATTTTGGGGGTGTATATCCTAACCCATTTTTCTTCTTACCTGTTCTTCTAGCACCTTTTAATATTAGAGAGTTTTTACCATTAGTAAATTTCTCTAGTGTGCTTGATAGTTTACCATTTTCTTCATTTAAGTTTTTAATTTCTTTTCTTAATTCATCTGTGATTTCCTGTTTTTCCAATTTTGTTATTTGTTCATTTTTAGCTTTTAGGTCTTCACATAACAATTCATTTTTCTTTTAAGTTCAGTTATTTGTTTCTCTAATTCTTCATTTCTGTTTTTACATGAATTAGTGTTTTAAACAGATTACATTTTCTTACTAACTTTAAGTAATTTAGATACTTCTTTATATTTATCATAAAGTTCATTAAAGCACTTTCTAGATTATCAGAATCTGAATCATTACAGGAATCAAAGGAAGAGTCAGAAGTTACCTTTTCTTCAGTGTTGGCCATGAGAGCCAGGTTGGCTTCTTCTCCATCACTGCTTGAGCTTGACTCACTGTCTGAGTCACTACTGTTCTCCCAAGCAGCTGCCATTGCCTTCTTTTTATACTTCTTGAATTTTCTAAAATTATCCTTCTTCTTGTGATCATTCTTCTTAAGCAATGGACAATCTGCCTTGATGTGTCCAGGCTTCTTGCATTCATAGCATATCACTTCTCCTTTCTTTGAATCCTTTACTTCTGGTTTTCTGAAATCTTTATTTTTTAAAAAATCTTCTCTCAGACTGGAACTTCTTCTTCTTTGCTAGAATTCTTTGAAGTCTTCGAGACATCATTGCTTCTTCATCATCACTGTCCTTATTGCTTTCACTGTTGTCCAGTGATTCTTCTGATATTCTTCATGGGCCTGAGAGCGTTTGATTGCTTCTTTCTGCTGGAGGATTCTCCTAATCTCTCCATATTATCTCATGAGCCATGAGGGATCCTATTAACTTTTCCAATGACATTAGTTTTAGATCATTGGCTTCCTCAATGGCTGTTACCTTTGGAATCCATGAGGATGGCAGAGATCTGAGGATCTTCCTAACCATATCTGGTACACCATAGATTTTCCTAATCCAGCTAACCCATTTGTGATATCTGTAAATCTACTAAACATTTGGGTTATGGATTCACCTGACTGCATCTGGAATCTTTCATATTGGGTCACAAGAATGTCGATTCTTGTCTCCTTTACCTTATCTGTCCCTTCATAGGTAATCCTGAGCTTTTCCCACATTCCCATTGCGGATTTGCAGGCTGAAACTCTGTTGAATTCTTTCTTGCTGAGGGCACAACACAGGATGCTCTTGGCTTTGCAGTTTAAGGAGATTTTTCTTCTGTCTTCATCTGTCCACTGAGCCTTTGCATTGGTGACTAGAAGATCGCCTTCTTCTACAATGGACCATATCATGTAATCATGGCCTTGTAGAAAGTACTCCATTCTTGTCTTCCAATAGGTATAATTTTCTCCATCAAACAAAGGAGGTCTGTTAACTGACTGACCTTCGAAGTTGCCTTGGGCTGCCATGGATCTTTACTCTTCAGATCGTTGGATCTTCTTCTTTGTCGAAGAGACACGCTTTGATACTACTTGTTGCCCAGCTAGCTAGCCCAGAGGGGGGGTGAATGGGTTATTAAAAAAATTGATCTTTGATTGAAACCTGTTCACTAATAAGATTACACAACAACTTAAACGAAGGTTAGAGTTAGAGGAAATGAAACAGCAAATGCACAAAACACAACCACAAGACACAAGGATTTTATCCTGGTTCGGAACTCCTATCCACAGGAGACCTACGTCCAGTCCCTGAGCAATACCTCAGGATATCACTATCAAGGGTACTATCCCCCTCACGGATCCTTACACCCAGCCACAACCGGTCTTCCTTCAACCTGAAGGGAAAACAACCACCCTGGATACCACCAGGTCTTCCTTTACACAGAAGGGAATACAACCACCCTGGATACCACTAGGTCTTCCTTCACACAGAAGGGAATACAACTAATAAAAGTAAGCACAAGAACAGGCTTCAGGAACTAGCTTAAACAGCTATAGTCTGAAGCAAATAAGCCTCAAGAGAGAAAGGATTTTGACACTGGTTTCTCTCAAAAGACTTTACTAACTCTCACAGGAATTTCTTTTTCAACACAGAGAGCTAAAGAGCTGAGATCTATTGGAATGGAGTGCTTCGCTCTTGTTTTCAACTACTGAAGTCTTGAAGGATTGGCTATTCTCTATCACCGAATGTTGTTCTCTTCAAAAGTGTATCCTTCTCAGTCTTGTAGTCTTGTATTTAAGCTTCTATTTGAAATTTGAACGTTAAAGAACCGTTGTCTCTCATTCTGGTGTACGTTAGACTGGTCTGCAAGGAAGCTTCTGATCTTCAGTCTTTTATCCTTTAGTACACGTCAAAGAAATGTTTGATATCTTGTACCTTTTGTGTCCAACGTTGTACAGATAAATCTTGTCAGGTATCTGCAAGCATATCAACAATAAATAGAAGGGCTGTCGTTGATTGTCAGTCACAGTTGGAAAAGATATTGCTAGATTTAGCAAAGCTCCTTTCTGTCAAAATAAAAATGTAGACAGAATAGCACAATAGTGGAAGATATCATCTGCATGCATGAGAGATACGTTCAGAGTGCATTGAATGCATAGCAGTCAAACAGGCGAGACACGACTTTGACTATTCAACGTATATTAAAGAATATTGATAAAATTGATATAAACAAAGCTGATGCCTTTATGACTTATGAAATCGTTATAAGTTGATAGGCAAATCGTTATGACAGAGAACCATTAAATCATAATAATGAAATCGTTATAAGCACTTATGAAATCGTTATAATCAAAAGAGAATCTTTATGAATTCTTCAGAAATCGTTATGAGATGCAAGTCGTTGTGTTTCTGAAGAAATCGATATGAAACACTTAGCAAAAGGCAAGTCGTTGCGAGTTCTAAAGAAATCGTTACGACAACTTATAGAATCGTTGTGACGAGCAAGTTGTTACGAGCTCTAAAGAAATCGTTATGATAACTTAAGAAATCGTTACAGCGAGCAAGTCGTTGCGAGTTTCAAAGAAGTCGTTATGACAACTTAAGAAATCGTTGCGACGAGCAAATCGTTACGAGGTCTTAAGAAATCGTTATGACAACTTAAGAAATCATTACGGCGAGCAAGTCGTTGCGAGTTCTAAAGAAGTCGTTATGACAACTTAAGAAATCGTTGCGACGAGCAAATCGTTATGGTGTCTTAAGAAATCGTTATGACAACTTAAGAATCGTTACGGCGAGCAAGTCGTTGCGAGTTCCAAAGAAGTCGTTATGACAACTTAAGAAATCGTTGCGACGAGCAAATCGTTATGAGGTCTTAAGAAATCGTTATGACAACTTAAGAAATCGTTACGGCGAGCAAGTCGTTGCGAGTTCCAAAGAAGTCGTTATGACAACATAAGAAATCGTTGCGACGAGCAAATCGTTATGAACAATATAGAAATCGTTATGAATTATACAGAAATCGTTATGATCACTTAGGAAAGAATATGAGGTGAGAGTTTTACCTGATTGTCTTGAACTTCCTTTTACTTTTATTTCCTGTCCTCAAGGCTCAAGTAATTTATTAGTATTGTTTTGTTAATCATCAAAATTAATATATAAATAAGTGAATTAATTTATATGGGGAAAGTTTGGTCATCAATGTGGTATCAGATAATAATATGATGGTTGAGTATTTCATTAGAGGTTTGAGAGTAGAGTTGCAGGATGCAATAGTACCTCTCATGTGTAAGACAGTGGAAGAAGCAGCCCAGAGAGCAGCTATGTTGGAGAGGTCTATTCGGACTCGTCAGGCGAGCGAGTCAGGTTCAGGTAGTTTTCGGCTACCCCAGCAGTCAGTAAGTGCAAGTAAGGGTAAAGCACCAGCAGGACCTTCTTCATCAGGCTTTGGAAAATGGGGCCAGAAATTAAAGCAAGCATTTAAAGGTAAAGGAAGAGGATGGGGAGGTCGTCAGCAAGTTCAGCAAGGCCGAGGTAGGCCTGAGGTGAAGGAGTCGCAACAGAGTACTGCCAGGCAGCCTATTACTCCACCAGGATAAAGATGTTATAATTGTAATCAGCCGGGGCATTTGATCCGCAATTGCCCCTATCTGAGAGAGTATGGGTATGGAAGAGGTGTGCAGCAGCAACAGCAGCCTCAGCAGTTTCAGCAGTCTCAGGCAGGTCGTGGCAGAGAAGCACCGCAACAGCGAGGAAGAGGCCGGGTTATGGCTATCACCCGAGCCCAGGCGGAGGCATCGAATATGATAGAAGGTATTTTACCTCTTTATGATTATTCAACAAGAGTTTTATTTGATTCGGGTGCCTCTCATTCTTTCATTTCCGAAGAATTTCTGGATTGCATGGCTCATCCTTTAGAGGAAAAATCCTGTGAGTTAGTAGTGGAAGTTCCCTCGGGTGAGTTCTTACTCACTTCGAGCTATATAGATGAAGCTCCTATTATGATTAAAGGGAACCAGATGCCGGGCCGGTTGTATACCCTGCAGTTGTCAGATTATGATATTATCTTGGGTATGGATTGGCTTGAGGCTTACGGAGCAATGTTAGATTGCAGAAAGAAAAGATCTGGTTTTGTCATCCTAATGGTGCAATATTTGAATATCAAGGTATGCCTTTTTATACCTCTAAGTTCTTAATTTCTGCAATTAAAGCTAGAAAGTTGATAAATGCTGGATGTGTGGCTTATTTAGCCTCGGTAAATTTAGTAGAAGCTAGTCAGCCAGTGGAAGCAGTTCCCGTGGTTAGGGAATTTGCTGATGTTTTTCCTGAGGATTTGTCTGATTTAGCTCCACATAGAGAGGTGGACTTTACTATTGAGTTGCTGTCAGGTACCATGCCGATTTTTAAAGCTCCATATCGGATGGCACCAGCAGAACTTAAAGAATTGAAAAAGCAATTAGAAGAATTGTTGCAGAAAGGGTTTATTAGACCTAGTCATTCCCCGTGGGGAGCGCCGGTATTATTTGTGAAAAAGAAATATGGGAGTTTTCGTATGTGTATTGATTATAGAAAATTGAATAATGTGACCATTAAGAATAAATATCCGTTGCCGAGGATAGATGATCTGTTTGATCAGTTGCAATCAGCAAAGGTATTCTCTAAAATTGATTTGAGGTCCGGGTACCATCAGTTGAGAATTAAGAAGAGGATATAGATAAGACAGTTTTCAGAACCAGATATGGTCACTTCGAGTTTGTGGTTATGCCATTTGGGTTGACCAATGCTCCTGCAGGTTTTATGGATCTGATGAATAGAATTTTTCATCCATATTTAGACCAATTCATTGTGGTCTTTATAGATGATATTCTAATTTATTCAGCATCTGAAGAGGAGCATGCAGCTCATTTGAGGTTTACCCTGCAGTTGTTAAGGGATAATAAGTTGTTTGCTAAATTCAGTAAGTGTGAATTTTGGCTGAAAGAAATTCAGTTTCTGGGTCATATTATCTCAGCTAAAGGGGTAGCAGTGGACCCAAGTAAAGTGGAAGCAGTGATGAGATGGAAAGTGCCTAAGATAATAACTGAGATTAGAAGTTTTCTGGGATTGACAGGTTATTATAGGTGCTTTATTTAGGATTTTTCTAAGATTGCGGCACCTATGACTAAATTGACCTGAAAAGGGGTACCATTTGTGTGGTCCGGTGAATGTCAGAAAAGTTTTATGGAATTAAAGATAAGACTTACATCAGCACCTATATTGACATTACCGGAAGGGAGTGGTGGTTTTGTATTGTATACAGATGCTTCAAGGAAAGGTCTTGGCGTAGTACTTATACAGCATGGCAAGGTGATAGCTTATGCGTCCAGGCAATTGAAGCCGGCAGAGGAGAATTACCCCACTCATGATTTGGAATTGACAGCAGTTGTATTTGCCTTAAAAATGTGGAGGCATTATCTGTATGGCGAGAGATTTGAGATCTTTACAGATCATAAAAGTTTAAAGTATATTTTCTCGCAGAAAGATTTAAACCTTCGTCAGCGCAGATGGATTGAGTATTTGAAAGATTATGATTTCAGTTTGACTTACCACCCGGGTAAGGCCAATGTTGTAGCAGATGCCTTGAGCAGGAAGGCATATGTGAGTTTGATGATGATTAAAGAGTGGAAGTTGTATGAAGAAATAGTGGAGAACTCCTTGTATGTGCCCAGTAGTCAGCGACGGGCAATACTAGCTGCTAGTGCTGTAGAGCCATCATTGTATTGGCAGATTGTTGAAGCTCAGAGAGCAGATATAAATTTAGCTGAAATTGTGAAAATGGAAGGAGTTACCATTGATGATAATTGTGTGGTCAGGCTCAGAGGCAGATTGTTTGTTCCAGTTGAAAGATAGGTAAAGCAAAGAGTGTTGGAAGAGGCTCATAAATCTAGGTACACTATCCATCCGGATAGTACTAAAATGTACCATGATTTAAGAAAGCATTTCTGGTGGCCTCATATGAAAAAAGAAATAGCAGAGTTTGTTGCAAGGTGTGCTATCTGTCAGCAGATTAAGGCAGAACATCAGAAGCCTGGAGGTTTGTTGCAACCGTTACCCATTCCATAGTGGAAGTGGGATGATATTGCAATGGACTTTGTGGCAGGCTTACCAAGATCAGTTTCAGGACATAATGGAATTTGGGTTTTTGTTGACAGATTAACTAAAGTATGCAGATTAGTGACAGTAAGTATGTCTTGGACAGTGGACAGATTAGCAAAGGTTATGTTGATAGAATTGTTCCATTGCATGGTATTCTGAAGACTATTGTGTCTGATAGAGATCCAAGATTTACTTCTGGTTTTTGGAGAAGTCTACAGAAAGTAATTGGTACTGAGCTGAGATATAGCTCCACTTATCATCCCCAGACAGATGGTCAGACAGAAAGGACTATTCAGACAATTGAAGATATGTTGCGAGCTTGTTGTCTAGTTTGGGGAGGTAGCTGGGAGCATCATTTGGGAATGGTTGAGTTTGCCTATAATAATAGTTATCATACCAGTCTTGGGATGGCACCGTATGAAGCTTTATATGGAAGTCCATGTAGAACCCCATTGAACTGGCATGAAGTGGGAGAAAGGCAATTAGTGGGTCCTGAATTAATTCAGCAAACCACAAAAATAGTAAAGCTTATTAAAGAAAAATTACAGGCAGCTCAAAGTAGGCAAAAGAGCTATGCGGATAATCGGAGAAGACCACTTCAGTTTGAGGTGGGAGATTTTGTTTTCCTGAGAGTTTCTCCGAGTAAGGGAATTATGAGATTTGGCAAGACTGGGAAATTGAGCCCAAGGTATGTAGGACCTTTCCAGGTAATTGAAAGAATTGGGGAAACAGCTTATAGATTGAATTTGCCAGCTGATTTTGTAGATGTGCATGATATTTTTCACGTCTCCATGTTAAGAAAATGTATTGAAGACCCAGCTCAGATAATTAGCTATCAAGGTGGTGACCTAAGGCCGGATATGACTATGCCAGAGTATCAGGTGCAAATCACAGATCGAAAGATAAAGAAATTGAGAAATAAAGAAATTGAGCTAGTTAAAGTAAGATGAGAAAATAGGTTGGGTGGTGAGGATACCTGGGAGTTAGCCGAGGAGATGGCTAAAGGGTATCCCTATCTGTTTTGAATAAGCTTTTGTATTTTTCTTTTTAGATGATAGTACTTGTAAAGTAGTGTATGTTCGAGTTGTTTAAGTTTAAGCTATGTTATGAATTTGGAGGTCGAAATTTTCTTTTTAGATGATAGTAATGTAACGTCGCATGTTTTCAGATCCTTTTTGGATCGTGTGTGTGTTGTGGTTGTGAAGGCTGTTGTGAGGCCAGTGTGGTGTAGACGCGTGGTGTGTTCAAGTGTGGTGCAGGTTAGGTCCCGAAATGAAATAGGACCTACTGCAGTTGAGTAGGTGTTGGCGTCCAGGTGTGGACGTTGACTTGTTGGCGTCCAGATAAGTGGCCGTTGACTGCATGAACTTAACCGCAATCTTGATGGACGTCTAGCCTTGGCGGTCTGATTGGCGACACTAGGGTTGACGCCAACCTGTATGACCTGCAGAATATAGTCTGCCCGAGAGCAGTTCCCTCAGCTCAATTCCCCTCTCCCTTGCCTAGATTTCATGCCTTTTGCTTTCCCAATGCTTCCAATTGTTGTAAAAGAATAATTAAAGGAACGTGGAACGTGTGGCGGTGACGAATCGCGCGAGGAAACGCCGGTGCGAGGCGTGATTTCCGTGGGAGCTCGTGGAGGGTTCGGCGTGGATTGGGAGAATTTGGGAGGTTTAAGCGTGTGCTGAGGTAGGGAATGGCCTTGGTAATTCTTATAGGTCGTAATAATGTAATTATAAAACATGAATCTGCATGAAAATGACAATTTCGGGTCATGATATCCATACGGGGTACATGGGTGGTTTGAGTAATTTAGCAAATGAAACATGCTGTTTTGGGTTGCTTGGGATTCATGCATGTCAGAGGAAGTGTTTCCTCACATTTTCTCGATGGTTTTGGGATCAGGAATCCCTGTAGAATCGGTTTAGGGTTTCTGTAGGAACTGGAGTCGAGGAGCTTGGCGTCAACATCGTTGGACGCCAGGTTCTTCAGCTGGGAACTAGACGGCCAGATACCTTGTCGTTTATATCCCATCGACGGCAGTCGATGTTGCCGTCATCATGCTTTTGTTTTAAATATTGATATATTGAATATCTATTGGTATAAGCGGTGCAACGATAATCGTGGTGCACCCAGTGCCTGTGTTTTCAGGGACCAGCGTACTGAGTACGCCGTTGGTTGGTTCTTTACGTATTTGAGTGGTGTTCACATGTGGTGAACTATCGGTGCACAAGGTTTGTGCGAGACTTCACGTGGTTTGTGTGTGACGTGCACGTGGTTTTGTGTACGTGGCGAGTAGTACGACGCCTACCGTGGTTACCTCTCCAGTTGGGTGCCCCAGGTTCTTTGTGAGCCAGGCTGTTAGCTTGGGGCTTTGTCCCGGTACTTGTGTTGTACCGTCGAGGTCTGTGTCGTCTGACCTGGACACCCTCACTCTTTTGTTTGAGTTGTACGTCCGGCTAAGGGAAAGACGACAGTGGGACAGTGACACTTGTGTTTGTCTTTAGTCACTTGTAGCGCGCTCGTAGTTGGGGGTACGGACACCAGTAGTCGACACTGGTCCCCAGATAGTCCTTTTCCAGTGCCTCACTCTAGAGAGCCCAGGCCAGGGTTTCCAGAGGTGCCAGGCATGGGCCTGTGACCGTGTGGTTCGCAGGTGGTGGTGTTTAGTTGGTCTCCATAGTTGATTGACCTTTTCACGTGGAGCGGCAGCTGGACCTTTCGTGCATGGCTGCGAGACTGAGAGGTAGACCTATGTTAGCTTGTCCGAGTCAGTCTCTGGTGTCGCGAACCAGTTCACGTGACTTGTGTTGGCTGTCTCTACTTTAGCTTGTACACCTGTACTGGTTTGCCATTTAATTATTACAGTTGTTTTCCGTAGTCGGCAGACGGTGAGTACTTTTACAGCTTTTATATTCTGCTTAGCTGTTCTATAAATTGTTGGTACTGTTTACTGCTTTTGTACCTGTGGTTTTGGTTTGCTCGGTTTTGGGGGAGTTTCCTACTGAGCCAGTGACTAGCGAGGCTCACCCCTACCCCCACAGGTGAGAGCGAGGAGGACGTTTCACGACCGTCATCCAGTTCAGAGCCGCGTCGTAGCGGTGCAGGATCAGTACCTCCAGCTATGTAGTAGCAGCTCTAGTAGTGTAGTGTAGCTAGTTTGTTTACTTTCTTCAGTTGTACCTCGGGGTATGCCCCAGGCTCTTGTACCTTCTTTTAGTTCTGTGGAAATATGGCTATGTAAACTTGTGAAATATATATAAAATGTGGTGTGTTCCTTTGTCTTTACACGGACTGTGGTGTGGTATCCCTTGCGAGGCTTCGACCCGTTCGCGGGAGGCGGACTCGGATCAAGTACGTTATCGGTTTAACGGTCTTGGCCGAGGCGTTCCGTCACAATATTGGCCTCGCAACGGCCACCACAACCATTACACACATGATCCATAAGGATCCGAAAAATACGCGACGTTATAATAAGACACAAGAAAATACATGTGTTCATACTTATATGCAACAATGTACAACTGTCCCAATACATTATTACATGTCCAATAAAATAGTATAACTATCTGGGACATACCCCGAGCACAATACACGTGTTTGGCTTACACAAAACCTGGGGTACCCGACTGAAGATGTATTCCGGAATAGGGGCCGGACCACCAGACTCGGCAAACGTACAAACCACGATATGTACTTATACAACCTTTATTATAAACTGCGATTCCTCAATATCATAGTTAGCTTGTCACCAGTCACCAAGTGACCTCCAAGCCAACATACACCGATATATATATTTATAATCACATTATCATGTAATAACCTTGCATGTCATTGGTCATCTCATGACCTCCATAACAACGTCAAACCATAATAACACATTAACTGCTTAATTGAACACAACAACATACTTAACATAAATCATACGACTCATTAACTAATCACATAGCGCTCTTACATCCTATGCATGTTTTACTAATCATTAAGCAACTTAAACCACTTTAAAATAACATCAATAACCAGGGCTACGTTTACACAGGATCTTCACTGCCCAAGCACACAACTTCCCCACGGAAGCTAAAACGCGACGGACATAGGCGTCGCCTTTCAAATCGCGACGACTTGTCCGGACGTCATTCAAAACCTTAACGCGACAGGGCTCAGTGTCACGACCATATCGCGACGGCCCGATACGTCACCTTTAGGCCAGAACCAATAGTCGAAGTTCAAATCGCGACGGCCCATGTCGTCGCCTTAAAGCTTAACCGGTCAACACTGACAGTCAACATCCTAATCACGACGGAATGATATGTCGCGATAAGGACCACACTAATCGTTAAACCGAATCGCGACGGACCACACCGACGCGCTCAACAAGAACGTGATGGGTCGAGTGGTTGCCTCCAAGGGAGTCGATGTAGCATAATCGGTGTACAAGAACGCGACGACACAGGGCGTCACGTTCAAAACTAAAACGCGACAGTTCAGTCCATCGCCTTCTCAGGCAGACAACTGAACCATGTTTCCTTCTCCAGAAAGTAGTCCACACACACCATACACTCATGCAAACCCTTCTTAATTACCACTAAAGCAATAAACATTGAAAACACATTATAGCACACCACCTTGACATGAATTCCACCCCTTAACCATTTAAAACAAATTAAACAAGAGGGGAAGTCTCCCTACCAACTGAACGGGCCTGAAGAACGTGAAGAACACCTCGTCGTCAGCGCACCCACGCTCCGGACACCATCCTCGCGTGGACCCCGTGCCACACGAACTACCAGACGCTGGAGAACGCCACAGAAGATGCCGCAACAACCTCCCCCATCGCCGGACAGAGCTCTTTTGCTCTATCTGGCCGAAACAGAGCATTTAAACCCTAATCGAAATCGCGACGTAGGCAGACGTCGCGTTTAGGAGTTAAACACGATGACCCTAACCGTCGCCAATCAAAACACTTTGCGCCGCTAAACTCAAAGGCGGTTCTGTGAATCGCGACGTATGGTAAGCCGTCGCGTTTCAAAACGCGACGACATGCCCCGTCGCGTTCACAACCAGTGAACCTGTGGGCTAAATGGGCTGAGAACTAAGGGCCACAACGCACGGAAACCTCGACTAAGGCCCAATGACCACCTCTTGGTCAAGAGCACCACACTTGTAACCCGTTAAACCAGATTCGAACGATCGTGTCACTACATTACTATCACATAAAAATGAATGTCGTCCTCGATATTCAAAACGAAACCTCGGCAAGCCGGACTATCACCTAAAAAGAATTTATGTCATATACAGAACAAGTAAGATACACTTTCTCTTGACTTGCCTTTAAACTGTCTTGCACTGACTGACTCATTCTGCTCATTTCTATGCATGTTCCGCTTTACCTTTCTCTTTAATTCCTTTCACAACTGTTCTGCTCTTTCTGTCAATCTGCCTTTCTTTACCTTTCAACTGTAAGCAATTATACCTTGTTGTTGGTGCTTCATCTCTTTGGACTCGACCTGCTTCTACATTTTCTCGGTTGTGTTTGCAACATTTCTTTATGTGCCATTTTTCTTGCGTGAAACTCTTTATTATAAAGTGCCATCTTCAAGTGCTCTGCCATGTAAAACCATCCTTAAATTCTCAAATTTCCTGGTGCCTTTCCATTATCTGCCTGTAACTGTCAACTGTTACTCTACCTTATTTTTATTCATATTCTCAACTGTCAACTTCTCAAGAAAATCAAATTATCATCACTGAATTCCCTACCTCTTTATACCATTCTGCTCATACTGCCTTAACTCATATCTAGCCAAAAATCATTGCCTCTTTACCCAACTGTACGAAAACCTCAAACTTTCCTTTAATCATCTAATCATTGGATAACCTGTGTATATTACATCTTCCATGCTTTTGCTGCACCACTCTGATTACACCGGATACTTGGAAAAATGTCCCACAAATTCTGTCCCCATTACTGCTTTCAATTACCTTCCACTTTCACTATTACTTCTAACTCCAGCTGGAATCCATTCTAACTATCTTTGCTTCTCAATTCATCTTACTTAATCAATTAAATTAACACTGGAAGAAAATATCGAAATTTCTGATATGTTTTTGCTCTCACATCAAAGTCTGGAATACCTTTATAAAAGTACACTTCTTCTTGCTCAACTGAATCCCTTTCTATGCACTGGCATGCTAACTCTTACTGAACATTTCCTGAATCATTTGATTATATCTGCTTCTTAATATGCTATACTCTTTCTTTCTCTGGTCAATAACACTCAACCTGATCTGTACTGCCAACTGCACCAACCACGATATCATTTTTGCAAAATATTTCTCTTAATTATTCTGTTGACTGGCTAATCTCACTATACCATCCACACTATAACTCCTGCTACTATACAATCATCTTTCATTAAAATACTGCCAAAGCTCAAATCTAAATGCCAGTCTCTTTAATTGTAATAACTTACTCTGCATGATTCCCTTATTCAACATTATTGCTTTATTCTCAAATACCAAAAATACTACTGTTGCATCATACTCATTAATATCCTTTCACAATCTGCTTTGTTGTTCCTCTCAACTTGATATTCCTTATCTACTTCTCAGTTGATTTATCTCTTTCTATTCTGACTCACATAGTTCTAACTCATTTCCACCATCCTTAACTTTAACCTCAATCTTTTTCTGACACAAATTTTACCTTTCTCTTTCCACAGACTGCACTCAACTGCTAAACGACACTAATCTTATCTTCAACACAATAATTTTTTTTTTAACAAAACATTATGTGAAATCCTCACAAACTGCCACTTACCAAATGGATATTTTCTTGTAAAATTCTGAGAAAAATCTAACTGCACACAGATCTTCCTTTACTCTCTCTTTACCCCAACTGATCATCTCAGCACATTCTTACATGGATCTCTATATCAAATTTCCCATTAGTATCATTAGTCATAACAACACTATTCTCAAGCTCTTTACTACAATCGCCTCTAATCACAAAGCACACTTAATCTTGCTGCCACAAATCACTACTCCTCTGTTTACCCGTACCTCGTCTCAAGCTGATTTACCTTACTCAATCATTTCAAACCTTCCTTTTCACTGATCACTTTATTATTCAAGCTGCTTCTTAATACTCCTAACACAAATCTCAGACACAACTGTTACCTCTACTAAGGTTCTTAACCATAATTCACACACTTAACAATCCTTATCATATACTGTTCTATTCCTCATTATAATGTTGTTTCCTCTACTATTCCATCACACCATTACCTTATACCTATTTCTGCCAACTCTGCACCTCACTAAAATACCTTTACTGGATTTCATATCTGAATTCACTGATCCCTTCAATTTCTATAATTGGGAACCTTTAAACAACTATACTTTTACTGTAAATTAGCACACTGTTTTAACTACACAAACTGTATGTAACACCCCAGAATTTTTATTTGTAGAAAAATATGAATAATAAAGTTATTAGACTTAAGCATTAGTATTAAATTGTAATAAGTGATATTTGGGTATAATTGGTATTAACTAATGTTACCCCAGTGTCGTACTCGGACGTGTGCGCTCCCACATGGCGACACTGAAAAATGGTAACGAAAATGAAATCCGAGAACACCATAATTTCCATAAAAATATGGAGATCTCAGAAATGTAAATATATGAATTTTTCAACGTGCGAATTTCGAGATTAAGTCGACGCGACTATTTTTCGGGTGATTTTTCACCTACTATAAAATAAATTTTAAAAATTGAATAAAAATTACCATAATTTGTAAAACCATTATATTAGTATATGGTTAAAATTTCATTACAAATGGACACCATTTGGATGGTTTTGCATAGTGATCATTGGGCCAGTTGATTTATGGGACAATTACGGTAAGCCATTTCTAGGATTTTATGATGGCTTACGTGTAAGGCCCTTGAAGAGCCACCACACATAAGATGGGGTCATCATTACCACTACATGCGTGCAACCATGGTCAAAACTGCATGGGCTACGTGTTAATGCATGGGTTAAAAGAGTTTTACCATGACACCTCATGGCCGACGTGCCTCTGCATGAGGAAGTCATTAGGCTTATAAAAGCCACTTCCCTTCCATCATACGTACCCTTTCCACACACCTTGTTCTTGCCATGTTCTTTCATTTCTTGCTCATTGCTGCTAGAGGTGCTGTTAGAGGAGCTACTGGAAGTGCTGTTGGGAGTTGTTGTCGTTGCACCTGCAACTACTTCCATCTCTGCTCCTATTTTTTCTGTAGCTACTTCTTCTTTGGTGTTAACTTGCTATTGAAGTAGCTGTCGTGTCTAGAAAGGCATCAATTTGGGAGGAAGTTCTTCTTCCACTGAGTTAAACTCTTTCACCAAGATCAAGTGGAAGCTTTCCTGCTTAGCAAGGTAGGATTCATCTCTCTATGGTTCAATTCGGTTTTTGTTCATATGTCACAAGGAATTCGTAATGAGCAAACGAGAGACTATACTGATGATTCTCTGCTTTTCCTTCCAATCATAGTAGAGTTACTCTTGTTGAGGAAGGAATAGCTTGATTCCATTTAGAAATCAATTATTGTTCTACTTTTGATCCCTATTCATGAGTTAGAGTCATGTAGAAGTAATAGTATGTTTAGAACTGTATGAGAACTTCTGTTCAATTGGTAGGTATTCCAAGCTTTGATTGAGATCCATATATATTCTGTGATTTAGTATCCAACCTATAAGAATCTTTCATTTAACCATTATTAGCAAGACTATGTCTCAATTTCCCCATAGAGTTTGTTTCTATTGAGCTAAGTTTGGAATTATAAGTTTCTTGTTTCATCTCGGTTGTTTAGCTTGTAAATCCCTGTAAGAACTCCAATTAGACTCTTCTATTTAATTTCAAACATGCCTTGTTCATAGGTTCAAAAATTAGGGTGTTTAGGATAGATTTGAAGTCATTTTTGAACATTCTGTAGCTACCTGTCGACAGACAGCTCAGATCTGTCGACAGGCGCATGCCATGCAGAACCCAGATAACTGGGACTATGTGATCTGTCGACAGACCTCTTTGCTGCTGTCGACAGATCCCACAGTCCAGAAAATATGAGTTCTGTCTGCTGTCTTCTGTCGACAGCCCCTTCTTGGCTGTCGACAGATGCAGTGCTGATTCGGATTTCTGCACTCTTTCATGTCCGAATCCATGTTAAAACTTCATCCTAAAAGCCAAGGAAGTTACCCTCTCAATTACCTTGTTATTTACTGTCATATTACTTCAAAGTTCACCCACTTTGGGTACCTTAACTTTCCTTGAATTGTTTCTAAAGTTGTCAATTACGAATAGCACTCCGATTGAGTCTATTCTTCGGTACTCGATAATTGAATCTACAAAATCTGAACACCTGAGAGTTCATAGGCTTGAACACCTTATGAGATATGAATAATTGATGATGACATGATTGGGTCTTTGTACCCCTTGTGATTTTTATGCCTGTGCAAATAGGGCTGGTTCAGTCCTGGGAGGAGCACCCGAATTCATTTTCGGACCACGTGGAATGATAAGGATGTCTGGATGTCTGGCATTGCATCAACTATTTTCTGAATATGGTCATCATAATTCCAGTACTGTGTGAATGATAAGGATGTCTGGATGTCTGGCATTGCATCAACTATTTTCTGAATATGGTCATCATAGTTCCAGTACTGTGTGAATGATAAGGATGTCTGGATGTCTGGCATTGCATCAACTATTTTCTGAATATGGTCATCATAATTCCAGTACTGTGTAAATGATATGTAAATCAATTCTTGAGCTATATCTCTGAGCATGATCTGAGTTTTACTATCATTGCATCAAGCTTACTGTTCTGAAATCTGGTGTGACTCTTTGATATTTCGTTCTATCCTTGTCTTGGCTACCATGTATACACTCTTGAACTATCAATTGAACTATGGAATTTGAATTCTACTGGGCTAGTTAGCTCATTATTTCCTACCATTTTCAGGTAATACAGATGGGGGTGATGCTTAAGGGATTGAGTGCTGAGTGGACCGACATGATGAGCAAGCCAATATGTTTCTATTTCTATTTAGTAGTGTAAAAAGGGATATGTTTTGATCTACTCCTCTCCTAGTTGTTATGAGGAGTATCTATGTAATTAAACTTCCGTGTTATGACGATAAGAATGGATAAATAAATATTACCTGTTGTGCCTATTTTTCTGTCACATCAGATAAATAGCCTTTTATTAGGACGTGACACTGTACCTCCTCTAACCACACCTTTACTCAGTAACTACCAACATCTGCCAAATTTATAAAGACAAAAACACAATTCACATGACAAAAACGCATGTAAAAACCACTTTAAACCACATAAAACCGCAGACTTACTACAAACAGTAGACAGTAAACCATATATTAGTACATTGTAACCTTAATGTCTTTTCATATTCTAACTGGACCATGCTCTGATACCAACTGTAATGGCCCTGGATATTTATGTCCAATAAGGCTCCATATCCAAGTCCGCCTCCCGCGATCGGACTGAAGTCTCGCAAGGGATATCTCATACAAGTGTCTAGTAAGAATATAAAAGACAACAACAACAATATAAGACACAAGAAAGTACATGTGCTCATACATGTATACAACAATGTACAACTGTCCCAATACATTATTACATGTCTAATAAAATAGTACAACTACCTGGGGCATACCCCGAGCACAACACACGTGCCTGGCTCACACAAAACCTGGGGTACCCGACTGAAGAGGTATTTCAGAATAGGCGCCGGACCACTAGACTCGGCAAACGTACAAACCACGATATGTACTTATACAACCTTTATTATAAACCGCGATTCCTCAATATCATAGTTAGCTTGTCACCGGTCACCAAGTGACCTCCAAGCCAACATACATCGATATATGTATTTATAATCACATTATCATATAATAACCTTGCATGTCATTGGTCATCTCATGACCTCCATAACAACGTCAAACCATAATAACACATTAACTGCTTAACTGAACACAACAACATACTTAACATAAATCATACGATCATTAACTAATCACATAGCACTCTTACATCCTACGCATGATTTACTAATCATTAAGCAACTTAAACCACTTTAAAATAACATCAATAACCAGGGCTAGGTCTACACAGGACCTTCACTGCCCAAGCACACAACTTCCCCATGGAAGCTAAAACACGACGGACACAGGCGTCGCCTTTCAAATCGCGACGACCTGTCCGGACACCATTCAAAACCTTAACGCGACAGGGCCCAGTGTCGCGACCATATCGCGATGGCTCGATACGTCGCCTTTAGGCCATAACCAACAGTCGGAGTTCAAATAGCAACGTCCCATGTCGTCGCCTTAAAGCTTAACCGGTCAACACTGACAGTCAACATCCTAATTGCGACGGAACGATATGTCGCGATAAGGACCACACTAATCGTTAAACCGAATCGCGACGGACCACACCGACGTGCTCAACAAGAACGTGACGGGTCGAGTGGTTGTGTCCAAGGAAGTCGATGTAGCATAATCGGTGTACAAGAACATGACGACACAGGGCATCGTGTTCAAAACTAAAATGCAACGGTTTAGTCCGTCGCCTTCTCAGGCAGACGACTGAACCCTGTTTCCTTCTCTAGAAAGCAGTCCACACACACCATACACTCATGCAAACCCTTCTCAATTACCACTAAAGCAATAAACAGTAGAAACACATTATAGTACACCACTCTTGACATGAATTCCACCGCTTAACCATTTAAAACAAAATTAAACAAGAGGGGAAGTCTCCCTACCAACTGAACGAGCCCGAAGAATGCGAAGAACACCTCGTCGTCGGCGCACCCATGCTCCGGACACCATCCTCGCGTGGACCCCGCACCGCACGAACTATCAGACGCCAGAGAACACCGCAGAAGATGCCGCAGCAGGCTCCCCATCGTCGGGCAGAGCTCTTCTGCTCTGTCTATCCAAAATTAGGGGTGTCAATGGGCCGGGCCTGGACCGGGCCTTGTTAGGCCCGGCCCAGGCCCGATTTTATAAAAGCCAACCCGGGCCCGACCCAGGCCAGGGGGTAGGCCCGGCCCAGAAAAAAGCCCGAAAAGCTAGGCCCGGCCCGAAAAATAAAAAAAATTATTTTTTTATTTATATATATATAATTTAATATATCTACTATAATATATCTATAAAAAATAATATATTTTTTACTTATATATATTAACATTAACTTGTAAAAGATATATTTTTGAGTAGATTTATGTAGAAAAAATATATATAACTCTCTTTCTAAATATATATTTTATATTTAATATAAATTATATTTATTTTTTCCGGGCCGGGCCACACAAAGCCCAAGCCCGGCCCTATTTTTTTCTGGGCCGGGTCGGGCCGGGCCAAAAATTTGTAACGGGCTCATTTTTTCGGCCCAAGCCCGGTTAAAACCGGGCAGGGCTTCCGGGCCTCCGGGCCGGCCCGGTCCAATTGACACCCCTATCCGAAACAAAGCATTTAAACCCTAATCGAAATCGCGACATAGGCAGACGTCGAGTTTATGAGTTAAACACGACGACCCTAACCGTTGACAATCAAAATGCTTTGCGTCGCTCAACTCAAAGGCGGTTATGTGAATCGCGACGTAGTAAGCCGTCGCGTTTCAAAACGTGACGACCCTAACCGTTGACAATCAAAACGCTTTGCGTTGCTAAACTCAAAGGCGGTTATGTGAATCGCGACTTAGTAAGCCGTCACGTTTCAAAACGCGACGACATGCTCCGTCGCATTCACAACCAATGAACCTGTGGGCTAAATGGGCTGAGAGCTAAAGTCCACAACGCCCACACAACGCACGGAAACCTCGACTAAGGCCCAATGACCACCTCTTGATCAAGAGCACCACACTTGTAACCCGTTAAACCGGATCCGAACGATCGTGTCACTACATTCAATGTGTGTGAGAGAGGCCAGTGGGAGAGAGGTGTCGAAGAGAGAAAGAGAGAGAGAGAGAGAGTTTTTTTTACAGTTTTAGAAGATAAGTTAATTTGTCTGTCCCTTTTCTAGTTGGCTCAAATGGATGAAATTAAATAGTAAAGATGAAATATATAGAATATAAAATATAATATAAAGATTTGAGTGGTATAATATCAAATATGATATATTCTAATAAAGATATGTATGTATGTTTTCCAAACAAAAATAATACCGAACATATTTGAACTAAGTTGTGAGCCACCTGCACGTTGGAAAACATTTGAGCTGACGATTCTGGATGGGGGATCGACGGCTCAAAGACGTGGGGAGCTTAGGATGGGTGACGACATGTCGGGTGGATTTTCACGTTCACGGTGGACCTTGTCAAGAGTTTGGCACAAAAACCTCTATAAAGTAAAGTTATATAAAAACTATTCTAAATTGTTTTTATACATAAACACGTTTGTTACCTCAATTAATCATCACGAGAGTTCATATCATGAACCTTGGTCAAAATATCTACATTTCATTTTTCTTCTACAACATTTCTTAAAGATTTTAAGAAAAATATTCATCGAAATTAATTTACAAAGGAACGATACATATGCAGATACAGATCTAAGATAACTTTTAATATTTTTTCATTTTAGAAGATAATTTAAGTAAAAAAAATTAAGGAAAAAAGCGGTCGGGGGGGGGGGGGGGGGTTCGGAGTCTTCGACTGTCTGACGAGCCGCGTGTCCTCGCCGGGGCCGCTGCGAATCGCCGGGGCCCTCGGGCTGGGCCGGGTGCGTGCTTCTCCGGGTGCGCGGACTGGAGTCTGGACCACAAGCAGTTTTTGGTACTTCCCAATCTGGACCCGGTAGGCCAGTGGCATGTGTCTCTGAGAGGCGCGTTAGCATAACACATGGGGTCTGTAAGGGCGAAAAATATTACACGTCAACTTTTGGATTCGGGTCGCCGTCGCAGGACCAGAAATTAAAATGGCTGTAATATGGAACAAGAGATGGGGGATATGCAGCAAAACCATTCGAGGAGATTTGTATAAACACGTTCTCGACATTTTAATATAAACTTGAATTTGTAAACTTGATTTAGCTTCATTAATCTCAGTAGCATTATTAGGTAAGTTTGTCCGAGTGTTAGTAGAAGAAACTTTTGTGTTGTGTAACGTGGGAAAGCAACGACTCTTTTTTCCTCCAACCTTTACCGTAGGGAAACGATTTGTTATCTGTTTAAAGCGAACCGTTAATTGTTCTAAATAAAATTAAGATGAGATTTATATTTATCAATGCGTTATGAGTCTCACCCAATAATATTTGAAATAAATAGCGGATAGCTCGTCTCAGATAAACGATAAGAGTTTCCCCTTAGGGTTCATTTAATTACATGTGTGGTGGCCGTTTCTAGCCACCATCGTGCGCTGGGCCTATCATGGCCCAGCCTAATTCAGCAGGCAGACGTGGCTCTCTCACAAGGTGCCACGACTTTTCAAAAACAACTTCAAGATCCCGAGCTTGGTCCTTGCATTCGGATACCAGCGGGACCCAAGAGCTGCCTTCGGGTATCTCATAGTCTGTTCGGTCAAAGGCCCTTCCTTCCGAGCAGGGTCTGCTCGGCTTGTGCCGAAAACTCCTTCGGAACGGACAACAGTTCCTTACATCAGGCATCTGGCAGCAAGCCATACCTTCGAGCACCAGGTGCCGAGCAGCGGGCTCGACTACCGAACAGCAGGTCTGGCTCACCGAACAGGCTACCTGCTCGGTACCTTCCTCCCAGGAGAACCCAAGCGGCCCTTCATCTCCTTGCGCCAGTTATAACGGCTACACCACGCGCGCCCCACGATCAAGTGGAGCATTAACTGCAGAGCACCTCAACGCGTAACTCCCCCGCTAAGGACGCCAACGGGCGCACCCTTTGCGGCATTGATCAGGGACGTTCCGTCCCTCTCCCTCAGCACTTCTGCCTATAAAAGGTATTGGTAAGCCTCCATGCAGAGGTACGCAATCCAAGGCACACCTCTCTCGCGCAATACTGAACCTTCTTCTTCCAAGCCTTTGAATCCATCGCTAACTTAGGCATCGGAGGGTTCTCCCCAGTTCTTCAACCGGGCCCCCCTGATCCACTTCTGGTTTTGCAGGCATTCGTCCGCTACCGGTGTCCTTCTTCCCTTCTTCCAAGTGTAGGCCTGCTTGGCTCCGGTCCAAGCAGGAAATCACCTCCACACTTTTGACACTGTCTGTGGGAAGGAACAACAGCAATGGCTCACGGACGATCCTCGTACCAGAACATAGGGAGCCGTATGACGAGGTCCTTCCAGTCGCAGGTGGACTCCCGTCAACGTGCTCCCCCCGTCGATGTCGCTGTAGCTCCTGCTGCCGCGACCGGGGGCGTTCCTGCGCCCGCCGCCATCGTGCCTGCAGCCGCCTTGGAGATGGCCGAACTCCGGGGACAGATGCAGCAGCTGACGGGCATCTGCCTGGGTCTCCAGGCCCAACTGGCTGGGAAGCCGGTCCCGGCAGCCTCCGTTCCGCAGGAGTGCCAGGCAGAGTCATCTGACCGGCGATCACGCGCACCTCCTGCCCCAGTAGGGTCGATTCAGGAGCAGCACACTGACTCGCCTTTGAGGTCGCATCGCGCTCCGTCTGATGAACGAGCACCGGAGCGCCGCAGCCATTCGCCCCGTCGTTCCGCGGCGGTCCCGTGCCTGCCGCACTCGGTCGTGGGAGCCAACTCCCACAAGTCTGGGCGTGCGGACTCGGCCCACTCCGAACAGGAGTTGACCAGGCGCCTGCGCCACGTCGTCAACCTGGAACGTAATGTGGACGCGATGGTCCAGCGTGCTGAGGGAAAAGCTCCGGCCGAGGAGGACCTGAACTTCCACTCCCCATTCATTGCGGAGATCCTCGAGGCTCGGGTCTCTCCCAAGCTCCCTCTGCCTACCATCGCGCCGTACGACGGTACTTCTGACCCCGCGGATCACATCCACGGGTTTGAGTCGCATATGGTGTTCCATGGAGCATCTGATGCGGCCAAATGCCGGGCCTTTCCGGCCACCTTGAAGGAAACTGCTTGGGCTTGGTTCGAAGCCCTCCCTGCAGGTTCCATCTCTTCCTTCCACCAGTTGAAGAAGTCCTTTCAGGACAACTTCCTGGGCGGAAGATCGCAACCGCGCACCGCAGCCTCCCTTCTTGCTGTTCGGAAAAAAAAGGGAGAAGCACTCTGGGACTACGTCAAGAGGTTCCAGACTGAGGCGCTCCGCATCCCGCGCCTCGATGTCCCGTTAGCCACCAGTGCCCTGATCCAGGGTACTCGTGATGGTTTTCTGCAGAGGACGCTAGGAGTGCAGCAGCCTTCCACTCTTGCCGAGCTCCTCTCCACTACACAACGCCATGCGGCGTGCGAAGAGAGTCTGGCTGCTAGCCGGGCGGAGCATGGAGAATCGTCTGACAAGAAGAGGCCTTCCGACAACGATTCCGACCGTGATCGGAAGAAAGGACGGCGCAACGGTGACTCACCGCGCCGGCCACGCCCCTTCACCGACTACACACCACTGACAGTGGCACCCGAACAGATCCTGACAGAGATCAGGGACGAACCATATGTTCGGTGGCCGCCAAGGATGCACTCCGATCCCCGGCGGCGCAACCAGGAGAAGTATTATCGCTTCCACCGCGACCACGGCCACGACACCTCCGAATGCCGCCAGCTCAAGGATGAAATCGAGTCCCTCATTAAGCGCGGCTACCTCGGACGGTTCATGCGCCGGAATGAAGACCGCCCCAGACGCCGAGAGCAGACTCCCAAGCAGGCGATCAACAACGAGCCCAACGGGCAAGAAATCAATGTGATCGCAAAAGGATTTGGCACAGGCGGAGAGAGCACTCAGAGCCGACGTGATTACGCAAGGCGAGTGCATGTCGTGGACAGACCTCCAATACCTCGGCCGGCTCCTTATCCCCCTAATCTCGCGCACGCACAGTCTGAGGGGGCCATAACCTTCTCAGACGAAGACCTTGTAGGGGTTACCACCCCGCACACTGATGCGTTGGTCGTTTCGGCAACCATCAATCATTGTAATGTGCGTAGGATTCTGGTAGATAATGGAAGTGCCCCCGACGTATTGGCTTACGATTGCTATCTCCTTATGGGCCTAAAAACCGACCAGCTCACCCTTGTAGAGTCGCCTCTATTCGGCTTCTCGGGGGTGTCGGTTCAGCCTATGGGTAGAGTTCGCCTCCCGATCACCCTCGGGACGGCTTCGAAGTGTGTGACCAAGGTGGTGGATTTCTTGGTCATCAGGAACATGCCTGGAAACAATGCGATCCTCGGTAGAGGTCTGATCGGGCGGATCAAGGTGGTGCCTTCGTCCCTCCATCAGAAGATGAAGTTCCCCACCCCGTGTGGGGTCGGCGAGGTGCTCGGATGCCAGCGCGAGTCTCGACGGTGTTATGTCCTTTCTCTAAGGGATAAGCAGCCACTCGCGGCTCCAACACCTGTTCCTCCACCAGCCGATCAGCCTTCCACCAGCTGTGGAACTCCTGCCGAGGACCTACTTCCAGTCCAAGTGGATAACGACCCCGAACACATCCTAAACATTGGCGCGTTACTAGCGGAAGCAGAACATCAGCGATATAGAAGTTTCCTGCTGGCTAATACGGACATGTTCGCGTGGTCCGACGACGAGCTGCCAGGCATCCCTCCAGAGGTGATGGTGCATCGCCTCCGCCTGGATCCACGGGTCCCACCAGTTCAACAAAGGAGGCGACCTATTAACCAAGAACGGAAGACCGTGATCCGAGATCACGTTGTCAAAAGTCGAGCAGTTGGGCTCCTCCGGGAAGCCCAATACCCAAGATGGATCTCCAACGTAGTCCTCGTACGCAAAGCCCCTGGTAAATGGCGCGTATGTGTGGATTACAAGGACCTCAACAAAGCGACGCCCAAGGATAACTTCCCGCTGCCACGCATCGATCAGCTGGTAGACGCTACATCCGGACACGAGCTCCTCAACTTCTTGGATGCCTACTCTGCGTATCACCAGATCAGTATGCATCCTCCGGATTAGGATGCAACCACGTTTGTCATAGACCTGGGGTTATACTGCTTCACCAGGATGCCCTTTGGTCTGAAGAATGCAGGCGCAACATACCAGCGATTGGTCAATAAGATGTTCGAGCAGCAAATTGGGTGCAACATGGAGGTCTACGTCGATGACATGTTGGTCAAAACGCTTCCGAGCACTGACCACATCTCTGACTTCGAGGAGACCTTCGCAACTTTGCGAAGGTACAACATGAAGCTCAACCCAACCAAGTGTGCGTTTGGAGTACGCTCAGGAAAGTTCCTCGGATTCCTCGTTTCAAATAGAGGAATAGAGGCCAACCCTGAGAAGATCCAAGCAATACTTGAAAATGAGCAGCCCTAAAATGGTACGCGACGTCCAACATTTGACTGGACGACTAGCCGCACTCAATCAGTTCATGTCCCGAGCAATAGAGAGGAGCTTCAACTTCTTCAAATTGCTGCGAGGACCCAGAGGCTCTTCACAGCAAGGGGGGCATGTACGGTGGACTGAGGACTGCAAGACCGCCTTCGCAGAGTTGAAGGCCTATCTTGCAGCCCCACTTGTTCTCTCATAACCTGTGCTTGGGGAGCCCTTGTTCGTATACCTTTCGGTTACCGAGCACTCCATCAGCGCAGTGTTGATCAGAGAAGAGGGAGCGGCCCAGCGTCCCGTTTACTACATCAGCAGGATCCTTCAAGAAGCTGAAAGAAGGTACCCCCGAGCAGAGAAACTCGCCCTTGCTCTGGTCACGGCTGCCCGAAAACTCAGGCCCTACTTTCAGGCCCACTCAATAGCGGTTCTCACCGACCAGCCGCTGAAGTCTATTCTACAGCGACCGGAGGATTCCGGCCGGCTCATTAAATGGACCATCGAGCTAGGCGAATTCGACATTAGCTACCGTCCAAGGATGGCCATTAAATCACAAGCATTGGTGGACTTCATCGCGGAATGTACTCTCCCTACCGAACAGGATCCTCCGCTGGCCGACGAGCCCCCATGGGAGCTCTACGTCGATGGATCCTTGTGTGTCACAAGGAGTGGAGTTGTCCTGGTCCTCACCTCTCCGGAGGGTTTAGAGTTCCAATATGCCCTTCGGTTTCACTTTGCGGCCTCCAATAATGTGGCCGAATACGAAGCGTTGCTGTCTGGAATCTGAATGGCGAGTCACCTTGGAGCCCTTCGACTCAGGGCCTTCAACGATTCCCAATTGGTTGTCGGCCAGGTGAACGGACAGTTCGAAGCAAGGGAGCCACGCATTGCCCAGTACCTTCAACAGGTCAGGAGCCGAGCAGAAGGCCTCCTCTACTTCGAAGTCATACACATTTCACGGGAGCAAAACGCGCGAGCCGATGCACTTGCCAAGCTGGCGTCTTCAGGTGACATCGCCCCTTCTCGCTCCGTATTCATTGAAGAGCTCGCTGCACCGAGCACTGAAGTGGATGTAGCAGCCATTGGGTCCGACCCCCCAGCTCCGAACTAGACGGACCCTTTCCTGGCCTATCTACTTCGAGGTGAGCTTCCCCCTGAGCAGGGTGAAGCACGGAAGATCAGACTGCGTTCTTAGCATTTCACCCTCATTGAAGGCAAGCTCTACCGACGGTCCCTTTCAAGACCCCTCTTACGGTGTCTCAGCCCTGAAGAGGCCCTTTCGGCTATCTAAGAGGTTCACGAGGGATTGTGCGGAAGACACTTGGGGGGCAGATTGCTGGCACACAGCATTATCCGAGCAGGATTCTGGTGGCCCTCTCTGCAAAAGGACTGTATGTATTTTGTCAGAAGGTGCCCGGAATGCCAGAAGTTCGGACAGGTCATTAAGCAATCGGCCGGGCAACTTCATACACTGTTTGAGCCTCGCCCTTTCGCTAGGTGGGGCATTGATATTCTGAGTCCCTTCCCAGAGGCCCAGGGTTGGAAGAAGTTTTTGTTTGTGGCCATCGACTACTTCACCAAGTGGGTCGAAGCAGAACCCATTACCACAATCACCGAACAAGCCGCGTAGAAGTTCATCTGGAAGAACATCCTTTGCAGGTTTGGCATACCAAGAGTGATTACCTCTGACAACGGGAAGCAGTTCGATAGCACCTTCTTCAAGCAGAAATGCGCCGAACTTGGCATCTACTGTAGTACCCCGGAAAATCTATTAATTAAAAATTATGGATAAATCAAAATTTTATCTATTAATAAATTCAATTAATTAAAATGGTACGCATCATTATTGCATGCGTATAAACCCCTATAAAATTTCGTAAAAATAATAGTCATACTTTAAATAATGTTCTCTAATGACCCATCATGAAATTGGGTGTAGAAAAATCATTTGGACTTAGTTTAAGAATTATGCGACTTATTAGCATAATTAAGGAATAAGTCGAAGAATCCATTATTTTATGATCCAAAGTGGATTATAAATTAAAATAAATATATGAGTAGACTTTAAATAATATGGGATGATAGCCCATTATGATATTTGGACCAATGGACAATCTTGGCCCATAAATAAATTCTTTAATGAAAAGGATAAATAAAAACTCATTAAGTAAAGTAAGTACATGGGTTGTACAATTAAGCTCACATGAGTTATTGGGCCAAGAGTAAGAGCCCAAATGATGAAGGTTAGAAATATTGGTATGAATAATATTTAATTGAAATAAAAATATGAAATTACTTGAATAAGTGTGATAAATAGATTTACATAAGGATAAAGGGTGAAGAATTGGAATTAAATCAATACCCATTAAGTCAAATTAGTAATGGGTTTTACTAATGGTCCTAGCATAAAGTTTTGGGGCCAATTATGAAGAGTCCACTATAAGATGAGAGTTAAATAAGTGAAATTCGTACCTAAAATATTAATAAATAGAAAATGGTTAAGATAATGAGTATTTTAACTCTTAATCATCTTAAAAAGAGTCCTAACCCTAGTCTAACCCAATAGGACTCTATCCTAATCTAAAATTGGGATTTAGATGAGAGACAATTGGGTTAAATATAAGAGACCCAAATTAAATAGGGAAATTCGTAACTATATTATCTCTTAATTAAAAAGGGGTCATTAAAGCACTAATATGACTCATCTATACTATAATACTAAAACAGAGTTCCCTGTTTCCCGCCTAAACTAAACCCAGACACGTGTAAGCACCAGATCAATCTTTCTCCTCAACCGAGCTGTCAAAAACTCTAGTTTAAATTTGAATCCCTGTAGCATTTACTATTTTTTAATAGATTGTATTTTTTCGCGGCCCCCCAGAAGCGAACTCAAACAGTCGTTCTCCTCCGCCGCTCTGCTTTCTGCGCCTTCTTCTTCTTCTTCTTTTCTTCTTCTTATCTGCCTTCTCTCCGATCTCCAGCAAACCCATCGCCCTCACCTCTGCACAGCTGCCCCAGTGCCCGTAACCCACGCAGGCCGTGCCTGCATTCTCTGCGACCTCCGAGGGAAGTCGTCGCTGCCCGCGCCATGGCCGTGCCTGCATTCTCTGCGACCTCCGAGGGAAGTCGCCAGTGATCCTTCGCGTTCCAATTTTGTAAAATGAACATGGCTCTTGCGCATCACTTTCTGCTCCGGCTCTTCCTGGTTGCTCCGTCTTTCAAATCCTGTCCCCTCTATCCCAGGAGCCACGGCGACACAGACCATGTTCAAAGAGGACGTCCACTACTCCCAGACGGTTTCGGAGAGGGCGGCCTTGAGGTAGACGAGGTGGTCGACCTCCGCGAAGACGAGGGGTTCGTCGACCCACCTGCTCACGGGTGCCGTAGGTCTCCATGAGGACACCGCCGATCTCGCGCAGGATCTTATCCTCCACCACGGGGTTCTGCATGACGAGCCAGAAGAATCAGATGAGGGCGAAGGAGGAGGTGTCCCGGCCGGTGAGGATAAAGTTGAGGGCCACGTGCTGGAGGAAGTCATCGGAGTAGTCGCCCTTCTTCATGAAGCGGGAGGGAGGGGCCTGCGCGGGTGAGCTCCAGCTTCTGGACGGGCGATGACCTGGGAGAGGTAGTGGTCGACGGTGGAGATCTAGGCTCCGGCTCAGGCTCACCTCCATTCCCAGGCGCAGCCACTTCTTGAGCTTCCACATGAACTCGGGGAAGATGAAGCAGTGCAGGGTGGCCTCGGTGGCGCGGTCGAAGGCGATGGCGAAGCTGTTCTCTGGGAGGCCTGGGGCGAGCGTCTCAGGGTCCTTGCCGAAGGCCAGCCCACAGATGTTGTCGAAGGTGAGGCGGAGGAGGAGATCCTGGAGGTCGACGGGCTTCCCCGAGGAGCGGGTGGCGTTGAGGATGAGGCAGAGACGAAGGCAGATGGCGCCGGAGACCCAGCGAGCCATGGCCTGGCGGAGGGTGCGGGTGGGAACTCCAGAGCTACCATCTTGCGCTGGAATCGCCACATGTCGCCGTCGGAGTTGAAGATGCCGTCGCCGAGGAGGTCGTGGAAGACAGCATTGCAGGTTGGGCCCTTGGCGTAGTTGTCGAAGCGGAGCTTGAGGACGTGCTCTAGGTTGCGGGGGTCGCGGGTGAGAGTGACGAGGCCCTGGCGGCGGGCTAGCCCTGGCACTGCGCAGATGCAGGTCCGCCGGAGAAGAAGACGTCGTGGGTTGACATGCATGCGTCGGGAACCTGCTCCCCACTTTGCTGGGGACCCCTTCGCCATGGACTTCCAGTTCGTGCCAGCGGACTCCATCGCTAAGGCCGCAACGTGCTCGCGCTGGCGGCCTACGTTGCTGTCCGCGGCAGCGAAGATGTCCTCGCCTGCGCCGTGAAGGCTTCTCCCATCTACTGTGCGTTGTCCGTCCAGGTGATGCCGTCAACCACGCCATCGCCTCCGCCGCGAAGGGCTTCTCCCATTTATTGATGTTAGGTGTATTCGCAGCAGTGGAGGTTGGTGTAAAGATGTGTCATGAGCTGCTGCGTGGCGGCCGGAGTCGCACCCATCATGTCCGTTCCACACCAGAAGAAGCAACAGTAACTACTGTTGCACACATAGTTACTGTTGCCAACAGTAAATATCAGTTTATTTTTTTCTTCTTCTTAGTTTTAAATTGTTATTTTAAAATTGGATTTTGTAAGATGACATTTTTCAATTTATGATTTTTAAAAAAATATATATATATGAAAAATATCATTAAAAATTATACTTGCTAATGTGCGCCGAGTCCGAGACCCGACCGGTGTTCTGCTGCTCGCAAAACACACTATTGCGTCCTAACCGTCGTAGAGAGATATGATGTAAATGTGATATAGTGGTACCCCAAATATCCTCATTATTGATGTAATATCTCTGTCACCTTCTTCCTAGCTCTGTATCATGTAAGAAATCGTTTGTCGATGCCTTCTATTTAATCTCATATTAACATGTATTTTTTTTTATTAATGTCGTGCATACTAACATACACATTAAAGTGTTACTTAATATTTCTATTTATTTTTTGGATGCATAGTTTTCTATCTATCTATATATTTATAGATTAAATGTTAATATCTATATGTTTACGTAGATATATATGTGTGAGTTAAGAAGCACTAAAATAAAGAGATCTATGAGTTTTATTTTACATTCTAAATATTATTTTATGGGGCAAGAAAACTTGCATAAGGAAGATAGAATTATCATGTTAGAGTATATTCTTTGTTGTAAAATAATCATGTTCAAGATCTTTAATAAATAACAGTTCATATGTATTATTTGTTACCCACATGTCCTCATTATTGCTGCACCATGCCTTCCATCTTCTTCGTGGCTTTATACATTTCATGTTCCTTATAGTGTTAAAATTGAAAATTGAAATCTATGAATATCATCGAAGAATATTGTTTATAAACCAATGACTTATGACATGGACAAATATATGATGTGGATTTGTTATTTGTTGAAGATATTTTTAATTCATTTTTATGTTGTACATGTAAGTAGTACTTTTAAGTGTTTATTTTTCTAATAATCTAATTAGAATGTCTTTAACTTGATAGAGATGGGTGATCATCATACTATCATGGAGCATACGAGTCAAGGTAAAATGAGGATTATAAAACTACGACTAATTTTAAATAAAATATCTTACCGTGCGATATACGAAGATTGGAAGATAGATTGATAAGGAGGATAAAGAAGATAACGATTGTAAATGAGCATAGTCGGTTGAAAAAAAAATGGAATATCCATTGCTATACAGGATGTTAAGGGACAAAGATATTTTCTAATACTTCATTATTCTTATAAATAATATCTTTTGTTTTTAATATTTAATAAATATTCACCGCACAAGTGTAGAACTATATTTTTTAATATTTTACTGATAATTTCTTATTCATCACTATATATATTTCTTATGAATGTTAAGATGTTCTTATAATATATGTTATTCTTCTTATAATACATTTAACAATATCTCTTCATATCCAATTATCTATCCAGCCATCCTGAAGAAAAGAATTCCTTGAGATTGCTAATAGCATTTACTATTTTCAACATATATTCATCTTCTGATTGGGTTCAGAGGATCCCTTTCCTCATAGTAAGTGTTATTAAATCCAAAAGTCATTGGTGTTTCCTTGATTTTTTTTTCTTCATTGATCTGCAATTCATTATGTTAAGTGCAAAATTGCTAGAAGTAAAATTTATTTTATTTTAAGTCCATTAACTTTCAAAGCAAGGCATTCACACAATACATTATGTTAAGTGCAAGAACATGCTTTATTCGAAAGAGGAGCATCCAGGATCTTTATTTTCTCCACTTCATATTGTTGCTTGGATCTCTATGTCTCACGTATTATAGGTGACAGATCAACTGTAATGTATGGCCATACTATCAATGAGATAGGACCCCATTCTGAAGGTTAAACACTAAATTGAACACTACATTAGAGCTCAAATAAATCTCTGTTTTGGGTTGTTACAGAATATACAGCTTTACTCTTGGTATACGTTATAGACAGCCCAAAGTTGTAATAGCATATTAAGTGATTTTGATTTCTAGAGTACTCTTTTTAGATTTTGATTTTTTTCTTAGAATATATAGATCTAAGTTGATATGAAAGCTTAGGCTTTTACAATTTTTTCCATGGTACTAGAGGCATTGTAGATTTGTAGAATAAAGAAACATAGGATGTTTGAAACAATGTATAATAGATCTGTGATGCAACTATTTTATTTCTTTGAGAGAGTTACCTAGACTGAATTGGATATTTGCTCAGTGTGTCCAATTCTTCCATATTTTTTAAGAGTTCAGTTTCCACTTAACTAGCTTTGTTATGTAATATTAAAATAGGTAAATATAGTTATAAAGATATTATAATTATTTTTTGTAGTGTACACAGAGATTATACTTTTAAAATCTTTTTTTTTGTAGTATGCCTTCACTTAAAACATAGTTCTACTCATCTAATTGATTGTTAGTTTCCAATTGACAACATAAATTTAGACATGCTTTGTCTAGATATGTTGAATTTTTGTATCATTTCATTGCAGATCCATCACTATATAGATATCTAATCATGTGTCCTGTAATCTCGATCACCGACTAAACATTGCCACATTTTAATCTCTGTCTCGCCCTCATTTCTTTCCTTCACTTGGACAATACTGATCCACAGTGATGGGTCTTGAATGACCCAATCTAATGAAAAAATAACGCAACAAAATTTCAAAGAACACTATCCAAGGAATCCAAGTGCAGTTAACTGATCATTCAGCAAATGTCACGAAGAGTTAGCAAATATCCTTACTTTCCAGTAAGAACTATAATTCAATACAGTGATGAGGTCACAATTAAAGATCACATTTTGACACACATAAATTGAACAACAGGCAGAATTGATCATTTCATCTTTTCAGCGATTAGCTCACAATTAAAAGTCCATGGCAGCCTGCCAAGCCTTTTACCTTAAACCAACCATCTTCTAAAATGTCAATTCTGTTCTTTGCTCCTGGGAATTAAGTGTTTGTTTTCCTGTACTCAAGGAAGGTTCTATTGTGTAATTGTTTTATTTATGTTTAAATATTTTAATTAGATTATTTAAATATAATTATATAGTTTTATAAATAATAATTTATATTTATTAATATATTTTATAATCAAACGCCGTGCATCGCACGGTTGTCCAACTAGTATATATCTAAATAAGAGTCTCTAACCCATCCTAACTCCATTGGCCACGAAATTAGACCTCTCCCTTACCCAATTAGATAAATAATAGTAAGAAAAATATGAGATAATTATGAAAATTCGAAATTAAATGAAAAGGAAAGAGTTTAAGGTGATTAAGGACTCTAATAAGCATTAAAACACCCCAAGTTTCATCTCATCCCACCCCAAATCGTGGCTGGAGCTTTGGAGACGAGTAGGAGGCGATCTAGAGGAAGAACTTGGAGAAGAAGGGGCTAGAGCTTGGCTTTTTTCTTCAGATTTTCGACTATAAACTAGGGTTTTCTTACTTCATGAAAAAGGTAGGCAATATCTCAAGCTAAAATCGTAAAATAATTACCCTAGGTAGCCTTTATGTACCTCTTCAAAAGCCCTATGGTTTTGTGGTATTTTGTTCACCCATTTGGGCGAATTTAATTCATGAATTCTTGCTGTTACCATGAACTAAGATCTTGTGTTTTCTATAATCCCCAATGTGTACTTGCTCTCATGCCTTGATAAAATTCTCAGATATACTACATCTTATTATCTTTCAAACTCCCCTAGTCTTGCTTGATTTCGATCTTCCATGAGGGAGAATTAAATCTTTGAATATCTATCAGACCTGTGCACTCGACCCTCCTTGTTTCCTTTTTAACCTCATGCAAACTTGACATCATTCCATGATAAAATTATCATAAATACTAATTCATGTTAGCTTTCAAACGTTGCTGGTTTCATAATTTTTCATCAAGTATACATCTCTAATTAATTCGTTGAACCCTAACAGCGCCTGTTTAGGTCACCGAAAAGTAACCCGATCAATGCATATCTAAACCTTGTCTATTTTCAAATTAATCATGCATGTTGATATATATACATGTCTACTTTCTTTTAAAACTGGTTTCGTACTTTTTGGATCACCGTGCTATTTTATATGGAATTTAGAACGTCCTTGTATCACAGAGGACTCGCCTTGGGAAAAAGGGACAAAAGACAATCTCACCTGTTATCGCGACGGCGCGATCCGCCGCGATATCAGTGAGGTCGCGCCGGCCGATAGCGTCACGTCAAGAACGCGTCGGCATAAGCCGCCGCGATTCACTCCGGACCAGGCCAGACCGGCCAGGCCCCGTGTCGCGCCCGACCTCCCCGTCGCGACTTGAAACGCGACGGGTAAGTCTACCGCGTTTTCATGAATCCGACCAGAATGAAAAATTGTGCATATGCCCTGTTGTTTAAGCTGTATACCCTTTAATTAGCCATGATTAAATCATGTTATAATTAATTCGACTTGGTGGATTAATAAATGACATTAATGGTATAAATTTAAAATGACGTTTGCACGACTTGTCATATCCTCAAGATTTCTTTACACTTACACACACAACATTATTAAATATCATTTGACCTTGATAAGTTATGCAATAATGTATTCGGTAAAATAGTGAAATAAATGACTAAATTATCCTATTATATTAAATACAATTGTCTTAGTTTTTACTCGCGTATTTTAAATACCGTTATCGTTTTCCCTCGGCCTTCGAGCACTCGAGGCACGACGGACCTGTTTTCTACACACTTTTCTCTTGACTTGGACCACCTCTCCACCGGGAATACTCTCGACTGGACTAGGGACTCCTTGTCAAGGCCTCCGTAAGTCTTCTTGGCTTTGGCGCACGTCCTTAGCCGACGAGCTGGTTGTACCTTTAAATCCCGTTACACTCTTAGGGATCAGTACGATCCAAACAGCCTTAGTGAGATCTCTCTTATCTTGTGATCACACCGGACCATCTGGCTCGTGTACGCGGCACGGCTAATGGGCGGATGTGACTTCTACCTGACTGCCGGTACCCGACCTGGTACTGTGCAACCGTTACTATCGTGGTTTATCGTTGTTTTACGATTATACCCCTATCTCGTCTACTATCATTGTACTCTCATCTGTTCACGTTCACTCTACTATCTCGTCTATTCATCTAGTACTCTCTTGAGACTCTTGAGCTGTTGTGGCTCCCATTACTTGTACTATACATGACTGTCTAGCGCCATAATATGGGTCTGGTGACCTACTGACTTGAATGCATAGTGTGCAGGGCACGGAGAGTGTCCGAGGGGCTCCAATCTAGTCCTGGGGGCAGAGAGCCACCCGAAAATACCTGCAGGGGCTATTGACGGTGTTCTGCATTGCACCGGTTCTGACTATCTCGACATTGGCTAGACATCTAATTGTTTTACTATTAGTCTGAGGAGTTTAGACATATTGTGCCAGTTCTGTGCTATTAGTGTGCTAGCACTGACTGTTATAACATTAGTCTGAGGAGTTCAGACATAATGTACTATCGTTAAACGGCTACTGTCCCAAAGTGACTATTATCATACTCGACTAGTGCACCGTTGTGCAACCATACACGCTATCTCTTTACATGCAATCTCGTTACACGCTATCTTGATATACAAGCTATCTCGTTACACGCCACCTTGATACAAGCTATCCTATTTCATGTCATGTTGATACACGCTATCTTGTTATACACTATCTTGTTACACGCTATCTCGTTATGTTGTCATCCTAATTTTGCAATACTCTTGAGAAATGTATTATCGTTTACTTGTTATTTTGTACTATTACTTTCTTGACTATACATGATCGTTCTCTCTAGCTAACCTGCGTTACAAGACATTAATCACTTAAAGCTTGCTTGTTTACACGAGATATTAAGTCCTACTGAGCGTTATCGCTCACCATTCGTTATTTGTTATTGTGTTTTCAGGTAAGTCAAGTGACGACCTTACATATAACAACGAGATTGGACTGGAGTGATGAGCGTCCTGAAGTCATAGCGATGGAATGTCCTTAGTACCTTAGAGTCTAGTTAGATATTTGCTTTAGATTTCTCATCCAATGTAATAATGTCATTGAGCCCTATGATTTGGCTCTGAATTAGTGGTTGTAATAGTTTAGAAGAAATATCAATAAAATGATGAGTTTTTAATTGCCATTATTGATCATTAGTTGCTCTGATATTTGTGAATGTATGCGCAATTTACGTTACCATACTCGTTGTTCATGCCTCCCCGATTTATTCCGCTGCTAAATTGGCGGGGCATGACAATTGGTATCAGAGCCTAGGATGTCCTTATTAGGATATTTTTGGTCTTAGGATGTTCTAGGTGAACTGCCCTGACATGTGTCTAAGTCAACTACCATACCTATGTGAGGATTGGGTAGAACCATAGTTAAGATCTAAATACATTTATCTATAGATATAAGTATCAACTTGGTAATACTTTAAGCACCCAAAAGTCTAAAAAGAAATAAATTAAGTATTATTGCTCGCAGGAGATTAGTGGAGATGATGGAATGAAATATTCAGAATAGAATTGGTAGCCGTATAATATCATATGAATTTGGGGACCAAATTCTATTTAAGTGAGGGAGGATGTAGTACCCCGAAAAATCTATTAATTAAAAATTATGGATAAATCGAAATTTTATCTATTAATAAATTCAATTAATTAAAATGGTACGCATCATTATTGCATGCGTATAAACCCCTATAAAATTTCGTAAAAATAATAGTCATACTTTAAATAATGTTCTCTAATGACCCATCATGAAATTTGGGCGTAGAAAAATCATTTGGACTTAGTTTAAGAATTTATGCGACTTATTAGCATAATTAAGGAATAAGTCGAAGAATCCATTATTTTATGATCCAAAGTGGATTATAAATTAAAATAAATATATGAGTAGACTTTAAATAATATGGGATGATAGTCCATTATGATATTTGGACCAAAGGACAATCTTGGCCCATAAATAAATTCTTTAATGAAAAGGATAAATAAAAACTCATTAAGTAAAGTAAGTACATGGGTTGTACAATTAAGCTCACATGAGTTATTAGGCCAAGAGTAAGAGCCCAAATGATGAAGGTTAGAAATATTGGCATGAATAATATTTAATTGAAATAAAAATATGAAATTACTTGAATAAGTGTGATAAATAGATTTACATAAGGATAAAGGGTGAAGAATTGGAATTAAATCAATACCCATTAAGTCAAATTAGTAATGGGTTTTACTAATGGTCCTAGCATAAAGTTTTGGGCCCAAATATGAAGAGTCCACCATGAGATGAGAGTTAAATAAATGAAATTCGTACCTAAAATATTAATAAATAGAAAATGGTTAAGATAATGAGTATTTTAACTCTTAATCATCTTAAAAAGAGTCCTAACCCTAGTCTAACCCAATATGACTCTATCCTAATCTAAAATTGGGATTTAGATGAGAGACAATTGGGTTAAATATAAGAGACCCAAATTAAATAGGGAAATTCGTAACTATATTATCTCTTAATTAAAAAGGGGTCATTCACTACAAAAAAATGAAGATATATAGACGGCTGGAAATCCAAGCCGTCTACATAAACTAGCATTTGTAGACGGCTTAATATAACCGTCTACGAATGTGCGATACCTAGACGGCTCGAATAAGCCGTCTACGTATCATACATTCGTAGACGGCTAATATTAGCCGTCTATGATTATATGTAGACAGCTTACCTTAGCTGTCTAGGTATGTATGTTACGTAGACGGTTTCATAAAGCCGTCTACGTATCATACATTCGTAGACGGCTACGGCAAGCCGTCTACGTACATATTTAAATTTAAATTATTCTATATATAATTATACTCATCAAATAATTATTCATAACTTAAGATTCAAATTTGAATGTAATAAGAATAATTATTTAAATGTAAATTATTTTATAAGATTCAAATATTCTTATAATCAACATTAGAAAAATGATTAATAAGAATAATTATTTAATATGTAGTTGATTATGAATACTATAGGAAAATTATACATTATAATGCTAACATTTTAAATTGATGGCTACACTCATAACATTAAACATATAAATATATAGATATATAGTTATATATGAAATACTATATATATAGATAAAAATATCTAAATATTTGCATTAATATATAATATCTATATTATATATAGATATTTATATAATATATATAGACATAAATATCTATGTTGGTATATATATATATTATATGTAAATATCTATGTATTTATCTACACGCATATATCTATATGTAAATATTACTAGATTTGTATATCTTTATTTATAAATGAATATTTAAAATAATACTTAATTTTTACATTTATATTAATACATTAAAATTAATATTCTGATATATATTTAATATTAATAGTTTTTATTTATGAATTTACATATTTTAATATTTTAAATTTCCCCCCTCCAAGGCGTTCCTGCTCTGTGCGCTCCCCTGTTACATACTAAATTTCCCCCCTCCCTCGGACTTCCTTGGGCGCCAAAGCACTTCAAATTTTCCGCCCAGGCGCCAAATCCCAAAGTTTTCCCCCTCGCCTTGCTTTCCTTCCCAGCTCCTTGGCGTGCGCAGCTACGTACTCTGCTCGCGCGTGCTGCAGAGGAGATCACCATGAAACGGACGGCGCTACTCCCCCGCGAGGAAGACGGCGCCGCCGAGGAGGCCGGCGGCCACGGGGGGCCGGAGCCTGGGAGGGTGTTCGAGCGCAAGACCTGCAACCGGACGTTCCCGACGTTCCAGGCGCTGGGCGGCCACCGCACGAGGCACAGGAAGCCGAAGGTACCCGGGGAAGGCAGGGGGGGGGGGGGGGGGGCTGCGCCAAGCCCATGGTGCACAAATGTTCGTCTGCGGCGTGGAGTTCGCCATCGGGCAGGCGCTGGGCGGGCACATGAGGCGGCACAAGGGCGAGGCCGAGGGCTCCTCCGCCGAGAGGACTAGACTCCCGCAGACCGATGGGCGCCATTGCTTCGACCTGAACCAGCCACCCGCCTGGGCGGCGATGGCGAGCTCCGGCGCGGGGGGGGGGGGGGGGGGGGGGGGGGGGGGGGGGGGGGTGGCGGGGTGGGCTTCGGTGCAGCACTTGGGCGGCAATGGCGAGCTCTGCGGGGGGGGGGGGGGGGAGGGGTGGCCGGGGTGGGCTTCGCAGCAGCACCTGGGCGGCGATGGCGAGCTCTGGCGGGGGGGGGGGGGGGTGGACGGAATTAAATTATTTTTTTTAAACCAAAAAAAATATATGTAGACGGCTATTACATCTGTCTACATATATTTTTTTGTAGACAGTTAGAATAGCCGTCTACATATATTACTTTTGTAGACGGTTTTATTTAGCCGTCTACGTATCGTTTGTAGATGGAACTTTCATAGACGGCGTTGTAGACGGCTATAAAGCCGTCTATAAAAACATTTATAGACGGTTTTCTTATCTTTGTAGACTGTTTTAAGCCGTCTACGTAAGCTCCTTTTCTAGTAGTGATTAAAGCACTAATATGACTCATATATATATCTAAATAAGAGTCTCTAACCCATCCTAACTCCATTGGCCACGAAATTAGGCCTCTCTCTTACCCAATTAGATAGATAATAGTAAGAAAAATATGAGATAATTATGAAAATTCGAAATTAAATGAAAAGGAAAGAGTTTAAGGTGATTAAGGACTCTAATAAGCATTAAAACTCCCAAAGTTTCATCTCATCCCACCCAAAATCGTGGCTGGAGCTTTGGAGACGAGTAGGAGGCGATCTAGAGGAAGAACTTGGAGAAGAAGGGGCTAGAGCTTGGCTTTCTTCTTCAGATTTTCGACTATAAACTAGGGTTTTCTTACTCCATGAAAAAGGTAGGCAATCTCTCAAGGTAAAATTGTTAAATAATACCCCAGGTAGCCTTCATGTACCTCTTCAAAAACCATATGGTTTCGTGGTATTTCGTTCACCCATTTGGGCGAATTTAATTCATGAATTCTTGCTGTTACCATGAACTGAGATCTTGTGTTTTCTATAATCCCCAACGTGTACTTGCTCTCATGCCTTGATAAAATTCTCAGATATACTACATCTTATTATCTTTCAAACGCCTCTGGTCTTGCTTGATTTCAATCTTCCATGAGGGAGAATTAAATCTTTGAATATCTATCAGACCTGTGCACTCGACCCTCCTTGTTTCCTTTTTAACCTCATGCAAACTTGACATCATTCCATGATAAAATTATCATAAATACTACTTCATGTTAGCTTTCAAACGTTTCTAGTTTCATAATTTTTCATCAAGTATACATCTCTAATTAATTCGTTGAACCCTAACTGTGCCTGTTTAGGTCACCGAAAAATAATTGATCAATGCATATCTAAACCTTGTCTATTTTCAAATTAATCGTGCATGTTGATATATATACATGTCTACTTTTGTTTAAAACTGGTTTCGTACTTTTTGGACCACCGTGCTATTTTATATGGAATTTAGAACGTCCCTTTATCACAGAGGACTCGCCCTGGGAAAAAGGGAAAAAAGGCAATCTCACATGTTATCGCGACGGCGCGATCCGCCGCGATATCAGTGAGGTTGTGCCGGCCGATAGCGTCGCGTCAAGAACGCGTCGGCATAAGCCGCCGTGATTCACTCCGAACCGTGCCAGACCGGCCAGGCCCCGTGTCGCGCCCGACCGCCCCGTCGCGACTTGAAACGCGACGGGTGAGTCTACCGCGTTTTCATGAATCCGACCAGAATGGAAAATTGTGCATATGCCCTGTTGTTTAAGCTGTATACCCTTTAATTAGCCATGATTAAATCATGTTATAATTAATTCGACTTGGTGGATTAATAAATGACATTAATGGTATAAATTTAAAATGACGTTTGCACGACTTGTCATATCCTCAAGATTTCTTTACACTTACACACACAACATTATTAAATATCATTTGACCTTGATAAGTTATGCAATAATGTATTCGGTAAAATAGTGAAATAATGACTAAATTATCCTATTATATTAAATACAATTGTCTTAGTTTTACTCGCATATTTTAAATACCGTTATTTTTCCTCGGCCTTCGAGCACTCGAGGCACGACGGACCTGTTTTCTACACACTTTTCTCTTGACTTGGACCACCTCTCCACCGGGAATACTCTCGACTGGACTAGGGACTCCTTGTCAAGGCCTCCGTAAGTCTTCTTGGCTTTGGCGCACGTCCTTAGCCGACGAGCTGGTTGTACCTTTAAATCTCGTTACACTCTTAGGGATCAGTACGATCCAAACAGCCTTAGTGAGATCTCTCTTATCTTGTGATCACGCCGGACCATCTGGCTCGTGTACGCGGCACGGCTAATGGCGGATGTGACTTCTACCAGACTGCCGGTACCCGACCTGGTGCTGTGCAACCGTTACTATCGTGTTTATCGTTGTTTTACGATTATACCCCTATCTCGTCTACTATCCTTGTACTCTCATTGTTCACGTTCACTCTACTATCTCGTCTATTCATCTAGTACTCTCTTGAGACTCTTGAGCTGTTGTGGCTCCCATTACTTGTACTATACATGACTGTCTAGCGCCATAATATGGGTCTGGTGACCTACTGACTTGAATGCATAGTGTGCAGGGCACGGAGAGTGTCCGAGGGGCTCCAATCTAGTCCTGGGGGCAGAGAGCCACCCGAAAATACCTGCAGGGGCTATTGACGGTGTTCTGCATTGCACCGGTTCTGACTATCTCGACATTGGCTAGACATCTAATTGTTTTACTATTAGTCTGAGGAGTTTAGACATATTGTGCCAGTTCTGTGCTATTAGTGTGCTAGCACTGACTGTTATAACATTAGTCTGAGGAGTTCAGACATAATGTACCATCATTAAACGGCTACTGTCCCAAAGTGACTATTGTCGTACTCGACTAGTGCACCGTTGTGCAACCATACACGCTATCTCTTTACATGCAATCTCGTTACACGCTATCTTGATATACAAGCTATCTTGTTACACGCCACCTTGATACAAGCTATCCTATTTCATGTCATGTTGATACACGCTATCTTGTTATACACTATCTTGTTACACGCTATCTCGTTATGTGTCATCCTAATTTGCAATACTCTTGAGAAATGTATTATCGTTTACTTGTTATTTTGTACTATTACTTTCTTACTATACATGATCGTTCTCTCTAGCTAACCTGCGTTACAAGACATTAATCACTTAAAGCTTGCTTGTTTACACGAGATATTAAGTCCTACTGAGCGTTATCGCTCACCCTTCGTTATTTGTTATTGTGTTTTTAGATAAGTCAAGTGACGACCTTACATATAACAACGGGATTGGACTGGAGTGATGAGCGTCCTGAAGTCATAGCGATGGAATGTCCTTAGTACCTTAGAGTCTAGTTAGATATTTGCTTTAGATTTCTCATCCAATGTAATAATGTCATTGAGCCTATGATTTGGCTCTGAATTAGTGGTTGTAATAGTTTAGAAAAATATCAATAAAATGATGAGTTTTTAATTGCCATTATTGATCATTAGTTGCTCTGATATTTGCGAATGTATGCGCAATTTACGTTACCATACTCGTTGTTCATACCTCCCCGATTTATTCCGCTGCTAAATTGGCGGGGCAAGACATCTACAACCACTTCACCTCCGTGGCACATCCTCAGGCCAACGGTCTGGTCGAAAATGCCAACCGTACGTTGTTGCACGGAATCTGCACGAGAGTAGAAGTTGCTGGTAGTTCGTGGATTGATGAGATCCCTAATGTGTTGTGGTGCCACCGAACAACTGCTCGGGTAGCCACTGGGGAGACCCCTTTCCATTTGGCCTATGGCATAGAGGCCGTTGTACCTTTGGAAGTGGCTCTCCCCACTCTCCAGACAATTCACTTCGACGAGGCCGCCAATAATCGCGCGCTCAGGGAAAACCTAGACATGCTTGGCGAACGTCAGAGTGACGCCAACATCAGACTAGTTTCCTACCAACAGCAACTTGCACAATATTACAACTCCCGAGTTTGGGAAAGACGCTTCTTCGAAGGGGACCTTGTTCTTCGCCGTTGCTCGGCATCGGATCCCCGAAGGGCAGCCGGTAAGCTCGCCCCCAAATGGGAAGGACCTTATCAGGTCAACCAGGTTCTTGGAAAAGGCTCTTATAAGCTAACTACTCCTAGTGGCGGAGCCATACCCAGAACCTGGCATGTATCCAACTTGAAGGCTTACTATCTACAAAAGAATTCTGTTTGGTATCCTACTTCTCTCCTACCAGTTCTTTTGGCCGGCTAGAGACGAAGTCCAAAACATCCTTATCTCAATATCTTTAGTTCACAAGGATGCAACGACATCTCCTAGTATGAAGATGTTCCGCAAGCACCCCAGGCTAGAACACCCGCAGTTCATAACAACCTGTGCGGTAATTGCGAACACTTATAAACGACCAACGAATACCGGTTTGAACAGAATACTTGCAAGGTAAGGAGATAGAAAAAGTGAAGCCATTTTTTGAAAAAAAAAGAAAGAGGAGATCTATTCAGATTTTGTACAAAATCTCGCATTGGCCAAGCTGCCAAACAAAAAGGGAAGGATATTCAAGGGACCTGCCTGGAGGTACCGGTGCCATCGTCTACAGGAGGCATTCGCCCTAACTGGAACTGGGCAAAGTGCACTCCATCCAAACACGCGTCCTGGGTACGACGCCGACACTCCCTTACAGCAGCCTCGAAGGCTTCTCGGGCACGCTCTGTCTAAGCAAGCTTTTCCCCGAGCTCCTTTCCGGCTTCGAGGCCCACCTTGTAACAACGGGCCCCGAACTGCTCCAAGTCCTTTTTGAAGTCAGAACCTTCTTTGTACTCCGCCACTCCTTGGGCCCTGGATTCAGCTAACACCTTCGCGATTGCCTCCTTTTCGGCTTGGGCGACGATCAGGTTTAGCTCGGACGCTTGGAGGGCATCTTGGAGGCTTTTCACCTCCCTTAGCAGCTCGGCCTCGCGAGCCCGGTGCTTGGTGACCAGATCGTCGCAGAAGGTCGTTTCCGCCTCCCACATCTGCCTCTGCCCCTGGGCGTGCATAGCCAACTTCTTTAGCACACCCAGGGAATTCATAACTCTGTTAACCAGCGCCCCCACATCGGCGTCGTCGGCATCATCGTGCTCGTTAAGGCGCTCTGGATGATATATTCCGTTGGAGTGCTCGGTGGACACAACTAGACTGAGGGACTGGCAGCGCGCCATCCGTTCCAGGTAAGACGCGGTGGGACTTGGAGGAAGTAGTCTTGAAACATTTTCTCCTAGACGACCGAGTGCCGCCTTCAGCATTGCCTTCGAGGGGAGCTCAGATGACCTTCCCCTCTGCACTTCGGTAAGCGGCCTCTGGTCCTCCTCGGAGTCAGCATGTTCCTCGGTGGTCCCGCCTGCTGGTGCTTCGGAAGGCCCTGCTTCACCAGCAGCTTCAGTAGCCATTTCCTGGCCCTCTGTTGCTTGGGCCATCTCACGAACCTCTCCCACTCTGGCGTGAGAAATCTCCTGGGTCCCCTCAGGAACCGAAGTAACTGTTTGAGCCTTTGCTGTTACAATTACTTCGTTGGGGGGTAGGGGGCCTTCAAGCAGGGCTCCTCCCGCGGTGGTCTCTTCGGCCCCGGACGCAGCTACCACTTCGGGGACGTTCTCCTCAGGCACCTCGAGACGTGGAGAAGTCCCCTCCCCCACGACGGAGGTCTCTTCATTACCTTCGCCCCTTTGAGCAAAGGTCTCTGCAGCGTCGCCAGCAGCATCCTGCTTGGCGCCTCCGGTGCTCGATGCCGTTGTACGAGCAACTTCCTCTTTGCGGCCCTCGTTGGGGCTCGGCGGCGCAGGCACTTCCTCCTGCTCCTTAGCAGAGCTCTCTGACCCGTCGCTTAGCACAACGATCCCGAGCTCGGTCGCCATTTTCTGGGCGACCTCAGGGCGGACCACGGGGGGCATCCGCGGTGCTTCCTGTTCGGCCGACCCAGCAGCCTTGCGCTTCTTCCGCAGTAGCAACTACGCCTCGTCAGCCTCTTCGTCAGTCCCCTCCATGCTATGTTGAGGGGCAGCACGAACCTTTTCTTCTTCTTCCGAGCTCGGAGCTGGTCTGCGGCCTCCGCGCCCTCGTCGAGCAGCATCGACCTCTTCTTCATAGTGGCGGAAGGCTGACTCGCCCCTTCGCCCTCCTCGAATGAAGGCCGTGCTTCTGCTGAAACCACCTTGATGGTGGCCTTCTTCTTCAAACGAATTTTTTCGGCCCCTTCTCAGGGACCCGTGTGCTTTCCGGGCGACCCTTGGCTGGTGAAGGCGCCACCAAAGCGGTCGTTACCGCAGTACCAACCCTCACAGTAGAGGGGACCCAGATCACTGCGGCGACGTCATCACCCTTGTACACCATGTGAGCCATGACAGGGATCTGTTCGGAGAAATCCTCGTTCGCCTCCTGATCTCTCCCAGCTTCCAACTCTGCAGCGGCTGCAAAAAAGGGCAAAGTTGTTAGAAACAGTTACTGAACTGGCGCGCAACAAAGCAAGTTTGAGCACTTACTCCATGGTTTGCTCAGACCATGCTAAACAAGCGAAAACTCTGTCAAGTAGCCTTCTCCATTCCTCACGCCGGCTCGGAGCAGGCTATCTGAGGCCCTCGCCTTATCTTGAATCAGCTTGGGGAAGCTTGTCCTTCTGCGTTGATCGGATGACGGTGGGGAACCCCCACTCTACACCGTCCCGGCACCGGACAAAGAACAGCCTATCCATCCAACCCTTGTTGTTGGAATATTTGCCGGATAGCTGTATGTGCATCCTGTCCGTTCGGTGCTTTGCGTAGTAGACATCCGCCCCCAACGACCGCAATGCAGAAAGCTTAAAATGTGCTCGGAACACATCCGCCGAGCCTCGAATCTGCTTGATTCTACAAATGATGCCGAAGATGTAGATATATCTCCACGTATTTGGCATCAATTGGATCGGTGAAACTCCCCACTGGTTTAATAGCGCCTTCGCCACCTTCGGCAACGGCAGCCTGAGTCCTGCTTCCATATGGTCCACGGAGAGGGGAAGGCAACCTGGTTTGTTCACCAGGTACGACTCTCCTTCATTCGCGTCGATGATCTCATATTCATCGCTGATGCGAAAGCGCTCTCGGAGCCCGCTGTAGTGGCAGCATGACGGCCCGCGAGCCGCAGCCACGATGACTCCACTCGCTCCGATGACCATAACCACCTTCCCCTTGCTTGCCATCGCCGTAAGTTGCAGAAGGGAACAACGAACAGAAGAAGGCGCGAGGAAGAAGACGACTGAGAGCTTGAGGGGGGGCACGAAGGTTCTGGAATCAGGAAACTCTGAGAGATTTCGAAGGCGTGGCTTCCGCCTTCGCCCCTCTCCTCCCTTATAAGGAAGGAGGGGCGCGAAATTCGAAGCGGGCCAGAAGCGACGTTTCCCCCCGCTCCAAGTCGCTCCTTGGGTGCATCGCTGGTGACCGTTCGAATGGAGCGCACGGCGTCCATGGCTCGACACGACCCCCACACTCATCATAAAAGCACTGTGTTCGAGGGAAACCCCCAAACCATGCCGCCATGTAGCCATTCGGATCTCCGAGGACGATACCGCATTTAATACGGAGATGACGTCCATGCAAGTCGCCGCTCTCAACCGCTCCGGTTCTCGAACCACTTGAGAGCGTGGGGGGGCAAGTGTGGTGGCCGTTTCTGGCCACCATTGTACGCTGGGCCCATCATGGCCCAGCCTAATTCAGAAGGCAGACGTGGCCCTCTCACAAAGCGCCACGACTTTTCAAAAACAACTTCGAGGTCCCGAGCTCGGTCCCTGCATTCGAGTACCAGTGGGACCCAAGAGCCGCCTCCGGGTACCTCATAGCCTGTTCGGTCAAAGGCCCTTCCTTCCGAGCAGGGTCTGCTCGGCTTGAGCTGAAAACCCCTTCAGAACAGACAACACTTCCTTGCATCAGGCATCTGGCAGCAAGCCATGCCTTCGAGCACCAGGTGCCGAGCAGCGGGCTCGACTACCGAACAGCAAGTCTGGCTCACCAAGCAGGCTACCTGCTCGGTACCTTCCTCCCAGGAGAACCCAAGAGGCCCTTCATCCCCTTGCGGCAGTTATAGCGGCTACACCACGCCGCGCCCCACGATCAAGTGGCGCATTAACTGCAGAGCACCTCAACGTGTAACTCCCCCACTAAGGACGCCAACGGGCACGCAGTCATGCCCCGCCAATTTAGCAGCGGATAAATCGGGGAGGCATGAACAACGAGTATGGTAATGTAAATTGCGCATACATTCGCAAATATCAGAGCAACTAATGAACAATAATTGCAATAAACTCATCATTTTATTGATAATTCATCTAAACTATTACAACCACTAATTCAGAGCCAAAACATAGGGCTCAATGACATTATTACATTGGATAAGAAATCTAAAGCAAATATCTAACTAGACTCTAAGGTACTAAGGTCATTCCATCGCTATGACTTAAGAACTCTATCACTTCAGTCCAATCCCGTTGTTGGGTGTATGGTCATTCCTTGACTTACCTGAAAACACAATAACAAATAACGAAGGGTGAGCGATAACGCTCAGTAGGACTTAATATCTCGTGTAAACAAGCATGCTTTAAGTGATTAATGTCTTGTAAACGCAAGTTAACTAGAGAGAACGATCATGTATAGTTGAGAGAGTAATAGTACAAGATAACAAGTGAACGATAATACATTTCTCAAGAGTATTGAAAAACTAGGATGACAACATAACGAGATAGCGTGTAACAAGATAGTGTATAACAAGATAGCGTGTATCAAAATAACATGTAATAGGATAGCTTGTATCAAGGTGGCGTGTAACGAGATAGCTTGTATATCAAGATAGCGTGTAACGAGATTGCATGTAAGAAATAGCTGTATGGTTGCACAACGGTGCACTAGTCGAGTACGACAATAGTCACTTTGGGACAGTAGTCGTTTAACGATAGTACATTTCGTCTGAACTCCTCAGACTAATGTTAATCAGTCAGTGCTAGCACACTAATAGCACAGAACTGGCACATATGTCTGAACTCCTCAGACTAATAGTAAAACAATTCAATGTCTAGCCAATGTCGAGATAGTCAGAACCGGTGCAATGCATAACACCGTCATAGCCCCTGCAGGTATTTTCGGGTGGCTCTCTGCCCCCAGGACTAGATTTGAGCCCCTCGGACACTCTCCGTGCCCTGCACACTATGCATTCAAGTCAGGAGGGTCACCGGACGCTAGACAGTCATGTATAGTACAAGCAATGGGAGCCGCAACAGCTCAAGAGTCTCAAGAGAGTACTAGATGAATAGACGAGATAGTAGAGTGAACGTGAATAGATGAGAGTACAAGGATAGTAGATGAGATAGGGGTATAATCGTAAAACAACGATAAACCACGATAGTAACTGTTGCACAGCACCAGGTCGGGTACCGGCAGTCTGGTAGAAGTCACATCCGCCCATTAGCCGTGTCGCGTACACGAGCCAGATGGTCCGGCGTGATCACAAGATAAGAGAGATCTCACTAAGGCTGTTTGGATCGTACTGATCCCTAAGAGTGTAACGGGATTTAAAGGTACAACCAGCTCGTCGGCTAAGGACGTGCGCCAAAGTCAAGAAGACTTATGGAGGCCTTGTCAAGGAGTCCCTAGTCCAGTTGAGAGTATTCCCGGTGGAGAGGTGGTCCATGTCAAGAGAAAGTGTGTAACGAAACGTTGTCCGTCTTGCCTCGTGTGCTCGAAGACAGAGGGACGCGATAACGGTGTACAAATCACGCGAGTAAAACGAAGACATGTGTCATTTAAATAATAGAGAAATTAGGTAATTAATTTCATAATTACCAGATACATTATTGAGTAATTTAATAGAGTCAAATGGCAATAAACAATGTTTAGTGTGCAAGTGTAAAGAAATCATGATAATAGAATAAGTCGTGCTCACGGCTTTTAAATAATAAGAGTCATTTAATATTTTCCAATAAAAATATTCAGATCATTTATTAAGCTAACAGTACATGGTTTAACTTGTACAAGGATTAGATGGCATTTAAAGCAGGGATATAAGAGCAATTAAAGGTTCTGGCGAAATTTCAAGAATGCGACGGGGGTGACCGTCGCGATCACGTCACGACGGGGCACATGGGCGCGTCAAATTGCTAACGCGGCAGGAGTTCCCGTCGCGGTCCAGGTCGCGACGGGGCGGCCTGGCGCACGGGCGAACGGCCTGGTCTGGCCCGGTTCGGGGTTGAGAATGCGGCGGTACAGGCAGCCGCATTATGAACGCGTCGCCTTAGCCGGCCGCGACCTCCCCGTATCGCGACGGGTCGCGCGTCGCGATAACAGGGATGTCCGGCTTTTTTCTATTTTTCTCTGGGTGGACCCCTCTTGACACAGGGTCATTCTAAATCAGTATAAAATCGCATGGTAATCCAAACAGCAAGAAATAGTTTTAAACAAAAGTAGACATGTATATCTATCAACATGCACGATTAATTTGAAAATAGACAAGGTTTAGATATGTATTGATCATGTTACTTTTCGGTGACCTAAACAGGCGCAGTCAGGGTTCAATGAATTAATTAGAGATGTATACATGATGAAAAATTATGAAACAGTGGCGTTTGAAAGCTAACATGTAGTAATATTTATGATAATTTTATCATGGAATGATGTCAAGTTTGCATGAGGTTAAAAAGGAAACAAGGAGGGTCGAGTGCACAGGTCTGATAGATATTCAAAGATTAATTCTCCCTCATGGAAGATCGAAATCAAGCAAGACCAGGGGTGTTTGAAAGATAAAGATGTAGTATATCTGAGAATTTTAACAAGACATGAGAGCAAGTACACGTTGGGGATTATAGAAAACACAAGATCTTAGTTCATGGTAACAGCAAGAATTCATGAATTAAATTCGCCCAAATGCATGAGCGGAATGCAACGAAACCATAGGGCTTTTGAAGAGGTACATGATGGCTACCTAGGGTAATTATTTCACGATTTTAGCTTGAGAGATTGCCTACGTTTTTCGTGGAGTAAGAAAGCCCTAGTTTGGATGACGAAATTATGAAAACCCTTCTTGCTCCAAGCCTTCTCTTCCTTGCTCCTTGGTCCAAATCTTCTCCTCTTCCTCTCCAAAAGTCTTAGCACGAAATGTGGGGTGCTAGGGTCAATGGGGGGTATTTTGATGGTTTGTAGAGTTCTAAATCACCTAAAACTCTTTCCTCCTCATTTAATTACGAATTTCCATAATTATCACATATTTTTCTTGCTATATCTATCTAATTGGGTAAGAGAGAGGTCTAATTTCGTGGGTAATGGTTTAGGATAGGATTAGGACTCTTATTATATATATGAGTCATATTAGTGCTTTAATGACCCCTTTTTAATTAAGAGATAATATAGTTACGAATTTTTCCTATTTAATTTGGGTCTCTTATATTTAACCCAATTGTCTCTCATCTAAATCCCAATTTTAGATTAGGATAGAGTCCTATTAGGTTAGACTAGGTTAGGACTCTTTTTAAGATGAGTAAGAGTTAAAATAGTCATTATCTTAACCCTTTTCTATTTATTATATATTTAGGTACGAATTTAGCTTAATTAACTCCCATCTCATGATGGGATCTTCATGTTTGGGCCCAACAATTTATGCTAGGACCATTAGTAAAACCCATTACTAATTTGACTTAATGGGTATTGATTTAATTCCAATTATTCACCCTTTATCCTTATGTAAATCTATTTATCACACTTATTCAAGTAATTTCATATTTTTATTTCAATTAAATATTATTCATGCCAATATTTCTAACCTTCATCATTTGGGCTCTTACTCTTGGCCCATAACTCATGTGAGCTTAATTGTACAACCCATGTACTTACTTTACTTAATGGATTTTTATTTATCCTTTTCATTAAAGAATTTATTTATGGGCCAAGATTGTCCATTGGTCCAAATATCATAATGGACTATCATCCCATATTATTTAAAGTCTAATCATATATTTATTTTTTATAATCCACTTTGGATCATAAAATAATAGATTCCTCGACTTATTCCTTAATTATGTAATAAGTCGCATAAATTCTTAAACTAAGTCCAAATGATTTTTCTACGCCCAAATTTCATGATGGTTATTAGAGAACATTATTTAAAGTATGACTATTATTTTTACGAAATTTTTATAGGGGTTTATACGCATGCAATAATGATGCGTACCATTTTAATTAATTGAATTTATCAATAGATAAAATTTCTATTTATCTATAATTTTTAATTAATAGATTTTCCGGGGTACTACATCCTCCCCCACTTAAATAGAATTTGGTCCCCAAATTCATATGATATTATACGACTACCAATTCTATTCTGAATATCTCATTCCATCATCTCCCCTAATTAGGTTTGCTGTCGAGAAAATAATATGAACTTCAAACTATGGGTTTAGTGATGGTACCTTGTCTACCTTTATCTTTGGTGTGGAGTTTGGTTCTCCTTTGTCGGGCAATCGATGACTCGATGTTGTTGACTTCCACAATGCAAACATCTGCCCAGTTTCTTCCAACAGTTTTCAATCTGATGCCCTGGCTTTTTACAAAATTTACAGAATTCTTTCCGCTTTGCTTCCCTTTCATTCTCTTGCTATCTACTATATTTCTTCCTTTATTATCATTGGAATGGATATCACGTTCCCTTTTCAACGCTTTCTTCTTATGGATCTTTTCAAGAAGTCCCATGGTGTCCTCTACTATTTGAGCTCTCGATACCATGTCCGAATATACTACAAGGTCTAGCGGAGCCAACTTTTCCCAGAACACAGGTCTCAATCCTTCTAAGAATCTCTTTGCCTTCATCTTTTCCGTACTCACCAAATGTGGTGCATATTGTGCTAGTCTTTCAAATTGTGCTTCATATTTTGCTATAGACATCATTCGTTGTTTTAAATTGGCGAATTCATTTGTTTTCTTCTCACGAATCCTTTCGGAAAATATTTGGTGTTGAAGAGTTCTAAAAATTCATCCCACTCTATGTTGATGTTTGTTAGTTGTCGACTGACAGCTTCCCACCAAGCTCTAGCATCGCGATCCAATTGGAAGGTTGCCAGAAGGACTTTCTCCTGTTCTGAACATTGCATAACTCTAAAGATCCGTTCCATCGTCTTCACCCAATTTTCGGCATCATCGGGATCCGGAGTTCCATTAAACCTAGGAGGATTCATTTGTTGGAAATTCTCGTATAAATCTCCTGCCCCATTCCTTGCTCCTGCTTGAATCACATTGTTAAGGGCTTGAGTTAACCCTTGTACGGTGCTTTGCAAGTCCCGCAATTGTCCATGCTCACCAGCCATCTCCACTAATCTCCTGCGAGCAATAACTTTTTATTTATTTCTTTTTAGATTTTGGGTGCTAAAGTATTACCATGTTGATACATATATATATATAGATAAATGTATTCAAATCTTAACCATGGTTCTACCCAATTCTCACATAGGTATGGTGGTTGACTTAGACATGTGTCAGGCAGTTCACCTGGAACATCCTAAACTTAAATTATCTAATTAAGGACATCCTAGGCTCTGATACCAACTGTCATGCCCCGCCAATTTAGCAGCGGAATAAATCGGGGAGGCATGAACAACGAGTATGGTAATGTAAATTGCGCATACATTCGCAAATATCAGAGCAACTAATGAACAATAATTGCAATAAAACTCATCATTTTATTGATAATTCATCTAAACTATTACAACCACTATTCAGAGCCAAAACATAGGGCTCAATGACATTATTACATTGGATAAGAAATCTAAAGCAAATATCTAACTAGACTCTAAGGTACTAAGGTCATTCCATCGCTATGACTTCAAACACTCATCACTCCAGTCCAATCCCGTTGTTGGGTGTATGTTATTCCTTGACTTACCTGAAAACACAATAACAAATAACGAAGGGTGAGAGATAACGCTCAGTAGGACTTAATATCTCGTGTAAACAAGCATGCTTTAAGTGATTAATGTCTTGTAAACGCAGGTTAACTAGAGAGAACGATCATGTATAGTTGAGAGAGTAATAGTACAAGATAACAAGTGAACGATAATACATTTCTCAAGAGTATTGCAAAATAGGATGACAACATAACGAGATAGCGTGTAACAAGATAGTGTATAACAAGATAGCGTGTATCAAAATGACATGTAATAGGATAGCTTGTATCAAGGTGGCGTGTAACGAGATAGCTTGTATATCAAGATAGCGTGTAACGAGATTGCATGTAAAGAGATAGCATGTATGGTTGCACAACGGTGCACTAGTCGAGTACGACAATAGTCACTTTGGGACAGTAGCCGTTTAACGATAGTACATTTCGTCTGAACTCCTCAGACTAATGTTAATCAGTCAGTGCTAGCACACTAATAGCACAGAACTGGCACAATATGTCTGAACTCCTCAGACTAATAGTAAAACAATTCATGTCTAGCCAATGTCGAGATAGTCAGAACCGGTGCAATGCATAACACCGTCAATAGCCCCTGCAGGTATTTTCGGGTGGCTCTCTGCCCCCAGGACTAGATTTGAGCCCCTCGGACACTCTCCGTGCCCTGCACACTATGCATTCAAGTCAGTAGGGTCACCGACCCATATTATGGCGCTAGACAGTCATGTATAGTAAGCAATGGGAGCCGCAACAGCTCAAGAGTCTCAAGAGAGTACTAGATGAATAGACGAGATAGTAGAGTGAACGTGAATAGATGAAGTACAAGGATAGTAGATGAGATAGGGGTATAATCATAAAACAACGATAAACCACGATAGTAACGGTTGCACAGCACCAGGTCGGGTACCGGCAGTCTGGTAGAAGTCACATCCGCCCATTAGCCGTGTCGCGTACACGAGCCAGATGGTCCGGCGTGATCACAAGATAAGAGAGATCTCACTAAGGCTGTTTGGATCGTACTGATCCCTAAGAGTGTAACGGGATTTAAAGGTACAACCAGCTCGTCGGCTAAGGACGTGCGCCAAAGCCAAGAAGACTTACAGAGGCCTTGTCAAGGAGTCCCTAGTCCAGTCGAGAGTATTCCCGGTGGAGAGGTGGTCCATGTCAAGAGAAAGTGTGTAACGAAACGTTGTCCGTCTTGCCTCGTGTGCTCGAAACAGAGGGACGCGATAACGATGTACAAATCACGCGAGTAAAACGAAGACATGTGTCATTTAAATAATAGGGAAATTAGGTAATTAATTTCACTTAATTACCAGATACATTATTGAGTAATTTAATAGAGTCAAATGGCAATAAACAATGTTTAGTGTGCAAGTGTAAAGAAATCATGATAATAGAATAAGTCGTGCTCACGGCTTTTAAATTAATAAGAGTCATTTAAATATTTATCCAATAAAAATATTCAGATCATTTATTAAGCTTAACAGTACATGGTTTAACTTGTACAATGATTAAATGACATTTAAAGCAGGGATATAAGAGCAATTAAAGGTTATGGCCGAAATTTCAAGAATGCGACGGGGGTGACCGTCGCGATCACGTCACGACGGGGCATATGGGCGCGTCAAACTGCTAACGCGGCGGGAGTTCCCGTCGCGGTCCAGGTCGCGACGGGGCGGCCTGGAGCGACGGGCGAACCGGCCTGGTCTGGCCCGTTCGTGGCTTGAGAATGCGGCGGTACAGGCAGCCGCGTTATGAACGCGTCGCCTTAGCCGGCCGCGACCTCCCCGTATCGCGACGGTCGCGCCGCCGCGATAACAGGGATGTCCGCTTTTTTCTATTTTTCTCTGGGTGGACCCCTCTTGACACAGGGTCATTCTAAAATCAGTATAAAATGCACGGTGATCCAAAAAGCAAGAAACTAGTTTTAAACGAAATTAGACATGTATATCTATCAACATGCACGATTAATTTGAAAATAGACAAGGGTTAGATATGCATTGATCAGGTTACTTTTCGGTGACCTAAACAGGCGCAGTCAGGGTTCAATGAATTAATTAGAGATGTATACATGATGAAAAATTATGAAACCAACGGCGTTTGAAAGCTAACATGTAGTAATATTTATGATAATGTTATCATAGAATGATGTCAAGTTTGCACGAGGTTAAAAAGGAAACAAGGAGGGTCGAGTGCACAGGTCTGATAGATATTCAAAGATTTAATTCTCCCTCATGGAAGATCGAAATCAAGCAAGACCAGGAGCGTTTGAAAGAAATAAGATGTAGTATATCTGAGAATTTTATTAGACATGCAGTACAAACACTTGGGGATTATAGAAAACACAAGATCTCAGTTCATGGTAACAGCAAGAATTCATGAATTAAATTCGCCCAAATGCTGAGCGGAATGCAACGAAACCATAGGGCTTTTGAAGAGGTACATGAAGGCTACCTAGGGTAATTATTTCACGATTTTAGCTTGAGAGATTGCCTACCTTTTTCGTGGAGTAAGAAAGCCCTAGTTTGGATGACGAAATTATGAAAACCCTTCTTGCTCCAAGCCTTCTCTTTCCTTGCTCCTTGGTCCAAATCTTCTCCTCTTCCTCTCCAAAAGTCTTAGCACGAAATTGTGGGGTGCTAGGGTCAAATGGGGGTGTTTGATGGCTTGTAGAGTTCTAAATCACCTAAACTCTTTCCTCCTCATTTAATTACGAATTTCCATAATTATCACATATTTTTCTTACTATATCTATCTAATTGGGTAAGAGAGAGGTCTAATTTCGTGGGTAATAGTTTAGGAGGATTAGGACTCTTATTTAATATATATGAGTCATATTAGTGCTTTAATGACCCCTTTTTAATTAAGAGATATTATAGTTACGAATTTTCCTATTTAATTGGGTCTCTTATATTTAACCCAATTGTCTCTCATCTAAATCCCAATTTTAGATTAGGATAGAGTCCTATTAGGTTAGACTAGGGTTAACTCTTTTTAAGATAAGTAAGAGTTAAAATAGTCATTATCTTAACCCTTTTCTATTTATTACTATTTTTATGTACGATTTAGCCTAATTACTTCCCATCTCATGATGAGATCTTCATGTTTGGGCCCAACAATTTATGCTAGAACCATTAGTAAAACCCATTACTAATTAGTTAATGAGTATTGATTTAATTCCAATTATTCACCATTTATCCTTATGTAAATCTATTTATCACACTTATTCAAGTAATTTCATATTTTTATTTCATTTAAATATTATTCATGCCAATATTTCTAACCTTCATCATTTGGGCTCTTACTCTTGGCCCAATAACTCATGTGAGCTTAATTGTACAACCCATGTACTTACTTTACTTAATGAGTTTTTATTTATCCTTTTCATTAAAGAATTTATTTATGGGCCAAGATTGTCCATTGGTTCAAATATCATAATGGACTATCATCCTATATTATTAAAGTCTAATCATATATTTATTTTAATTTATAATCTACTTTGGATCATAAAATAATAGATTCCTCGACTTATTCCTTAATTATGCTAATAAGTCGCATAAATTCTTAAACTAAGTCCAATGATTTTTCTACGCCCAAATTTCATGATGGGTCATTAGAGAACATTATTTAAAGTATGACTATTATTTTTACGAAATTTTTATAGGGGTTTATACGCATGCAATAATGATGCATACCATTTTAATTAATTGAATTTATTAATAGATAAAATTTCTATTTATCTATAATTTTTAATTAATTGATTTTTCGGGGTACTGCACACGCCCTTTGCGACATTGATCAGGGACGTTCCATCCCTCTCCCTCAGCACTTCTGCCTATAAAAGGCATTGGTAAGCCTCCATGCAGAGGTACGCAATCTAAGGCACACCTCTCTCCCGCAATACTGAACCTTCTTCTTCCAAGCCTTTGAATCCATCGCTAACTTATGCATCGGAGGGTTCTCCCCGGTTCTTCAACTGAGCCCCCCTGATCCACTTCTGATTTTGCAGGCATTCGTCTGCTACCGGCGTCCTTCTTCCCTTCTTCCAAGTGTAGGCCCGCGTGGCTCCGGCCCAAGTAGGAAATCACCTCCACAACATGTAAAATATTTTAATAAGGAAATTTTTTTCTATTGAATAACTTTTTAATGAAAATCTTAAGTATCTGTTTGATTGTCAAGTAAATAATTTTCCTTCAAACATTTTCTAACATTTGTTTGCTCGTCGTCATTCTCGCAGGATGCGAGGAAGGTGGCCGTGCTACCTCTGTACGGAAGTGGGTACGGCCGTAGGCCAGTACCCCCAGAGCCCACCATCCCATCCCTGCGCAGCATCTCCGTCTACCCCGAGTGCGCTCGCGCCCACCACCTCCGCCTTTGCCTAGATTGTGCCCACGAGAGGTCCCACGGCTACACCTGCCCCTCCACATCTTCCCACACCTCCTTCGCCACCTCCTTCTCCTTATCGGCCTCCCCCGATGCCCCAGACCCCGTCAACGATGAAGCGGCGCTCTGTCGTTCCATATCCGCGGTGCGGAGCCATTGCCCCCTGGCATGGTTCGACGAGGCGGCTAGCGCCGAGCCAACCCGATCGCAGGGGGGCGGCAAGGGGTGGTCTTGGCTCTGGTTGTTGGGACATATTCTAGCACCCCCCTCGCCCGGAACATGAAGGCGGCACAGTCAGGGGCGGCGTCGCTGAACCACCAGTCGTGCACGTCCCACATCATGTCCACCGCCACCCCGTCCACGAAGATGGTCTGATTCCCCTGGAAGTTCCACCGGAGCCGCCTCACATGGACGACCTTCTTCTTGTCCACGCACACGCACAGCTCCGACTCCCTGGTGTCCCGCCCCTCCCCTCTGCACTGTATCTGGATCTCATGGTCACGCCCGCCGTCACCGAACTGGGACCTAGTCGCATAGACGCTGCTCCCCACCACCTGCTCCCTCCTGCCGATTAGGGAGAAGTCAGAAGTAAGCGTGTTGACGTGCACCACACTCATGTCCCCTAGTCAGAGGCCGAGCTCCCCGTCCACGACGACTGCGATTTAGAAACCCCCGACGGGCTCTAGTCCGGCATCGTATCTGGTGGAGGAGATGTCCCAATAGACCTCCACGACGGAGTCGCCCGAGACGTACGACCGACTCCCCTTCTTCTTTATAATCTGCAACGAGGTGGTGGCACCACCGTCGTGGACGAGCTTGTGCGGTACATGTTGTGGATGCGACCGGAGGTCCTCTTCGACGCCGAGGAAGAAACCTTGCCCGACGAGGCTATTGGACCACGTGACCCTGACCAGGAACTCCCCACGGGTGGACAGTTTGGTTCTGTAGAAGTAGGTGACAGATCTCTGGACGGACGGGTCCCTAGCGGAGGTGGCATTTTCGGTGCCGGAGCAGGAGGAATCGGACACCAAGTCGGCGTGCTCGTTGTAGCAGGAAGCGAAGTCCCTCATGGCCTTGAACAGCAGCAGCACAAATAGGAATACAACGGGGGGTGGTCTTGGCTCAGCCCTTGCCAAGCACCCTCAGCACTGTCAGCTTCTCCGTTGCCGCTGCTGCTTGCTACGCTTGTTGCCAACGAGGAAGGCGGAAACGGCTGCCGACCGGATGGGGGGAGGATCAGGGTGAAGACGAAAAGAAAGGTGGAAACGAACTGCACGAAAACGACATCTGAGATTTCTTCTCGGATGCTAAATATGAGATTTTTAAAGAAAATATTTTCATGGATCAAGTTTTTAATCAACTAAATGACCAATTTTATGAGATTTTCTTGGAAAACATTTTCCTGTGGGAGATTATACAGGGAAACAAACAGACCCAGTGTATTGGAGCTTTCCAGTGAATGAGAGCACTATACGAAGGGGCACTAACATCATTCGATTGATAGTTTGGAGCTTTGACATATCATGCATTTGACAACAAGCTTCTCCTTGCGAGCAGAACGTTAACTTGCATGGAAGAAGTTTCAAAGTTCTCAGTTTGTCCGAACTTCCAAGTGGGTTTTTGCATTCACATGGATCAATGCTAGGATGGGTCCGATAAAGGTTGGAGCTAGTCCTACTCGCCAGCCCGATAATTATGGGCCGCCCTCGCCCTCATAGCATGTTCTAGCTGTGACTCGACCCGGCCTTCTATTTCATGTGGGCTGGAGCCGTAATACGGATATAAATTTTGAGTTTTTTTTAGTCTCTACAAATAAAAATATATTTATTTTCGTCTCTCAATTACAACTATTAATTTTAAAATCCCCAAAATCTTTAAACTTTTACGTAAAAATCCATCTAATTAGTAGAGGTTAAAAAATATTTTGAAAAATATTCTATCTAAAAATAACTGTTAGATTAAAATATCTGAAACACCCTCGCCCTCTCTCCCTACTCGACACCCCTTGACGAGGTTGATGTCGGTGCCGTCAACGGAGAGGTTGACGTCGGGAGTGGCTCTACTTGGCGAGGTCGGCGTGGACGATGCCCAAAAAGGTCATGCCAAAGAAGAGTAGGGCGCAGAAGGCATTGATGGAGTGACGGGGGTCAAGAGGGTGGCGATGGCAAAGACGTCGAAGCCGCCACCCTCCCCAAACCGCCTACACACACACAACACCACACACCCACTCTCTCTCTCCTCTCTCTTCTCTCTCTCTCTCTCTCTCTCTCTCTCTCTCTCTCTCTCTCTCTCTCTCTCTCTCTCTCTCTCTCTTTGTGGCCCACCATCGCCACCGCGTACTACTCCCACAACGCCTCCGCTTTCGACTGCAGCTGTCTCCACCCACGCGCGTTCAATCACCACTTCTGTCGTCGCAGGTGATCCATCCCCGGCCCGCCCCCCTTTCCTCCCATCAACCCCCCCGCACGCACCCGATCCCCCTCCCGACCACCCCCTCCCCGTCCATGGCCTCCCAAGTGAGGGTGGAGATGGTGAAGTCGTTGCAGCCGTCGTCCCTCCACCACAGATCAAGCTGAGGGGGGTCGTGAATCGTCATTGCTTGTCCTCCAAATCACAGATCTCGATGAGCCGAGGAGTCGGTGGATCGCATTTCTGTTGCCGAGGTCGGCTCAATCTCGTCCTTACTCTCTCTTTTCTCAATCTCTCTCTCTCTCTCTCTCTCTCTCTCTCTCTCTCTCTCTCTCTCTCTCTCTCTCTCTCTCTCTCTCTCTCTATATCATGTGCTCTCTCTCTCCCTTAACCAAGGGCAATACCATCTTTTCATATTGTTAACCAGACCAGGGTTATACTTGACTATAAAATAAATGACAAGGATTAATAAAGAAATGATGAAGATTTTAGAGATTTAAAAATAATACTTGTAATTGAGAGACTAAAATAAAAATACATATTTATATGGGACTAAAAGAATCCATTATTTTTTTGACAATGCTTTGCTACATGGGGAATAGCTGTAATTGTCTGCACAAACAGCGTTAAGATGTACGGTGGCTTAAGGCGGATAAATAAATTTACCTAGGAAATGGTGTGGGTAGTAATGGTCAGATCCAATGGGACTCGCGCAAGATAAAAATGTTTGAGAAATACATATCTTGTATTGTAATAAAATTGATGTGAATAACATGACAAATATTATATATGTTAGTTGAGAGTTTGAAGGATTGTACGTCAAGTAATTTATAATCAATTTCATTGTAATAAATATTCTTAATATGTTTCTATTGATGCATATAAACAAATCATATATAAGTAATATATCTATGTAGTATTTTATGAGAAATACTTGTTATCAGATCCAATTGACAATAAAGCCTAAGTGCATTGAGAACTTTATTGGTTGGAGAAGAAGAGAAACGAAGGGTCTCATAAAACTCTTAATCAATAAATTTATAATTTCTTAGCAAATAATCTACTTAAAATTTGTTGTCACTCCAATCTAATAACAAATATTTTATAACACAGGTTGGCAGGCCAAGCTATGCCTTCTTATGCTTATTTCCGGCCAATGCTCGTGACTGGAAACACGCACCAAAAACCACATCATTTTATAACGTAACGCTGTGAGAGTACACGAAAAGTGAGAAAACCACGTCAACTTCAGAGACCTCATCATACAAAGATGTGAGGTTCCAATCATGCTCGATCACATTTTTCATCACAAACCCTCTTTGTAATGATTTTGCGCTGCCGAGAAGTGCATGATTCATGAGGGAAGTGTCCAAAATGGACGTGTGGAAGTGTAAGCAAATGGGAGAAGGAAGACGGAAAAGCTCATTTTGATTGAAAAATTAACTTATTTAATTTTGAAAGTAAAAATGAGATTGGTTAGATAATCTCTCTTCTTCTAAAAAAATAAATAAACAAATACACATTTCACAAGATAGATAATAGAATGTGTATAAAAGATAGCGAAATCAAGTGTCGGACGAAACATCCTATGTAACGTCGCGCGTTTTCCGGATCCTCGTGGATCCAGATTTAACGGATTTGGTGGCCAATGTGAGGCCCATTAGTGTTGTGTGTTTCTTATTAGATCCTTACCGGACTTGGTTATATGTCTGTGTTGGTGTTCAGTACGCTGGACATCAACAGTGGGTTGGCGTCCAAGTGGGTGACGTCGACTTTGTATTGGCGGCCATGGGTTGTCGTTAACATGGTTTTAGCGTCCATCGATGTGGACGTCTACCATGGTTCTAGTGTGTTCCGTTGTATGAACTTGGCGGCAAAGATGTGGACGTCTAGTTGGGTGGCGGTTGGTTAACGACACAGAGGTTGACGTTAACTTGACGCATCTGTGTTTTTAGGGCTGACCCGAGCCCTGTTTCTTCCCACTCTCTCCCCTCCTCTTCGCCACCTTCACTCTTGAGCCTCTTCACGAGTTCTGGTGGTCGACAGGAGTACGAGGAGCAGCCGTGGTGCGCGTGGTAGCGGCAAATCAGGCGGGGAATGACGAATTGGAGCACGGTGTTCGCGGGACGTTCTTCAGGTTTCGGCGTGATTCAAGGTTCTTCGGGAGTTTAATCGCGTTTCTGAGGTAGGGATTGGACCCCTTGACTTCTCTTGTTTGAATTGTTATGCTCCGTTTGCACAGATTACTTGTTAATGTGTTTTTGGGAAAAAGGGTTACCATGCCGGGAAATTGGGTGATTTGATTGATCCAAGTATTGGATCTTGCTTTTCTGGTTAATTATGGTATATAGATGTAAGGGGAAGTGTTTCCCCTTGTTTTTCTATTGTATTATGGCTAGATTGCCCGTGCAATCGGTCTAGAGCTATTTGTGTGTTCTGGCGGGTTCTGCAGTGAAGATCTTGGCGTCAACATCGGTTGACGCAGAGTTCTTCGTTAGGAGATTAACGGCTACGTATCTAGCCGTTGATTGTGGGTAAACGGCCAAGTGGTGGTCGCTTACTTTGTGTTGACGGCAAGGGACATTGTCGTCTATAACTTTTGGACAACAATCGATGTCGCCGCCAACCTGTGCATGTGCACAGTGTGTTTTTAATGGCATTCTTGTTATAAGTGTTGCGATGTATTAACACCTGAGGTGCTCTTGGAGCACGGGGCTTTTGAGGTCAGTTTACCGGCTAGTAGTTGTGAAATATCACAGGGTTTTGATGTCGTGCAAGTGGTTTGTATATGCATGGCACATCGTACGTTATCCATGCATATTATATATTAATTATTGTGGTATTGTGGCGATGAGGTTCACGTCTGAACGCCTTGATCCTTTAGGATTTTTTATAGATTATCCTGGATGGATAATAGTAAAATACAAGTGTGATTAATTATATGATTATCGTGGTCAGTGTTTAGTGTAACCTTCACTGTCACTTTGTGACCAATGAGAGGTCGTGGTATTATTATTAATGTGGTTTATGTATGTGATTGTATAGGTTAGCTTGTAAGTCACAGGTGACTGGAACAAGCTATTCCTAACATATGTATCGTGATTGGTAATAGAAAGTGTTTGTGTATATCCGTGGTTTGAGCTTGCCGAGTTTGGTGGTCCGGCGCCTATTCCGGAATGCCTCTCTGTCGGGTACCCCAGGTTCTTTTGAGCCAGGCACGTGTGTTTGTTGTGCTCGGGGTTTGTCCCGGTACAGTGTGGTACCGTTGAGGTCTGTGTCGTCTTCCTGGACACCCTCACTCCTGAGTTGAGTTGTATGTCTGGCTGAGGGAAAAATGACAGTGGGACAGCGACTTCCCAGAGTTGTTCTTTTGTCGCTTGTAGCGCGCTCGTAGTGGGGGTACGGACACCAATAGTCGACACTGGTCCCCAGCTAGTCCTATTTTCCAGTGCCTCACTTTAGGGTGCTCCGGCCAGAGACCCTAGAGGTGCTAGGCATGGACCTGTAGTTGTGTGTGTCTATAGGTGTGGTGTTAGTTTTGGTCTCCACAGTTGTTTGACTTTTCTCGTGGAGCGGCAGTTGGACCTTTCGTCCGTGACTACGAGACTGAGAGGTAGTTCTTGTGTTGTGTTGTCCGGGTTGGATACTGGCTTGATCAGCCAGTAGTCCGTTCCCGTGTGGTTGCATCGTTCCCTTCCGACTCGTACTTTGCTACTTGTCGTGGTTCGTGAGTTTGTGACTCGTAGTCGAGGTTTGACTCGTTCAAGGTGTGCCCTGGTGTTGGCACAGTTGTGACTACGGTTGTAGCTTGTGGTGTGCCGAGTGGTGGCACCGTTTTGGTTATGGTTGGTGAGTGTTGACTTGACAAATGTGGTTTGACTCGTGTAATATGCCTTGTCGTTGGCACAGTTATATTATGGATTTGCTGTAATGAAGTGCCTTATGTTGGCACTGGTTTAATGATTTGGTTTTCGTGGTAGTTTAGCTTGCCATGGTGTGCCTGTTACGGCACTGGTTCACTTGTGGTTTCCGTGCTGGTGCCTTGTGATAATAGGTACCTGTACCCTGTGTGGGTAATGGTTTGTGGCGGTATGTCATATACCAGTCTTTCTGGTGTTGACATGGAATTATGTTTCGTGGAGGTCGTGAGGTGTGACCTTCCACTCAATGTGCTTTACCTTTCTCGAGTAAGTTACCCTATATGATTTTAAGATGTAATGGATTGGCCCGCTGTAGCCGATCATGTTATTGGTGTGTGTGTTTTTCCAACATATGTGATTTGAGGTAAAGGACCAGCTTTTTGTTAGCAGTCCTATTGCCTTCGTACTTGAGACGCGCCTGTGAAGCTTGTAGCCTATAGTAGTTTGCCTATATGGCTTGTAGCTTAGGCGACCAGTCGTTGGAATAATGTGCCTGTGAGGCTTGCGGCCTAGGCATTTCAGTTGTTGAGCAGACTAGCATGTGGTTCCTTTTTCTTTATAAGGAATATGTATTGTTTATCAATTACTGTTTAAAGTGTTATTTAAATATAAATGTTGTGAGCATGAAATGGTTTGGCTATTGGTGCTGCCAGTGAAACCCATTGGGGTTGAGGTGTCCGTGGTTACAATGTTGTTTTGGGTAGCCCTTACTGAGCCAGTGACTTGTTGAGGCTCACTCCCATACAGTTCTTTTTAGGGCTTGCCGAGTGTTTAGCTTGCAGCGGCGTTGTGTCAAACTTGTACCACCAGCAGTTGTGTAGTAGTCAGTGTTGTGTGAGCTTGTGCTCCCTCGGGGTATGCCACAGGTAGTTGTACTTTTTAATTGGACATGTATTAATGTAATGTGACAGTTGTAAATTGTTATATGCAGGTATGAGCACATGTACTTTCTTATGTCTTATACTCTTGTGGTTTGTCTTTTATATTCTTACTGGACAGTTGTGTGAGCTATCCCTTGTGAGACTTCGGTCAGTTCGCGGAAGGCGGATCTGGATATGCAGCCTTAATGGGCATAAATACCCCGGTCCATCACAGTTGGTATCAGAGTAATGTCCAGTTAGAATATGAAAAGACAATAAGGTTGCAATGTCCCAATACATGGATTAATGTCCACTGCTGGTAGTAAGTCTGTGGTTTTGTGTTGATTAATATAGTATTTATCTGAGTTTTTGTTCTGAAAATGTGTTTTTGAGTTGAGAATTTGGCAGCCGTTAGCAGTTGTTGTTGAAAGTGATGATAGAGGTGGTATAATCTGTGTGATTATACCCGTGTGTTAGTTTGTGATAGAATGATTTGGTTGTTAAAGATTTGCAGTTAAAGGAATTGAGGAAATTAATAAGTTTGGATATGGAATTCAGTAAGAATACAGAGTTAGCAGAGACATGTATATAGTAATGAAGTGATAAGGAACAGATCAGTGTGTGTATCAGAAGTGATTAAACGTGTAAAGTATAATTGAGAACTTCAGTAGAGGTATTGTGGCATCAGAGATCTAAGTCAGATGATATCAAGAAACAGTGTGAATGGGAATGTGATTAGTATTATGAAAAGTTTGGCATGATTAAGTAAAGCAGATCAGCTTTAAAAAAAGGTACTAGTACATAAAAGAATAGTGATGATTAAGTGTACCTGAGATGGGGAATTTGAGAAAAGTGTTGTTATGAATCATCATCATCATCAGAGCTTTATCCCATTATTTGGGGTCGGCTACATGAATCCTTTTCGCCAAAGATTTCTATCAAGTGCTATAGTCGTGTTTAAGCTCAAAAGGTCCAAATCCTCTTGATAACATCACACCATCTCATTTTAGGCCTTCCCCTAGCTCTTTTACTAGCATCCACTAAAATTTGGTCAAATCTTTTAACGGCGCCGAGGTAGGGCGACGGTACACGTGTCCAAACCACCTAAGTCTATTTTCTCTCATTTTTCTATCAATTGGAGCTATCCCCAGATCCTCACGGAAGCGCTCATTCCTAATCTTATCTTTCTTAGTCTTACCACACATCCATCTCAACATCCTCATCTCTGCTACACATATTTTGTTTACGTGTTCCTTTCGCACTGCCCAACACTCCGTGCCATATAATAATGCATGCCTCACTGCCGTTCTATAAAACTTTCCTTTAAGTTTCACTGGTATACGACGATCCAAAGGACTCCTGATGCACTTCTCCACTTTACCCAACCTGCCTTAATCCTATGTGCCACATCGTCATAAATCTCCCATTCTCTTGGATGATAGATCCCAAGTATCGAAAGCTACTACTCTTAGAAATATCTTGACCATCAATTTGAACCACATATCCTTAAGGAACCCTTTGATTACTATAATTACAGTGCATAAACTCAGACTTACTCCTACTAATTTTAAAACCTTTAGACTCAAAGCATGTCTCCAACTTTCTAACTAACATTTAAACCATCAATACTCTCATGTTATGAATAGTGATAGTAATATGAAGTTTGATATGAGGATTTGTACAAATATGTACAGAAAAGATCAGTTGAATAAAGAAAGAAAGAAAAGATGAATCAGTATGTAAGGAGATTTTCTAAGAATTGTATAAGAGAAATATTTAGTTGATGAATGGCAGGTTATGAGAAATTCTTCAGAGAGAGTTAATAAAGATGGCTGTGCTAAAGATAAGAGCAGTGAAAGTTAGTAACTGTGAGCAGTTCGAGGAAAATCAAAATTAAAGTTATGTATGTTAGAATGAGTTCAAGACAAATGAAATAGAATGGAAAGAAGTGCATTAATGGAGAAGCAGTTAATAAATATTGAGTTGAGAAAAACAGTAAGGCAGATTGTAATATTTATGTTATTTAAGAAAAGAGTATTTAAGGGAATGAGGGAAGCAAACAGAGCAAGTTGTTATATTTAAAGAAATTGATATTTAAATTTGAGTTTTTGCTATATTTTAAAGAAGGATGATTAAATACCAGAAATATTTATAGTATGAACGGTACAACAAGATTAGCCAAGCAGCAGAATGAATAAGAGAAATATTTTGCGGAAAAGATGTTATGATTAAAATGACTAGCAGTTTATATAAAGAAGAAATATGGATCAGAGAAAGAAAGAATTTAGCAAATGATGAAGTGAATAAAATCAGATGAGTCAGGAAATGTCAATCAGAGTTTGCAAATCAGTGCAAATAAATGATTCAGTTAAACAGAAGTAAAATGTTATTAGGATATTTCAGAATTTAATGTTGGAGCAGATTGATTAAGTAATATTTGGAAAGTTTATGCCACAGAATTATGAGATTAGCCAAAGAATGTCAGTAAAGCAAGAAAGGTATATGAAGAGTAAAGCATGTTAATAGTGGTTTGGCAGGTCAGAAAGTGCAGTAATTTCTTCAGCATGAATTAATTGAATGAGATGATTTGAGAAGCAGTTAAAGTTAGAAATGAATGCAGTTGAAGCCAGAAGAAAGTAATTGAAAGTAATTGTTCGGTGTGATCAGAGTAGCGCAGCGGAAGCGGAAACAAGAAAGATTTAATATCCACAGATTGTTTAAGATTTGCTGAGATAAGAAGAAAGTGTAAAGTTTTGCACAGTGGAATAAAGGAGCAGAGTTTATTATGATTTTTAATCAGAGACGACTTGAAACGGTATGAGCAAAATAATATGAAAAGGACAGAAAATTCAAAGATGGTGATTGGTTTTCTTTGAAGAGGTGACAGTTACGAATGTAAATGTAGATAAGGCAGAATAATAGGATAAATAGAAAAAGAAATGACATCAGAAATTCAAAAAAAAAAAAAAAGGTTTGGAAAGCTTATGGCATGATAGAATATTACAGTGTAAGATACTCAAGAAAGGTAAAGTGGTCCCGAAAGAAATGTTGCAAACACAGTCGGAAAATTATGGAAGCAGGTTCAGTCCAAGGAGATAAAGCGCCATTCGCAAGGTAGAATCATCTACAATTGAAAAGTAAGAAAAGGCAATGGAATCGACAGAACAGAGTAATTGTGAAATGAATTGAAAGAAAAGAAAAGAACAAAGCAAGGATGGAAATGGATAGATGAATTGAAGGCTGATGCAGAGAAGAGTATCCTTCTTGTTCTGTGTATGGTTCATTTCATTTTAGGTGATAATCCGGTTTGTTGTGATTTGTTTTATATGTCGAGGACGACATTTCTTTTTAGGTGATAATAATGTAACGTCGCGCGTTTTCCGGATCCTCGTGGATCTAGGTTTAGCGGGTTTGGTGGCCAATGTGAGGCCCATTAGTGTTGTGTGTTTCTTATTAGATCCTTACCGGGCTTGGTTATGGGTCTGTGTTGGTGTTCAGTACGATGGACATCAACAGTGGGTTGGCATCCAGATGGGTGACGTCGACTTTGTGTTGGCGGCCATGGGTTGTCGTTAACATGGTTTTAGCGTCCATCGATGTGGACGTCTACCATGGTTCTAGTGTGTTCCGTTGTATGAACTTGGCGGCCAAAGATGTGGACGCCTAGTTGGGTGGCGGTTTGGTTAACGACACAGAGGTTGATGTTAACCTGACGCATCTGTGTTTTTAGGGCTGACCCGAGCCTTGTTCCTTCCCCACTCTCTCCCCTCCTCTTCGCCCACCTTCACTCTTGAGCCTCTTCACGAGTTCTGGTGGTCGATGGGAGTACGAGGAGCAGCCGTGGTGCGCGTGGTAGCGGCAAATCAGGCGGGGAATGACGAATTGGAGCGCGGTGTTCGCAGGGTGTTCTTCGAGTTTCGGCATGATTCAAGGTTCTTCGGGAGTTTAATCGCGTTTCTGAGGTAGGGATTGGACCCCTTGACTTCTCTTGTTTGAATTGTTATGCTCCGTTTGCACATATTACTTGTTAATTGTGTTTTGGGAAAAAGGGTTACCATGCCGAGAAATTGGGTGGTTGATTGATCCAAGTATTGGATCTTGCTTTTCTAGTTTAATTATGGTATATAGATGTAAGGGAAGTGTTTCCCCTTGTTTTTCTATGTATTATGATTAGATTGCCCGTGCAATCGGTCTAGAGCCATTTTGTGTGTTCTGGCGGGTTCTGCAGTGAAGGTCTTGGCGTCAACATCAGTTGACGCAGAGTTCTTCGTTGGAGATTAACGGCTAGGTATCTAGCCGTTGATGTGGGTAAACGGCCAAGTGGTGGTCGCTTACTTTGTGTTGACGGTAAGGGACATTGTCGTCTATAACTTTTGGACGGCAATCGATGTCGCCGCCAACCTGTGCATGTGCACAGTGTGTTTTTAATGGCATTCTTGTTATAAGTGTTGCGATGTATTAACACCTGAGGTGCTCTTAGAGCACGGGGCTTTTGAGGTCATTTTACCAGCTAGTAGTTGTGAAATATCACAGGGTTTTGATGTCGTGCAAGTGGTTTGTATCTGCATGGCACATCGTACATTATCATGCATATTATATATTAATTATTGTGGTATTGTGGCGATGAGGTTCACGTCTGAACTTAGCCTTGATCCTTTAGGATTTTTTATAGATTATCCTGGATGGATAATTAGTAAAATACAAGTGTGATTATTATATGATTATCGTGGTCAGTGTTTAGTGTAACCTTCACTGTCACTTTGTGACCAATGAGAGGTCGTGGTATTATTATTAATGTGGTTTATGTATGTGATTGTATAGGTTAGCTTGTAAGTCACAGGGTGACTGGAACAAGCTATTCCTAACATATGTATCGTGATTGGTAATAGAAAGTGTTTGTGTATATTCCGTGGTTTGAGCTTGCCGAGTTTGGTGGTCCGGCGCCTATTCCGGAATGCCTCTCTAGTCGGGTACCCCAGGTTCTTTGTGAGCCAGGCACGTGTGTTTGTTGTGCTCGGGGTTTGTCCTGGTACAGTGTGGTACCGTTGAGGTCTGTGTCGTCTTCCTGGACACCCTCACTCCTGAGTTTGAGTTGTATGTCTGGCTGAGGGAAAAATGACAGTGGGACAGCGACTTCCCAGAGTTTGTTCTTTTGTCGCTTGTAGCGCGCTCGTAGTTGGGGGTACGGACACCAATAGTCGACACTGGTCCCCAGCTAGTCCTGTTTTCCAGTGCCTCACTTTAGGGTGCTCCGGCCAGAGACCCTAGAGGTGCTAGGCATGGACCTGTAGTTGTGTGTCTATAGGTGTGGTGTTAGTTGGTCTCCACAGTTGTTTGACTTCTTTCTCGTGGAGCGGCAGTTGGACCTTTCGTCTGTGACTGCGAGACTGAGAGGTAGTTCTTGTGTTGTGTTGTCCGGGTTGGATACTGGCCTGATCAGCCAGTAGTCCGTTCCCGTGTGGTGGCGTCGTCCCTTCCGTCTCATGCTTTGCTACTTGTCGTGGTTCGTGAGTTTGTGACTCGTAGTCGAGGTTTGACTCGTTCGAGGTGTGCCCTGGTGTTGGCACAGTTGTGACTACGGTTGTAGCTTGTGGTGTGCCCGAGTGGTGGCGCCGTTTTGGTTATGGTTGGTGAGTGTTGACTCGCCAAATGTGGTTTGACTCGTGTAATATGCCTTGTCGTTGGCACAATTATATTATGGATTTGCTGTAATGAAGTGCCTTATGTTGGCACTGGTTTAATGATTTGGTTTTCGTGGTAGTTTAGCTTGCCATGGTGTGCCCTGTTACGGTACTGGTTCACTTATGGTTTCCGTGCTGGTGCCTTGTGATAATAGGTACCTGTACCCTGTGTGAGTAATGGTTTTGGGGTATGTCATATACCAGTCTTTCTGTGTGACGTGGGATGGAATTGTTTCGTGGAGGTCGTGAGGTGTGACCTTCCACTCAATGTGCTTTACCTTTCTCGAGTAAGTTATCGTATATGATTTTCCGATGTAATGGATTGGCCGCTGTAGCCGATCATGTTATTTGGTGTGTGTGTTTTCCGACATATGTGATTTGGGGTATAAAGGACCAGCTTTTTGTTAGCAGTCCTATTGCCCTCGTACTTGAGACGCGCCTGTGAAGCTTGTAGCCTGGGCAGTAGTTTGCCTATATGGCTTGTAGCTTAGGCGACCAGTCGTTGGAATAATGTGCCTGTGAGGCTTGCGGCCTAGGCATTTCAGTTGTTGAGCAGACTAGCATGTGGTTCCTTTTTCTTTATAAGGAATATGCATTTGTTTATCAATTACTGTTTAAAGTGTATTTAAATATAAATATTGTGAGCATGAAATGGTTTGGCTATTGGTGCTACCAGTGAAACCCATTGGGGTTGAGGTGTCCGTGGTTACAATGTTGTTTTGGGTAGCCCCTACTGAGCCAGTGACTTGTTGAGGCTCACTCCCCTATAGTTCTTTTCAGGGCTTGCCGAGTGTTTAGCTTGCAGCGGCGTTGTGTCAAACTTGTACCACCAGCAGTTGTGTAGTAGTCAGTGTTGTGTGAGCTTGTGCTCCCTCGGGGTATGCCCAGATAGTTGTACTTTTTAATTGGACATGTATTAATGTAATGAGACAGTTGTAAATTATTATATGCAGGTATGAACACATGTACTTTCTTGTGTCTTATACTCTTGTGGTTTTTCTTTTATATTCTTACTGGACAGTTGTGTGAGCTATCCCTTGTGAGACTTCGGTCTGTTCGCGGGAGGCGGATCTGGATATGCAGCCTTAATGGGCATAAATACCTCGGTCCGTCACATCCTATGACTACGAGATAGTGTGCCCGTCTCCTCGCCACGTTGCATACATCAGGGAGGGGGCACTCCTAATGCACCAAAATGCCCTCTTCCCCTCGTCTCTTCCTCCCGAGGCCAGTTCTCTCTTTCGAGGAGTATTTTTGTTTTGAGATCCTCGATCGCTAATCTGTTCCTCTCTTTGGTGGGAGGTTTTGTCCTTCGATATGATTGGAGGTTTCAACTCTGATTTAGTCAGAGTTTTCTTCTAAGCGACTTGTTTGGAGTTCGGTTTTCGGCTTAGTATCCCTCTGTTGCAAGGAATGTCTCGATTTTTTCTTCCATTGTGTCCTCTGTGTGTAGATGATGTTGTTGCCGACAATGTATACCTCCTCGCCTAGTACTATTCTTTGCTCTCGCGTCATCTCCATGTAGTGAGCTTTGATCCTTGGCCACGTAGTCCTCTTGTGCGCCATCTTTGGCAGCTTGAAGTCCTCTTTGTCCTCTTCTCTTCCCTGTGGTGTTTATCTTCTGGGTGTGTCGAGCTCCCCCCTTGACTTTCTTAGTGCCTGTGGGTGACATCCACCTTGACGAGCCTTAGACCGTGTTCGATGATAATGGTCTCCGACAGTTTTGAGTGACACTCGACTTATGCAGCATTGCAATCCCTTTGGCACTTGTGTTCGCACCCCTTGATCACTTCACCATTCTACACAAATCTGGTCGAGCTCCTCCTCCTTGGCGATCTTGTTGTCTGAGGGCTTGCTTCATCACGGTAGAGTGTTGTTGGCGAAGTTCGGCCTTTTGCCCCGCTGTCTTTGTACTGTGACCTATGAATCGCGTTGTTTCCTGGTATTCTTTCTTTGGGAGGGCTGGTGTTTGCCCCTTTTATATTGCCCTATATGGTTCCATGGCTGCCTTGTACTCACATGTTGTCTTAGTGGGAGGCGCACGCCACCCAAATCTGTTGGGTGGCGTTGCCACTGTTCCCTCTTTCTGCCTGTACTATTTTGCTTAATGAAATGACATCAACTTTTATTGAAAAAAAATAAAGAGAAAGGCTTTCTGCACTTGTGAAAGTGCAAAAATGCATAGTCATTCTGCACTTCCCTCTTTCTATTGGTGGAAATAATGTTGTCACATAGACCTCTCTCATCTTTTCCATCAATAGAAAAGGAAAAGTATAAGATGACTAGATATTTCTGCACTTTCACAAGTGCGGAAAGTCTTTCTCCATCTAAGATAGTGGGAATGTGTAAAAAAATATAAACAAATACTTATCTTGGAATAACTTTCCTACTCCATTTCGTAGGAGTGGGCAACGTTATCTACGAGTAACAATAGGTAAACCTAGTTATTCTTGATTAGTTAATACTCCCTTATCAAACTCAGATAAAAACTAACCCAAATTTTATCCCCCTTAACCCATTGATAATTCCCTTACCAAAGTCGCGATGGATAAAAAAGGTTAAGCTAGCCATAGATAACTCTCTCCCCTATCAAAGAGATCTGCGTTAGCCTTGGATCAATGATCCAATGATCTCTACGAAAAAGAAAGATTTCCCACGTCAACTTAACCACTTCATCAGAACTTGCATTTCTAAAGAAACGTTCAAGAAAATCATGTGTATTACAAACGATATAGGTATAACTTTCTTTTGTAGAGGACTTCATGTCAAACAACTTAAACTTAAGGGGGAAAGCATATGTACGGATTGCTGTGGTGAATTCTCAAAATAACTTTTAGAAAACGATACTGTTGAGCCCAAGCCCAAGCCCCAACCAAGAAACCTAGCCCAGGGAAGATTGAGACGTATTTGGGCTGAGCTGTAGCTAGATAGGCTGAGCTTGTCTTTGGACCTTCAATATATGAATAGATTGGACTTGGTAGTATGCATACTACAAAGGTGTATGTTCAAATATGCATGCTTACAAGAATAAAGATAAAGTCATCCATTTCTGTTTAATAGCTAATTTTTTTTAAAAAAATGGACATATTGTGCGTATACATGATAAATGGATGGATTGGCACAAAACTTATCAAAAATATTTGCCACAAAGTTAGTTTAGTCCTTGCATCGCCAGTTGCAAATTGTCCCACCACCTTTCTTGGTCCCGGAGCTAAACCGTGCTACTATAACTTAATGAAGACGTGATTTATAACACCTTTGCACACCACCTACATATTTCTCGGCTTAAATATTGGCCAGTTTAACCAAGAAAAGCAAAACAAAAAAAAGGTGACCTCGTCCGGCCGGGCCGACCTGAAACATATTGGGTTTGTACTTTGTTGGCCCAAAACATGTAGGCCCGAAATGTGGACCTTGCATTCCTATCTTAAACCCCCTCCATTTCTTCACTTTTCTCTTCTACCTCTCTACCTCGACCGCCCAAGCCACCATGCACCACCAACTAACCCCATTCCCTTGGCTTCCTTCCTCTCCTCCCCTTCAATGTTATCACCCACCTCTTCCCAATCTATCTCAATCTCAATCTCCACCTCTCTCATTTCTCGTTTCTCTTCTCCTCTCCTCGTCATCAAGAGCGATTCACATACTCACAATTTATCATGAAAAAATGATCGCTGTTTATTCTAAGGGCAAACGGGTAGTTGTCTTCGTCGCAAATGCAACCAGACACGACCCACGCACATCCAATCGTATCATGTTCGTTCCAGGACGAGTATCCTACAATGGCAAGCAGCTCCACAGATGAAGCCAAATCGAAGGTGGCAAATTAAGGCCGGTGAACTATAAATATAAAGGTTAAGAAACTATTGATAGTGCGGTTGGGTGCATGCCTCAGAAATTTCCAGTGTGGCACCCAATTAATACCTACTTGTGGGCATGGCTTTGTCCTTCTCTAAGCTTTCTCACTCGACAAGCTTCGGATTATTAACATTTTCCATAACACAAACGTTGAACTCTTCAGAGGTCGTTAAAAATCATACCTTACAGTCCTCGGGCTCTGCCTTTCCAGGCCATAATCCGGGAAACAGGCCAACCTGCTCTCGAGAAACTTGCGGGCGGACATGTACGCGCACGACATGATATCATAGGGCTGTGTCCGGTTCCAATTAAAGAGGGAAAAGGAGGAGCTATATATATATATATAAATATATGGGTGAGAAATGGGATGGCCTGCCCTATCCGCACTCACAAGGAATCAAACACCAACACAGGTTGCTCATGATCCATTAATATTCTTACATCTCACCAATGTCCCCATAGCATATATATCTCATATATATCACTGAATCTGATTGCTCTCAGCGATGAAATGGGTACACGAATTGAGCTCAAAGAAATGGAAAATTAGACTGGCCGAACGTGTTGGAACTTGGAAACAGATTATAATTAATTCCGTCCAATATACACTCACCAACCAGGTGTTGCCGTGTTGGGATGTTAGCTCACGCATCCTGATGATTAGAAGAGGGCAAAGGTAGAGACCAAAGATCGTGCAGCACATACATAGAATAACTTGATGGGTGAATTAATATACGAGTAAATTGTGCAAGTAACGTTGCAAAAATATAGTACCCACAGCAATTTACCCCACAAAAGAAAAGGATCAAAGAATAATAAAGGAGCCAACTTCACAGCCAAGCCAGAGAATATTTCACTGCCAAGCCCCCAACCTCTTCTCACTAACAAGCCCGCCGCCCCACCCCTGCGACCACCTCTCTGCCGCCAGCACCAGCCAACCCTGCGCCAGCGGCCGCACCGGCAATAATAGGAGCCGGGACGGCGCGAAAAAGATAGACGCGGGCATATGGTTGCCTCGATCTCCGCGCCGTCACCTGCTCCGCTGACGTCATCCCCGCAGTTTTCCCGTCTTGTCGCTACGGGAACCGCGAATCCAGGAGATGCCTCTGCCCTTGCGTCTTCCGCTGAGACCGCGACGGCTTCCCCTGCTTGGTCGCCGGCTAAGCATGGCGGGGTGGTGGGGTGAGCCAGCCTGATCACCTCCCAGCCCTCGGTGTCCTCCCAGGATGTCTCTGTGTTCGAAACCAAGTTCTTGACTCTCCCATTGAGATCGATTCCAGAGTTGGCGGAGGGGACGTCGGCGACGATGCTGGCGACGAGGGAGGATTTCTCTTCTTCGTCTTCCTCCGAGTCGAATCCGAAGTTTGCCCACTCGAACGCGCTCCTCGGCGACTGCTCCGCCGCTTCGGCTAGGAACGGGTGCCGGAGGAGCTGCACGCAAGACCACCGCTCGGCAGGGTCCCTCCTCAGGCACTTGTCGAGGAAGTCCCGGCCACTCTTCGACAGCTCATGCACCGGGAACTCCGGCAGCGCCTCGCCCAGGGCGATCCGGAGCAACAGGTGCCCCGCGTCCTGGTGGGCACACTCGCTCCAGGGCGCCCTCCCGGTGACCATCTCGATGACTGTGCAGCCGAGGGACCAGACATCGGACGCCGGCGAGGTGGGCTCGCCCCTGACGACCTCTGGCGCCATCCACAGGGGCGTCCCCCGTGGGTGGTCCATACCCGCCGCCGCCTCTGAGCCCACGCCCACGCAGGTGTCCTCCCAGTCCCCGCCGCCGCCATGGATCCTTCTCGCCGAGCCGAAATCGGCGACTTTGGCCTCCCCCGGGGTGGTGCTCGCGAGGACGTTCCGCCCCTTGATGTCGCCGTGGACGACCCCCGTGCCGTGGAGGTACTCCAGAGCGCGCGTCACGCACCGCGCGTACGACCGCACCGTCGTCTCCTCCATCGCGCCGCCCTTCTCGCGGCAGCGGGCGGCCAGCCCGGCTACGGTCCCGCCAGGCACGAACTCCATGAGCAGGTTCCTGTGCACCTCCGCGCCGGGCTCCACAGTGGTCTCCTCGCCGATGTAGGAGACGACATATGGCGAGCTGAGCGACCGCAAAATCCGTATCTCATTCTCCAACGCCTCCACGGCGGACGATCCAGGGAACCGGGCCGGAGAGGCGATGCTCCCCAGTTTCACAGACTTGACCGCGAAAACCCGGCCGCTGGACCTGTCGTGGGCGAGGCTCACAGACCCGAAGGACCCCCTCCCTATGCAGCCCCCTCTTATCCACTCACTAGTAGCAGCACCACCACCGCCGCTACTGCTAGGAAGAGAAGGAGGCGACGGCAGCAGACACATCCTGCTCCCGTCTTCCATGGATGCGCCGCCTTGCTTGCTATCAGCAGAAGAGTGAAGAGTGGGGGCGACGAGCTGCGTGAGGCAGAGGAGCACGCACCCGAGGACGGAAGAAGTAGAAGTACAAGAAGAGACCCCGCCACTGCGATGGAGCTGGGCGCGTGCCGCGGGGATTTATATACGCTGGCGTATGATGGGGGAAAAGGCTGCGCGATGTTGTGGCTATCGAATTATCCTTAAAAACCGTTTTTTTCGACGTCACGGGGTACCGAAGCCGGGAAAGAGCAAGTTGGCCCCAGCGGGGCGGGGTTTTTGGGGCAATCGGCGGGCAGGATATTATTTTATCCTAATCCCGAGGCGGGATATCTCCGTCTGGAAGTTGGGATTACCTGCAAGCTTCGGCCACCGCTGTTAGGTAGGGTCAGGACCAGTTACTCGGGCGGACCACACCGGGCCGGTGGGGGGGGGGGGAGCGGCTCGGCCGAGTTCGCGGGCGCGGACCGTAATCTGCAAGGGGCGGATACGGAGGATTCGCGGCCCCGGTGGATGACGTGGCCGGGTGCAAAATGCGGCGGGCAGCTGAGATCAGGGGCTTCCTCGTGGTCTGTTGTCCGCCGCAGGAGCTTTAATGGGGGGCAGAGCCACGGCAAGCAGGTGACGTGAACGAACTTCGTCCACGATAAATATCTCCCAGCTCCTGCCTTTTTCTCGCGTCGCTGTAGAAGAATGGGGTGGGGGGGGGCTTGCCAATTAAATTAAATTAAAGAGGGGGTGGGGGTGGCGGTGGCAGAGATGGGGCGGGAGCAGCTGCGTACGCGGGCGGGCAGGGGGCGCGGTGCGGGAAAGCTGGGCCGACGGCGACGGGCAACGTGAACCGCCGCTGGATGGCGCGGGCGGGCGGGCGGGCGGGCGGGCGGGCGAACGTGGGGGGGTGAATTGGGGCTTCACCCCGCAAAACCCGTCGCGTGCCGCCGCCCTGCGTCACATGTGTGCCGGGCCGCGGACGCACATGCCCGCGACCAGCCTGAGAGATTTGTGTCTGGGTTCTCTGACTCTGGACGTCGGAAATATCCGGCAACTGTTGCCGCGCTCGGTTTAATGCTTCACTTATATGTCCAAACTACGTTATGGTATATTTTTTTTCATCATCTTATTTTTATTATTATAAAAGGCAACAACTATATAATTTTATTAATTATTTTCGTGTGAATGTAATCTTAAAAGATACTGATGTTAAACTTTTGGGAGAATTAATTATACGTCTCTGGGAGGGGCGAGTCATTATTTCTCGATCCCTGTCAGATTTCCCCTCGACGCCCGGTCCCTGCTTTATGCGGGACTTATTTTCCAGTTCCTGGGCGCTTAACGGACGTTATCCTCCTGTGTCCATTACCCATTTTACCCCCAGCCCACCCACCCGTGACCTGGTCGACTTTAATGCCTTTCGAAGGAGGCAATGGCGGAAACTTTCTTTCGCGGCATTGCAGACCCCGTGCTTGTCCGCTGCGAAGAGGAGACCTGCTGTTTGGGAGCGCTGCGAAGAGGACACCAGGGTTGCCGTTTGAGTGCGCTGCGAAGAGGACACCAGTTGCCGTTTGGGTGCGCTGCGAAGAGGAGCGCAGAGATTCTCACTGATTCTCACTTCCTTCCTCCTATCCCCCATGTAGGTGAGTTTTTCTTGTCGTTCCGATACATATTGGTTCCACCGATCGCCTTTGACCTCTGTATATCCACATCACTTAGTCGCCAGATCTTTTTTCCCAAGAATGTTTCATCCATTTCCGTTCTTGGTTTAAAAATAGTTACATACATTAATTTTAATTATGTCATTACCAACTATTTTTTTGTACATAAGTGTCTAACTATTTGTATTTCTAATTCTTGAACAAGTTGTGGAGTACTTACATATCTTAACTGTGTAACTCTGTAACAACTTTGTAAGTAACTGTGTAACTGTGTAACTGATGAAGACTTACATATATTAACTGTCTAATTATGTGATTACCAAATATTTGTGGTATGTAAGTGTCTATCTATTTATATTTCAAAGTATTTACCATGTTCTCAAGTACTTACATATCTTAACTGTCTAACTCTGTAACAACTTTGCAAGCAACTGTGTAACTGTGTAACTGATGAAGAATACATATATTAACTGTGTAATTATGTGATTACCAAATGTTTTGGTATGTAAGTGTCTACCTATTTATATTTCAATGTTCTCAAGTACTTACATATCTTAACTGTCTAACTCTGTAACAACTTTGTAAGCAACTGTGTAACTGATGAAGAATTACATATATTAACTGTGTAATTATGTGATTACCAAATGTTTTTTTGTACGCAAGTGTCTACCTATTTATATCTACCTATTTGCAATCCCTGTCTATGAACTTGTATTTGTACTGCACAAGAATGTGATCATTATACATGAAAATTGCAGGGTATAGAAAAAGTACCACTTTGGCGATGGCATCTGCTGCTTCTTGCTCGACGACAATACCATCTTTGCGATGTCCATGTGGATATGGGTGGTGTATATATTTACAAGTCACACTACTAACAATCCGAATCGCAAATATTATAAGTGCAAGGTGTGTATATGGTGTGGAGTTCGTGGCAGTCATTATTTCTTTGTAATGCTTAGTATAGGTGAGAGGTCTGACATTGTTGAAGTAACATCTTGAATTTTCTTTGTTGTGTAGAAAGGATCATGCAAGTTCTTTATGTGGTGTGATGAATTTTTGCTCTTGGTCGATCATCCGGTGCAAAGTGTGAATGTGATGAGGTGATGCAGAAACTAGTTGAAGAGAATGAAATTTTAAGAAAGCGAGTACAAGAACTTCAACTTCAGCTAGAGAGGAAGACTAGGATCACTGCAAGCCTTGGTCGAGTAATCTCCACGTTGACAACAGAGGAGGATGATAATTAAAGGACTTTTATGCTTGTTGTATGTCACATGTCAGTAACAAATGAATGTAAATTCACAATTTTCTATTAGTGAAGGCAAAGATATGTGTACTCTCTAGAATGGGTTCCATTTTGTTTACTTTTAGAATATTGTATACATTGAGAATGTCATATTGTGTTACACAAAACACATATGTACTGACCCACATTTCTGTATGAGAAAGATCATGTGGTTACTGGGTAATGTTGTTTAGTTGAATAATATAACAGGATCCATAAATGCTTGTAACCACTACTATAATCACAGTTGTACGCATGCAAATCCACCAAAAAAATTTACTGTTAGTACTTATGAGAGTAATTGTGTAACAACTATGGAAGTATTTTAAGCGTATGTAATTACCTATTATCTTCCTCCATACGTATTTTAGTACTTATTATTGTAAGTGTTTAACACTTTCCAACTACTTACATATAGTTAATTGTAACTGTGTAAGAAGTTATGAAGTAGTTACCGACAGTTAACTCTGTAACTGTGTAACAACTTATGAGTACTTACACACTTAACTGCGTATTGTGCAAAGTATTTAATACGTATTAAGTAGTTACATAGTTAACTGTGTAAGTATATATTACTTACTTCCTTTGTACATAAGTACATAAGTATTGTAATAGTAACATTTTTCCAACTCTCCAAATAGTTACACAGTTAAGTATGTAACTGTGTAACTATGTAATGCAGAGGAAAAGCAACTTCGGCTCATATTCTCAGTGGTTGTCGACAGACGACGTCTGGCTGTCGACAACCGTAAACCGTTTCACTTGAAAACTTGTACGGTTCAGTTTCAGACCGTTTTTTCTTGTGTCGTTTCACGCAAGGGTTATAAATAACCCTAAATGTCGTCAACCACGTCCCCTGAACACCTCATTTTCCCCCGTATGTTGCGAATCCCGAGGTTTGTAACACAAATCCCACCGTTTTCCTGTTCAGAGCGCCATCATCTCACTCACTTTCTCTCCTGCTATCTTTCTAGTATCTTCTCCATTCCTCCATTTGCGCCATCTCCACTCACTTTCTCTCCTGCTATCCTTGTAGTATCTTCTCATCCTCTCCATTTGTGCCATATCCCCATGTCAACGAGGCGAAGATGGTTTCTGCTGCTCGTCAAAGAAAAACCTTCAGAAGAGGCAGGCGACACTTCTAGGGCTACTGCAGAGCGGCGGAACAACAACATACGGAAGACCGCACCCCAGAGGTACATGTACCGGAGAACCTGGATCTCTGTAGGGTTGCGGTATTTTCAAGAAAATAATGCAGCCACGATATTTGAATTTCGCCTCCCTTGAAGATATGTTTGAGGGCTTGGAAGACCTGTTAAAAAGCAACACTAGGTTCGCCTTGTGAAATGGCAGAAGGAGTACTCACCAACTGCTGTTACTGAGTTCTTCAACAACTTGGGTATGTCAAAAGAACAAAACTTGTACACTACAGTGAAGGCATCACCTTTCAAGTTACCCCCAATCTTTTCAGCCGTGCCCTTTAAATACCCAACAATGGGCTAGCATTCTTGACACACAATGCATCCTACTGACTACTATACTCTTATCACTCAGGAACCCTATGACTCCAAAAAAGCCATTGCCAAATTGAATGCCAACACCTTTCCGCCCCTTCATCGGATGATTCATCATATGTTCACTACCCTCATTGTTCCAAAAGATGGTAGTAGAGAACTTGTAACTGAAGTGCACAAAAATCTGTTCTACTTTTTTCTTAATGGCCTACAAATCAACTTGCCACAGCTCATGTTTGACCTCATCATGCATTGTTACAAGGATCCAAACGCTCAATGCCTTACGCCTGTCCCATCACATCCGTCATATGTTATGTTGGCATTCCCCTTAGAGCAGGTGACACTGTTTCCTTAACCAAGATGTGCATATAATCTCGCAACAGCTAAAAGGATGGGGTACAAGATGGTTGAAGGCAGAGTGACAGGACCCTTAAAGGGCAAGAAGCAGCTGAGGAAGACGAAGATTCCGAAGAAGAAGACAGCAGTGAGGAAGAAGAAGAATCATAAGAAAATATGAACATTTCAGGAGGCAATGAGGATGTACCATATATTCCAAGTGAACCAGATATTCAGAGTGCATCTCAAGTTCCATTGTCTCAAGATATGAAAGACTTCATCTCTGAACAACTGCTTCAATGTCAAACAAGAATCACACAGCATATAAATACTCATTTGGTGAGTTGAACCAGCATTTGGATCAGTTGAAGCAACACTGGGACACTAGAATGGATCCATTGAACAGAGTCATGGTCATCTTCAAAGGCATCTGGATGGCATGGATTATGGTCTAATGCACCTTCGGGATGATTTTCAACATCTTCAAAATTTTTACAATCCCCCTACCCTACAGATGACATTTTTCCAACTTGACATCATGTTGCTCAGGGTCTCCATCGTCCCACTCCTCCGAGGGATGACAATCCGTAGACATTACATGTATACGGAGAATTTTCTTTTTGAAAGGAACAAATGTTCAGTAGAAATATGAAGTGGTCATCTTTTGAATTATCTGTGTATGATATATGGCATCACAGCCACATGTAATGAATGATCAATATTTTGAATGAAAGAGATGATTGTTTCCTTTCATGACTAATTGTACTTTCCATCATGTTGAATTTTAATCACAAATATGTACATATGCCAAATTTTGGAATGAAATGAGCATTTGTTGTCGACAAGCAAGGATATAGCTGTCGACAACCAGTGATCTCCATCAGACAACAAGGTTCTGGCAAAACAAAAGAAAATCAGTAGTTGTCGACACCAAGGGTACAGCTGTCGACAACCAAGGATCTCTTTGTAATTGGCGGCTTCACTTGAATTATCTGTGTATGATGTATGGCATCACAGCCACATGTAATGAATGATCAATATTTTGAATGAAAGAGATGATTGTTTCCTTCATGACTAATTGTACTTTCCATCCTGTTGAATTTTAATCCAAATATGTATATATGCCAAAATTTTGGAATGAAGAGCAATTTTGTCGACAAGCAAGGATATAGCTGTCGACAACCAGTGATCTCCATCAGACAACAAGGTTCTGGCAAAACAAAAGAAAATCAGTAGTTGTCGACACCAAGGGTACAGCTGTCGACAACCAAGGATCTCTTTGTAATTGGCGGCTTCACTTGAATTATCTGTGTATGATGTATGGCATCACAGCCACTGTAATGAATGATCATATTTTGAAGGAGAATAATTGCAGGTCCCTGGTAGGATCTGACATTAATTTCAGGTCCCTGTCAGATTTTGCCTTCATGTCCGCCCCTGCTTTATGGGGGACTTTTTCTCCAGTCCCTGGAGCCCTGTAAGTGTGTAACTGTGTAACTGTTACCAGTTACACAGTTACACAGTTACGTTACGCATTATACAGTTACATAATTTTATTAAAATAATATAAAGATGTTAATGTTATCTCAATGCTAAGATGATGAAAAATATTTAAAGAATATTTCCAAAACGATAACTACCATCTGCACTAACTAACACATTTACATGTATAACTGGGTAACTGTAACGTGTAACAGTTACACAGTTACACACTTACAGGGCTAGTCCCCTGGAGCCCTGTAAGTGTGTAACTGTTACACAGTTACACAGTACAGTTACGCAGTATACAGTTACATATTTTATTAAAAATATATAAAGATATTAATGTTATCCAATGCTAAGATGATGAAAAAATATTTAAAAATATTTCCAAAACGATAACTACCATCCGCACTAACTAACACATTTACATGATAACTGGGTACTGTACTGTGTAACAGTTACACAGTTACACACTTACAGGGCTCCAGGGACTGGAAAAAAAGTCCCCCATAAAGTAGGGGGCGGACATTAAGGTAAAATCTGACAGGGACCGAAACCCCCCCCCCCCAATAAAGCAGGGGGCGGGTATTAATTCTCCCTATTTTGAATGAAAGAGATGATTGTTTCCTTCATGACTAATTGTACTTTCCATCCTGTTGAATTTTAATCACAAATATGTACATATACCAAAATTTTGGAATGAAATGAGCAGTTGTTGTCGACAAGCAAGGATATAGCTGTCGACAACCAGTGATCTCCATCAGACAACAAGGTTCTGGCAAAACAAAAGAAAATCAGTAGTTGTCGACACCAAGGGTACAGCTGTCGACAACCAAGGATCTCTTTGTAATTGGCGGCTTCACTTGAATTATCTGTGTATGATGTATGGCATCACAGCCACATGTAATGAATGATAATATTTTGAATGTACATATGCCCAAATTTTGGAATGAAATGAGCAGTTGTTGTCGACACCTAAGATGTATCTGTCGACAAACCAATAAAACACTATTCAAAAAGTTATCTGTGAGCTCATTTACAAGAAGTATGTACATTTAGATTCATGTATTGCATTTACAAAGATATCTGTGACCTCATTTACAAGAGGGTGAACATCCAGTTCAATTGCCTTACAAAAAATGACGAAGTTAAAATGTCATAGACGACACAAACATCATTAAATGTCTTCCTGTATCATTGGGTTTCTACAGGTCCTTCTGTTATGGCCTTCTTGCTTGCATCTTGAGCAAATGTATATGTGTTCCGCTTCACCTCTTGATGGTATTCGTTTCTTTCTCTCGCCGTCCGGCAATCTCTTTGTAATCGGCGGCTTCACTTGAATATCATTGATGTTCATACATGGCATGTCATTGTTATTTACGGGGTAACTGTTGTTGCATAGGCCGCCCTATAAGTGTTGGTTGTATAGAATGGAGACACATGATCATATAAAGCTTTATGAGTACATGCTATGCTATAGCTGCACATGCATGTTCACATGGGATCTTGAGAAGTTGCCACTTATGGCAAGAACATGTCCATTCTGGGATGTTGACAACATATGTTTTGTTGCCATTCACCCACCTCAAACAGTCGGCCATTGGAAGGAATGACAGAGTTTTGCCTTGCATTGGACATTATCTTGGCCAAGACTTTCTCAATATTAGGACATAGGGTGGTCTCCCAATTTGCAGCTTCTATTCTTCTCCTCCCTCCCATTTCCATAATTTGACGGCGTATAGTCTCCACCATTTGAAGAATGGGAAGGCCACGTGCCGGTTTGATCCAAGCATTAAAGGACTCTGCTAGATTGGAGTACATTTGCCATACCTGAAAACAGTTAGACAAGTACGTCAAAAGTTATAGGAACAAGTGAAAATTTGTAGTTACATACTATCAAAGTGACACATGTACCTTTCTCCAGGAAATTGAGTGTTTGCCCAATGTTGAACATCATTTCTCAGGATCCAGTCCTTTGCTTCTGGGGATTTTCGTTCCATTTCCGTCAATGCAGCTACATATTCACTTTCATTCAGTGCAAATGCAACCTTGTTGAGTGTCTTCACCATACTATCTTTAAGGGCTTTTCGGTATCTTGCTGCAGCTTCAGTCATAAAGTTTGCCTTAATGTGCCTTAGACAATATCCATGATGGTCCAATGGAAATATTTCAGGAACCGCTTCCTTCAAACCTTTTGCTCTATCTGAGATGAACACTGTCGGTCTTTCAGTGAGAAGAGCTTTCTTGAGGTTGTTTAAGAACCATTTCCAATTTTCATATGTCTCCGAGTCCGCTATAGCGAATGCAATTGTGAAAAGCTCGTCATTTCCATTTAATGGCACTTGCTGCAAGAATGACACCTTGCATTTTATCAGTGATATGTGATCCATCGAAAAATCAAGGTCGGCAACCAACCTCATAACCATTTGCACAGGAGCAAAACACAGAAAATGATTTAAATCGATGAGTCTCCTCATCCACTACCAAATCTATGATACTTCCGGGATTCGTTTCCATTACTCTTTCGGTGTACCCGAAGCATATCATAACTTGTTCGTACATCTCCATGCAAATCTCGTACGGCAACTTCCCTACCGCACCAAGCTTGATGGTATGGCACACACGCACTCCATAGTCACTAGCAATGTCTTTAACCATATCACATGGATGGTATTGTGGAGTGTGTGCCATTTTTTTCTTCACTAGCTCAGCTATCCATTTTTTTGATGTCCTTGGATGATGTTGGCTCTTCAAATCACAGCCACATGTGTGGACGTTATTCATTGTCTTAATCGCAAAATCAGGTCCATCTCCCAACATTGATGCATGACCTCCATGGACAACCTTGTCCTTTGCATCTTGCAGTAACACGACTCTGATCATTCTTATATATAACCAGTCAAAACCTCGATGCACAGCATAGTTTGTCAGTTCTGTCTGAAGTGAGCTTTGTCGCTAAATATTTGCCCCGTCCCAGTTAATGCATGAGCCCACAATTCACTTCTCAGAACTACATGTGACCTGCCACCTTCACATTCTGTGTACTGTGTGTATATTTGAAGGGAACTGTTATTTGTATTGCTAGCATCTGCTTCTTTTGGACTTACTGTAATCAATGGTGATGATCTGGAAAGTTAGCAGAGTTACAAAGTTAGAAAATTTAAGGAGCATACACATACTTACAAATGCACATATGTACTGTGTAACTGTAATCTTCTCCAGCAGGAATTACATTCTGGTCATACATACTAACATGTGCGTACCTGTAATCTTTTTCAGCAGGATCCATTATAGTGCTTTCGTTATTCTCCACACGCATGATAATGATAGGGTTGGTGGCATGTTCTTTATGAATGTCATACATGATGTCCACGTCCCCATCTTCACACAATGGGCAATAGGTATCTGTAGACTGGGGAGACAGTACTTGATGATCCATCTTCGGCCGGATAATGACCATCGACGGAAGATTTGAGCACGAAGTGCCTCCAGCTTCATTCCGCAGAAGACATAGAACACAAAGGAGTCCTCGCCAAAGGAACATCGGGCTGGAATCTTCTCCATGTATCCCTCAGAATTTACACTCCTTTCAAGTAGATGGCTGGAGGAGTAAGCAGAGGAAGGGAAATGGGAGTGTCGTTTTTTTCTGTTAAGTGGATGTACAAATGGGAGTGGTGTTTCGCGGGGGAAAACGGGTTCTCTCTCTCCACTGTCGCCGTCAACAGTCCTTTCAAATTTATAAATTACCATCATGCCCTCGAACCGCCACTAGTCTTTTCGATTTCCCGTCACGTTTAAGTAACGCAAAAACTAGGTAACTCCTGCGTTACACAGTTTCTCTCACACACCACTCTGCTGTTCCTCTCCCTTCTGCACGATCAAACCAACGGAGGTAGCATTCGCGAGGAAGAGAGTTTTAAAGGGATATACGAGGCGAGATGGAGCAATCAGCGTCCGCCCCCGTGAAACAGAGCAGGGTGGAAAGGGAAGCAGAAGCGTGTCTCGGCAGCCACGAACCGCTGCAAGCCTTCATAGATCGAACCCGTGAAGAAGAACATGCAGGTAATTTAGTTTCGTGTTTGTGGAGAAGTCTCATTTCCTCGTAGAAAGAACGCCAAAGATTTTAAAGGATTTCTCCATAGGTTATCTTGTGTATTATTTCAACTTACAAAACCAGAAAGATTCATACATGCATCACATTTTCTCATTTTAACTCTCACCTATTGCAGCGGAAAGGGAAGGCGTTGAAGACGTTGGCCACACAAAGAAGAAAGTACAACAACGAGAAGGAGAAGAAGGGGATGAGGAAACACAAACAGATGAAGAAGGTTAGTAACACATGGCATTTATTATTACTAATTTAAATAAATTTTCATAAATGCAGTGTACATAATAAGGTAGCCTAAGTGTGTAACTGTTACACAGTTACACACTTATTTCGTAAGTGTGTAACTGTTACAGACTTACGAAATAAGTGTGTACAAGTATGTAAGTATGTAAGTTAAATAAATTAGTATGAATACTTGTACTTCATCATCAGGTTAGTAACACATGACATTTATTATTACTAATTTAAATAATTTCATAAGGCAGTGTACATAATAGGTAGCCTAAGTGTGTAACTGTACACAGTTACACACTTATTTCGTAAGTGTTAACTGTTACAGACTTACGAAATAAGTTTGTAACAAGTATGTAGTATGTAAGTTAAATAAATTAGTATGAATACTTGTACTTCATCATCAGGTTAGTAACACATGGCATTTATTATTACTAATTTAAATAAATTTTCATAAAGGCAGTGTACATAATAAGGTAGCCTAAGTGTGTAACTGTTACACAGTTCACACTTATTTCGTAAGTGTGTAACTGTTACAGACTTACGAAATAAGTGTGTAACAAGTTGTAAGTATGTAAGTTAAATAAATTAGTATGATACTTGTACTTCATCATCAGGTTAGTAACACATGGCATTTATTATTACTAATTTAAATAAATTTTCATAAAGGCACATGTTAATAGGTAGCCTATATTTCGTAGTGTGTAACTGTTACAGACTTACGAATAAGTGTGTAACATATAGTTATGTAAGTTAAATAAAGTATGAATACTTGTACTTCATCATCAGTTAGTACACATGGCATTCTTATTACTAATTTAAATAATTTTCATAAACACAGTGTACATAAAAAGTAGCCTAATGTGTAACTACCAGTTACACACTTATTTCGTAAGTGTGTAACTGTTACGACTTACGAAATAAGGTGTAACTGTTACAGTTACACAGTTACATAGTTACACAGTTACACATTACACAGTTACGTAAGTGTGTAACTGTTACACACTTACGAAATAAGTGTGTACCCTTACACAGTTACACACTTACGAAAGACTGTACAGTTACACAGTTACACACTTATTTCGTAAGTCTGTAACAGTTACACACTAAGTGTGTAAGAAGTATGTACTAGAAGTTAATAATAAGAAAGTATTATGCACATGGCATTTATTATTACTAATTTAAATAAATTTTCATAAAGGCAGTGTACATAATAAGTAGCGTAAGTGTGTAACTGTGTAACAGTTACACACTTACGAAATAAGTGTGTATAAGTGTGTAGCCCTTACACAATTACACACTTATTTCGTAATCATGTTAGTTACACCTGGCATTGACTTAAATGTTTTATTAGTAATGTGAAATACTTTTGATACAGGGACTGAAGAGAGTAACGTATGCAATTTACATGGGCGTTCCAACTGGAAATACTATATGGACGCCCTCAAGGTGGCCGGCATTCGCCATTGCCATGAGTCCCTTATGTCGACAACATGTTTCAATGTCTTCAGCAGTCAACAGCACATGTCAATCCCTCTTCCATTGGTAGAGGAGATTATTTTGCACTACGTTGGGGATGACACATTTTTTATTGGAGGTCAGAAACTACAATTCACTGCAAAAGATGTAAGATTGATTGTTGGCCTTCCAGATTTTGAGAGAAAACTACAATTTTCTCAACAGAGTGCAGACAACCGCCTTCATAAGCTGCTGCCCAACACTCACAAAGTGCACAGGAATAATATTCTAAAGGCCATGCAGTATTTAGCAAACTCGAATCGGCAGCAAGACATTAGAGATTTTGTTGGGCTTTGGATAGCCTTAGTTTGTGCTAGTTTTTTGTTCACAACAACTGCATTTGCTTGTCCCATGGCAATTCTTCATTACGTGAAGAATCTAAATGAAGTCAACAAAGTTGATTGGGCAGGTGCTGTGCACCATTTCCTCATGAGCAAGATGAGTGAAATTGCCTACGTTTGAAGAAACAAAATAGAGAAAAGTCAGGAAAAGCAGTTTATATTTTGGGATGCTTTCCGGTCCTTGGTGTAAGTCTTTTGTTGTCAAATACTATCAATAATAATATATATATATATATACACAATATATCTGATTTACAACAAAGTGATATTTTCATGACAGGCTTGGTTCTTAGAGCACCAGAGGGGATTCAGCCAGACTTTCCAGAGAGGCTTCCACGTATATTCAGGTGGGTTTGTCGGCAGAGAAAGATCTATTGGCAGAATTTTGTCAAGGAAATGAACGCAGACTCTGTAAGTATTGTATCTCAACCGCAATCCACTGGTTTAAAATTTATATATTTTTATCCATGCTGGTGTACAACTTCTAGTTCAATCCTTGGTTGTCGTCAGCTGTAAAGCAGATGTCGACAACTGCTGTTTCAATCCTGGGTTGTCGACAACTTGTTTGTCGACAAGTTACTGTTTGAAACCAGTAGTTGTCGACAGATGAAACTTGTTTGTCGACAAGTAGTGGTTCATTCCTTAGTTGTCGAAAGTTAGTACCAGCACATAACTTATATGTTTGCATATCTTCTCAGATAATCTCGATCTTACCATTTCTGAGGATGAGGAAGCCCAAATTAAAAGCAAGAAAATGAAGGTCAGAATATCAGCCACACAAGCCACAGCACAGCAGCAAGAAGAAGAGCAGAAGCCAGCATCAGCATCAATTGCAGCAACACCCTCCCAACTTCACAAATAATCATTCTTCTCACTGAAATTAGAAGTATGCTTAGACAAATAATCACGATGAAAGAGAGAAAAGAAGAGAGAAAATACAGAAAAAATTAGAAAAATTGTCTAAGCGAAAGGGAAGAGAAGAAGAAAAGGAGAAGGTGGGAAGAGATGAAGAGGAAAAGGAAGGACAAGTGATGGTGGACAGGACCAAGGAGGAGGGAGGTCAGGAGGTGTGTGATGTCCACAGAGAAGGAGAAAGGAGGAGAGGAACATGAGGAGCTCTCCACATCATGGAGGAGGAAGGCAGAGAAGCGCCAAAGAAGGATGTGGCCAGGACATGGACTATCATGCAGACCCTAGATGCACTGGTTGAGAATATTGTGCCTCCCACAGCAACTTCAAAGATGCCTCCAGCAGGGGAGAAGAAGAGAAGGTGGTAAAAGCCATCTCACCCTCGTCGCTGACAAGGAGGTGAAGGAAGGACGAAGGACCAGGTCACAGTCCGCTTTATTCAAGGTAGATAAGTAATTCTGTAACCTGACATTTCTATGTGACCATTTAATTTTCATATTGGTGTAACAAAACATTGTGTAACCAAACCATTGTGTAATCACATATTTTCTGGTAAGTGCTTAAGTCATGTATATTTATGGAAGGACTTGGACTACGAATTTGATGGAAGGAAGAAGAAGAAGGTGCAGGATGTTCCAATCATTGTGCCTTCCCAGGAAACCCAATTAACCCAGGCATGTCACCATCAAGCATGTTCCATTGTTTCTGCTTTGGTTATTTCATAAACTTTCGTTATGCATGTTTGTCTCATGTATTTCTCATAATTCATTTGCCCAGTTTGAAGTCCGTCGAGATTATCGCGGACGAAATGAACTTTCTACAGATGAGGTTCGGGTTATTGACAACTTCCTCGATACCACCAGAGTTGATGGGTAATAAACTTACACTATTTTGAATAAGGCGACACAGTTACATCAACTACCATTATTAAACATGTTTGTTGCATCATGTAGTGACAATATCTACGAACCAAAGAAGGATGGCCGGGGGCCTATCTCAACCCAGAGCACATGATCTCCCTCTTGTTTGGAAAACAGTTAGAATCTGCTATAATCGATATGTTCCTTCTTCTATTGCAAACAAAAAAGATGATCAACCATCCGAATATTATGACTATGATTGTCTGCCTGCCTATGGCAAGGTTTGTGGTCCATTCATACTATTCTGACTCCCTTCACCATTTAAAATGAACACAGATGACTGATATAATATTGTGCTCCTTACTGTTTATAATAGGGATGGATAATGGGATGACCGGAAATGAAAAAGGAAGGAATACTTGGAGTACATTCTAAAAACACTGCAGCCACCTGTAGAAGACAAAGACATGGTCTTCTCCCCAATGCATTTCATAAATCATTGGGCATTGCTGGTCATCAACATGAGAACTAAACAATATGAACTTTATGACTCAATGATCCAGCATCCCAAAAAATGATTTCCACAACTATGTAAGTGCCCGTACTCCCTCCATACAATCAGTTAAATTCTGATTCATCTAATTCTGTGCAAGGGGTTCTATGTATGCAGGAAGTTTGATGTTCACTTATGTATTTTTTTTTTTACTGTAGGTGCAATATCTAAAAGAAGGTTTTCTTCAAATTCTTGGCCTGGATACAACAGAATGGCCAATCATCGTGCCAAGTCCTTGTCCACAACAAGGAGCTGGGGACGACTGTGCACTGTTTGTATGCAAATATATGGAATGCTTAGCAACAAGAACGTAATCGGTTTGCCATTCTCCCAGGTAACTGTTTCACACATGTATATAATCCACATCATAGTCTACAAAAAAAATTTCTATATTCTCATTCATTTTATATTCACATAGGCTGATATGGACTTAATGCTGGGGAAACTGGCATCAGCCATTATTCAAGAGGTCACGGGGAGAAAGAAAACAGAAACAAAGTGTGAAGCTGCAGTTGAAAAATTGTTTCATTATCAGATGAGGCATAAACATTGCCATGCCATCATTAACTTGAAAACAATGTCATCTCTTTATTAACTTTCAAACAATGTCCTATGCTACTATATTTGTAAATGTTACCAATCACAGTCTTTAAGTGATGATGAATTTGTATGTATGTATGTAAGTGTTTAAGTACATGTTTCTATATCTGTTTGATTAAGAAAAATTCCGTTCCCAAATGTCTTGGTGTGTTTGGAATCTGTAAGCATGTAGGTCCGCCTAAATACAATTCATTCGTACGTAAGTGACAATATCTATCATTAAAGCACAAATGTCTCCGTTGTTTGGAAACAATAGCAATCACAACATCCTTACATTCATCGAGTACTCACTTAACAAAGTCATAACAATAATCCAACCAGTGCTTAAAAAAGGAAACACGAACTCAAACACTGTGTCCACGGGTCCCATTTCTAAAATATTGACGCTTCCGAATTCGTCGGTTTTGTACATTCTCCAAACACGTAATTGGACGAACATGATACATACGCCTCTTCCTACAATTTGACGTACTCGGTCCAGACTGGCCTGATGAACGAACTGCTGTACACCTACAAAAAAACACATCGTATCATTACAAACAACGATGATATTCACGCATAAAACTAAAAAAGAGAACATGTACAAGCTTACCCTTCTTTGCAAGCAACCTGCATTAGCACATATTTCTCATTCCATTCTTATGCAATGAACGCATACCTCTACGTCATCATTCACATTTAAGCAAACGTGGTATTTGACTTCTCCAGGTAACTGGTACTTAATACACCAATGAGAACCATTCAAATTCCATCTTTGGAATATCCGTTCCCTTATTTCTGATATTCCCATATCATCTTCAACATAAAAAATGAACGAATCGTTCCCAAATGCACATCGAGCAGGAATCATTCCCAAATTTCTTGAATCAAATAAGCCTACATGAACATGAGTTAACATATGTAGTTTTTCAACTGGTTGTTACAGAGTTCCACAGAGTTCGACAGTTAAGATATGTAAGTACTTGAGAACATGGTAAATAGGTAGATATAAATAGGTAGACACTTGCGTACAAAAAAACATTTGGTAATCACATAATTACACAGTTAATATATGTAATTCTTCATCAGTTACACAGTTACACAGTTGCTTACAAAGTTGTTACAGAGTTAGACAGTTAAGATATGTAAGTACTTGAGAACATTGAAATATAAATAGGTAGACACTTACATACCAAAAACATTTGGTAATCACATAATACACAGTTAATATATGTAATTCTTCATCAGTTACACAGTACACAGTTGCTTGCAAAGTTGTTACAGAGTTAGACAGTTAAGATATGTAAGTACTTGAGAACATGGTAATACTTTGAAATATATAGATAGACACTTACATACCAAAAACATTTGGTAATCACATAATTAGACAGTTAATATATGTAAGTCTTCATCAGTTACACAGTTACACAGTTACTTACAAAGTTGTTACAGAGTTACACAGTTAGATATGTAAGTACTCCACAACTTGTTCAAGAATTAGAAATACAAATAGTTAGACACTTATGTACAAAAAAACAGTTGGTAATGACATAATTAAAAAGTTAATGTATGTAACTATTTTTAAACCAAGAACGGAAATGGATGAAACATCTTGGGAAGAAAAAGATCTGGCGACTAAGGGATGTGGATATACAGAGGTCAAAGGCGATCGGTGGAACCAATATGCATCGGAACGACAAGAAAAAACTCACCTACACGGGGGATAGGAGGAAGGAAGTGAGAATCAGTGAGAATCTCTGCGCTCCTCTTCGCAGCGCACCCAAACGGCAACTGGTGTCCTCTTCGCAGCGCACCCAAACGGCAACCCTGGTGTCCTCTTCGCAGCGCTCCCAAACAGCAGGTCTCCTCTTCGCAGCGGACAAGCACGGGGTCTGCAATGCCGCGGAAAAGGTTTCCGCCATTGCCTCCTTCGAAAGGCATTAAAGTCGACCAGGTCACGGGTGGTGGGCGGGGGTAGAATGGGTAATGGACACAGGAGGATAACGTCCGTTAAGCGCCCAGGGACTGGAAAAATAGTCCCGCATAAGCAGGGACCGGGCGTCGAGGGGAAATCTGACAGGGATCGGGAAATAATGGCTCGCCCCTCCCAGGGACGTATAATTAATTCTCCCTAACACTTTTTTTGATAACAGAGAATATAATATTGTGATACTCAGATTTGTGTAGAGTTTGATAGACTTATATTGAAATCTAATGTTTCACTCATAGCATCACATTTTTTAAGAATTAAATGTGAGTTATATAATTTTTTTTAAAGAATCAAATTTGATAATTCCCTGGTCCATTTTCTTAAAAAAACAAAAAACTTGACAATCCCCTTTAGAGAATCAAACTCGAATCCTCTCTACCATGAGCAAAGTCTTTATTGATCGACCCACTACGATGCTAACTTTTTAGTGATAAAAATTAGATACTACATGGAGATGGATAATTTCGATCTTTAGTATATTACAGATAAAAGTCTCATAATGGCTGACGTAGATAGTGTTTGAGACGAAAGATTGAGCTTGCTTTTGGGCCTGCAAAAACTCCGACACCTCTGAAGCAGAAACAAATGCTCCTAGCTGTTTTGGGAGTTTGTGGACCTCGGCTTTTAAAAAGGTGAGAGAGATAGACACAGGGTTTTTTTTTTTTTACTGGGCTGGGGTGGAAGCGGCTGAGGAATCGCTTTTGCGGATTCCATGCAACTTTTGTGTCTTGCGTGACTTTTTTTTATCAACTTTTTTTTGGTCATTTCAACCTGTTCAATGTCAGAAGAACACTGCGAGCAGAAAGTGGCACAGATGACAAGAAGAAAAGTAAAATTAATTTTTACGATTTTTTCTTTTCTCAAAGTCGATCCAAACGGTGCCTTAGGCCATACCCGATAGGTGAAAACCCATATTGGGCCCACCATGAGCAGCCCACTAGCCTATACGAAACCCCCCTTTTTTTTATTGGACTGAAGTCCTAGAAAATAAATAATTGGCTTAACGGATAATGCTCCCAAAATACTTTTCCGAAATGAGTTAAGATGAGAATATATATATATATATCGTCCCTCTCTATGCATATAATTCGAGAAAGTTCATTGCGGCCCCAGCCTTCTATCTCGATCACTATTATATCTTACGAATCAAAGGGGGAAAGCAAGAGATGGTCTTTTTTCTCGCCTGATCCATGGCCAAAACTTTTCATAAATTCGAAGGTGGTTATATTAGATGACATGGATAATCTCAAGGATCCCCCATGATTGGAGAATTAACTCCTTATAACAAACCTACGAATAATGCCTCAATGACTATCTCACTCTTCACGATCACAGTTATAATTATCTACTGTGATAGTAGATACGTAGGGGAGAAGATGCCTATAAAATGTTCAGAAATCTTCCGTACTAAGATAATCCCTATAAGAGCAAAGAATTTCGGTGAAGAGTGATTTTACTTTCTTTCGTTTTAATTGATTTTGACTTAAGAATCAGCAGATTTTTTTCCTGAGAACATCTTTCCAAAACCTCTTATTTTTTTTCTTCTTTTTTTTAATCTTACAAATAAATTGTTGGAGGGGATTTTCAACCCTTCTATCTCAAAATTCAAGATCATCTTATTTATTATAAAATTATATATATATATATATATAATATATATATTGTAACGGTGTATTAATGGGGCACGGAGTGCGATACTCCTTGACGGCTCGGGAATCGAGTAAGGGGAAGCAAACTTTCATGAAGGAGGCAGGGTGAAGTAGTATGATATGATATGAATTTAGCTGTTTTTGGTGCTTTGTACTGGGTAGGGCGGGCTGGTGGGGCTGCACCGGCAAGCAGCAAGGAATGCGATTTGTGGTGGTGCAGAAACCGCCGCAGCTGGGTTGGCGTAGATGCGTGGGGGCAGGTTTTGGGATGGGGGCGGGGCGTCCCGAGGGTTTTGTTCGTCGATTCCTGGACGTGAGACCCCATGAAGAGGAAGCTGTCTGGTTTTGAACTAATTGGAATTTGGAATCATTCGCCTCCGGGTCCGGCAGGCAGGCAACTCGGCCAATGGCTGTCGTTGCAAACTGCGAGAGGTGGGCCATAAAGTTTCAGAAAGTTTCTCACGTGCACGCACACATACATGTACCCAAACAGGGATAGATACGGGAACACAAAATTTGTCCAGTAAAATTACTTAAATTATTTTTTTAAATATTTATTTAAACAATATAATATAAAATAAATATATTATAAATAAAAGGTGACTCCACTGAGATAATTCAGTGAGATCACCTCTTATATAAAATTTTTTCAAATAATCATTTTAAAAATTTTCTTTTTTTTGAATGGAATCATATGATCTCACTCATTATATATTGGGTTCCTTTATGTACCCAAATCAAGGTTAAGCTAATTTTCTTTAAAAAATGAAAATATTTTCTTTCGAAAATGGTGAACAAAAACATGTTACTAGTCGATCTTCCGTTAAAAAGAAAAAATATAGAAAAGATGCCTCGAGCTTTCACTGAGTTTAAACTTAGATATCCCATATTTTGTGTGGGCTGCTTTATTTCGTGAATAACTTATTTGTGGATAAGCCATTCACCGGACTATATATGTTTTTAGCCTACTTCATCTTAATTAGTAACGTCATATAAGTTATTCATGTTAAAGTCTCCATCCCCCGGCCCTTTGTCAAATTATAACAACTGTGAATAGGGTAGATATATAGTGTCCTACGTATAATATATAGTATGTAAAATCTGATAAAACGTTGATAAATAATCCGATCGAACACAAAACCTCCAGATATATCATCGCTGTTAATAAGAGTTTGTTATTGTAAAATCTCGATTTAGCATATCTGCAAAATCAAAAGTACAAATAGTCACTATTTGCGCAAATAAATGGTTAATTATTTAAGCCCCTTATATGTCAAATTAACAAATTATAGGTGGCCCTAAAAACTCAAAGTATATATTACTGTGACAAAATTCCCGTCATAAATAGAAAAGAAAAGAGATATATATGCATGCAGCACCTTGTGCTCATGACCTGGGTGGATTCATATGGTAACACAGAAAAAAGAAAAAATCTGAATAGCTAGCGTCATGTACGCCAACGCCGTTTTGAGATGAAGAAGACTACTTGACATTTGTCTGTCACGTTCAGTACATGCAAGGAAGTTGAGTGTGGCAACTCCTAGCTCGATGCTTGTGCTTCTCGAACTAGCTAGCTAGCTATTTCACATAATTCGCAACCCCACAGCAAGTGGGTAAACGAAACAATGAACCCAGTAAGCAGTCATGACGAAGAAAGAGACGGGCGATCGATCGAGTTTAAACTAAGATAGACAGACTCGCATGTTTGGATCAACCATGTTCCACGCCGGAGATTGATTTGGGTAATGATCTGATCTTAGTTTAATTCCCAGTCAAACATATATATATGTCTTAGAATCCCTTGCATGTGACCTTACGTTCCCACCACGTATGGATGACTTAAATTCTTACCATTCAAGTAATGTTTGGCTAAATACCATGCATGATCGATGGAAACTGGTTCATTGACTTGCAAGAGTTTGATTGCAAAGTGATCTCTCACTTTCGTTGGTCGGCGCCACATGCTATTAATGTTGCAGTTCGTCTAACTCGATCACCATACTGGAATTACCTATTTTATCTATATTTCGAGTGACAAATTAAACGTCTTTTCAAATGGGTAGCACATGGTAATTAATAGTGTTTTTTTCATCTTCTTTTTTTGAATGTTTGGATATTATAATTAGATAGGCAACAATGCAGTGAAGGTGTAGAATTGGGGACTATATATAGCTAGCTACAACATTCTCTATCACAACAACTGATCAAATTAAGATATGTTCATTTGACTCAAATTGCCTGCCTGCTGGATCGCTAAAACAAAAGATGAGATCATTTGGGTCGGTGCGTTTAAGAGTCCGAATCCTCTCAATACATGAGAGGATTGGACTCAATAAGTAATAGAGAGTTTTTTTTTCTCCGAAACTCTTTTACATTTTAATTTAATTTTTTTCATAAAATACAGACAGGTTCACCTTTAACTTCTCTAATATTTATTGAGTCCGGTCCTCATATATATTTAGAGGATCTGGACTCTACACTTAGTGGCCTTGATCAATCAGGAGATCACCACAGACTTTTATCGACAAGGCATGAAAGGAGCTATTATCATATGTGACACTTCTCATTGGTTAACCAAAATCCTTTTTTAATTTCCATTAACAATTGATTAGCCAAAATCTTTGTTATTCTTAATATTTGAGGCTGGTTATTATGATATTTATAGGTCACACCTATTAATATCTTCTCCGACTCTCGTCTCCGAGCAGAGAGACGTTTGAGAACAGAGCTCAATTCTATCCTTGCTAATTAATTTTGCAAGAAGACAATCTTCTTCACGTACGATCTAATCCACAATTAATGTTTTTTTTAGAAATTAAACCCAATTAGATTTGTGTTCAGGTAAGTATGTCCTAAAGAACCCTTGCATGGGATGTCCACCGGAATATTTACACCTCTCTCTCTCAAAACTCTCAAAGACGTCCGTCCGTCTCAAGATATCTTTCTGGGATAGCTTTCTACCTAGCAATTATACAGGCCGCCGAGAACATGCCCCCGCACGGAACCCCCCAAAGCTCGAAAACAAGGATGGCGTGAGCGCGCCAGCAGGCCACAAACAGTCCCCTCTGCCTCTAGTACCGTTTCGGCTTTCGGGCGGGGGTGTGACGGGGGACCATGCAGTGCCACGGCAGCATGCGGCGGCCGCCCGCATCTTTTCGGGCTCCCTTATCGCCCCGCCGGAGGCGTCTGCCCGTTGTCGCCTCACCACCACAAAGCTCTCGGCCACTGGGACCGTACGAAGAAGAGAAAAGCACAGGAGATGGCACTGGTTGGTTGCCCTCCTCCGCTCGTTGGCTTCGCCCACACACACAGCCAGCCGAGTAGACGGCCCACTTCGTGTGTATCCATGTATGCTTGCTGGTGCAGCAAGTGGTGCCCCCCAATTGGCTGTGTTTTATGCCGTCTTCCCCCACCTTCTGTTGCCGCCCATGTAGGTTATTGTAGAGTGCGGAGGGCCACATGAGCGTTCGTGGCCGCAATCTTCCTATAGTTCGCACGTGTTGTGTTGGGATCGAATTGGATGATGCTGGGCATCGGCCAAATTAAGATGATACCGATCTCTCATTACTGAAAAGTCATGTTGTGGGTTGGGGGGGGGGGGGGGGGTGAGGGGGAGTGTTGATGTGCCCATGAGAAGTGTTAGGCTCTCAATGTATGAGTTTAGATAAATACTTTTTTTTTTTGCTAACGAGGAAACCCCGCCCCGTGTGGCTTTGTGGACTCAAAGATTGGTGTTCGTGAACTCCAAGGTCAGGACTTGGCAGCTCCTACTTTCTGTGTACCCGTATTGTCCTTACCCCACTTGACCAGAAAAATCCCGAACCTACACACCTCGAGGATTGCATGTAGATCAGGTAAGCCCCCCTCCAGGAATCGAACTCGGGACCTCTTGCTTTTAAACAAGAGTTCTTACCGATCGACCCAACTGGGGTCCTCAGTTTAGATAAATACTTACTACTTGTGTCTGGGATAGGTACTAGAAATTATCCATCCATATTTATTTGTCACTCTTATCTAATAAATGTGATGAATTTGTTTAAATTTATTTATTAAGTATTAACTTATTACAATCGTGGGGGTTAAAACTCTTGATAATATTTATAAAAAAATTCTTAAAAATTATACAAATCTATTATCACTGGAAGTAGAATTATTGACCTTCAAATACACAGCATTTTTTGGAGATCGGGCAACAAAGGCCCAATATCAACTTTGACAAAAAAGACTGCCAATTTGGTTGACTAATTTGGGCCAGTGTGTCATAGCGGTGACAATAAATGTGAAATAACAAATAAGAATGACAAATATATTGAATGATGAGTTGTCAATATATAAGTTTAGAGAAATATTTATTACTCGTCTAGACTTGTAATAAAAGCTATCCATTCAAATCTATGTCGCGGGGAAAATAATAGATAGTTCGAACCTACAGGCTGAGTAAGTCTCAGCTGGTATTAGGATGGGACGGTTTAGGGGGAGCCCAGCCCAGGTTCGGAATCTGGGCCTCTACAAATTTTTTTTTTTAAAGTTCGAACCTATTTGTCAAATAGCAAATAAGGAAGTCCATAGTAAATAAGAAGGATATATATAATTAATACACTGACTAGATAATAACAACTACCCATCTGATAAATGTTCTCATGGGCTCACGCATGCAAGTGGCATCCAATCTGAGCTCGGACCATGGCAATGGATATCTATCTCTACGTCATGCTTTGCCGAATATTCTATAAAACTTTTTGGACGAGATGCATATATAATATTCCTTCCGTACCCATGCACGCATCTGCATAATTCAGTCCCAATGATGCTTACCTGTTTTATTTCTCATAGCCATGGGCCCGTCTTTGGTAGTTCATTTGTCTTTAATTCTTTGTTGATTCATAGTCCGAAAACGTGATATACACTGAAGTCGTAAGTTGTTACCAGATATGTAAAGTTTTTCAGCACTGATGGATCAAGGTAGGCGCAATCAATAAAGACAACATAGATCAAGAGATCTTCGCGCAGGATTTTGAGCACTTGGGACCTTAATTTTTCACAGAAACAACGCTAGTGATACAGCATGCAGTGCCAGTGGAGCGTCCAAATAAATTATCATATCTTGTGGACAAACAAAGAATAGATTGCTTTTTATTGAAAAAATATATGAAATAATAGTCACACAAAAGAAAGCTAGACCAAAAACAAGGAAAAGAAATTATCACTTCATGACAGACATGCTCTTTATTGATTTATTTCTCTGCCCAACTGCAATCCTGCCTCCATAGACCAATAGCACTGAAGAATCCTGTAAAACAGAGAAAAAAAAATTAAAAATTTAACACTTATGTGTTCTTGCAGTAAAAAAAAAAAAATGCCGTTAGCTGATACAAAATCGGGAAAGAAAGAAGCATACCTTTAGTAAGGTACCGACGGCATCCGGCAAATGATTAATAGCTCCTAGTTATTGTGGACAAAGGATGTTAAACTGTTCTACATGGCGGTTTCAAACACCTAATAATGTGGATTACATGTCAAAAATCATTGGATGTGCTAAAAGCCTGAGAACTTCATCCTACCAAAATTTTCCACGACATTTAAACTACACTAGGAAAGAGCTACGGCATGGGAGCACACACAAGTTCTTTTATTGTTTTTAAGCTACATGAACCAAGACAAGGAAAGTGGGCTAAATGGGAGCAGCATGTAAGTATCTCCTCTCATAGAGACCGGTCACTTGGTCAGCAACAGCCCACATGATCGCCTGCCCAGGAGGAATCCTCATAAGCCTGGGCAGCAGACCTTTCCATAGTGCCAGCAATCCCTCTTCTGCAGCAATTGTTCTGATGGCATGAAACATGCCCTTGTATTTGATATCCCCGCTTGCTTTGCTCTGAGCCATTAACCTTGTCTTCACAACATCAAAAGGGCCAGTGCAGCAAGGACCGGCAGTCCCAGCCAGGAAACCTGATATCATTGACTGCCACGGTTGGAGGACTTTCCCATCTCCTTCTTGTTTCTGCCACAGAATGACATCAAATGCATTCTTGGCGGTAAACATAGCCGCCTGATTCGTTCCATTACGCATGACCGTTGGTGCTGCTCCTGCCCACAGTCCACGAATTCCTTCTTCGCGAACGATTGTTCTTGCACAATGTATGGGTCCCTTATATTTCAAAAGCTCAGGGCTCAATCCCTTTTGTTGCTGCAATCTAATCTTTACCACCTGTAGGCATACAACAATATCTTAATAAGGAAAATTAGCCTTTGTACTTCGTATTACCAGTATAACTGTATAACGAGAAAACATGAGTTTTTTTTTGTGGTGCTGAAAACATCATGCTTAATTCAACAGATGCACTTGTATCCAGATCATAAGAAGCTCGTAAAATTTTAGAAAGAACATGGTTTCACGTAGTATAGTTCACTCATAAAATTCAAAAAGTGATGACTCGCTGCTTTTCATCAGTAGAACCAGGTGTGTGAATTCTTTTGGTAGCAGTAGCTGAGATCTTACAAAAAAACTGCATTGTTGTCATTTGCTTTCACATACTGGCCATCCATATTGAACTTGAACTACCCCAAGCTTGTTAATTAGCAAAAAAATCACTCATCAATGGACCATAACAAGGAAACAGGATCATTTTCATCAACTCATAAGGCTACCCATTGATGGCATTTTTAAGAACTTAACATCATTTCAACTTAACATCCTTATTTTAAGCCCAAGCCATTGAAAGGCCAAACATCTCTCAGGCAGTGGGTCCCCCTCAGCCTAGCAAAGTCGATGATGCTGAAATCCAAATGAATCCTGGGATGGTATCCATCCCTCTGTTTACATCCACAGTCGAAGTCAATACTGTGATCTCCTGGTCTTCCATGAACTGCCTATCAAACTCTCCCAAACAGGGAGACAGAGTTGAGACCAGTTTAAGAGGAATATTTCTTGCTGGTTCCTTTGTTTCCCCCTGATCCCCTTTGTGCCTTCACTTTCCATCAAGAGCCAACTTTTCAGACAAGAGGTTCTTCCAAAAAAGGTCTAAATTCAACTCTGGTTACAGCAAGTTGGTACCAGTTTACTGAGAGCATTTCTTGGTTTTGCTAGTTCTTTTATTTTCTTCTGCCTTTTGTTTTGATGACGAGTTTTATCTTTAACATCATTGCATTTGAGCAAGCATAAAACTTTAGACTAATGCAATGCGGTAATAATAATGCAAAAGCAGAGACAAAGAAAAATAACTACTTCAATATCCAACAGAGTTCAAGAGTCGCAAATGGAATTTTCTCCTGTTCTATTTTTGGCTAGCGGGACTCTCCTGTAGCCTATGGCACTCCGAAGGGTATTGCCCTCGACTAATGGTGTTAATTGAGCTTGAAATGCATTCTCAAAAACGATGAAACTATTGTGGGGAGAGGGAGAGGGAGAGGGAGCAGGAGGGCAAGAGCAATGCAGCATCTTGAAGGAGAGAAAATAAGGCCTTCCCACTTTAATTCACAAAAAGGGTAATTTATGAGGATCTTTTTTATGCTATTAGTTCAAGTCCATTAACATGTCAAAAGGGAAAGAAAGAGGCCAGAGGATTCAGTCATGCATGGCATCAATAGTCTCAGAATCGGACATCAGCAAAAAGGATGTCAGAAATAGACTTATTTCAACCTACTGTAACTAGATTGACCACTTGTATGGGTTACCAGTCCCCAATTCAGAAGGATTATAACTAACTACTAAGGTTATGTATGTGGCAGATTTTTTGAAGATGGCGGATATCCTAGTGCAATGAGGCTCCCATTAATTGCAGGTGTTTTGAGAGGGTCAGACTTATCAAGGCTTACCTTTTCCCTGTTACTTTTTTTGAGAGAAACTACCTCTAATTTCATAAGGCTTGACCTCCAAGTCACGATGGAGGGACTTTAATGTTTGCACCAGGACTCCTCTTGTATGGCAGCACTTTGAATGTGAACATCTTTCAGGACTGCATGAATTGGCCATTGGGAGGTTTTACGTTTCCTTTTAACTATTAGTCCGCATCTTCAAGGCATTCTTTCTCCATTACATTCCTTCATCTACACTTTTCCTCTACAGTATCAAATGTCGATAATTGATTGCATCCACTTTGTAACAAGAATTCTTAAAGAAAGAAATGCTGCATAGCTTCTAAACAAGGTAGCAAAATGAAATGTTGAAATTTGATTCTTATGATCTACATTGTATGGCACAAAGGATGCAGTTCATAAACTGGAGTTTAACAGCAGGTCCAATAAGCACTTAAAGGCATAGACACCATACGGAGTACAAGATGCGTTATTTAATGGAAAAAAGAGGACTAGCAATGAAGAGACCAATATGAATTTGTCTATTGCAGATAAAATAGTTGTAGCCACTGATTTAAGAAAAGAATCATTCACAGAAGACTGCTGTTTGGGAGGCAATGCTATAAAAGAGAACTAGCAATGAAGAAACCAATATGAATTTGCCGATTGCAGATAAAATAGTTGTAGCCACTGATTTAAAAAAAGAATCATTGACAGAAGACTGCTGTTTGGAAGGTAATGTTATAACAGATCAAGAAAATTTTCTTCATGGCTCAAGGAATATAAAACTGGATTTGGTGGGTGAATTTGTTACTGTCAATTCTATCCTGACCATGCACTGGACAATTCATGCCACTTGGTAGAAACATTTATGAATGAAAAAATAATTCAGCTACAAATGGCCATCCTGATCCAGTCCTAGATGATTTTGGCTTATCCCACGTACACCAGAATGATCTCAGCTGACTACCCTCAAAATCAGATCAGTAGATTCTGCAGATAATGTCTATGGAAACTGCTCAGCCACCCCTCCCCAAAAATGTAAATGCCAATTTGCTATGGCATTGTTCATGCTACTCAGTGATTGAAAGTTTCAAGTTACAACCATTTATGGGAAGTACACTCTCTTTGGGTTGCTCATGTAAATCATTTCCTGGGGGACGCTTTTCCCCAGAAGCAGTAGAGAAGTGAAAAAAGTTGCTTTGAGGCAAGAGTTAAGTCAAGACAGCGGTTGTCTTGCATTCTTCACAGTTTAGTGGGGATGGCATATGATTGAGGCTCTTTCTTGAAGTGGATGTTATTGTACAGTGACTATATCGGAAGAAATACACAGGTGCTCAAGTATAGGAACACAAATCATGCGAAGCAATAAATGAGAACATCTGTTTTGATATTCTGGTCAAAATAAATGTTCTTGCTTGATTGCTTCATACATGATTATGATTTTCTTCCCATCCATGCACTTGAATCTTCCTAATGTATTCTTTCCAATATATTTACTACAAGTAAGTTCTGTTTTGTAACATGGGATACGCTGATTAATTGTTTAATGAGGCAAGAATGAAAGATAAATTAGAAATTGTTAATGTATTTCATATTTATTGTTGCTTGGTTAATAAAAAATTCAAGAAAATGACATTAAATAGAAGTATTAATGTGTTTTAAATTCATAACTACTATAAATTTCTCGAGGATTGAATAAGTAAGTGAAAATCAAATATTCAGACTTCAAGAAGGCTGAAAAAACATAAATACTAGCCATTTTTTTTTCAATGGCAACCGTGTTTTTGAATAACAATGAGACAATTTAGACATGCAAAAGATGCATGTAAACTATGATATCCATTTATAAAAAACTGAAACCTCATTCTTCTCAGAAGTGGCAAAGGTCCAAAGTTTCGAATTCTTGAGATAATTCCTCCAAATCCCAGAACTTCATATAAAAACACATCGGAAAAGAATGAGCTTAGAGATTCACATGAGAATCTCAGGATTATGAAACCGTCCCATGTCCTGTCAGTTTATGCGAATACAAGTTTGTTTTAATTATTTCCCTCCTTTGCCAAAGAGTACCACAGAACTGTTTGATCTTCAGGGATGCTATTGAAAGAGATAATCATCCCCCACCTGCTGCTTCTGAACAAAGCTCCAGATAAAATGGCCGAAGGATTACTATCCCAGAATCTAAGGAAAATTGGACAGCTCACGCCCCTATGTCCTGCAACGCCAGTCTACTTAATACTTCTGGACTAACATCCACTAGATAAGCCCACATTCCACCAAAAAAATGAAGTACACATCAGGAGAACTATAATCTTTATCGCTTTGCCAGTTAAGTTTAGTCACTCGGCAAGTTTAGTCTAGGGTCAGTGCCACCTTTGAATCTGTGATTGACAACAGACAGCACAATACGTATCCCTCTACTCTGCAAAGAAAATTTCCTCCTTTACATGTAATGTGCAGGTACTTTCATCTAATTCAACCAAAAAGTAGAGATAAAAGGTACTTTTCCGGTAACAACCACCTCCCTGATTCGAATAGATGATAAATGACGGCAAGAACACGATCTAAAACTGGCATGCAGACATCCTCTCATTACATTGAGAAAGCAAATGGATATCGACCGGGAGGGAGGGTGGGTGGGCGAGCAAGAGAAGCTTGCCTCAAATGGTGTGACGATGACGAGGGCCTCCAGCACACCGGCGCCGAATCCGGACATGAGCCTGCCGCGTTGGCTGATGACCCCCGTCTCGGAGTCCTTGAAAGCGGACTGGAAGAGGGCGTTGGAGCCCATGCGGAGGGCATACTTGAGCGTGAGGTGGGTGGCAAAGGGGGTTAGCCCCTTCCACAGCGCCCGCACACCCTCCGTGCGGCACACAGTGGAGCCACAATGGACGATCCCCTTGTAGGTGCCGGTGCGGTCCAGCTGCAGCCTCGTCTTGATCACGTCGATGGGCTGCAGGCAGCATGCCTCCACGACGCCCCCCATTGACCCCGACACCGCCTTCATGTACGGGGGTATCCTCACAGTCGTCGCCACCGCCGCAGCAGCAGCCGCCGGCCCCTGCGGATCGCGGCGGTCGCGGCGAGAGCCCTCTCCTCCTTCCTCCGCCATCGGAGGGGAGAGGCAGCGGGGCGATGGAAGGGGAAGAGGGGAGGAAGGGGGAGGAAGAGCGGAGGCGTCTCGAAGGGACTTCGCTTCGGGCAGTACGACCAGACAGGGATGCGAGCACGTGTCGTCGACGGTTCTCATTCTCTCATGACAAATACTTTAATTTACCGTTCACATCGTTGTCGTGCACAAACTTGAGTGCACCTATTAAAATATGCCACCTCACCTTGATAAATATAATATATTTTAAGATTAAAATTGAATCCTAAAAGATAGAAGAGGTGCCATTTAATGTCCTAAATATTCTCTTTTCTTATTATTATTCTCTCGGTCTCTCACGGGGGATTTATGTACTTCTGTATGCTAATTTGAGTGAAAAAAACTTGTCACGTATCCATTGGGGGTGGGCAGTGTGCACACCGCCTCTATGTTAAGACTTTTTCTATTTGAGTTCTACAATGGGGTGATGTGCGCACACATATACTACCTCAATATTTTTCTATTTATTCATACAGTCAAATTTCGTTGATGATTGAAATAGTTTTTTTTTTAAGAGAGACACTTCAATGCATTGAGAAACACTTAGTCAGATAAAAAACTATTTGGACTTGTGCTTATAGACACTTACACATGGGTTCCACCGGTAACAATCTTGTTGCTACTTCACAACTCTCCAACGTGAGGGCGACAATTGAACTGTGCGTTTGATTGTGACATTAGTGAGGGATTACTTGTGTCATTAAATGAGAATTAATATTTATCAACGAATATATGTCTATAACTGAAAATTGAAGGACAAAAGAGATATAAGACAACGGCTACAACAGACCGCTGCCATAAAGAAGTTTTATCCGCGGTGATAGCGACTCGTTGACAAAAGTTTAGCATACGTCAGCAGATAAAATGTAACCGCAGACAAATGTATAGTTAAGGACGCGGCTACTTAGAACCGCAAACATATAGTCTTCAGCGGCTCCAGAAACTACTGATATATATATAATATATATATATATATATATATATTGTCCGCGATTTTGGAAACCGCTGACATACATTAGATGTCTACGGCTAAAGAAAGTCGCTGACAGTATTAGTCAGCAGCTATAAAGTGCTGACAAATAAAAAATTTCATTTTATTCATTCATTAAAATAAAAAACTTCAAAAATATCTAAAAGACATAATTTTTTTAATAATAACTTATTTTAGTTTAGTGATTGATATATACATATATATTTTTATATTTGTAATATATATGTATATTTGTACTGGATATATATACTTGTAATTTCAAATATAATATATATATGTGTCACTAACTTATCAATATAAATATATAAAATTTAGTGAACATATATACATTGTGTTTATATATATTTCTCTGTGTTTATCAAACTTACATCTAACATTAGAATTTGAAAACATAGTAAATTTATATCTTTGAAAAATATTATACCCATGAAGCGAACTGATCAACTGACATATATATATATAACTTATTTTAGTTTAGTGATTGATATATACATATGTTTTTTATATTTGTAATATATATGTATATTTGTACTGGATATATATACTTGTAATTTCAAATATAAATATATATGTGTCACTAACTTATCAATATAATATACAAAAATTTAGTGAACATATATACATATGGTTTTTATATATATTTCTATGTTTATCAAACTTTAATCTAACAATTAGAATTTGAAAACATAGTAAATTTATATCTTTGAAAAATATTATACCCATGAAGCGACTGATCAACTGACATATATATATATATATATATATATATATATAATATATATATATATATATATATATTGTGTGTGTGTGTGTATTGTATTGTTCTTTAGATTTTTATCATGTTCTCATGTATATGCATGTATATACAAATATCAAGTGCTGCCAAGTGCTATTCGAGCGGTGGTGACGAGAGATGAATCGACAATCGCATAGCACATACATGTTAGTCTCGTGAGTGACAATATCTTCTGTCTCTGAGAGTCAAAGGACTTTAAGTCTGTTTGCAACCCATTTGACTTCGTTAAATAAAAATGAGTATCGGGCCTGGATTTTCAAGTAATTAAGTTGACTTGGGTCCTCAACTAGGTCGATCTAGGTCTTCAAGTAGGTCGACCTATCCTCAAGCAAATCGACCTGGGTCTTCAAGTAGGTCGACCTAGGTCTTCAAGTATAGGTCGACCTATCCTCTAGTAGGTAGACATGTGTCCTCAAGTAGGTCGACATGTCCTCAAGCAGGTCGACCTGGGTCTTCAAGTAGGTTGACATGTCCTCAAGTAGGTCGACATAGGTCTTCAAGTAGGTCGACCTATCCTCAACTAGGTCGACCTGTATCCTCAAGTTGGTCGACTTGTCCTCAAGCAGGTAGACCTAGGTTTTCAAGTAGCTAGGTCGACCTAGGTTTTCAAGTAGATCGACCTGTGTCCTCAAGTAGGTCGCCCTGTGTCTTCATCCATACTGGTTTAAAATGATGAGTCCACATGGTCAGATTTTAAGTATGAATCAAATTCAACCGACTGATTTTAAAGATGAATCAAATTTAATAGAGTAATTCTAATGTATTTATAATAACAGAGATCTTGATGAGATGTAGTCTCTGATTCAACGATCATATATATATATATATTGATCAAAATTAAATGTAAGAGTAATTAAGATCCAAATATATTCTATGGTAGAAGTACTGATGATGAAGAAGTTTAAACTAATTTTTTTTTGTTTATCCTTTGTTTAGTTAACTTAGACATTAGAAGCCAATATATCAGTTTTGCTTGTCAATTGAAAGTTCAGATTTTCTTATACCAGTTGACCTAAGCATTAAAAGATAATACTAGTTCTTTCTCATTATGATTAAATTTGATCATATTATTGTGCCTTAACTGTTCATTCTCTGAAATTCTCGTCCGATCCTCATTTAGTGCTGACACATGCTCTTTAGGTGTCGATACACAATTACTTGGTATCATCACAAGATAATACATTATAGATATAGTATATTTATAAGAGTAATTTAATTAGTGGTCCCTGATTGTAATATGGAGGACCTTACTGTAACAGACTTATTTAACGTACGTATACTGTAACATGGGATAACATTGTAATGAGTTACAACTCTGTCATGAACTAAAAAATAAGTAAAATATCTGATAAGGATTCCTAATTAATTTATCATATTTATAATTATAAAAAATTAAATATATTAATGCAAGTAGTATTAATATATATATATATATAATATTATATATATATATAATATATATATATATAAAGTTTTTGTGTTAAAATTTATACATATGGCAGCGACTATTAGCCGCCGCCATTCAATTATATGGTAGCGGCTTTTATTAGCCGCTGCTAAATAATATATAGCAACGGCTATGTAGCCACTGCCATATGTTCGCCCTGTCCCGCCATAAAACCCCATTCCTTGCGCGATCTCTCACTCTCTCTCTTCTCTCTCCTCTCTCTCTCTCGCTCTCTCTCTCTCTCTCTCTCTCTCTCTCTCTCACTCTCTCACTCTCTCTCTTCCCGAAGGCCGGCGACGCCCCGACCACCGACGGCTTCCTCTCCCTCCGGCGACGCCCTGAGCTCCGGCGGCAGCCCCCAACCCCCACGGTGAGTCCCTCTGACGCCCACCCTCCCTCCCCTTCGACGACGCCCAAACCCTCCCTCCCCGGCCCCCTCCCCTCCAGCGGCCCCCACCCCTCCCTCCCCGGCTCCTTCCCTCCGGCGGCCCCCATCCCTCCCTCCCCAGCCCCCCCTCCGGCGGCCCCCCTCTATTCCCTCCCTCCCCTCCGGCGGCCTCCCCCTCCCCCCCCCCCACACCCGTGCAGCACCCCCCCTCCCCCCCGGGCAGTACCCCTCCCCCTCCCCCTGCTTCCCTTCCCCCTCCCCCCCCTCTCCCTCCCTCTGCTCCCCCCCCCCCCCCCCCCCCCCCCCCCCCCCCACCGCGCGCGCAGCACCCCCCCTCCCCCCCTGGGCAGTGCCCTGCCCCCTCCCACTGCTTCTTCCCCCTCTCCCCGGGCAGTGCCCCTCCCCCCTAGGTTTTGATGAAGAGGACCCATGTTTCTTTTTTTCAATAAATTTGTTGCAGAGAATTGGACGTTTATGAACTACAGTCACTATTCTCCCTTAACAAATTTGGTGCGAGTAAATGAATTCTATTAGATTATAATCACATTCTCCAATCTCCTTCCTTAATAAATTTGGTGCAAGTAAATGAGTTCTATTACACTGATAGTCATATTCTACCAAATTGTGGGAGAATGTGACTTTGGTCTTCCACCGAATTAGGCTGTAGTCATAGATCAGTTTAATTATGGAGGACAGCAACTGAGACCACTATATATTGTCCATTCTCGCAAATGATGCATGCCTTGCACAGTTGTCGTCCTCCATATTTAATTAATTAAAACCATGGTGGGTATGTTGAGGCAGCTTGCCCAATTTCAACCATAGAACACATGAAACAGTAGATTATTAGAGGAAGAGAGAAAGATAACTTGACTAAGATAAGATTTTAGATATTATAGAATTCTTATGGCAGCATCTAGATGTTCTTGATGTGGATCTTGCAAAAGGTGATTGAGAATATATATATGCACTGGATAGGTAATCTTTAGATGTGTAATGGTAAGATATATAGACAACCAATAAGATGTCTAAATTGTGTATCATTATCAATTGGAAGTCTAGAGTCAGATGAAAGCGGATGATGTTCACTATTAGGAAAAAGACTAGCTTACATCCAAGTATCTCATATTCATGATCAACTATGATATTTAAAGTATATTTTTTATGCTAACATAGTTAAATTTTATAATAATATTGAGTCACTTCAATGGGCAAGGAAATACATTAAAAGACCCAAATCATTGATTTGGAAACAATGGCCAAGATATCATTTGAAAGATGACAATTAATGAGTTGCATTGTTTCAATCAAGAATGAGGTCATCAATATGAATCAAAACCACTAAGAAAATCTCTCCATCTTTACACGTGAAAAGTGACTAACCAATTGAGAATTGAAGGAAACAATATTGTTTAAGAGAATAAGAAAATTTTGCAAACCAATTCCTTGATCCTTGACTCAATCTATATACAGACTTTCATAGTTAACTCTAGGAAGGCAACGACAATTACACGTTTTGCTACTACTGCATATATCTCATGAAAGTCTAATCCCTTAATTAGTGTGTAATTTTTTAGCTAGAAGTAGTACTTTGTAGCTCTTAATAATGTCATCAGCATGGTATTCAAGTTTATATACTCATTTGCCTCCAAAGATTTCTTTCCTAGTGATAAACGCTCTGAAGCCTATGTATGATTTTCTTCTAAAACTTGAATCTACTTTGAGCTGAGGTTCATTATAGTGATTTACGCCACCTCTCTTCTAATTTGATTTCCACGGCTCATCTTTATCGTGAGAGAGAGTGTTAGAAAATTGATGGAATAAATTCATATCGGATACGTCATATGGAGCCCAGTGCATACAGTCATGGGCCCTTCAACTTTGACACCAAATGATATATCTGATATAAGATTTATCACATCGATTCTCCAATAATAATCAGTACGATTGATGTGCCGACAATGGATGACTCATTTCAGTGTGTATAAAAATGTAATATTTAATTCTTGACCAATCAAGTCAGAGGCCAAATATATATTAATCTTTACTACCCGTTTTATGCATGAATAACAAATATCCATATCCCCCTACCGGTTTTGATAATCAGTCAAGGCTTCCATAGTTAATTGTAACCAAGTGTTGCTAAACTATAAACTTAACCCATATTGCTTCGACATATCAAGTGCCTTGGTTAACCAAGTTAACCCACTGTAACCAACCCGCACGCCAGGGTTCCATAACCTTGCTCTAACCCCTGGTTAACCGAATATCTCCTTATTAAGAAAACCAACTTACCAAGTCCATTTGCGTAATAACCACGCATGCACCTTCAGATAACCCAGCCCATAAATTGCATTCTTTGTTAATCTATACCAAACTTTATTTCAGTGGACCAACCACCCATCCATTTGCATTCCTAATTAATTACTTCCTGTACAATGTCTTTTGAAATGAAACTAGAATGAGTCTGATCATTTGATGCTTTGCTTTGGTCATCTTTACCTAAAAAGAATGAATCAAATTCAGGTAGAGAGAGGGAGCTTGTGAATTTGATTTATCAGTTTCTGTGGAGTCAATGGTTGAGGGAGCTTGTGAATTTTCAGATGCAAACCTTGTTTCTTTCTTTTTTGAGAAGGAAATCTGATCACTGCTACATTTTGGGTCAAAAGGACTGGAGGTCCTTACTGTAAACCCAGCTTCAGGAAATGAGCCAGATTTGTTTAGTATTCTCCTAGTGCTAGAACCCTCTTGATTAACAATGGAATTATTATAGGATAAATAAATACAATTAACATTCTAATCTTGAAATTTATATATAACAATGATTGATATTTAGATTAAATAATCTAATCTTGGCCGAGCCAATCCTCATAAAGCAAAAGCCCATCCTATGAAATTTTTTCTACTTGAACTGGGATTAACAGTGAGAGGATATATATCAGCTCTATCGGTCCAATGTGGTCCATTTTGTCCCTCATCCATTGCTCTCCCTCCACATGTCCTCGGACACCTCAAAGGAGACCGAGCGTACAATCTCACACCTCAAAGCCCGTGTTCAAATAGACAAAAACCTTTAGCAGTGATGGTATCTCTGTAGCTTTTTTTCTTATTGGAATGATTTTTTTGAAAAAAAAAAAACACTATCTTTTTTGCTTTGCTATATTTTGTATAGAACCTCTACATATCTATGGCACTATGAGGTTATTCATAACAATCTTCATTCTTATCTAATTTTTTGTACAGAACTAGATGTTATGATTTTTATCTAATTTTTGTCTATCTGTTTTATAGACTATTCTATTGCTTTGAAATTTAAAGTCAAAGGGTTAATCTTGCTGGATCTTGCCTTGGGCAGTGTGTGGAACCATTATTTTTTAACTTGCATATACACTCGTATTACTTTTGAGAAAGTTGCACAAACACTCATATTATTTTTCTTGTTCAATGCAGGTATTCATTGGTACAACTTGTTTAGGTTTTCATCTCTTTTCTGCTCACGTAATCCTTCCATCCCCTCTATATATATTTGTTGAACTAGCGAGCCTAGGTGGAGGCTCATATTTATTTAATCCAATGAGCCCGGGTGGTGGCTCATGTTTAACTAATCAACGAGCATGGGTGGTGGCTCATATTTTTTAGGATGTGATTGTATGTATGAATGTCATAGATGTATACTTTCTGCTTTATAGGATGTATGAATGAGAAGACGGAGAAAGCATGAATATGAATGAGTGAGATGAGTGGACCTTTTTTTTCATTTTTGCACGTTCAAGACTTATGTTAGGATATATGATTTTACTGTCTTTTGATAGTAATGTCATATATCGAGCATAAAGTCTTGAATTGTCCAAGTTGGACAGTCTATGAATATTTGATTCATCTGTACATTCTTAATTATTATATGTGTATTGTGATTGTCTTAAAATTTTGGTAGCATCTCCTCGCTCTCTCCGATATACCAACTAATTTTAACTGCTCTTCTTGTCACTTGTATTTCATACAAGTGATTTTTGAGCATAGTTAAAATTAGTAAATATTTGGGGTATATTGGAGAAGTGTGGGGAGATGCTGCCGAAATTTTGAAAACAATCCAATACACATATAATAAATTAAGAAGAACAATGAATCAAATATCCATAGATGGGCACGATTTTTTGTAGGCACCCCTTTTTTTGCAAGAATTATGCAGACATGTATGTGTGTGTGGAATGTAAATGTGAAAATGCTCCCGGTATAGGGGAGGTGTTGTCGAAATTTTCTTTGAATTGTCGGTTAATTCATATTTATTCGATACAACTTAGAGATCGTTTGGGTACAACTTAGGCTGATGGGTTATTGTCAATGCAGAACTATTGCATCCTAAAATGACGAGACTCGATAAGAGTTGGATACAACTTAGAGATCGTTTGGATCCTAGATATGAGAAAGGAGTAGATGAGTTTTTGGATTTTGCTTTTGATGAACAAAGACAATCTTTTAGACATGGACGGAATCATGAGTTTATACAATGTCCGTGTCGTAACTGTGTTAACGGATTGAAGTTGTCCCAGATGGATGTTGAAATTCATCTTAAAGTAGATGGATTTTGGACACGGTATACCAATTGGGTATGTCATAGAGAGGCACCATTAGTTGATGTTCAGCAAGTTAGCCCGTCTGCTAATGAAGCACAAATAGAAGAAGAGATTGATACGACAATTGAAATGTTATATGAGTTATAAGAGGCTGAAACAAAGAGGACAGAAGAGGAACATGAACCAAATGAGAAAGCAAGAGATTTTTATCAATTATTAGAAGATGCTGAAACACCATTATATCTTGGTTCTGTCAAATTTTCAAAATTGACATTTCTGTTGAAACTATTGCACATTAAGACCATGAACAAAGTGACAGCTTCTTGTATGGGAATGTTTCTTGAGCTGCTTAGAGAAGTATTACCAGAAGGAGCTAATTTACCTCGAACATGGTATGAAGTGAAGAAGACTATGAAAGATTTGGGGTTAGGTCATAAGAAGATAGATGCTTGTCGGAATGATTGTGTCTTGTTTCAAAATGAACATGAATATAGGGATCGATGTCCAACATGTAATGCTCTCAGGTACAAAGAAAATACGCAACAAGGTAGCCTGAAGAAGAGACGTCGCAAACTGGTGCCATACAAAATATTGCATTATTTTCCAGTTAAAGATAGATTGCAAAGAATGTTCATGTCCTCTAAGATAGCCAAGTGGATGACATGGCACAAAGATGGCCGAAGTCTCTCGGAAAATGGAACTATGCGACATCCTGCTGACTCTGAAGCATGGCGACATTTCGATGATCCATATCCAGATTTTTCTGCAGAGGTTCGCGACGTGAGACTCGGCTTAGCGACTGATGGGTTCAATCCATTTGGGATGATAAGTAGCAGATATAGTGTATGGCCTGTGATGATGGTAGTTTATAATTTTCCACCATGGATGTGCATGAAGCAGACGTTTATGATGATGTCATTACTTATTCTAGGTCCTAAAAGTCCTGGAAATGATATCGATGTCTATTTACAACCGTTGATAGAAGAATTGAAAGATTTGTTAGGACAATGGTGTTGAAACATATGATGCTTCAAAGAAACAGAATTTTCAAATGAGAGCTGCCCTTCTGTGGACGATCAATGATTTTTCTGCATATGCCAATTTATCAGGATGGAGTACTAAAGAAAACATGCATGTCCATCCTGTCATTATGATACAAATTCAAAATGGCTGCACAATTGTCAAAAATTCTGTTATCTAGGGCATCGAGGATTTTTGTCAATTAGTCATAGATGGAGAAGGCGTGAGTATCAACACAAATTTGATGGCGTGGCTGAATGTCGTAAGCGTCCAGAAGTGTTAACGAGTGCTGCAGTGTGGAATCAACAACTTCAACTTCCTCATATCAGATTTGGAAAGAACTTTAAGAAAGATATCAAGAATTTAGAAGGATGGAAGAAACAAAGTATTTTTTTTAGAGAGCTTCCGTATTAGTCAAATCTAATCATTCGGCACAACCTGGATGTAATGCACATTGAGAAGAATGTATGTGACAATTTGTTGGGAACTTTGAATCTTCTTGGTGGGGAAAAGAGCAAAGACAGTCTAGATGCACGATTAGATATGAAACAGTGGGGAATAAGATCAGAATTCCATCCACAGACAGACAGTCAAAATAAGACCAGGTTACCACGGTAAAATATACATTGAACAGATTGCAGACAACGGCTGTGTGCAACTTTCTACGTAATATAAATTTCAGATGGATATTCCTCCAATTTGATGAAATGTGTAGATATTGCAAGTCGAAAATTGGTAGGGCTGAAGAGTCATGATTGCCATATACATGCAAGTATTATTGCCTTTGGCAATTCGTGGTATTGTCAATCAAGATGTGACAGACCCAATTATAGAGTTAAGTATATATTTTAGAGATGTCTGTTCCAAAGTTCTTCAATCTGATCGTTTGCTTACATTGGAAGGTGATATTGCAGTAACATTATGTAAGTTGGAACAAAATTTTCCACCGTCTTTTTTTGATGTCATGGTTCATTTGATTGTACATCTTGCATATGAAACGAGAATTACCGAACCAGTTCAATACTGATGGATATATCCTATAGAGAGATTTTTGAAGAAATTGAAAGACTATGTTTTAAATAGGACACATCCAGAAGGTTCAATTGTTGAAGGCTATCTTATGGAGGAAACAATCTCATTTTGTTCAATGTATATGGAAGGTATTGACACTCGCTTTAACTGAAGGGAAAGAAACTATGATGACCCCTCTGAAGACAATATGAAGAAGGTTGTTCGATATTCAAGTCTTCAGACGTTTCTTAGCAGGAAATGGTAATACTCGTATATTGTCTGAAGAAGAAGTTGAGAAGGCACATCTGTACATTCTTAAATAGATTGAAGATATCGATGAATATTTTTTTGAACACAAGAGATGTGTTGAGAGTTCAAGCCATACAGAAAGGAATTTTTTGAAGTGGTTCCAAATTTATGTGAAAGATTTGTACGATGCAAATGATCCTCAGTGTACTCCTGATATATACTTTCTGGCACGAACACCTTCAAGGTTTGCACATTCACACTCGGGCTATATTGTCAATGGATTCAGGTTTCGTACATCATCTATTGATGCAACAAAGGTCACTCAGTTGTCTGGAGTTATTGTCAATGCAGAACTTGAATCCGGATGTGATGGATATTATGGACGTCTAAATGATGTATCGGAAATATATTTTGATAATCAAAGACGTGTTGTTTTATTTGAGTGTGACTGGTGGGATGTTTATAGAAAAGATAGAGGATTTAAAATAGATAAATATGGAACTATCAGTCTGAACACTCGTCAAAGACTCAATACAGATGAACCATTTGCTCTGGCAAGTCAAGTGGAACATGTGTTCTATGTCAACGATAATACAACACAAGGATGGATCATTCCTGTCAAAGCACGTCCGCGTGATTACTACGACTTGCAAGATAAGTCTCCTGAGAATGATATAGAACCAAGTGACGAAGCGTTTCAGAACAATCTGATTGATGTTCCGATTAGAGGAGAAATTCAAGATGTGGATCTATGTCAAGAAAGTAGCGTAAGAGTGACGATTATATTGATATTTAAGTGATTTATTTACGTTAGTATTTAAATTTCATTTTTAACATAAATTTACATAGATGTTCAAGATTGAAAAATTTTAACTTGTTATGTTTACATATTTACTAACAATTGTTTTTAACAGATGGCTTTCGCTAGTGAGCTCTCTTCTCGTGATGGCTCACGCCTACAGAGGCATCGGACTCTGTCGGTCCCTCTCCCTCCCACCTCTCAGGCGATCTGTCCCCCTCCCACATCTCAGGGGCTCCCTCCCGCTCCCACCTCGTAGGCGCTTCCTCTCCCTCCCACACTTCAGCATATAGCTCCCTCTTCCACCCCTCAGGCATCTACATCTTCTGTAGCAGATTCATATTTTAATTTGATGTAACTTTTATATTCATTGTTTAATAGATATTCTCTGATGATATTTAATATTTATATTTCAACAGGTCCATCTGCACCATCTTGGGGGAGGGGCACTAGCCGTCGAGGGCCGACTAGGGGAGTTACAGAGAGGAGGCTACCTGATGGACAACAATGGAATGTCTCCCTTGTCCGAGGATATGGCATGGGCCCTACTGCAGATCACTTTACGAGTCGTATGGGCGTTGTATCAAAAATGTATTGTCAGATTTGGTAAAAAGATTTTGCGAAGCTGCCTGTTGCGACTAAGGAGTTGATATTCAGAGATCTTCAGGTAATTATTGTTTAAATTGAATAGTATATATGTGTATATTTTTCTTATAATTGAGTGACTTTGTTTTACAGTTGACGTACCAGTGGGAGCGAACAGAAAAAACAGATAGAGAGATGCTTGCTCACATGAGCGCCATGCATCGCAGCTGGTGTAGCAAGAAAAAAAAAGAGTAAGTTAATATACTATTTTATTTTCATATGTACTTTATTTTTTAAACTTGTTTATATATTGACAAAAAATTTGTATTTCATGTCAACATTTTAATGGCAAGTCTTTAGATGATGCGATTGCCTCCGTCCCAGCAGGTATTGACTCCTCAGATTGGTAAACAATGTGCGAGATGTGGACTACCGGGGATGAGCGGGTAATATTTAAAATGCTTAGAATAGAATTGTTTATGATTATTTTATTTCTATAAATGGAACAATAACTGTCTATTCTTGTCCTTTTAGAGGGTTGCTGACCGAAATAAGTAAAACCGTGCCACTCAGTCAATGCCATATAGACGGGGCAGGACTAGTCATTATCAGTTGATGAATGATTTTGTGAGTTATGTTTTATGAATTATGTTATCCCTTTCATTTAGTTACTTATATGTCTTTCTTATTTTGTATCAATTTAAACAGTCTCATATGCATGGACGTACTCCACAACGACTTGAGGTTTTCAAGATGGGTCGATGCAAAGACTTACCTGACTGCAGTGAGAGCTAGGTAGATGAGGAGAGCAGAAGACGATATGTAAGCAACTTTATTTCTATTTCTTTTATGTGAATATGTTTTCATTACAATAGTTGTATCATTAATATTTTTTTTTCTACCTTTTGTTGTAGGAGGCTATGACTCAGATGATTGCTCCTTCCTCAGACGTTGATGCTGAGAGCCACACCCCAGCGACTCCCGAGGACGCCTTCATTTCGATCATGGGAAAAGATCGACCTGGCCGTGTTCGCTGTGCGGGTAGTGGAGAGACGTTGGGCACATGGTATAGATCTACATGAACGTCTGCCAGTTCAGAGCGAGAAAGGATAATGCAAGAACAATAAAAGCTCAAGAAGAAAAGTTGAAAGCACAGGAAGAGGAGATGACTCAAATGCGAGAAAAGATTTCTCAATTGGAGAATGTAGCGACGAAGGTGGACGAGATGAGCATACTCCTCTCCCAGATACAGGCATCACAGGCACGTACCTAGCATGTACCTCCTGCAGTTCAGAGTGGGAGCGATAACGAGACAGATGAGGCAGCAAATGATTATTATGATCATGATGATCATGTCTCTTGATTTCTCTCTTATTTTATTACACTTTCACGTACATTTTCTACTTTTCTGGATATTTGTATAATAATATTTATACATTATATTCTATGTGTGATTGAATGGTCCAGCGAGCCTGGGTGGTGGCTCAATAGTGTGTGATTGAATGATCCAGCGAGCCTGGGTGGTGGCTCAATAATAATATATGTGATTGAATGATCCAGGTGGTTCATACATGAATAGAGTGTGGTATTAAATATTTTTTTTTTCTTTCTGACAACATGTCAGTGGTTAGGAAGCTGCTGCCAAAGGCACATATGTCCACGGCTAGTACATGTTGACAAAAAGAAAACATATGGCCGCAGCGCTTATTACTGCTGACAATAAATATTTAAGGCAGCAGTTTCAGCCGTTGATAAAAGCCACATATGTCCGCGGCTATAACCCACGGCCATAATATTCTAATGGCTGCGGCTGACAGTCGTTGCTGTAAAGTCTATGGCGGCGGCTGTTCTTACCGCTGCCAATTATACTTTATGTCCATGGCTTCAATAGGCGCGGACAAATGATATATATGTCAGCGGTGACAGTGAACCGCTGACATAAGATATGTCCACGGACTTTTTGGCAACGGCTGTGGCAGCACTTCTATAGCTGCAGACATAACAATATGTCAGCGCTTTCTTAGTATTTGTCAGCGGCTTCCAACTGCTGACAAATGTTCGTTCTGTTGTAGTGCATGTCCTCTTATCCGAGTTATGTTCTGACTTCGCGAGCTAGTTCTCGTTGTCACCACTACCAATAATCTTGTTATCATGTTGACAGTAGGACCCACCCTTCCATGTGTCTATTAACACTTTGACCTAGACATTTTGTCCAAACAACAAGTGTTTCTCAAGTGCATTTGCTGCACTTACATAGTTACATAATAGTTCATGTGACATCACGTTAGACGTCATACAGACTAGTGGATATGGTAGATAGCATAGACGGCGGCGACGACTAATGACCGACAGTGGTGATGAGGCGATTGACAGTGACAATAGCAATTGATAGTAGCGAACGATAGATAAGTTGCAGTGGACTTAAAAATTGAAAATTTGAGTTCAAAAATACAAAATTTAGACTTTAAAATATTACTCATAGTGTTTAAAAGTGAGTTTTAATAATAACTTAGAGTCATAAATACTATCTATCTTTGAACTCAAAAATATAATATGTAGGATTTGAAAATTATTGATTGACTTTTATAGTAATAAATATAGGCACATAAATACTATTCACGAAACTAAAAAATACTTATCTTAATATTTAAAAATTATTGATTAGATTTTTAATAGTTATTTAGGGCACATAAATAGTGATTTTAGGCTACAAAATAGTGACTTCAAATTAGAAATAGTTGTCCATCATCAATAGGCACTATCGACTACCAATTCACATGATGTCTAACGTGGTGCCACACAACTGTCGTATCACTATGCAAGTACACTAAATTTGTTCTTTTATGAGATTGGAAATTCAAATCTAGAAGCGACCAATACCTTTTACAAATATAAATAAATCCACCCATAAAACTAGAATGCATAAGAATTCTCTTCTTTTTACCTGTAATATAAAATTGTAATGTTTACTAAATAATTGTTTACTAAAATTATTTAATAAATTCGACCTATCGCATCACAGAAGTAGATCTTTCTTCCACTACGATGCCCATGTCTAGTTGTAGAAGTAATTAAGTAAGAAATTTGATTTATCAGCACTTATATACTTCTAGTTTTTGAATTAGATAAAATATACACTAAAAAAATAAAAAAAGCTTGCAAAATATCTTTACAACTTATAATCGTGTGGAACCTAATTTGAGGCCAAGTTCATGCCATACGGATAAAACCAATTATTTACATGTATGACCGATACTTTTCAACAATTCTCACGACCAGACATACAATACATGCTCCTCAATTTTAAAAGAAAATATCTTTTACAAATAAACCTATTTTTACATAAAAGTTTAGAAAAAAATATTATTTTAAAAATTATTATGAAGGTGGAATATAGTTGTAACCCAATAGAACTCATTTTTTTTGGTTGAATGGCACAATGGCCAAGCCACTACACACCCCAAAGCCCCACCCCAGGATCGAACCCGCACCATCCCAGGACCCCTCCCAAACCTTCCCTCCCGGTGTCCACTGCAACTTGAAGACTCGACCTAGAATAGACAAGAGGATCCCTTAGCTAGGTCCATTGTCCTTGAATGATCTACTAGTTGTCAAAGGGTGAGTACTCAGAGTCACACGATCGAAAGGTCAACTGGACTATGATGAGACTTGCCCATGCTGCACCAAAGCATGGCTTCACTAATTGCCAAATACTTCCCTACCACTCCAAGACATGGCATCATTAAATGATACCGGGCACACCCTTATGATTTCGAAGCTTGGAAATGATGGCAAGGCACCCCTCACGCTTAGCAGGTTGGGTCAGAAAATGTACCGATGCATATCCAAAACCACTCCATCCCTACACGAACCTTCAACTATCCCCCAACGTTGGGCGGCATGGGGAGGTGAGGAGATGACAGGGGCAAGCGGAATTCCCAACACACATTTATAAGAAGAAAGGATGGAGACTGAAGGAGATAGGTCACTTTTGAGACTTTCACACTTGCACAGAGGATTACCTAACTCCCTTTTCTATGCATGACTATCCCGTTACCCACAATTCCTAATTTGAAAGTTGGGGAGTTTTTTCTGGGACCGCTCTCGACCCCCCTTGATGGTCTTCTCTTAATTATAGGTTTTAGAAACATTTTTCTCTATCAACAAATTTACAAGCATGTAGGGATCAAATGTTGCAAATCATAGGACCACTTTTTGGCCTCTTCACTTCTTCACACCATATGTGGGAGATGAGCAAAAAGTCATGGCACATCATAAGCACTACAGGAATGTCAGCAGCCATTGTGGAAGTGGAGAGATCTCCCAAGCCTTGTCCTACAATGGGTAAGCCAACGACTGTCATTTTTAGGGGTCTCATCAGCAAGACCCAACATTCGATCTTCCTGGAGGAGCTATATGTGATGCAAAATTTGCTTCAAATGCTTGCAAAGGTGTGCCAAGGCCTCATAAACTGACAATCTATGGAGGTGTGAGTGACTGCAACTCATTCTTTCAAAGGGCAAGGGAAGTACACGGTCAGTGCATGCCACAAGCAAACTCTATCAACAACATCTGCCGCATGTGAGCCTCGCATGGGGAGTCCTCTCTTGTCCAACCCGAGCATGGTGAGATGACTTCAGCAGGGTGGTGAAGAGGGAAGACCTACAACTAAGAAGACATCATCTAGATAGCTCGAGAGAAGGGCTTGGTGCATGATGACATCAACTTTCAGACCCCTTCTCTTATGAAATCTTGGAGGCTCCAATCCCTCCAAAGCTACAACTGTTGTTGTTCCTGCTATATACGATGGCTTCATCGACTTCACTAACTACCTTTACAGCTTCGAGCCCCACCTGATATTCCATTGGGCCTCGAATGCTATGAAGTATCCAACCTTCAACAGCACCCTTTGGGAGAATGTGCTGGCTCGATTTGAGTCCCTCTCGATGGAATTCACCTTCTTCTTCAAGCATATGAAGAGAATGTTCAAAGAAACTCTCTAGGTAGCAAGAAGGAGGCTAAGACCATCACTCGTTTCCTTATTCTTAGGCAACACTGCAATAAGCCCCTCTAGGACTTCGTCACCTACTTATGCAAGGAAACACTTTACATCTCTTTCCTCAACACTAGCAATGCCACGACTACAGGATGCCATGCTACAGTGGGCTTTGGGGGTCTAGACACCCTCAACTCTCCCTAAGCACCTAGCACTGGCCTAGAAGCACGTCAACTACAAGGAGAGTGTTGCCACCCTTAGTCAAGCTTTAGATGGTGACCCCACATAGAGGAGGTGCACCATTGAGCATTCAGAAATCCTATGATGGTGAAAACACAATAGAACTTAAAACTTTTCAAATGGAATTTCCTTCACAGATTGTTATGGGGTAGAAGTGGCAAAGCTAGAAAACTAAGATCCGATCACCTTACAGAGACCATAGATCTCCTTGAGTACTTAATGCAGTAATTCCTCCCAAATCAAAGTCGCACATGTGCATGACCTCCAGCGATATCCACATGAGTAGTCGACGAAGACACCTCATGTCTCAACCTTTCTCACGCAAAGTTCCTCATGTCTCACAGAGGAGGGATGAGAGGGCAGCAAGGGTGGCTCACCTTCCACCTTGGGGTGCAGGGGAGTGTGGATGTCGCCGATGGACGACGCGCGGTCCACAAAGAGGGATGTTATTATTTATTTGGGGGTGGGGTGTGATCGTGATCGCCAGGTATGCGAGGGTACCGAATGGAGATGCACGCGAGAGAGGTGCGGATGGAAGTATGTGATCGCGTACGTACCTTTTTAGCGGGGAGATTGCACGGGGGATGATGTGGGTCCTTTCTTCCTCTACGAACATGGCCGGCCGTGGTAGAGGGATTTTCCTCGCTTGATTACCCTGACAAAAAAGACAAAGAAAATAAGGGGATTAGCCAAATAAGACGTGTAGTATCGAATCTCGAACGAATAAATAGAATGAATAAAAATGGGGAGGACTCACCGGATGGAGGTTTTTAAACCCCTAAAAATGTAGGTGAGTGTGTGTATGCATGCATGTGTGTGTGTATGAAAAAGTAAAATGGGCCACGTGGGGCCCAGAGGAGATAAATGAAAAGGAAAGAAAGGGGAAGGGGGGTGCTTCCCCAAATGTTGGTGCGGCGTGACGGGCCGTTGCCTGAATTGATGGAGGACGTGGAGGAAGACACTCCTGCCTCACGCATGGAATGGAAGGAGACGACGGCATCAGACTCTGGGAAAGAAGGACGGATCGACATGGGTGATGCCCCTAGGGCCGGAGGTTGAGGTGAGAATTCGACAGGGCTTCTCCGCTTCGTGGAACCCCCTTACAAATGACCCTCGGGGGTCAATTCATAGGCAACAGATTCTTGAATCATGTTGGGTACAGCCTCTGCGACAATGACCTGAATCGCGTCTGGGCGGCAGGCCACGATTCAAATCGCATCGGGCAAGTGTGCCGCGGCATGGATTGAATCGCGTCTGGGCGGCAGACCGCGATTCTCAAGGTCAATTTGATGAGATGGGTGCATGATTGCCGTCATGTCTCTGAATCGCATCCTATCAGGATGCCGCAATAAGGAGGGGAATCCCGTCCACCATGGCTGTCGCGACTTGAAACGCGGCGGCCATAGCCGACGTGATTACCTTATAGGCAATTTTCAAGGCATGGGGCTTACTTACGCTGTCTGCTGACATGAAATTATGATTTGACCTCTCTGAATCGCGTCTGGACGGCAGGATGCGATTAAAGGATTTTCTCATGATTACGGTCTTGAGCGCGACGACTTTCTGGGCCACAGAATCGTGTCGGGGCGGAAAGACGCGACTATAAACTGAATCGCGTTGGCACTACACGACGTGATAAGCTTTCCTAATTTATTTATGAAAATTCTGCCGAAAGGGAAATTGGAATCGCATCGCCTATGGCGGACGAATTCATGAAAGGGGCAATTTCTGTAAATAAAATAGGAATTTATGGTCACGTCGTGCAAGACCGACACGTTAAGATTATAGTCGCAGCTGACATACCGGCCGCGATAAGGTCGCGTCCCTGAAAGCCATCGCGATAAGTCCTGAATCGCGTTCGGGGTACCGGGCACGTTTAGAGAGGCGACTGCTATACCCGTCGCGACTTGGAATTTATGCTTATAATGCCCGAGGGGTTCCGGAAATGAAGTTCAAGCACCGGGGAAGAATGGGGTGATCCAGAATGATGGGGAAAACTACTCTTGCAAGGCAAAAAGAGGGCCATTTGCGGCATTATGACGCAACATGAAATTTGCCCGCGGTGGAGCCACATTCACGTGTCTACAGCTGCCACGCCTTGGTGTCTGCTTTGCAGGGGAGTGAAGCGAAATGACACGAAGTGGAGTAAAGTGGAGTGAAATGGAGTGTAATGAAATGAAAAGAAATGTAGTGTAGCGAAGTGGAGTGCAGCGGGAGCGAATTGAAAAGTAGACGCCAAGGTGAAAAATAGACACGCATAATCATTGGTGACTGCCACCTGATGAGAGTCTTTTTCCAACACCTGAAGAAGTCACCACCAGGAACAAGACCTAAAGAAACAAATGCTTGGACAAAGGAAAAGGACAAGAAAGGTACAAAAGAAAGAAAAGACCAACTTCCAGCGTCGAGGAAGTACCTAAAGACACAATCCGTTAAGTTTCACCATTGGGGGCGTCTGCCACTGCCTCAGGTGGTTCTTGGGAGATAGGAGGAGAGATCAACTTCCAGCATAGGGGAAGTACCTAAGGACACAATCCGTTAGGTTGCACCATCGGGGGCGTCTGCCATTGCCTCAGGTGGATCTCTGGGAGAGAGGGAGAGATCAACTTCCAGCGAAGGGGAAGTACCTAAGGGCACAATCTGTTAGGTTGCACCATCGGGGGCGTCTACCACTACCTCAGGTGGATCTCTGGGAGTAAAAAAAGAGATGAAAAGATGGAGATAAATCCAAACAACGGTTCTTAAGGAAATCAGCTCGGAGGCGACAACAAAGAGAGTTGGGCATTCGACCCGGAATGGAATATTTTAAATTGCTTTGAATTTAAGGCGCGGATGGCCCTCAAATTGACTTGGAAGAGTGGATTTCCACGGAGATTTCAACATGCATGTATACTGGGCTAAAGGAAAAATAAGTTAAAAAGGAGTAGAAAATAACCAAGAATAATATTGTTACGCCGGTGAGTCAGGACCGGGGGGTATGCATGGGTCCGTCGTCCTCACATGCCAAGCGTAACGGCCTATCCGTGCGGCTAAGGATCCTCTGGGATAATCATTGTTTTTGATAGAGGGGAACTCAAATCCCAAATTCCTCAGAGCCACAAGGTCCTTGGTATGCTCTAAATGTATACATATAGATAGATGCAGATAAGTGATGGTAAGGGCAGTAGCAGCCTGATTGCGTCGAATGAGGTAACTCGAATCTTGCACTCAAAGCTTCGTCAGCCAAGAAAAACACATATCATGGAAAAACAACATTCATTCCGGAGCATGCAGCATGGACAAAGCTTTAAACAACAAGCATGTCTCATTCAATTTGTTTGTTTTAACCATGAGGATAATTGGACTTGGCCAAAGATATTGGAGTGCAAGGTAGGAGGAACCCATGATTGGAAGAATTGATGCGAGGCACAGACATGATCTGCTTGCCATGTGCAATACCATCGAGTTTTTTTTTGGAGTTTTGAAAATATTTGAATTTTTGTGGAGTTTTGAAAATATTTGAATTTTTGTGGGGTTTTGGAAATTTCTGAATTTTTATGGTTTTGAAAATATTTGATTTTTGTGGGTTTTGAAAATATTCAATTTTTTTAGAATTTTTCAATATTTGAATTTTTATGGGATTTTGGAAATATTTGGATTTTTGTAGATTTTTTTAGAATATTCATCTTTTTTGAGTTTTGGAAGCATTGCCATGCCATGGCAGCATTAGGGTTATGAAAATTGACTGGCAAGGGGTCCTTGTTACCTCATGTGTCATTAAAAGATGCCCAGAGTAGGGCGTACAGTTCAACGTGGTGCCCACGACTGATTGCACTTGGCTAACGGTGCCACCACCAAAGCCATGCCTGCAAAGGCGACTGGGTCTGGTAAGGAGAAGGGAAGAAAATTGGAGATAAGCTTGGTATGGGTGTTGGGGAGTTTGGGTTCGACTTCCTTCCTTGGCACAACCGTCAGAAGGTTCAGTCTCATTAAAGCACTGGGGCTTTTTTATTTTAGAATTTTGAGTGATGACCACTCGATTGTAGGGACATGCGTACGTCCAGGTCCATTTGGATCTCCGCGGGGACTTTGCCACTCTTTGCCATGCCCTATTTATCATCGATTGATTTTGATTTTTGCATGCACACGATCGGGTCCATTTGGATCTCCGCAGGGACTTTGCCACTCTTGACATACATTTTGACTTAGATTTTTATTGGTCATTTATTTGCCCATTTTTGGGACATCCTCTTATGACGGAGTGCCTTGGGTTGGTTGCCTTGCTCAGACTGCCTCTATTACCCATACTTCGGTCAAATAAGAGGAGAAACAGACATTTGTGCCATTCAGGCGTGGCTGTGACGGTGACGGTGTCTACCGGGAGCAATTGGCTTATGGCGCCATGAAGTGTGTGCAGGTGCCCATGCTAAGGGCAAACCTTAATGACCCGAGAGGGAATTTCGGATTCCTCGCGCAAAGTTCTCAAAACAAAAAAAAATGCTGCAATAGCATGATAATGTTGAAATATTATCTTTTTATGGATTTTTGAAATTTTGACACTGCTAAAATATAGTAAGATTTTGGAGGGTAAAGGAGGACGAATGCCCTGCGTTGGGGCGAGACTCGGAGGTCTACAAGAATTTACATTTTTTATTTGGAATTAAAAGGACAAGTGGGGGCTAAAACCCCCAAAATAGTGGGAGAAGGGTCGAAGGACCTGATTGAAGATGGAGAGGAGAGAGTGGAGAAAATATTTTGGAGACTCCGGCGGGGCCGGAGGGGATTGGAGAAGAAGGAGGGCGCGATGCCCTAAAAGAAGAAAATAATCTGACGGGGCCAGAGGAGAGAAAGAAAAAAGCGGGCAGTGAGGGACCAAAAGGAAAGGTGCGCAGCGTAGGGCGCAGGATGGAGAGGTGCCACATGGGGCACAAGAGGGGGTTGTGCCACGTGGGGCACGAAAAGGAGTTGTGTCGTGTGGGGCACTGGAAGGAGATGTGTCACGTGGGGCATTGGAAGGAGATGTGCCACATGGGGCACAAGAAGGAGTTGTGCCACGTGGGGCACATGAAGGAGTTGTGCCACGTGGGGCACGGAGGGGAGACGTGCCAGGCATGGCACAATGGAAGATGTGCCACAAGGGGTACGGAAGGGAGAGTAAGGAGTACAAAAAGGGGCGCGATGCCTAGTGCAAGAGGATGGATTGTACAACAAATGAAAATAAAATGCCTCCCGTGGGGAGGGAATGTGGAGAACCCACGGGGAGGTGCTGAGAAGCATAAAAGATGATTGGAAAGAAAATGGAAAAGATGGAGGAGTCCCCTTGGTTTCTTGGATTGTCTAGCGTTTGTGCTTCCGCTTGGGATTCAACGTTCTGACCCTCAGGTATTTCCTCATAAATTTTGCCCATCGGGCAGATGGTCTTGCTCTTCTCCGAGGGATTGAGCAGCTCTCAATGATTGGAGGGTTGACTTCCGTCAGAGTTTCAAGCGACAGTGGCAACTCCCTTGGAATGTAGTGAAATGAAAGGGTGGGGAGTTCCACCGGTTGAATTGGAGGAAACAATGAGGGGACCATGCCCAAAGATAGTAAAATATTTGGCACGACCCCTTGAATAATAGATTGTGCCAATGATTTGGTGTTGGAGTGCGTGAGCACAATCTGAGAAGCTGACCCCTTCACTAGAGTGGGAAGGTTCACAATAATGGTGTGAGGGGTCATGAGAGCTCGGAGGGTTTAATTCCCTATGAGTATTTTAAAATGAACCGGTTGGCAACGGGCATGATTGGCATTAATTTAGAAGGCCTTTTGACGGCCATGATTGGAGGGGAGGACTCCCGCTCAGTGAATGTGCCCGATATATTGACAATGACGGCATGTGAGGGATACAATCTTGGAGTTTGAAAAGCATGGCCACTCCTGGGACTTCCTTCTTTTGCTGACGCAGCTTATCGCTCCTTAAAAACTTGCGCCTGCGATCCGTCAGATGGGGGTAGAGGCAGATGGAGTGGAAAGCTGTGTGGCTTGTGGAGGCATAATGGGTATGAAGGGGAAGATTTGCTCGGGTTCGGCTGCCAAGGGTGTTGGCATAATGGGAGGTGTAATGGTGGGTGGAGGCTTAATTATGGAAGGTTTGATGATAATGGATGACAATGTAGGAGGTGTAGGTAAATGGCATACGAACATGACCTTAGAAGGTTCATCGTCATAGCACCAAGTGGTTTCCTGGATGGGTTCAGCATTGGCAACTTCAGCCCGAGCAACATGCTGTGATGGAGGTTGTTGTGGTAGTTGTGGTGGAGGCATGGGAATCGGCATGGGAGCCGGAGCAGGCGCAACGTAGGGCGCAAGAGCTTCTTTGTTAAAAATAGGGGCATCGTAGGGCCCAATTGGAGGTTGTTGGGTCCGGAAAGGACGAATCAGTGGATGCCTAGGTGGCAGCATGTTGTGGTAAATGAGAGTTTGCGGAGGTACACGTGGGGTGTACGTTGTAGGGTGGCGAGGTGGATGGTGGATGGCGTCCACTAATCCGTTCTTTCTCGGATTAATTTGATTAAACAGCTCTGCGATCAGGGAGTCCATTAAATGGGCTTGAATGTAACGTCTCCGCTCGTAGAGCTCCTCCATGGAGGTGATTTGATTCATGGCCAAGACGTGTTTGAACCTCAGAGTGGAGTTGGAAATGATTATTTGACTTGCTCTGACTTCGAGAGCTCATGCTGTAAGCGAGTGGCCATTGACCTCCAACGGTCAGCAAATGGACAAATTCCTCGTTAGCCCTCATTTTCTTGGACGCCAGGTCCGTGATAGAGAGATAAGGACTAACACGGTCTTTGTACCTTTGAAGGAATTTTTTATGAAGAGGGCGGAAGTCTCCTGCCTCACTTGGCTCTAGGGAGTAGAGCCATTCGAGTGCAGGGTCGTTAAGAGATTTTCTAAATAAATATGCCAACGTGACGAGATCACGTTGCCAACAAGAAGACTCATAAATGAATTCTTTAATGTGAACGTAGGGGTTACCCTTGCCATTGTACAATCGGTACGTTGGCATCTCTGAAGGATGAATATAAATCTGAGGGAGAGCCGGCATGGCGGCGACGGGGTCACCTGTGGAATTTGAAAGCTTGTTGATTTGTTTCTCCAAATTATTCAATTTTTGGAGGAGAGCATTTTGAAGTGGAGTGGGTTGCTGCTGGGCAACTGAGGGAATACATAGGGGTGGCCTTGAATTAATGGGCCTTCCCAAGGGTTGGTCCGTTCGGACCAGAGCACGGGAGTGCAATTGGCCAGGGGGCTGAGGTGATGAAGAATGTACATGGGTATGTGGCGAAGTCGCCGAAATGTACAAAGGTGGGTGCCTGGGAGACGGAGAGAGAGAAGGAGGGGGAGAAGGAGTCACACCCCCAACTAAAGATTGTATCATATTTAATTGTTGAGGGGTGAGCTGATCCAGTGCATGCAGGATAGTCTGTACTGTTGGATCTTGGTGGGGGAAGGCTCTCGCCGGGTTTTGATTGGAGTGAGGTATGAAGGGACATCAGATTGGTTAGTACGCGGTGTGCGCACATAACCATAGGAAGTGGAAGGCTATCCCTCACAGTGGTGAAATGGACGAACATGGAATTGAAATGATTGGACGCTTGAATTATCCTCATAGTCCTCATAATAAAAATCAGCATGATAATATTGGTCCATTTTTTTTATAAAACAAGCAAGCAAACAAACAAGCTGAATAAAGATTAATCAATCAATGTGGTTCAAACAAGTTATGATGTTTAGCACTTGTTTTTAAGGAGTTTCACAATTATTTAAGGAGTTTCACAATTATTTAGTTGGGTAGAAGATGAGTACTTCGGGGTGCAACTAAAATCACCTCTCACCACACAATGGGATGTCTAACCTGGGTCAACGGAGTGGTACCGCCAGCTCAGTCCACCATGAGGGAATCCACTGGGTACGGAGTCTTACGGAGCTCTTGGCAAAGGTTCCCTAGTCCAATGAGATGGAATGCCCAAAGGAGAGGTTGCCTTTATAAAGAGAGATGTGTGGAGCCTAGGATATGAGGGAAGGAGGTCCCCCGACCAAATGCAAAATGCCCAGCGTGCACAGTTTATAGCAAAGAAACGGCAGAACGGTGCATTTCTGTCAGCAGTTTGAATCACGTCGGATGCAGGCGCCGTGACTCAAACTTAATCGCGTCCAGTCACCAAGACGTGGATCTTCAAGCCACCGAAGGCTGTCATAGCCGCGAACAGGTTCCTATGGACGGTTAATGTCAGGCAGAAACGCGTCAGCTTTGGCCGCCGCGACAAGGAATAGAAACGCGTATGGATTGCCAGCCGCGTTATCAAATAGTGAATCGCATCCTCTGTATGGGACGCGATTCCAAACAGGCACCCGAGAACAAAACGGAAAGCAAAAAAAAAAAAGCAGTAAAAGCAGGATATGTGTACAAGGGAAAGGAAATAAACGCATTGGCTCAGGTCGCCGCGATAAGGACTGGACGCGTCGGCTTTGGCCGACGCGACAAGAAAATAGTGATGCGTCGGCTCCTACCGCCGCGACACAAAATCGAGACACGTCCGGTCGTCCGGCGGCATTCTCACATTGAATCGCGTCCGCTGTGTTGGATGCGATTCCACAGGCGACCCGAGAAACAAAAAAGATGCAGGAACAGCAGGGTATGTATAAAAAGAAGACAAAAAAATAGAGAAAATAAAATTAAATACACATCATGCTTGCAGGGTATAAAGTAAATAAAAAGAAGAGTGCCACGTGGGCGCACGAAGGAGGGGGGTAATCAAAAGGAAAATGCGAAAAGAGGTCCCACCGTGATCGCCAATTTGTGGATGTCACCGACGGACGACGCGCGGTCCACAAAGAGGGATGTTATTATTTATTTGGGGGTGGGGTGTGATCGTGATCACCTGGTATGCGAGGGTACCGAATGGAGATGCACGCGCGAGGGGTGCGGATGGAAGTATGTGATCGCGTACGTACCTTTTTAGCGGGGAGATTACGCGAGAGATAATGTGGGTCCTTTCTTCCTCTATGAACACGGTCGGCCGTGGTAGAGGGTGTTTTCCTCGCTTGATTACCCTGACAAAAAAGACAAAGAAAATAAGGGGATTAGCCAAATAAGACGTGTAGTATCGAATCCCGAACGAATAAATGAAATGAATAAAAATGGAGAGGACTCACCGGATGGTGGTTTTTAAACCCCTAAAAATGTAGGTGAGTGTGTGTATGCATGCATGTGTGTGTGTATGAAAAAGTAAAATGGGCCATATGGGGCCTGGAGGAGATAAATGAAAAGTAAAGAAAGGGGAAGGGGGGTGCTTCCCCAAATGTTGGTGCGGCGTGACGGGCCGTTGCCGGAATTGATGGAGGACGTGGAGGAAGACACTCCTGCCTCACACGTGGAATGGAAGGAGACGACGACGTCGGACTCTGGGGAAGAAGGACAGATCGACGTGGGTGATGCCCCTAGGGCCGGAGGTTGAAGTGAGAATCCGACAGGGCTTCGCTACTTCGTGGAACCCCCTTACAAATGACCCTCGGGGGTCAATTCATAGGCAACAGATTCTTGAATCGCGTTGGGTACAGCCTCCGTGACAATGACCTGAATCGCTTCTGGGCGGCAAGCCGTGATTCAAATCGCATCGGGCAAGCGCGCTGTGACATGGATTGAATCGCGTCTGGGCGGCAGACCGCGATTCTCAAGGTCAATTTGATGAGATGGGCGCATGATTGCCGTCATGTCTCTGAATCGCGTCCTGTCAGGACGTCGCGATAAGGAGGGGAATCGCGTCCGCCATGGCTGCCGCGACTTGAAACGCGGCAGCCATGGCCGACGCGATTACCTTAGAGGCAATTTCCGAGGCATGGGGCTTACTTGCGCTGTCTGCTGACATGAAATTATGATTTGACCTCTCTGAATCGCATCTGGGCGGCAGGACGCGATTACAGGATTTTCTCATGATTACGGTCCTGAGCGCGACGACTTTCTGGGCCACAGAATCGCGTCGGAGCGGCAAGACGTGACTATAAACTGAATCGCGTTTGCACCACACGATGCGATAAGCTTTCCTAATTTATTTATGAAAATTCTGCCGAAAGGGAAATTGGAATCGCGTCGCCTATGGCAGACACGTTCATGAAAGGGGTAGTTTTTGTAAATAAAATAAGAATTATAGTCGCTTCGTGCATGGCCGACGCGTCAAGATTATAGTCGCGGTTGACATACCGCCGCGATAAGGTCGAGTCTCTGAAGGCCGTCGCGATAAGTCCTGATTCACGTCCGGGGTACCGGGCGCGTTTAGAGAGGCGGCTGCTATACCCGTCGCGACTTGGAATTTATGCTTATAATGTCCGAGGTGTTCCGGAAATGAAGGGAAAGCACCGGGGAAGAATGTGGTGATCCAGAATGATGGGAAAAACTACTCTTGCAAGGCAAAAAGAGGGCCATTTGTGGCATTATGGTGCAACATGAAATTTGCCCGCGGTGGAGCCAAAATTGAGTGTCTATTGGGGAGAGAGAGAGAGAGAGGAGAGAGAGAGAGAGAGAGAGAGAGAGAGAGAGAGAGAGAGAGAAGCCATCCCACGGGTTGATGCTTGGCCAATTCTTGAGTTAATTCTCTATTTATAGTGTTGGCCACTTCCTGACTTGGATCAAACTATCTCTGTCCTGTTGACACTGGATCATCTTCACATTAGCATTGGACTATCTTCTTCTAATGGTTTAGCCCAATAGTCCAAATTGAATATGGATTTGTCAGACAATATAACCACATATCAATATGATAATTTCAAGTCACATATTTGGAAATCGGGTTGATGCTTGGCCAATTCTTGGGTTTAATTCTCTACTTATAGTGTTGGCCACTTCTTGACTTGGATCAAACTGTCTCTATCCCGTTGACACTTGATCTTCTAAGTTGGTCATATTCACATTAGCATTGTACTATCTTCTTCTAATGGTTTGGCTAATAGTCCAAATTGAATATGGATTTGTCAGACAATATAACCACATATCAATGTGACAATTTCAAGTCCCATATTTGGAAATAATGTTAAATAAGTATCATATCTTTACTTCACTACTGTATAGTCCATCGCTCTTGTAACACCCCGAAAATTGTATTTATTAGAAAAATATGAATAATTTGATGATTAAACATAAGTATTATCATGAGCTATAATTAACTTTAATTTAGGATTAATTGGTAATAATTAATACTATTTCAGTGTCATACTCTGAGTTGCGCGCTCCGATAAGGCGACACCAAAATTCTGTAACGAAATTGAAATATGAAAATACCATAATTTTCAAAAAAATGTGTTGGTATCAGAAATGTAAATATTCAGAATTGTTGACGTGCAGATTTCGAGATTAGGCCAACGCAAATATTTTCCAGGTAATTTTTGTTGGGAGAAAAATAAATTCTAAAAATTAAACTAAAATTACCATAATTTGTAAAACCTTCTTATTAGCTTATGGTTGAAATTTCAACATAAATGTATATTATTTGGGTATAAAAATTTAAGGTTAAATGGGCCAATTGAATTATCACCTAATTACGGTAACTATTTTCTTGAATTAATTGTTGCTCACCTGGCAGGTGCTAAGTGAGCCACTTCACATGGGATAGAGGTTTACATGTTTATAACTTACGTGTAAGCTTTGAAGAGCTTGCATGGGAAACGTGTTGCTGTGAAAACCAAAGGGTTTTTACTGCAACACATAGGTGGCTGACGTGCCATGTATGCAAGAGGGGTTGAGAGTTTATATAAACCCTCCTTTCACCCTTCGTTCGAACTCTTTAATCTCTAGCCAGTGCTGCTGCTATTGCTGTTGCCTTGCTGCTGTTTTGCTGGAGTTGTAGCTGCTGGAGCGTACTACAACTACTTGCTCGAGTAGCTGCTTCTTCTTTTGGTGGCCACACTACACTTGCACTTGCTGGAGTAGCTGCTTCTTCTTTTGGTGGCCACACTACACTTGCACATGCTGTACCTACTGCTTCCTCTTGCTGCTGTGGACCTTTTCGTTGGGAAGGAGAAGGACTCTATTTTCCTCAAAGATGTGTAGGATTCTCTCTTCTTTTCTCATCCTTGCCTCCTACCTTTGCTAAAGAGTTCATGACCACATACATACTTGCCTTTAATCTTGTAGACCATCTTAGAACTGTGTGTTCATCTCTTGTAAACATGTTTTAGCATATGCTTGTAGAAGTCTTCCTATTAGATGCAAGCAAGTGTTGTTTAATTGAGTTATATTTCCAGTGCTTTGTTTTCTAAATTCCTGGCCGCTCATGTGTAGGATTCCTTTCCTCCTTTCTCATTCTTGTCCTCTAAACATGCTAAAGAGCCTCCTGTTTAGGTGTTTGAAGCCTTAAACACTTGCTTTGGCTCCATAAACATTTTTAGAACTGTGTTTATCTTCTGTAAACATGTTCTAACATGTGTAATTGTAGAAGTCTTCATATTGAATGCAAGTATCCATTGTTTAGATGAGTTATTCATCCAATATTTCGTTTTCCTAAGTCTCTAGCCATCCATGTGTAGGTTGTGTTTTCCTCATACTTAAATCATGTCTTTCATGTAAAATAATATTCGGAGCTGTAAACAAGTTCTTCTAGTTGTTGTTGTTCATGTTTGGATCCATAGGTCCCATTGATAAGGTCCTTAGAGTGTTTGCAAATCCATTTCTGGAAGTTGACCTGGTGGTTGTCGACAGATGGGGATCACTTGTCGACAGACCCCAAGCTTCCAGAACCCAAGTCTTTAGAAAAGACCAGCAGCTGTCGATAGATAACACTTACCTGTCAACAGATGGACTGGCCTGTCGACAGCCAATCCTGTCCTGTCGACAACCAATCCTCAGAATCCAGAATGGTTCTGGAAATCTGCACTTGTCGACAGCCACCTCCTAGCTGTCGACATACATTGTCTGGTTCAGTTTTCCAGCACTTTTCCTTGCTTAACCTTTTGTTGATACATCATGCTATTAGCCTAGCAAGTTGCCTCCCTCATGATCTTGGGTTTTACCACTATATCCCTATGAAAGATCATCTAATTATTTTCCATATCCTACTTTAAATTATCCTTGAACTCTCCCAAGTACAATTAATTCTTAATGGTTACAACCTTCTATATTCATTAACCTTAATTTATACACTTTGATTAGATAAGAGTCTTGAGTACCTATGTACTTCCACTTGAATCTTCTACAAGAATGAAAATTATGATGACAATTCGCGGATCTTCACTTTCTTGGATTCCAATTACTTTATCACTAAGAGAGATCATTCATTTCTTCTGTATCCTACTTTGGATTATTCTTAAACTCTCCAAGTATAAGTGATTCTTATGTGATTTCAACCTTTTGAAATTATTGGCTTTGGACCATAAACCTTTGTTACATGTGAGATCTTGAATACTTGTGTACCACACGTGAATGTTTACCAGAAATGAATTATGATGACAATTATTGGGTCCTTGGACTCAAATGAGATATATGCATGTGCAAATAGGGTTGGTCCAGTCCTGGGAGGAGCACCCGAATTCGTTTACAGACCGTACAGAACGATAAATGATCTGTGGATGTTTGGCATTGCATCAATACAAGCTTGATTAGTCATCAGGTTATTTTATCATGAGTTGGATATGTATTTGAACTAGAATGTGAATTGTTATCCTGAAATTCTTGATCATGCAATCTTGTTCAATACTCATGTGTTACACTTGTTATTTATTGACATGGTCATCCCGTTATATTTGATATCTGGCTGTGCAAACAGTTAAGTTTCTTGTCTATTCTTGATCATCATAGTCCTATGATTAGAAGATTGAATCCTACTGGGCTAGTTAGCTCACCAAATCCTACTTTTTCAAGTAATTTATAGTTCTAGAAGGCGAGACATCGGGATTTGTGTATGGAGAGACCAAACTTGGCGGCATTTTACTTTTAAGATTGTAAATCGGGAATCATGTAACACCTATCGAATGATAGATAATAATTTTTATTTAGTGAAGCCTCTGAGCAATTTTCTACTCAATTAGTTCAAATTTTACTCTTGATTTCTTATTCATTCACGTTCTGTCATTTATAGATATATTAAATATCAGGACGTGATAGCTCTAATGTGTGTGATTCTCTACGCTCAGTATCGAGTTGGCTGTGAACTAGCTAAGTTCAAAACACCTTCTAACTTAGTAAATTAAATATGATATAATTAATTCCCCTTGATCCATCGATCATAGATCACACCGAGCAATGCGCCATGACCTCAGACGATACAAGATATCATAATCCATTGGAACTTGGAAGTTCACAGTTACCATGTGGCTAAAATCCTTTATTCATGTAATTTCTCAGACTCCACAATCGGCATGGTATACCGTCAAGCCCAATGTGTGGTTTGATTCAAGTTCTACTCTAGTTTGGATTTGCCGGAAACTCTTTTATGCTAAACCAAGTATCCTTGGGGAGGGATTTCCCTTGTTTAACACTATGGGACATTCTCTCTCATGATACTAAGAGTGAATGTGTCACGTCCCGCCATTTAATATTTCGATAAATGTCGGAACGCGACCGAACAAGGAATTAAGAGTAAACTCAAAACTTTTCGAGTAGAAATTGCCCAGGGTCAAGACTTAAAATAAAAAAAATTAACTGTCATTTTTAAAAACTAGAGTATTACATAATTCTCAAACTATAAATAAAAAGTGCAGACGCAGCAAGGGTTGAACTCTCAGCATACAATTCCCGTTGTCCCACCTTCTAGGACTGAAGAATACTTGAGAAGAAGAAGTAGGTATGAGCAGTCTTGCCCAGTAGGTTTTATCCTCTAATAACAAGAAAATAGATATTGGAATCAAAGAAAATTTGCTGCACACGAGGATAACAATAACGGTGTTCAAGAAAAGGAAGATTAATGCAAATCAAGATGAAAAATATTAAACCATGCAAGAATAAATCGAGATTAACAGTAACAAGAATAAAACGATATATCAATGAACTGAGACGGAATAACAAATATCAGGCATATGATGACATTCTGTCATTCAATAAGCGTGTAATAACTGCCGAGTAGTTCACTGAACATGTACTGGTTGTTCGTGATAAATGCAAACTAGTTGAATCATGTTGACGGAAACAATAACATATAATAGAATATTCACCAGTCAAGTAGGTAGCAGTGCCGATGCCAAACACTAAAAATAGATGGTCCATATCGTTCCATACAGCCAGTAAACGAATCAGGGTGCTTCTCCCAGGGACTGAATCGACCCCTATTTGCACAGGCATCTCAATACAGGTAAGTCTGAAGACCCGAACAAGTCGGTAAACATTCCTTATAGTTATGTTTCCGGAAAATTATGCAGCACTTTAAGGGTTCAAGGATAAAGCACATGTACAAGATTGTGTATCATAAGGATCACAAAAGAGTTGGAAATGATTGGAGTTTCAAGTGGTAATAGTTATGCAAGATGAGAAGTTATGCTAGAAGTCAGTATTCAAATTGAAATCTCGGAATTTCCAGTTGAAATTAGTGAGTCCGGTCTAATATTATAATTTGGAACTAAAAGCAATCTGGTTGATCAAATTAGTAAATTACTAATTTTATTCAGAATAAAAAATAATATCATATCAATGTAAAAGTCATATTAATGTAAAATAAGGGATGGGCATGTTTGACTTCTCTTTCAGTAGGAGAGGGACTCCCTTGGAGAAGTCATGCGTGTTTATCCTTTTTCGCCGGACCTTAGATTTTTAGCATTCTACTAGGTTTATTTGAATTATGAGATTTTTAGATAGGCCAAATTATGAGGATTAGAAAGACGCTATTTTGATGGAATCACCAAAATCACGATTTTCTTCTTCGATGAGAGAGTTGACTTTTTATTGGTAAGAGATATAATTTTTCTGATATTTTTATTGGATTCTAATGGGGGGTACTTCCTTATTTACATGTAATATATTAAGTAAATAAAACATCAAACTATAACATTTACTTAAATGATCATATGGAGTGTAAATAAGGTATGAGTTTCAGTTTCGCAGGGTTTCTGTTGACATTTCTGGAAGAATCAATCCTGTTTCGCAGGGTTTCTGCTGACACTTTTGGAAGAATCAATCCTGTCAAAAAAATACAAGGTCGGTCGATCGAACAGAAGAAATCAGTCGTCCGAAACAACCAAATCGGTTGACCAGATAGAAAAGATCGGTCGACTGACCTAGCTAGCAGCTTGGTCTTGGATTCAAAGAGAAATCGGTCGACCGATTCCAGTAAAACCAGAATCGTACGACCACAAATCGCACAGTCTAAACAGGCTTGGGAATGAAAATAAACACTCAGGAATTGTAAGGAATGACCTATACTTCAACTATACATATTTTACGGATTTAATAAAAATCATTAAACATCTCTTTCAAATTCTTTTCTCTTTTATTAGTCGAACTGGAGAGAGAATCGATCGACCGACATGTCCAAATCGGTCGTCCGATTCCGAAAAAAACCAGAATCGTATGGTCACAAATCGCACAGTCTAAATAGGCTTGGGAATGGAAATAAACACTCAGGAGTTGTAGGGAAATACTTCAACTCGTTAAACCTCTCTTTCAAATTCTTTTCTACTTTATCAATCGAACTGGAGAGAGAATCGATCGACCGAAATATCAAAATTGGTCGTTCGATTCTGATAAAAATCAGAATCATAGAAACTTGAATCGCACAACTCAAATATGCTTGGGAATAGAAGTGAAAAATCAAGAAAGATAAAGAGGAACCTACTTTAGAGTTGGGCATGACTGTCGGGTCAAGATAGACTCTCTAAGCTTCTTGTCTCTCTTCTCTCTCTCCCCTCAATGCTATGCAACTTCTTTCTCTCTCTTCTTTGCCTCTGCACCTTCTTCTCTTTTCTTTGACATGGTGTTGAGGATGAGGAGTGGCGGTGAACAGAGGAACAAGAAGGAGGAGTAGAAGGTGAAGAAGAAGTAGTGGAAGAAGAAGTAGCAGAAGAAGAAGATGGCAGGGGGTTTTATACTGGCTAGCCATGCATAGGGGTGACGGTTATCTTTATTTCCACCTAACCCTATCGGCCGCCACAAGTTTTTTAGTGGATGGGGATTATCCACGGATGCTTGATTACGTAAGAAGGCTTACGTAATGACATTACGTAATTCAAATTAATTATTTAGATTCTTTGGGCCATTAATTTTATATCTAAATGATGTCCGATTGAGATGAGATTTCAAATATAAGCTAATTGAGATATAATTTAAATTATGGTGATTTTAATTTAATTCTTCGAATTAGTTTTCCGTCGAGTGAAAATTACTCCAAAAATTATTAAGTCGACTTAATCTCATTATCCGCACATCAATAAGTCAGGATATTTATATTCATTCTTGAGATCAGTACATTTTTATATTAATTATGGTATTGTTAGATTTTACTTTCGTTACCGAATTCTGATGACGCCTTGTCGAGGTATGCACATCTGAAGACAGTACCAGAATCACATTAATTATGTGAAAGGATTCTAAATTCAAATGTAATCATGTTCTTGTATCTTTTATGATAATCAATATCTTTTCTAATGTTTAATATTTTATTATTATTTAAATTTTGTGTGTTACAAATCCTCTCCCACTAAAAAGAGTTTGGTCCTTCAATCTCCATGACCAGTTTGGATGGATCACAAGGTTTAGTCTTTTAAGTTTTTATTCAATTCAAGTTAGTTTTACCAACTCTGTCATGGTCAAGTCATACTGTGTGTGCACCCACCATATCTTTTGGGGTCATGACGTTGTTAGCCGATAAAGAATTAAGTATTATTATTGTTATCAAAATTCTAAGGAGCCAGGTTGTGATGCTGAGTTCAATTAGATGCAACCTCAATAGATTCCCCATAATATAATGAGTGTTCGTAGGTTCTTAACAATATCTTATTATTGTTATAGTCTCCCCCACTAAAGGTTAATCTAGATCCTCAAAATCTCTTTTGATGCTGGTGACAAGCATGACATGAAAGATAGGCATAATAAACAAAAGTAACTTTATAGGATTTCACAAAATTACATTGATTTCTCTTTAACCAGATTCAATTTTTACAAGTTTTTAATCACAACATCCTTGTAGTCGAGGTATAATGGTTGCCTTTAATAGTTTCTGCCCTCTTGATCTTTATCCGCCTCTCCTAAGGCTCGTGGTCTTCATAACCTTCCGTTGTTCTGAGGTGTAGCTGGCTGACCTTGAATTTGTGGGCAGCCTGTGATATGGCGCTCTCGACTTCCGCATTTTAAGCATGCACCAACTCTTTTCCAACATTTATCTGCTTCATGTCCTACCTCCGACAATGGGCACATACTTCTTTATTTTTCTTGGGATCATTATGATTGTCCTGCCTTAGTCTCTTACGTAGTTGTTCGAATTGTTTGACATCATCTTCCATCTCCTTCTGGTCATTCTTAGATTCTACATCTTCAAAGGTAGATGTCGAGCCCTTCTTCTTATTGTTAGCTTCATTTTGAATTCGATTTGCTACCTCGGTTGCACTTTCTAAGGCTAATTCCCTCTTCACCATATCAGTATAGAGTGTGATTATTAGGTGCTAACTACTAAGTGAGTAATATAATTGGGCTTCAACCCATTCAGAAATCTTTTAACCCTTGATTTCTCAGTAGAGATCAACTGTGGAGCGTATTGAGACAATTTGGTGAATTGAGCTTCATACTCAGCTATAGACATATTTCTTTGTCTCAGGGTGATAAACTCCATGCCTTTCTTCTCTTGGATTTCTTCTGAGAAATATTGATTACTGTAGAGGTCAACAAATTCCTTCCATGTAATATATTTCTTAGTCAGTGTGGCTTCAATGGCCTCCCACCAGATTCTCGCATCTTTCTTTAATTGGAAAGTAGCTAACCTGACCTTATCTTCTTCTGAACACCAAGTTATACTTTAAAATTCCTTTCTATTTCCTTAACCCATTTTTTTTCTGCTTCATCAGGATCAGGATTCCTAGCAAACCTAGGTGGTTCCATGCTCTTAAAATTCTTATACATAGAAGTTACTTCCAATAACCTCAATCGATTCTCCTCATAGCTCAAGGTTTTCCCGCATCCTTGTCTTTATCATGTAGTGGTACCGGCGAACTGAGAACATTCTGATTTGTGGTGCTTCTGACTGCTACATTTGAAACATGCTCTAGTCGTCTTTCTCCAACAATCATCTATTCCATGCCCATATTTTTGACAATATGTGCAGACTTCTTTCTTCTTCTTAGATTTGCTGACGCTTTGATCATCTTCTATCTTCCTTTGACGTTTTGGGTCCTTTATCAGATGTTGAGTTATTTTGCTGAGCATATTGGGTCTCGGAACATTTCTGAAATTCGATGATCTAAATTTCCACACCTCAAACATGCTCCTTACTTTCGCCAACAGTTTCCTTTAGTATGACCTAGTTTATGATAGCGCCCACAAGCTTTCTTAAGTCATGACTTAACTCTCTCAGGCTTATTGGTGTAGTACCCCAGAAAATTTATTAATTTGAAAATATAGATAAATTAAAATTTTATCAATTAATAAATCCAAACTAGTTAAAAAGGGTACGCATCATTATTGCATGCGTAAAAACCCATATAAAATTTTTGTAAAAATAATAGTTATACTTTAAATAATCTTCTTTAATGACCCATCAAGAAATTTGGGTATAGAAAAATCATTTGGACTAAGTTTAAGAATCTATGCGACTTATTATCGTAATTAAGAAATAAGTTAGAAAACCCATTATTATATGAGCCAAAGTAGATTAAAAATTAAAATAAACATGTGAGTAGACTTTAAACAATATGGGTTGATAGCCCATCATGATAATTGGACCAATGGACAATCTTGGCCCATGAATAAATTCTCTAATAAAAGGATAATTAAAACCCATTAAGTAAATTAAGTATATGGGTTGTACAATTGAACCATACATAAGTTATTGGGCCAAAAGCAAGAGCCCAATAATAGATAAAGGTTAGAAATATTGGGATACATAATATTAATTTGAATTAGAATAAGAAATTAATTGAATAAATATGATGAATAGATTTAAATTAGAATAAAGGGTGAATAAATAGAATTAATCCAAAGCCCATTAAGCTAAATTAAAAGATGTGTTATATTAGTGGTCCAAACATAAAAAGTGGGCCCAATTATGAAGAGCCCATCTTTGGATGGGAGTTAATTAAGTTAATTTCATACTTAAATTAATAATAAATAGAGAATGATTAAGATAATCATTAATTAACCCATAATTATCCTAAAAAGGAGTCCTCATCCCATCATATCCCATTACCCATGAAATTAGACATCTCATCAATCCTATTAGGTAGATAAAGGCAAGAAATAGGGAGATAAATATAGAAATTCGGAGTTTTAAGGAAAGGAGGAGTTTTTAGAAGTTTGGACTCTTACAGCTAGTAAATACACCCCCCAATTCGTCCCTACCAACCCATAGAACGTTGTTGGAGCTTTGGAGGATGAAGAGAAGGGCTGAGGACAAAGGAACAAGGAGGAGAAGGCTTGAAGCAAGGAGGATTACACCATCTTCTTCGTCATAAACCCTAGGATTTTCTTACAGCGCAAAAAGGTAGGTAATCTGTCAAGCACAAATCACGTAACTTCGGCCATAGGTAGCCCATACATCTATCTTTGAAAGCCTCATGATTTTCCCAATTTTCGTTGTTCCATGAGAGAGAATTAAATGCTCAAATCTTTGTCATCATCATGTACCCGAACCTACATGTTTGCTTTCAATCCATAAATATACTCAATCCCATGCCTTGCAAATATTCTCATAAATACTGCATGATGTTAGGTTTCAAAAGACTCTATTTTCCCCAATTTTCATCATGCAATATGAGCATGCTTCAATTAGGTTACATTTCGGTGACCTAAATCATGCATCCTTTGCTAATTAAATCAAAAACCTTGACTATGCATGTTTTAGGTCACCAAAATATAACCTAATTGAAGCATGCCCAATACTTGTTTATTTTCTAATTACTCATGCCTATTGATAGATCTACGTGTCTACTTTCATTTAAAACTAGTTTCATAATTTTTGGACCTTCGTGCGATTTTATATTGATTTTAGAAGTGACCAGTATCATGCATGGAAGGAAGGACCCAACTTGAAAAAGGGCTGATCCCCTTTTCTAGGTCGGGCCGCCCTTCTGAAATCGCGACGGCCCGACCCGTCGCTATCTCAAAAGGGTCGTGACCGGCCAGTCCATCGCTTCATAAACGTGACGGCCTACGCCGTCGTGGTTTCCCTCCCGGCCCGGTTTAGCTATTTCGACCGGCCGCTGTGTCGCGATCTGAAACGTGACGGGTACCCCCATCGCGATTTCAGTAATGCGGCCAGAACCTGAATTTTCTCTTATGCCCTTGCTAATTATGCCATTTAGCTATTGTTTAGCCTTAGTTGAACAATGTTATTAACATTTCGACCTGATTAATTAATAACAGGCAATATTTATATAAATCTCATTAATTAAAAGCCATGTGCACGATTTATCATACTCTCCTGATTTCTTTACACTTGCACACACTAAACAATAAATATTTGCCATGAGACCCTATTAAAATACTCAATAATATATCTAATAATTAAGTGTAATTATTCACTTAATCTCCCAATTATTTAAATGACACTTATCTTCATTTTATTCGCGTGATTGGTACACCGTTATCGCTTCCCTCTGCCTTCGAGCACTCGAGGCACGACGAACACTTGTTTTATACACATCTCTTCTTGGCATGAAGAGGGTAAGATAAAGACTAATTAGGATGTAATTATCCTAAATAGGAGTCCTCATCCCATCCTAACCCATTATCCATGAAATTAGACCTCTCCCCTAGCCTATTTGGTGGATAAATGCTAGAATTTAGGGTGTAATTATAGAATTTCGTAGCTAAGAGGAGAAAGAATAGTTTTAGACATATAGGACTCTTAAACTAGCTATACACCCCAATTCGTACCAACCCAACCCTAGATCATTGCTGAAGCCTTGGAGGACAAAGAGAAGGAGGTCTGAACATGGAGAGCAAGGGAAGGAAGCTAGGAACCAAGCAGGGATTTCGTTCTTCATCAAACCCTAGGTTTTCATAACACCGAGAAAATGTAGGCAATCTTCAAACACAAATTACATAACTTCGGCCATAAGTAGCCCATACAACCATCTTTGACAGCCCCATGATTTCCCCAATTTTCGTTGTTCCATGAGAGAGAATTAAATGCTCAAACCTCTGTCATCATCATGTACCCGAACCTTCATGTTTGCTTTCAATCCATATGTGTACTTGATCCCATGCCATGCAAATATTCTCATAAATACTACATGATGTTAGGCTCCAAACGCCCTTATTTTCCCCATTTTTCATTTTGCATCCTATATGAATTAAATCGTTTTCCATGACTGTGCATGTTTTAGGTCACCGAATGTAACCTAATTGAAGCATGCCAAATACTTGTCTATTTTCTAATTACTCATGCCTGTTGATAGATCTCGTGCCTACTTTCATTTAAAACTAGTTTCATAATTTTTGGACTATCGTGTGATTTTATATTCATTTTAGAAGTGACCTGTATCAAGCATGGGAGGGAAGGACCAAACCCAAAAGGGCTGTTTCCCCTTTTCTGGGTCGGGCCGCCCTTCTGAAATCGCGACGGCCCGACCCATAGTGATCTCAGAGGAATCACGACCGGCCGGTACATCATGTCAATAATCTATCTAGTAATTATGTGTAATTAATTATAAAATCTCCCAATTAATTAATGACACTTGTTTTCGTTTATTTCACGTGCTTTGTACACCGCTATCACGTCCCTCTGCCATCGAGCACTCGAGGCAAGACGGACAATGTTTTGCTACACACTTTTTCTTGGCATGGACCACCTCTCCGTTGGGAATACTCCTGACCGGACCAGGGACTCATTGTCAAGGCCTCCATAAGCCTCCTTGGCTTTGGCACACGTCTATTGCCAACGAGCTGGTTGTACCCTTAAAACCCGTTACCCCTTAGGGATTGGCATGATCCAAATGGCCTTAGTGTGTTTCCTTCTTATCTTGTATCACGCCGGACCATCTGGTCAATGTTCATAGCACGGCTAATGGGAGGATGTGACTTCTACCGGACTTCCGGAACACGACTGAGTGCTGTGCAGCCGTTCCTATTGTTCGTTTATCATTGTTTTACAAATATGTCCCTATTCTCATCTAACTATCTCTATTCTCTCATATGTTCACTTTCTCTCTACATTCTCGTCTAATTCGTCTACTATTACTCTCATCTCTTCTTGGTACTCTAATTGGCCATACAATTGATTGTCTAAGATAACAAACATGACTATGTCAGCGTAATAGGGCCCGATCTGGTCCTGGGGAGAGTGCCCGAAGAGTGCCATTTCCTCGTGGGGGTTAACATGATCAGGGTGTGTATGGCATGCACTCAGTGCCATTTAAAATTTATTAAAATTTAATCTATGACAATCAATCAATCACTATACTATATTCTCTCGGTTGATAAAATGATCGACCAATCGTTACGTGCTATCGTTACTAGTGCACTGTTATGCAACTTTACGTGCTATTTCGTTACATGGCCAATCCTTTATCGTGTTAGTTTTGCATTATTCTTTTGAATGTATTATCGCTCTCTTGCTATCGTGTGACATTACTCTCTTGACTATACCTGATCGTTCTCTCTAGTTATCCCGCTTTACAAGACAGTAATCACTTAAAGCATGCCTATTGATATTAAGTCTTACTGAGCGTTATTGCTCACCCTGTGTAAGACCCGACTTCTCGGTTTTCCATCCGATGTTTGGGATGACTGACCACTAACGCGTCCAGGCTGGGCGACGTGTTAGTGTCGCGTCATGGGTGTCCGACGCGACAGTCATCCGTGTCATGACGAGGGTGTGCGTCGCATTCTTGTCGCGCCCGGGTTGCTTGTCGCGTTCTTGTCGCGACTGGTCAACGGGTCGCGACAGTGTTATCGTGTTCCGCTATGCGGTCGTCTGACGCCTGTCAGGGTGGCAAGTGTTGTAGACACCCGTTTCTGACCTATGAGTTGAACCACGTTTCTTGTCATCTTAGTGAGCCCCTAGTTGGTCACTCACCTTGAGCCCAATATTAGCCTTGCTTTGAGCCCATTAAGAAGCCCAATTTCATTTAATCACGTCCATTATCCTTTTAAAAGAGTCCTTGTGCCTTAATTGCCTATCATTCTCCCATTTGATCAGCCCATTAATAAGAGTAAATAGATTTTCATTAACGTGACTTATCGTGGCAACGCGTTCTGTTGGCCCACTTGGTGCGGCAACAAGTTAACCTAGAGAGGGGGGGGGGGGGTGAGAATAGGTTTCTCTGCAATCTGAAACAGAAACTTTAAACACAGAAAATTATCACTTGAAAGCTTGGTTAGTTTGGTGTGATAAAGAGTAACAGTGCGAAAGCAAATAAACAATCACACAAATGACACAAGAGATTTATCCTGGTTCGGCCCTTCCCATATGGAAGTCCTACGTCCAGTCCCCAAGCAACCTCTTGGGATTTCACTAACCAAGGGTACAGTCCCCCTTAAGGACCTTACAACACCCAGCACCCCAGCTAGTCTTCCTTCACAACCGAAGGAAACAACACACCCTGGATACCACACCATGTCTTCTTCTCTTTCTCGGGCAAGAAGGCAGCCCACTTCTTTTGCAGGCTCAGAAGCAAACCTCCTGGTACAAACCCCAGTGCGGTTCTGCTAGACACAACCCCTAGCTGGGTTACACACTGTATATAGTCCTATAGCTGGACAAGGGTCTTTCTTAGAAAAGAAAGGACACGACTGAGAGTTCTACAGATGGACTCTAACCAAAAACTCTCAGCTAAAAACTCTCCCCAAGAATTACAATGACCACAGGGAGAATGGAAGAGAAGAAAGCTTGGAAGCGATGAAGACTTCTGCTTTGAAAGACTTCTGTAGATTTTGGCTCGAGCTCTTCTCTCTTTCTCTTTGAGTGTGTATGAAGTTGAGGTTCTTCTCACGGTTGTACACTCCTTGAAAAATATTCAGGAAAAGGTTCTATTTTTTTCTTACTGCCATGCTTCATCTTTTATATGAGCAGCTTGAATAGATCCGTTGAAGAGATCCGTTAGAGCTCTTCTAGTCGTTGCTGATCTTCTCTTCATTTATCTAATCAAACTCTGGTGGTCTTCGAGGTCTGCAAGTATAGAAGAGTGTTAGCATAAAAGAGTGTTTATAAGATAACAATGCATGTTACTGTGTTTCTGCTGTTATGCTGAAAATATTAGTTTATATCTTTTTCTGACAAGACTCTGAAATACGTATGCAGCTTTTTCTGTCAGAAGATATTTGACTTTTCATTAGGCGCCAAACATATTTGAAATATAAAGGCAATCTGTGTTTGAACAGAATCCATGAAGAAATCGTTATGAGCATGACTTATGAAATCGTTATGTGAAGAGTCGTTGCTCATTTGTAAACAAATCATTGTGTACTACTAAGCAAATCGTTATGATGCTTAATGAATCGTTACAGTGATCAAAGAAATCGATGTGAGGAACAAATCGTTGTTCTCTCCAAAGAAATCGATGTGATCACTAAATGAATCGTTATACAAGAAAATCATTATGATCACTAAAGAAATCGATGTGATCACTTATGAAATCGTTATGCAAGCAAATCGTTATGATCAATAAAGAAATCGATGTGATCACTTATGAAATCGTTATGCAAGCAAATCAGTATGATCAATAAAGAAATCGATGTGATCACTTATGAAATTGTTATGCAAGCAAATCGATGTTTCACTTAACGAATCGTTACACAGTCAAATCGTTGTGTAACTTATCAATTCGTTTGTTAGTGAAATCGATGTGGCACTTTGAATAGAAATCGATGTATATTGAATGAACATCGATTTAGCATTTTAGTGCACCTTATTGCATCAATGTGAGACTTAGCATTTTGCTATGAGATTGATGCGACACAGATGAAATAAGATATTTAATTTAATACTTATAAATTTTGTTATCACCAAAATACAAGGACAAACATAGAGTGGTTCAACAATCTCCCCCTTTTTGGTGATGACAAAATTTATGCGAATTTTCTGACAAAAATATATAAAGCATAGAGGTTTCAGAAAATTCATACAAACTCTCCCCCTTTTTGTCACTAACCAAAAAGGAAGGATCTTACCATGGATTTTCTCTCCCCTTTGAAAATTTCTTACCATTGAGGGGTTCAACAATGATTGTCATTAATGAGTAACTCCCCCTTAGTCTGTGCTCCTCCTGAATGTGAGGCAAGTCAGATCTTGTTAGTCTTAACCTTTCACAAGTTCTTCAAGATTTTTATCTGCATACAATCTTAACAGAAAAACTTGCAAACATTGTTAGTAGCAATTATAAAAATTCAATATTATGACTACTCCCTCTTCAGATGAGATTTGGATGAAGAGTTGGCAATCACTCTTTCCTTGAGCATCCTTGATCCTGATGCTCCAAGGCTACCCTGCAAACAACTTATTCAGAAATAGGTACCCAAATCTTTTTGGGTCCTTGATGGTTAGATGCATAAAAATATCCTTTCGGAATCCAAACTAGGTGCCTTGTTGTGCAGGTGTTTACAGTGTGTCCTAATTTATTGCAATGAGAACAACAATGAATGTAATCTATTTTGCAGTTTAGGACACAATTTTTTGAGACCTTTTTCTTTTGATAAGGCATGTTCATTTCAGAGGCCTTTTTCTAAGGCATTTTGGTTTCTTTTACAAAATTTGGCAAATGATATTTTTCTGGAGTTATGACTTGTTTTTCTTTTTCCGGAGGAATGTATCCAAGCCCTTGTTTGTTATTTCCAGATTTTGACCCTTTTAAGCATAGGGCTAAAGATGTTTTTCCTTTAGTTAATTTTCTAACTGGTTTTTTTAAATACAGATTTTCTTCAGTTAGAGTTTTTAATTTTTCTTCTAACTCTAACTTCTCATTATTCTTGCTTTTCAAATCTTCATTTAAAAGATGATTATTACCTTTACATTCTTTCAATTGTTCTTCTAATTGTTCCATTCTGATTTAAGATCAGAATTAGTGTTTTCCAAACAAGTAAGGTTGTCTTGATATTTTTCAATTCTTTTACAACAACCTTGTGTTTATCATAAAGTTCATTAAAGACTTCTTCCAAGTCTTCAGATTCTGACCCTGAATTTATGCATGAATTAAAAAATAAGTCAGAATGTACCTCATCTAGTCCTACCATGAGGGCTAGATTTACTTGCTCTTTCTCTGAACCTGAGCTTGATGAGTCTGAGCTTGTGTCCTCTTCATTTTCCCAAGCAGCCACCATGGATTTTATTTTGAACTTCTTGTGCTGCTTCTTGGACTTTTCAGTTTGACCAGTCTTCTTGAGCCTTGGACAATCTGGTCTCAGATGTCCAGGTTTTCTGCATTCATAGTAGACTGGTTCTTTTTCTTTTCTCTCTTTCTTTTGAATCCTTCTTGATCAATTTTTCTTTTTCTTTAAAATTTTCTAAAGTTTGGACAGTACTTCATCAACATCACTGTCTTCAGATCCTGTAATTTTTGAGCTAGAAGAAGAAGAAGTGGAAGGAGTAGCTACCACTTTAAGAGCATTAGTACATTTCTTCTTTGATGAGCTTTCAGATAATCGCTCCATATTTATTTCACGTGCCATGAGAGAACCTATTAAGTTTTAAATCGACAATTTGGTTAATCATGGGCCTCTTCAATAGCAGTTATTTTAGGTGTCCATGAATAGTTAAAGACATAAGTATCTTTCTAACGGTTTCCTCATTAGAAAGAGTTTTACCAAGAGAGCTTAAACCAACTACTATGCTTGAAAATCTATTATACATCTGAGTAATGTTTTCGTTTGGAAGCATTTTAAATTGTTCATATTGAGAGACAAGAATATTTATCCTAGTTTGTTTCACTTTATCTGTTCCTTCATAAGTTATCTGCAATTTATCCCACATTTCTTTTGCAGATTTACATGCAAAAACTCTACTAAATTCCTTTTGGATAAGGCACAACATAAATAGTTCTTAGCTTTGAAATTTAATGATAATTTATTTTTATCTGCTGTTGTAATAGCGGTAGTACCTTCAGCAGGAACAATAACATAATCACCTACCTCAATTACCTGCCACAGATCAAAGTCTGTGCCTCGAATGAAGCATTCCATCCTCATTTTCCAGTATTGGTAGTCCTCTCCATCAAAGAATGGATGTCTGGTGACTGATTGACCTTCAGCATATCCTTGAGCTGCCATGGATCTTTGCTCTAATATCGTTGGATCTTCTTTGAATGTTTAGAGACCTGCTCTGATACCACTTGTTGGCCCACTTGGTGCGGCAGTAAGTTAACCTAGAGGGGGGGGGGGGTTGAATAGGTTTCTCTGCAATCTGAAATAGAAACTTTAAGCACAAAAAATTATCACTTGAAAGCTTGGTTAGTTTGGAGTGATAAAGAGTAGCAGTGCGGAAGCAAATAAACAATCACACAAATGACACAAGAGATTTATCCTGGTTCGACCTCCTTTCCACAGGAGTCCTACGTCCAGTCCCCAAGCAATCTCTTGGGATTTCACTAACCAAGGGTACAGTCCCCCTTAAGGACCTTACAACACCCAGCACCCCAGCTAGTCTTCCTTCACAACCAAAGCGAACAACACACCCTGGATACCACACCAGGTCTTCTTCTCTTTCCCGGGTAAGAAGGCAGCCCACTTCTTTTGCAGGCTCAGAAGCAAACCTCCTGGTACAAACCCCAGTGCGGTTCTGCTAGACACAAACCCCTAGCTGGGTTACACACTGTATACAGTCCTACAGCTGGACAAGGGTCTTTCTTAGAAAAGAAAGGACACGACTGAGAGTTCTACAGATGGACTCTAACCAAAAACTCTCAGCTAAAAACTCTCCCCAAGAATTACAATGACCACAGGGAGAATGGAAGAGAAGAAAGCTTGGAAGCGATGAAGACTTCTGCTTTGAAAGACTTATGTAGATTTTGGCTCGAGCTCTTCTCTCTTTCTCTTTGAGTGTGTATGAAGTTGAGGTTCTTCTCATGGTTGTGTTGCCCAGTTGACGAGCCCAGAGGGGGGGTGAATGGGACTTTAAAATTTCGGTCAATAAAAACATGTTTGCAAAAACGATTGCACAAACACACTTCACAGATTGTTAGAGTTAGTACAAGAAGTATAGAAGAAGAAAGGCAATCACACAAAGGACACAACGATATATCCTGGTTCGGACCTCCTTTCCACAGGAGTCCTACGTCCAGTCCCCAAGCAATCTCTTGGATTTCACTATCTAGGGTACAGTCCCCCTATGGACACTAAAACACCCTGGATACCCCACCAGGTCTTCTTCTCTTTCTCGGGCAAGAAGGTAGCCCACTTCTTTTATAGGCTCAGAAGCAAACCTCCTGGAACAGACTCCAGGGCGGTGTTTGAACAGAATCCATGAAGAAATCGTTATGAGCATGACTTATGAAATCATTATGTGAAGAGTCGTTGCTCATTTGTAAACAAATCGTTGTGTACTACTAAGCAAATCGTTATGATGCTTAATGAATCGTTATAGTGATCAAAGAAATCGATGTGAGGAACAAATCGTTGTTCACTCCAAAGAAATGGATGTGATCACTAAAGGAATCATTGTGCAAGCAAATCGTTATGATCACTAAAGAAATCGATGTGATCACTTATGAAATCGTTATGCAAGCAAATCGTTATGATCAATAAAGAAATCGATGTGATCACTTATGAAATCATTATGCAAGTAAATCGATGTTTCACTTAACGAATCGTTACACAGTCAAATCGTTGTGTAACTTGTCAATTCGTTTGTTAGTTAAATCGATGTGGCACTTTGAATAGAAATCGATGTATATTGAATGAACATCGATTTAGCATTTTAGTGCACCTTATTGCATCAATGTGAGACTTAGCATTTTGCTATGAGATTGATGCGACACAGATGAAACAAGATATTTAATTTAATTACTTATAAATTTTGTTATCACCAAAATACAAGGACAAACATAGAGTGGTTCAACACGTTCATCTTGTCGCGCCCCCTTTGGCCGTCGTGACAGCCCATGCATATCCATGCACGTGGCTTCCCAGTCGTGACTCCTTCGACCGTCGCGTTCACTCAGATCACGCCCCTGCGATATGTCGCGACTACAGCCACGGAAATAGCCTCCGCAACCACCTCCTCTTTATCCTCCCATGGCCTTATCTCTATCCCCATGCAACCTCCCAACTCCCATGGCCGCGGTTTGGGGTTGTGGGAGACTCTAGGAACCCCTTTGGACTCTCCCAATCCGGATTTAATGACATTTATCTTTTATTTGGGGTAATTATCATTTAAAAATGGGATATTCTCTCTCCAAGTCTATGTAAGCAAGGCTCTTCCTTCAGTGAAAGGGGACCCCGATTTTTACCTCGAAGGGCTGCCAAAATTTTTGGTGGTCTGGACTTAACCTCACAGCCCTCCCTTTTCCTCTCTTTTCCTCACATTCTCCACCTCAAGTCATGCCTATTTGCCTATCTATGGAGCGTGGTGCATGAGGAGGGTGACTCCATCTTCGTTCGTAGCCTCTGAAGCACCTAAGGACACCATTTCACGCCAGGGAGTCGCCCCACATGGGGCTCTTTCTTCCTTCCCCCTTTCTTCTCATTTCTTCATGCATTTTTGCTATTCCATTTCTAGATAGGCTGCATACCTTTTCTTCCACGTTTTCCCATCACCCTAGGGGTTTAAAAACCACCCCCAGGTTCATTCCCCCCATGCTCCCTCTCTCTCTTTCATTTTTGAATGGATACTATGCTTAACTTGTTCTAACAGAGTTCCTTTTATTGTTCTCATCATTTTGGCAGGCACCCAAGCGAAGTTTCACGAGGAGCTCTTGTCCTCTGGCCGGCCGGAGGGCAGGAAGAAGGTCCTTCCACACTTCTCCCGCACTGCAGAGAATGTGATGGACGGAGGCAACGCGACAAGAAAGATGTGCCCTAGAAGGGTGACGCGACTTCAGTAAGTCCTCTTGTTCTCTCTTCCCTTTCCTATCTTAGTTAGCCCACATAATTCTTATTAATAGGCAACTAGTTAGGTGGCGATCACATCCTCTTTTCCATGCCCTTATATTGAATACATGTTTGCATGTCTTGGGGATCGCACAATCCCCGTGATTACAGGTGTGTCAGTATGGTCTGTCGCATTGTCGCGTCATCTGTGGGGGATGCGTTCTTGTCGCGGTTCGTTGACCCATCGTGTTAAGGTCTTTAACACGACGGGGTGGTCTGTCGCGTCTTGGGTGCAGAAGGCTAAAAGCCTTGGTCGGCTACCCCTTCCCCCTCTCTCTCTTCTCTCCTCCTCTTCCCTTTCCCCTCTTCTCCGGAGATGGGGAGGTTCCCCTCTAGTGATTGGGGGTGTGGTGGCGGCCGGCGACTCGTGTGCGGAGCGGGAGCGACGTCGTAGAGTGAGGAGGAGGTGTCGTGCCATCGTGAAGGCCCCCTTTGGGGTTCGGTTCTTCATAACCAGTAGGGATTACTTGAACTCTTCTCGATCCGGGCAGATCAGGAGCTCTTCGTGCTTTCTAATTAGTTTAGATAGCTTTCCCATGCTCCCCTCCCCTGTGTGGTGTGTATGTATCTTGTGGGTGGCCCGGGATCGAGGATCCCGTCGGTCTGCCTCTCTACTGATGTCGCGACGGCTCGGCGCGTCGCGACATCATAAGAGGCATCGGCCCGGTCAGGCGCGACCTTATCATGGCGTGGTTGGCGGTCACGATAAGGGCACTGTCGCAACGTGTTTCTTGGTCGCAATAGGGTTTACTGTCGTGGCACTTCGCCCGATCGCGACAAGGCTGTCGCGGTGCCCTTCCCCGTCGCGATGGTGTCGCAACGACTTTGGGGGTCGCGACAGTACCTGTGTTGCCTCGGGTGCTTCCGTGGGCCCGGTTGTGTGTCGGCGTGTGCCCCAGGGCAGGCCTTGCCCTTAGGACCTTCTGGTAGGGAACGCGGCTGGTTACCTCCCTGCGTTTAGTGACTGAAGGTGACACCTTCGTGGCCGTGTCCTGGCAGTGGTGCTAGGAGGGTCGCGTCTGTCTAATAATCGATTGACTGGCGGTCCATCGATTATTAGCAAAGCGACGGGTTTCCGTGCTGGCTATTGGTGTTCTGAGGCTTCGGCTTTTCCGTGCATGTTTGGTTGGCCGACGACCCTTTTGAGGGTTTGTGCGTGCCTTTTTCCTGCTGGGCTTGTTGTGGGTTACAAGCCAGCAGTTCGGCTCGATTCCTGTTGTGCTTGCTCTGCCTTTTGCCCAGTGCTTGGCACTTGAGGGCTTGTCCCGTTCAAAGGTTGTCTCCGTTTCTTGGGACCCCCTCCTCGAGAGCCTGTTGAGGGAGTACTCTGGGCTACGAGCGTGCTAGAGTTGGCAGCTGACAGAGTGGACTCTGGAGCTGAGGGGAAAACGAGGTTTGGACAGCGGCGCTGAGTCGTTTGTAGAGCTCTCTTGTTTGGGTCTGGGACGCCGAGGTGTTTGGAGTTCTTCCTGGCGTAGACCAGACAGTCCTTTGTCTCACTGCCTCACTCTACGTTGGTTCTGGAACCGCGTAGGGAGGTCAGGCGTGGGGCCGCAGCTTGGCCAGGCTGCGGTGTTGCGTGTGTTTGGTGTTCTTTGGCGGTTCTCTATAACTCTTCCGAGGAGGTTAGAGACGAGAGCCGGCTAGCTAGCAGAGCGTGTAGACTACGGGTCCCCCTCTTGGCTGCTAGCAGCGGTGGCTTGGTTGCTGTTGTTATGACGACGCTTCCTCATGACGTTTCTAAGTGTTATCCGTTGCCCTAGCTTGCACGACGGTTATAGCCTGGCCGTGCCTAGTTTCTGTGGGCGTCGTTGGTCCGGCCTTATGCAGACCTTTTGGTGGTTTTCGCTTCGGTGTTCACTCGGTTCCATAGTCCCGTTCTTGGGTGCCAGTCCGTGGTGGCATCGGCGAGTGTGGTTTCCCAACCTGGTGGTGTCCAAGGTCCTAGGTGGTTCTGCTTGTGGGCCCTCGACCTTGTGGAGGTCTGAGGTGGCCGTGCTTACGGTGAGACGTTGTTCTCACCTGGTTGTTGCGTGGTCTTAGCGGGCGTGCTGAGGGCTGCTTCCGCTTTGTGCCTGACTCCGTTGGTTTCCGCGGGAGTCGTGTGCGTGTCACGACCTTGGTTGGGGGTCATGACGTTGCACTGTTCTGTTTCGCTACTTTGTAGTACCCTGCTGTAGGTGTTCCTCTCTTTACAGCTTTCTAGGGTAGTTTCCTATTTTCAGAGTTCATGCTGCTCTGGCCGGTGAGGGACTGGTAATCCCTACTGGGCCTTATTCGCGAGACTCACCCCCCTACTTCCTTCAGCTAGGGGCTCGTCGTCGTGGGAGCTCGGTGTCGGACGGGTTTGCGGAAGCGACTGTGGCGCCGTGTGTTGTCAGCAACAGTGAGAGTGAGTGTTGTGAGCTCTTGTAGCCGAGTGAGCTGAGAGTTGTGTTTTGCAGATCCTCGGGGTATGCCCCTTAAGGACTACACCTTTCTTCTTGTACCTGTGCTTTTATTTGTGACACGTTTTACAGAGTTTTCTATATTGTACAGATTGTTACAGTTATTTGAATTCAGTACATATCTCACTAGACTATTCTTCAAACCCTTCCGGATCTTCGGATCCATGGGTGGCGACGCGAACTTCGGGGTCCCTGGTCGGGTCCGGGAGGTTGGGTCGTTACAGTTGGTATCAGAATGGGAGTCTACTGAGATTTGTAAGGAGTTAATAACTATAGCTGTCCCAAAGAAAGGTACTAGTGTGTTGCTGATATCATCCGACTAGTGTTAGGCTTGTACTTTCAATTGTCTTGTAGGTGTGCGGCTTCCTTGCTTGGTTCAGGTGCGCGCTGCAGTAGGTTGCGGTTGTTGCTGCGTCGCGTGCGTGGCGAGTGCGGTCACTCTGCGTGTTCATGCCGTGGTGGCGCGGTTGGTGCTGGACTTGCTGGAAGTGTTCTTCCTTGTATGGAGGAAGGTTACAGGCAAGTCCAGGTGCGATGCTCCTAGTCGTCTTCAGCGCCTTTGGGTGTGTGAGTGCCGCTGAGGCTGAGAGAGCCTGCGTGTGGTGTGGCCTTCACCGGTGCAGGGTTGTTGCTTGTGGAACTGGTGGAAGGTGTCCCTACCTTGTTGGCTGCCCCCTGTTGTTGGGGTGTGTGCTGTGTGGTCTTGTAAGTGGCCTCTTGTCTATGCGCTGTTGTGCACTGTGCTCTGCTTGGTCGGCATTGTGCTTGGGCTAAGCAGATGTTCTATGTGCCGTGTTGCATCGATGGTTGAGCACTGCGACACTTGCATGTGGTTGTTGTCAGCCTGGCGCTGGCTGGTTGTGAGCTCTGGTGAGGTGCTCCCGGAGTTCTTCTCTGTTGGTTCTGGCAGGAGTCAGGTTTCCCCAGAACCATGTTGTGCTCATTTCTGGTTGCTGTTGTTTTGCCCTCGAGGTTGAGGTGCATCGCTTGGTTGCATGTGTTTTGGTGAGGCTTCCCATAACCGTTTGCTATTATCCTAGTGAGGGTTTCTCTCAGGACTGTTCCGTGCTCGTTTTTGTTATTACTGTGCTACCTCAGGGTTTGAGGTATGCTACTTCTGTTAGTTTTCCTGGTGCATTCTGGAGAGTTTTCCCAGAACGGTGCCTTGGTGGTTCTGGTGGAGGTTCTCTCAGGACCGGCTTGTGTTGCTTCTGCAGTTCTGCTTGCTGCAGTGTTATCTCTGATGGTCCGTGTTGTTTGGTTATTGGGTTGTGCATTCTCGCGAAGGTTCTTCCCAAGATCGCCCTTTGTCGTTTCCGGTGGAGGTTCTCCCCAGAGCTGCTTCACGTTGTTTTGGTCGTCGCTGCTCTCTCTCTCTGTAGAGATGAGCTGTCGTCATTGCCGGTGGGACTGTCTGTGTTACAGTCTGCTTGGGCGTTTTCGGTCAAGGCATTGTGCGCTTGGCCGTGCGTCTGGCCGCCGCATTGGCCAGCTTGTCTCGTTGTTCGTTTCCAAGTTTCTCGGCTGCGCTTGTGGGTCTACATGTGTCTCCGTCTTGCGGGTGGTTTGCTTCGTTTCTTGTGCCCAGCGTGCTCTCCCAGATGGTGGTCTGGTGAGTATAGTGGGTGTTTGGCTGGCTGTGCTTCTTGTGGAAGAGTCAGTCTTGCGTTGAGATTTTGCCTTTCGCGTGTGGAAGAGACTCGTTGTGTGTCTCCTTCCTCTGCTTTTCGTTGGTTGCTCAGGACTGTGGTGCTCTATTGTCGTGTTGTGTTGCCAGGGTGCACATTGTTGCGACCTTCTGGTGGAGTCATCTTCCCTTGAGTTGTTTTTGGGTTGAGTTGGTTACTCCCCTCGTGCTGTCATTTCCTTGTGGCACCGTGGGTCGGTGGACCTGTTTGTACCGTTGTCGTCGTGATGGTTTCTTACTACCTACCTGAACAATTGGGGCATCGGGTCCCTGTTGGTTTAGTGCGAGGTAGTACCATTTTTTGTTAGGTTGCTATGTGAGCATTGTTCCGCTGTGCATTTGTGATTGGCTTGCTCGTGCAAGCATTGTTCTGGTGTATGATCGGTGGTGCCTCAACCCTCGTCTTGTGCCTTGGAGGCTTTCCACGTCGTCGTTTTGGTGTTTGGCCTCTCTATCAGTTGCGATGGAGGTGGTGCTTCCTACTCTTGCGCGCCAGTGAGTTGTCGTGGTCTTCGCTCCCCGTGTGGCAGAGTCGGTGCTCCGTGTTTTGTGCAGTTTTTGGAGTCGATGTAGTCATTGCGCTCTTGATGCTATCGACTTTCCGTGCGCTTCTGTTATGGGTCTCTGGTGGAGAGTCCTTCCCGTTAGCCGTGTTGTTTCGGCCGTTGGTGCACTTGCGCTGCACTTTGCTTAGTTTTGGTGCTTGTGGTAGCACCGTGTGCTCATGCTCGAGTGTTTCGGTTTTGTGCCGTCTGGAGCCTCGGTGCATTGTGTTGTACCTTGGGTGGCTCCTGCTGCTTGTGATTGCACCATGTGTTTTGCCGTGTGCCTGTTCGTGAGATTCGTGTGTCGTTTCACGAGTTTGATCGGTGTTGGAGGCGTTGAGCGTTCCACCTCTGGGACACTTTGTGTTGGCCTAAATCTTGTGGTTGTACCGTTGCCGCTGTGGGGTGGCTACTTTGCCTTGTCTTGGTAGCCCTGTCGGTGGTACGCCAGACTTGGTTGTGGCTAGTGTCTCGATTTTTCCTCTCGCTTTGGGAGCGAGTGTGTTTTGTTGTGGTACCCTACTTCGGGTTGGGCCCCCCTGAGGTCGGTGTGTTGTTCTCGACCTCTGTGTTTGTTTCAGTTCCCGTGTGGTTGTGTGTTTTTATGGTGGTTGGCACGTTGGTACCCGCACTGAGGCCTTGTGCGCATGGCGGGTGTGCTGCCAACTCTTCGTTGGTTCTCCGGTTGTGCTTGGCGTTGGTGAGTCTGGAAGCCGATGGTGGAGTCTCCTGTCGGTTCGTCTGGTGACAGTGAGGCCTATTCACTTGCTAGTACTCGACCACGTGGTTCGTCGACGTTGTGAGGTGCTCAGTTTTGGCTTAACCTCAGACGTCTTCTGTGTTTTCATTGCGGTGTGCCACATTGTGGAGCGTGTAACTCCCAGTTTTGTGGCTCCGCGTGCGTTGGCTGTCCCTATTGGACCGCGAGGAAGGTCTGGGTGAGACCTAGTGGTGACATTGGACGTCGTTCTGTGTGTTGCGGATTCTCCTCGAGCGTGTCCTCGCTCTAGTTCTTGTCTCTCACATGGCTTCTCGATTGGGCTGGTGACCGATTGCTAGCTGCTGCTAGTAGCGTGAGGCCGTTCCCCTGAGACTTGTGGTTGGTTCTCAGGTGTTTCTTGTGTTGTTGTCGACAACCGCATCCTCTGTCGGGTTTTTCCGGCGACAAAGTAGGTTGTCGATCGGTTGGTCCCAACAGTGGGGTCTGTTGGCGACTGCAGTCGTGTGGCTCTTGGCTGGCATTTCCTACTTAAGATCAGTTTTGGCGTTGCTCGGCACCTGTGGGGTTGTCGTTCCGTTTGGGCACCCCACGTGGGGCTGGAATGAGCCGTTGGTTTCTCGGCTTGGTGCTCCACCCGTGTGTTTGGAGCACGTTGTGTGAGCCGTTGGTTTTCCGGCTTCGTGTGCCCGCGTGCATTTGGCGGTGTGGTTGTTGCCATGAGGAAGTCGTGTTGAGACTTAGTGGCTTATTCACATTGGTCTTATGTTTGCTTCCTATGTTTCGTTTCGTGCCTCGGGATCATTTGGGCTTGCCCCAATTTCGAGGTCGAAATTGTTTTAAGGGGGGTAGAGTGTAAGACCCGGCTTCCCAGTTTTCCGTCCGGTGTTTGGGATGACTAGCCACTAATGCATCCAGCCTGGGCGACGCGTTAGTGTCACGTCGTGGGTGTCTGACATGACAATCATCCTTGTCGCAATGAGGGTGTGCGTCGCGTTCTTGTCGCGCCCGGGTTGCCTATCGCGTTCTTGTCGCGACTGGTCAACGGGTCGCAACAGTGTTGTCGTGTTCTGTTGTGCGGTCGTCTGACGCCTGTCAGGGTGGCAGGTGTGTCAGTACGTCCTGTCGCATTGTCGCGGCATCCGTGGGGGACGCATTCTTGTCGCGGTTCGTTGACTCGTCGTATTAAGGTCTTTAACGCAATGGGGCGGTTCGTCACGTCTTGGGTGCCGAAGGCTAAAAGCCTTGGCCGGCTACCCCTTCCCCCTCTCTCTCTTCTCTCCTCCTCTTCCCTTTCCCCTCTTCTTCGGTGATGGGGAGGTTCCCCTCTGGCGATTGGGGGTGTGGTGGCGGCCGGCGACTCATGTGCAGAGCGGGAGCGGCGTCGTGGAGCGAGGAGGAAGTGTCGTGCCGTCGTGAAGGCCCCCTTTGGGGTTCGGTTCTTCGTAACCAGTAGGGATTACTTGAAGTCTTCTCGATCCAGGCAGATCAGGAGCTCTTCATGCTTTCTAATTAGTTTAGATAGCTTTCCAATGCTCCCCTCCCTCGTGTGGTGTGTATGTATCTTGTGGGCGGCCGGGGATTGAGGATCCCATCGGTCTGCCTCTCTGCTGATGTCACGACGGCTTGGCGCGTCGAGACATCAGAAGAGAAGTCGGCCTGGTCGGGCACGACCTTATCGTGGTGCAGTTGGCGGTCGCGATAAGGGCGCTGTCGCGACGCATTTCTTGGTCGTGACAGGGTTTGCTGTCATGGCGCTTCGCTCGGTTGCGACAAGGTTGTTGCGGTGCCCTTCCCCGTCGCGATGGTGTCGCGATGGCCTTGGGGGTAACGATAGTACTTGTGTTGCCTCGGGTGCTTCCGTGGGCCCTGTTGTGTGTCGATGCATGCCTCAGGGCAGGCCTTGCCCTTAGGACCATTTGGTAGGGAACGCGACAGGTTACCTCCCTGCGTTCAGTGAGCGAAGGTGACACCTTCGTGGCCGTGTCCTGGCAGTGGTGCTAGGAGGGTCGCGTCTGTCTAATAATCGATTGACTAGCAGTCCATCGATTATTAGCAGAGCGACGGGTTTCCGTGCTGGCTAGTGGTGTTCTGAGGCTTCGGCTTTTCTGTGCATGTTGGGTTGGCCGACGACCCTTTTGAGGGTTTGTGCGTGCATTTTTCTTGCTGGGCTTGTCGTGGGTTACAAGCCAGCGGTTCAGAGCGCTTCCTGTTGTGCTTGCCCTGCCTTTCGCCCGGTGCTTGGCACTTGAGGGCTTGTCCCGTTCAGAGGTTGTCTCCATTTCCTGGGACTCCCATCCTCGGGAGTCTGTTGAGGGAGTACTCCGGGCTACGAGCGTGCTCGAGTTGGCAGCCGACAGAGCAGACTCTGGAGCTGAGGGGAAAACGAGGTTTGGACAGCGGCGCTGAGTCGTTTATAGAGCTCTCTTGTCTGGGTCTGGGATGTCGAGGTGTTTGGAGTTCTTCCTGGCGCAGACCAGACAGTCCTTTGTCTCACTGCCTCGCTCTACGTTGGTTCTGGAGCCACATAGGGAGGTCAGACGTGGGGCCGCAGCTTGGCCAGGCTACGGTGTTGCGTGTGTTTGGTGTTCTTTGGTGGTTCTCTCTCGCTCTTCTGGGGATGTTAGAGACGAGAGCCAGCTAGCGAGCAGAGCGTGTGGACTACGGGTCCCCCTCTTGGCTGCTAGCGGCGGTGGCTTGGTTGCTGTTGTTGTGACGACGCTTCCTCATGACATTTCTAAGTGTTATCCGTTGCCCTAGCTTGCACAGCGGTTATAGCCTGGCCGTGCCTAGTTTCCGTGGGCGTCGTTGGTCTGGCCTTGTGCAGACCCGTGCTTCTGGTGATTTCCGCTTCGGTGTTCACTCAGTTCCGTAGTACCGTTCTTAGGTGCCAGTCCATGGTGGCACCGGCGAGTGTGGTTTCTCGACCTAGTGTTGTCCAGGGTCCGGGGTGGTTCTACTTGTGGGCCCTCGACCTTGTGGAGGTCTAAGGTGGCTGTGCTTGCGGTGAGACGTCGTTCTCACTTGGTTGGTGTGTGGTCTTGGCGGGCGTGCCGAGGGTTGCTTCCACTTTGTGCCCGACTCCGTTGGTTTCCACGGGAGTCGTGTGTGTGTCACAACCTTGGTTGGTGGTCGTGACGTTGCACTGTTCTGTTTCGCTGCTTTGTAGTACCCTACTGTAGGTGTTCCTCGCTTTACAGCTTTCTAGGGTAGTTTCCTGTTTTCAGAGTTCCTGCTGCTTTGGCCGGTGAGGGACTGGTAAACCGTACTGGGCCTTGTTCGCGAGGCTCACCCCCCTACTTCCTTCAGCTAGGGGCTCGTCGTCGCGGAAGCTCGGTGTCGGACGGGTTTGCGGAGGCGGCTGTGGCGTCGTGTGTTGTCAGCAGCAGTGAGAGCGAGTGTTGTGAGCTCTTGTAGCCGAGTGAGTTGAGAGTTGTGTTTTGCAAGTCCTCGGGATATGCGCCTGAAGGACTACACCTTTCTTCTTGTACATGTGCTTTTATTTGGGACACGTTGTACATAGTTTTCTATATTGTACAAATTGTTATAGTTATTCAAATTTAGTACATATCTCACTAGACTATTCTTCAAACCCTTCCGGATCTTCGGATCTGTGGGTGGCGACGCGAACTTCGGGGTCCCTGGTCGGGTCCGGGAGGTCTGGTTGTTACACCATACACTATTTATTATATGTGTTTCAGGTAAGTCGGATGATGATCTTACATACACGAACGAGAATGGACTGGAGTGATGAGCGACCTGGAGTCAAAGTAATGGAATGACCTTAGTATCATAGATTTTAGTTAGATATTTGCTTAGTTATCCTTTTCAATGTAATGATGTTATTAAGCCCTATGTTTGGCTCAGAATTAGTGGTTGTAATAGTTTAGGCGATTTATCAATAAAATGAAGAGTTTATTACAATTATTGTTTATTAGCTGCTCTGATATTTGTGATTGTATGCACAATTTACGTTACCATACACTTTGCTCACGTTCCCCTAATTTATTTCACTGCTAAATTGGAGGGGCGTGACAATTGGTCTACTTGATCTTCTTAGATTCCTTGTTTCTCCCCACCATCTTATTACCAATTATTCTTTCACAGCTTGAGGCGAATGCTCCCTTTCTTACAACTATCTTACAGTCTTCTGGGGATTTAGACCTCAAACATCACCATGTAGTTCCACTTTCCCTATAGTATGACTTGGGGTCACTTGCTTCCAAGAATTGAGCAAGGTTGTTTGTTGCCGATTGAATCTCTTTTCAATGCATTTCTTCTCCCATCACGCTTGGCTGAGCAAATAAGTTTAAGTTTGATTACTTGATATGCAGTCTAGAAGTTAGCTTGTCTAACATATACCAAATTAATACCATGTGCATCTTGTTACTTGATACATTGGTCTTAATGATTAAATGATGTCTTTACCTTACACAATTTTTAGACATGACTTATTGTTTATCTACAATCAACTGTAATTATCTAGCTTAACCTCAGGCTTCTACCCATTCTCACAGGTTACCATAGGTTGTAGAAGATTAAATAACTCTCAAGTTATTGAATCCTCGAACCATGCTCTAATACCACCTCTGTCATGTCCCGCCATTTAATATTTCAATAAATGTCAGAACGTGACCAAACAAGGAATCAAGAGTAAACTCAAAATTTTTCGAGCAAAAATTGCCCAGGGTCAAGACCTAAAATAAAAAAATTTAACTGTCATTTTTAAAAACTAGAGTATTACATAATTCTCAAACTATAAAAAAAAAGTGCAGACGCAGCAAGGGTTGAACTCTCAGTAGGATTTATACTCTAATAACAAGGAAATAGATATTGGAATCAAGGAAAATTTGCTGCACATGAGGATAACAATAACAGTGTTCAAGAAAAGGAAGATTAATGCAAATCAAGATGAAAAATTAAACCATGCAAGAATAAATCGAGATTAATAGTAATAAGAATAAACTGATATATCAATGAACTGAGCTAGAATAACAAATATTAAGCATATGATGACATTCTGTCATTCAATAAACGTGTAATAACTGCCGAGTAGTTCACTGAACATGTACTGGTTGTTCTTGACAAATGCAAACTAGTTGAATCATGTTGATGGAAACAATAACATATAATAGAATATCCACCAGTCAAGCAGGTAGCAGTGCCGATGCCAAGCACTAAAAACATATGGTCCATATCATTCCGTACGACCAGTAAACGAATCTGGGTGCTCCTCCCAGGGACTGAATCGTCCCCTATTTGCACAGGCATCTCAGTACAGCTGAGTCCGAAGACCCGAACAAGTATGTAAACATTCCTTAAATTAAGTTATATATGTTTCCGAAAAATTATGCAGCACTTTAAGACTTTCAAGGATAAAGCACATGTACAAGATTGTGTATCGTAAGGATCACAAAAGAGCTGGAAATGATTGGAGTTTCAAGTGGTAACAGTTATGCAAGATGAGAAGTTACAAAAGAGCTGGAAATGATTGGAGTTTCAAGTGGTAACAGTTATGCAAGATGAGAAGTTATGCTGGAAGCCAGTATTCAAATTGAAATATTAGAATTTCCAGTTGAAATGAGTGAGTCCGGTCTAATATTATAATTTGGAACTAAAAGCAATCTAGTTGATAAAATTAGTAAATTACTAATTTTATTCAGAATTGAAAATAACATCATATCAATGTAAAAGTCATATTAATGTAAAATAAGAGATGGGCATGTTTGACTTCTCTTTAAGTAGGAGATGAACTCACTTGGAGAAGTCATATGCGTGTTTATCATTTTTCGTCAGACCTTGGATTTTTAGCATTCTACTAGGTTTATTTGAATTATGAGAATTTCAGATAAGCCAAATTATGAGAAATTAAAAAGACGCTATTTTGATAGAATCACCAAAATCGTGATTTTCTTCTTCGATGGAGAGTTGACTTTTTATTGGTAAGAGATATAATTTTTCTGATATTTTTATTGGATTCAAATGTGGGGTACTTTCTTATTTATATGTAATATCTTAAGTAAATGAAACATCAAATTATAACATTTACTTAAGATAAAAATCAGAATTGTACGGTCACAAATCGCACAATCTAAACAAGCTTGGGAATGAAAATAAACACTCAGGAATTGTTGAGAATGACCTATACTTCAACTGTACATATTGTATAGATTTAATTAAACTCGTTAATATCTCTTTCAAATTCTTTTCTCTTTTATCAGTCGAATTGGAGAGAAAATCGGTCGACCAACATGTCCAAATCGGTCATCCGATTCCAGTAAAAACCATAATCGTATGGTCACAAATCGCACAATCTAAACAGGCTTGGGAATGGAAATAAACACTCAGGAATTGTTGGGAAATACTTATACTTCAACTGTACATATTTTTGAGATTAATAAAACTCGTTAAACCCCTCTTTCAAAATTTTTTCTCCTTTATCAGTCGAATTGGAGAGAGAATCGATCGACCGAAATATCAAAATCGGTCACCCGATTCCGATAAAAACCAGAACCATATAAACTTGAATCACACAACTCAAACATGTTTGGGAATAGAAGTGAACAATCAGAAAAGATAAAGAGGAACCTACTTTAGAGTTGGGCATGACTGTCAGGTCAAGATAGACTCTCTAAGCTCCTCAACTCTATTCTTTCTCTCTCCTCAGTGCTCTGCAACTTCTTTCTCTCTCTTCTTTGCCTCTACACCTTCTTCTCTTTTCTTTGGCATAGTGTTGCTTGAGAAAAGGGGATGAGGAGTGGCGGTGGACAGAGGAACAAGAAGGAGTAAAAGGTGAAGAAGAAGTAGTGACAGAAGAAGACGTAGCAGAAAAATAAGTGAAAGAAGAAGAAGATTGCAAGGGGTTTTATAATGGCTAGTCATGCAGAGGGGTAAGGGTTATCATTATTGCCACCTAACCCCTTCAGTAGCCACAAGTTTTTGAGTGGATGGGGATTAGCCATGGATGCTTGATTATCTAATAAGGCTTACATAATGACATTACGTAATTCAAATAAATTTGTTTAGATTCTTTGGGTCATTATTTTATATATAAATGATGTCCGATGGAGATGAGATTTCAAACATAATCTAATTGAGATATAATTCAAACTATGGTGATTTTAGTTTAATTCTTCGTAGTAATTTTCCGTCGAGTGAAAATTACTTCAAAAATCATTAAGTCAACTTAATCTCATTATCTGCACAGCAATAAGTTAGGATATTTAAATTTTTGAGATCAGTACATTTTTTTGGTATTTATGGCATTGTTAGATTTTACTTTCGTTATCGAATTCTGATGACGTCCTGTTGAGGTGCGCACATCTGAAGATAGTACCGAAATCATATTAATTTTGTGAAAGGATTCTAAATTCAAATGTAATAATGTTCTTGTATCTTTTATGGTAATCAATACCTTTTTTAATGTTTAATATTTTATTATTATTTAAATTCTGGGTGTTATAGAATGATTCTATGTTTACCACTCAATCATCATTATATTTGTCAGACTGTCCTAGTGTAACGGCTCCGATGCCCGGACCCCCGACTCTCACCAAGGATCCGACCATTGGTACTGCCGCCCATGGGCCCGAAGACCCGGAAGGGCTAACAGACTAGTCTAACAAGATATGTAACGAAAGTAAGTGACAACAAAATGCACTAAAAAGTACTAATAAGTGAAGGGAAGAGTCCAACAAAGTGTATAAGTCTAGTATAGTCCCAAAGTAGCAAAGTACAAGAGCATAAAGTAAAGGGGATAACAGATCCCTTAGCGGCATACCCCGAGGGTGAAGTACAAAAGTCTGGGGAACACTGCTCACGGAAGATGCCGTCTACTACGGCGGCCCCGTCTCCTCAGCCCGTTGCGGAACGTGTTGTTGTGAAGTCTCACCTGTGAAAGAGGGAATGAGCTTCACGAAGAAGCCCAGTAGGGACTACCAATCTCCCATTGGCAGAATAGATCTATATGTGCAGTAATTAAATAAAGCAGTAAATCTATCCTACTAACAGAGTAAAGTGCGGAAGCGTAAAGAAACTACACGATCAATGGTCTAAGCTAAACGTCAGGACCGGAAACCCGTGTAAAACCACAGCATTGGGAAGAACCCAAGGCTGTAAACACAGACAGTAACCAACTGCTTGGACAAAGCCACTAGCTACAGAATAACTACACTAGTCAACCGGTCAGGTGCACCATGCGCCTTACTTTGAACCGTCAGTCCATGTCTAGCAACTCCTGTCGGAATGAGACGTGAAACTAGAGTAACTACAACTGCCGTAGTCTGGTTGGACTACGGTCCCATGCCTGGCCCCTCTAAGTGGTTTCGGAACCACGTAGAGTGAGGCAGTGAGAAAAAGGACTAGCTGATCTGTGTCGGAAGAGCTACCAACCACCTCGGCGTCCCAGACTCAGCTAAGAGAGCTCTACAAACGACTCTACGCCATTGTCCCCACCATTTTCTCCTCTGCTACTAGAGTCCGTAACTCGAGCTCACCCGCGGGGTCCAGGTAACGTTAACAACCTGTCTCGTGGACAAGCCCTCAAGTGCCTAGCACCGGGCGAAAGACTAGAGTAGCAATGTACTAGGAACAACACAGGTGCCAAGAAAACAGAGTCGCAGCGGAAGGAAACTCCGAACAGTCGCCAAGTTCCTTCTCTGTCTGAGAAGGCGACACACAGGCTGTCACCACCTAAAGGTGACACCCTATCGCGACCATAACGTGACAGGGTGGGCGTCGCTTTCTCACACCAGAAGGCGACGTATCGGGCTGTCGCGACTTGGGTCGCGACACCAAACGTGTCGTGACCACATGTTTGTACACTTGAGAGCATCACCTTCATACCATGCACCACAAATCCGGAATCTACAAGGGGAGGGGAGCATGTAGGATGATGTAAATAGCTCAAAAAGCATTAAACCACCCTTGAAAACACTCATGCATGCTAAGGAGATGGAACTACACTCAATATTCTCACATGCAAGCATGGAACCCTCATCACCCACACCCCATTCCAAGCATGAATCAAGGCATGTAACCATTCCACAAGAACCACAAACATTCATGCACATCCTAGCATGGGTTATAAGGGCTTGGAGAAGGGGTTTGGAGTCCTACCATGATAGAACTAGGGGGAGGTTAAGGCATCCCTACCTCAAAATGAAGGGCCAACCCGTTGGCGTCTTCTCGTGTGCATGGCCACCTCCTTCTCGCTCCAAGCTCCACGCTCCACGCTCACGCCGTCCACGAGCATGGATTGTCCTCCTACAAGCCGATGGAGGGGATCAACACCATGAAGAGATGCCACGCCGGAGAAGAACACCACGCCGGAGAAGAAGAAGCACCACATAAACACACACACACCCCACACAAAGGGAAAACACCTCACACAAGCCACTCAAGCTCTCTCCCAAGCTCTCCACGGAGTCACCAGTAGCAGAGGGGTCGGAGGAGAGGAGAACCAGCCGAGATGGGGAAGCAGGGGCTGTTCTGTGGCCTGCAACCTTTTAATCCTCGGAGTTGAGACTTAGTGAACGCGACGTCCAACCTGTTGCTATCTCAAGTCCTGGTCAAACCTGACCAACGAACCCATCACGTGTCAACCTCACAGACCTGACAACCAGAATGCGACACCTGACATCTCGCCTTCCTGTTGTTAGGGGTTGACACTTGTCCCAACTGCCCCGACAGCAAGACGACAAAAGTGCATGCTGCAGTCAAAGGGTGAATGCGACAACATGCCAGTCGTGTTCCTAACCAGAACGCGACAGTCACCTTGTCGCCTTCAAAAGGCAACGACCTGATGCGTCGCGACCTTCAACAGACGGTGGCTGACGCACAAGAGGCCCGTAAGGGAGAGGGATGTTACACCTAGACCGACAAAAATCAAACGTATAAATCCGACGCCAAAGCACATAGATTTTCATGCAACACCCTGTCTATGTATGAGTCGCCAACTATCTCCCTGTGTTAGACATCATGGGGAAGCGAGGAGATGGTAGTAGTAATTAAGGAGAACTCTTGACTCACGCTTTACAAGAAGGAATGATGAAAATTGGAGGAGGTAAGTCAGTTTTGAGACTTTTACATTCACACACAGGAACATCCAACTCCCTTCTATGTGCTCGCTTATCTCATATTCTCCATAGTCCTTGACTTGAGTGTCGAAGAATTTTCTTTTGATCCACTTTCGTGCCCCTTGATAACTTTATCTAATTGTAAGTCTTAATGACATTTTTCTCTATCAACAAATTCAAAAATTCGTAAGAATTATTGAACGGTTCGCACCATAGACCATTTTTTGGCTTTTACAAATATCTTTACATATTCAACTATCATAAAAATACTATTGAGGTAAACTTTATTCTATTTCTCGATAAGATTATGTGAATATTCCTTTACATCTAATAAAAATGTGTTTGGTGGTGGGCAAAGATAGTGACGCCACCAAATGGCGGTCATGGCGTTTGAGGTGGTGGAGAAAGGCGGCAGATACGCCGCTTCACTATTCTAGAGCGTGGTCCTCAACGCCTCCGATCTCCTCCGCCTATCTCATCTCCTCTACATTCCCCACCTTAACGGTGGTAGTTCAGGTCCTCAATGTAGAGGTCAACCAGCCCCTCGACGAGGGCCTCTTCTTCGACCTTACTGGCCCTCACCTGCAGCCAATGCCTCCATTGGCCGTGCTTCCCCTTGGCTGCGCCTCCCAGTTCCCTTCTACTCCCGTGGGTCTGCCACCCACTCGGTACATCTCATGCACGAAGAAGAGAGCGATCAGGATCGGGCACACCCTAAGAGTCTACAATGGGATGGCTGGCCAACTCAACTACCTTCTGATACGAGAAGAGCTATGGACCGAGATGGAGTAGAGGCATGAGATGTGCTTTGGGAGCTACAGTTGCAACGGTCAATCATAGGTAGACAAAGATGGTTGAGCGGTTCAGTTCTATTACTGGTTAAAACCAATTGGCCAGTTGGTGGTTGGTAGTCATTGAGCAAGCATTTGTACGAGTCTTGTATTTTTAGAAACATAATTAGTTGTTCTTTCTTGATCCATTTAGATCATGGAGACTAACCAGACTATTGTGGTTTAGCTCCAAGTTATACAATTGGCCATATAAATAGATGTTGAGAAGACCTTTACGGTCAAGCATATCCCCTCCACTGTGTCTTGTGTGCTCGTCCTACGCTGCTATGCATACCACTCTCCCTCTTCTACTTTCTCTCTTCCCCATTCTTCTACAACATGGATTCCACTACTGGGGCGAGTTCTTCCAAGCTATGCTTGGGGGAACCAAATTGTGTCTATCAGAGGACTCACAACAAATTAGTGTCTGAGCCTATCCCAAGCACCGATCTTTCGGCAATGGCACCAGAAAGTTCTGAATCCATCTGAAGTATGCTTCAATCATTCCAGTTGGCATTACAGAAACATGTTAGTTCTATCAAACTTGGAGTCAGTAATGTGGTTCATCGTTTGAATATGATGGAATTAAAGAAGCATCAGAACGAATCTCGCACTCAGTATGATGATGATCCTTCTGATTCTATGGGTTCATTTTACCCTAAGTTTCATGAATTCCCTTATTATGATGGATCCATAGATCCTATTGAGCATTTAGCTTTTAATCGAGTACCTGAAGGGCATCAGATTTTGCAAGCATCTTGCTATTTAGAAGGAGAAGCATTAGAGTGGTGTGGAGGCCATTTCTAGCCTCCTAGGCCTACGGGCCTGTCACGGCCCACTACATCCCATCATGACCCATTAAGGCGCCACAGCTCTGGTCATCAAGCCACGTGTCCTCGGATTCAACTAAAAGTATCCGAACACGCTTGGCCATTTGGCGTCAAAAGGCCTCAAAGGTGGTCTCCGGACACCTCCCAGCCTGTTCAACTAGGGTACGGTCTACCGAACCAACCGTGCCCGGACCGTTGCGGCCCATCGAGCACAGCTGTATTTCCGAACATCGAGCACCGACCAGCCTGCCCGGAAGCCGAGCAGGTCTCTGCTCGACACCTTCTAGAGCATTCAGGGCAGCTCTCCGCCTCCTGGAAGCAGTTATTGTGACGGCGCAACACGCGTCCCCTAGTAAAAATGCATTAAACACGGGATCCCAACGGGCGCCTCAAACGGACAACTACTCGTCTGGGAACCTGAACCGGCGCACCCCTCCAGTCATCATTGGAGAAGATAAGCGTCCGGACCTTTCATCTCCCTCACCTATAAAAGGTACAGACAATCCCCATGCAAAGGTATGAAAAACATTCGACACACACTCGCCCATGCGCGAAGCACACATCAGCGAACCTTCCTTTCCTGCCTTCTTCTATAGTTCAATTTTACTTAGGCATCGGAGGGTTCCCCCCGGTTCTTCAACTGGGCCCCCTGATTCACTCTAAATTTTGTAGGCCATCGTCCGCACCGGCGACAGTCTTCCCTCTCTTCTTAGTGGAGGCCCATTCGGTCTAGGCCCGAACGAGAAATCACGTCCACATTTTTAATGAAGAGACGTGATTTAAGTGTACCTCCCAAGAGATATTGTCGCCATGTTTGGGGTTTTGTCCTTTAAAAGAGCCCTCTTGGAAGAAGATGTGAGACTCTTGCTGATAAGCACATACTTGTTCTCACTATCTGTGGTGGCTGTTTTCTGCCACCTAAGCCCAACGCGTCAAGGCCCATCAGTGCCCTCTCTCTGTGATGCGACCTCCTTGTACGGTTTCACGTCTCCGTGCGGATCGGAGGCGAAGGGGCCCACGTGCCATTCACCCCTAATGAAGCGTTGCCGAGCTCGTTAGCGGACAGCTTCCGAACAGGACCATCAATCCTGCTGCGCGGTACAACCCTGAATAGCACCGAACAGCACGTTCGAGCCCCATGTGGGTCACCTGCTCGGAAGGTGAGTCCAGAGGGTTCCGAGCAGGCTCTCTGGCTTACGCCGCGGTTATAACCGCCCCAGGCCACGTGCTCCATCATCAAGAGGCACGAACCGCCTGGCACCCTAACGGGCATCTGAGCGCATAACTCCTCCCGTTATGCGCGCCTATCAAGGCGCCTTTTCAGGCACGATCTACCAACATTACGCACGTTGGCTTTGGTACCAACGCCTATAAAAACACAGGTACAGCACCATGCAACGGTACGTTCTCTCTCACGCGAACACGCTTCCATACTCCAAAACCCCTGCCTTACAAGCTTTCACTGACTTAGGCATCAGAGGGTTTCCCCGGTTTACACCGGGCCCCCTGATCCATTTCTGGTCTTGCAGGCTCTCGTCCACACCGGCGATCGTCTTCCCCATCTCTTTAGTGGAGGCCCATTTGGCTCAGGCCCAAACAGGATTACCTTACCACATTTGGCGCCGTCTGTGGGAACGACGCAGCCATGGCTCGAGGACGATCCTCATACCAGAACGTAGGAAGCAGGGCGACGAGGTCCCGTCAGTCGCGAAGGGACTCTCGCCGCCGGTCCCCCCTGGTGACGTCGCCATAGCCCCCGCCGGCGCTAATCACGACGTCCCAGCACCACCGGCTGCCGCACCCGCAACTGCCCTTGAAGTAGCAGAGCTTCGGGGGCAGATGCAGCAGTTGACGGGCGTCTGCCTCGCCCTGCAGGCCCAGTTGGCGGGGGCAGCGGCCCCGGCGGTTTCCCTGCCGCGCGAGCGACAGGCGGAATCGTCGCATCGCCGCTCTCGCATCCCCCCGGCGCCTCAAGAACAGCAGGCAGATTCGCCGCGCCGGTCCCACCGGGCTCCGTCGGAAGAGCGGGCACCGGAGCGCCGCGGGCGTTCGCCCCGTCGCTCTGTTGCCTCCCCCCGTCCGCCACGATCAGTAGTGGGAGGCAACTCCCACGCGTCCGGACGAGGGGGCCCCGCCAATTCCGAACAAGAGCTCGCCAGGCGCTTAAGGCGTGTGGTCGACCTCGAGCGCCGCATGGACGCGATGGTTTAGCGTGCGGAGGGGAAGGCTCCGGCGGAGGATGACTTGGACTTCCGCTCTCCTTTCAACAGGGAGATCCTGGAAGCCCAGCTCTCCTCCAAGCTCCCTCTGCCCACCATCGCACCCTACGACGGCACAACCGACCCGGCCGACCACATCCATGGTTTCGAGTCGCATATGGTGTTCCATGGAGCATCAGATGCGGCCAAGTGCAGGGCCCTCCCTGCAACTCTCAAGGAGACCGCCAGGGCTTGATTCGAAACCCTCCCGGAGGGCTCCATCACCTCCTTCCGCCAACTGAAGAAGTCCTTCCGGGACAACTTCCTTGGCGGAAGGTCGCAGCCGCGGACGGCGGCTTCCCTCCTGGCCGTGCGCCAGAAAAAGGGCGAGGCACTCTGGGACTTCGTCAAGAGGTTTCGAACAGAGGCGCTTCGCATCTCGCGCCTGGACGTCCCTCTGGAAACCAGTGCCCTCATTCAGGGCACTCGCGACGGCTTCTTGCAGAGGACCCTTGGCGTCTAGCAGCCCACCACCCTCGCCGAGCTACTCTCCATCGCACAGTGCCACGCGGCTTGCGAGGAGAGCTTGGCGGCGAGTAGGGTCGAGCAGGGGGAGCAGTCGGACAAGAAGCGGCCTTCCGACAACGGTTCCGACCGAGATCGGAAGAAGGGATGGCGCAATGGCGATTCTCCGCGCCGTCCACGCCCCTTCACCAACTACACCCCCCTCACCGTGGCACCCGAATAGATCCTGGCAGAGATCAGGAATGAAGCATTTGTTCGGTGGCCACAAAGAATGCGCTCCGACCCCCGGAAGCGTGATCAAAATAAATACTGTTGCTTTCATCGCGACCATGGCCACGACACCTCCGAGTGCCGCCAGCTTAAGGACGAAATTGAAGACCTTATCAAGCGCGGCTATCTTGGACGGTTCGTGCGCCGGAACGAAGAGCGCCCCCGACGCCGAGACCGCACTCCCGAGCAGCCGATCAACAACGAGCCCAATGGGCAGGAGATCAACGTGATCGCAGGAGGCTTCGGCGCGGGCGGAGAAAGCACTCAAAGCCGACGCGACTACGCAAGGCGGGTGCATGTCGTAGATAGGCCTTCGGCACCTCGGCTGGCACCATATCCTGCCAGTCCTACACGCGCACAGCCCGAGGAGGCTATAACCTTCTCGGATGAAGATCTTGTAGGGGATACGACCCCACACATTGATGCGTTGGTCATTTCGGCCACCATCAACCACTGTAATGTGCGCCGGATTCTGGTAGATAATGGAAGCGCCCCCGATGTCTTGGCTTACGACTGTTTTGTCCTCATGGGCTTGCGAACCGATCAACTCACCCCTGTAAACTCGCCACTGTTTGGCTTTTCGGGAGTTTCGGTCCAGCCCATGGGAAGGATTCGCCTCCCAATCACCTTAGGGACGGCTCCAAGGGTTGTGACCAAGATTGTTGACTTCCTGGTCATCAACAACATGCCTAGATACAATGCTATCTTTGGCAGAGGTCTGATCGGACGCATCAAAGCATTACCTTCGTCACTCCATCAGAAGATGAAGTTTCCTACTCCGAGCGGAGTGGGCGAAGTGCTCGGGTGTCAGCGCGAGTCTCGCCGTTGCTATGTCCTCTCCTTAAGGGACAAGCAACCACTCGCTGATACAGCTCCTTCAACCTCCGATCAGCCCTCCACCAGCCGAGGGACGCCTGCGGAAGATCTAATCCCCATCCAGGTGGACGATGACCATGAACACGTCTTGTACATTGGCGCCTTGTTGACAGAGGCCGAGCAGCAGTGCTACACAGCCTTCCTGTTGGCCAATTTGGACGTGTTCGCCTGGTCTGATGACGAGCTCCCAGGCATCCCCCCAGAGGTCATGGTGCATCGCCTCCGGTTGGATCTCCGGATCCCAGCAGTTCAGCAAAGGAGACGACCTGTGAACCGAGAACGGCAGACCGTGATTCAGGATCACGTGGTCAAAAGCCGAACTGTTGGGCTCCTCCGAGAAGCCCAATATCCAAGATGTATCTCCAACGTGGTCCTCGTACGCAAGGCCAACGGCAAATGGCGTGTGTGCGTGGATTACAAAGATCTCAATAAGGCAACGCCCAAGGACAACTTCCCTCTGCCGCGCATTGATCAGCTGGTGGACGCTACTTCCGGACACGAGCTTCTCAGCTTATTGGATGCCTACTCTGGTTACCACCAGATCAGTATGCATCCCCCGGATCAAGACGCCACGACGTTCGTTACAGACCTAGGCTTATACTGTTTCACCAGAATGCCTTTTGGTCTGAAGAATGCAGGCGCGACTTACCAGCGGCTGGTCAACAAAATGTTCGAGCAGCAGATCGGGCGCAACATGGAGGTCTATGTTGATGACATGCTGGTCAAGACACTTCCGAGTACTGACCACATTTCCGACCTCCAGGAAACTTTCGCAACTCTGCGAAGGTATAATATGAAGCTCAATCCTGCCAAGTGCGCGTTTGGTGTTCGGTCGGGTAAGTTCCTCGGGTTCCTCGTATCCAATAGGGGAATAGAGGCGAACCCGGAAAAAATCCAAGCCGTGCTTGAGATGAGCAGTCCAATGACAGTGCGCGACGTCCAGCGCCTGACGGGGCATCTTGCGGCACTGAACCGGTTCATGTCCCGAGCAGCAGAAAGAAGTTTTAACTTCTTCAAGTTGCTCCGAGGCCCTAAAAGCTCCTCGAAGCAAGGGGGGCAAGTACGGTGGACTGATGAGTGCGAGGCTGCCTTCACCGAGCTGAAGGCATATTTGGCAGCCCCTCCTGTTCTCTCAAAGCCTGTGCTCGGAGAACCTCTGTTCGTGTACCTTTCGGTCACCGAACACTCCATCAGTGCAGTCTTAATCAAAGAAGTTGGAGCGGCGCAGCATCCTGTATACTACATCAGCAGGGTCCTCCAAGAAGCTGAAAGGAGGTACCCCAGAGCAGAAAAACTCGCCCTTGCTCTCGTTACGGCTGCACGGAAGCTCAGGCCCTATTTTCAGGCCCATTCCGTTACAGTTCTAACCGATCAGCCGCTGAAATCCATCCTTCAGCGGCCGGAGGCTTCCGGCAGGTTGGTTAAGTGGGCGATAGAGCTTGGTGAGTTCGACATCAGCTTCCAACCGAGGACAGAGATCAAAGCACAGGCGTTAGCAGACTTCGTGGCGGAATGTACCCTTCCGGCCGAGCAGGATCCACCGTTGGCAGACGAGCCCCCATGGGAGCTTTATGTTGACGGATCCTCTTGTGTCACCGGAAGCGGGGCAAGTTTGGTCCTCACCTCCCCAGAGGGGTTAGAGTTCCAATACGCCCTCCGTTTCCGCTTTCCAGCCTCCAACAACGTCGCCGAATACGAAGCTTTACTGTCCGGTATTCGCATGGCTAGGCACCTTGGGGCCATTCGACTTAGAGTCTTTAGTGACTCCCAGCTGGTTGCCAGCCAGGTGAGCGGACAGTTCGGAGCAAAGGAACCTCGCATAGCTCAATACCTCCAACAGGTCAAGAGCCAGATAGAGGGTCTCGTATACTTCGAAGTCATACATGTTCCACGGGAGCAGAACGCGCGAGCTGATGCACTGGCCAAATTGGCATCTTCAGGTGACATCGCCCCTTCCCGCTCTGTGTTTATTGAAGAGCTCGCCTCGCTGAGCACGGAGATTGATGTAGCCACCATAGAAACAGGCCCACCAACCCCAAGTTGGGTGGACCCCCTCTTGGCGTACCTTCTCCGAGATGAGCTTCCGCCCGAACAGGACGAAGCTCGGAAGGTCAGGATGCGCTCTCAGCATTTCACCCTCGTAGAAGGCAAGCTGTACCGACGGTCCCTTGCAAGACCTCTTCTGCGTTGTCTCAACCCTGAGGAGGCCCTTGCGGCCACAGAAGAAGTTCACGAGGGCCTGTGCGGAAGCCACCTGGGGGGCAGAACGCTAGCATGCAGCATCATCCGAGCAGGATTCTGGTGGCCTTCTCTTCAGAAGGATTGCATGTCCTTCGTCAGAAAATGTCCAGAATGCCAAAAGTTCGGGGTACTCATCAAGCAGCCAGCCGAACAGCTTCACAGTCTGTTCGAGCCGCGCCCTTTCGCCAGATGGGGCATTGATATCTTGGGTCCCTTTCCAGAGGTCCAAGGTCAGAAGAAATTTCTGTTCGTAGCCATCGATTACTTCACCAAGTGGATCGAGGCCGAACCCGTTGCCACAATTACTGAACAGGCCGCGTGGAAGTTCGTATGGAAGAACCTCCTCTGCAGGTTTGGTGTCCCGAAGGTAATCACCTCTGACAACGGGAAGCAGTTCGACAGCACCTTCTTCAAGCAGAAGTGTGCCGAGCTCGGGATCTACAACCACTTCACCTCTGTGGCTCATCCCCAGGCTAACGGTTTGGTTGAAAATGCCAACCGAACATTGCTGCACGGTATTCGCACAAGAGTGGAGGCTGCAGGTGGATCATGGATCGATGAGCTCCCAAACGTCCTTTGGTGTCATCGAACAACTACTCGGGTAGCTACAGGGGAAACACCTTTCCACCTGGCCTACGGCTCGGAAGCAGTTGTACCTCTGGAAGTAGCCCTTCCAACCATCCGAACAACCCACTTCGATGAAGCCGTCAATAATCGTGCTCTTCGAGAGAACTTAGACATGCTGGGCGAACGACAAAGCGACGCCAGCATTCGCCTCGTTTCTTATCAGCAACGACTCGCACAATATTATAATGCGCGAGTTCGGGAAAGGCAGTTCAATGTGGGAGATTTGGTTCTGCGCCGCTGTTCGGCTTCAGATCCCCGAAGAGCGGTCGGCAAACTTGCCATTAAATGGGAAGGACCTTATCAGGTCACCCACGTCCTCGGAAAAGGCTCATATAAGCTAACTACCCCTAGTGGCAAAGCCATACCATGGACTTGGCATGTCTCTAATCTTAAGGCTTATTATTTATAAAAGCCTTCCTCCAGCATCCTACCTTTCTCCTCCCTGTTCCGGTTATTTCATAAGCATTTGGCATATACACCTGATCGGAATCTTCTTACGGTTCCCAATGATCTGCGTCTTACATGCAACGCTTATGAAGCTAACGGACTCCGACCTGAGCAGGAATAGCCAACAAGAAAAAAGGGAGAAGATAGAGAAAGCGAAGCTATAAGACAACCTCATGAGCAGAAGATTTCATTCACAAAAAGTTTTTTGCTTACATAAGGGCCCTTCTTGGCCGCCGTTACAAAAAGAGAAGTATAAAAAGGACATGGAGCAGGAAAAAAACTAAGGAGCCTGTTCGAAAGGGCCAGCGCCTTCACTTGAAGAAGGCATCCGCCCAGATTGGAATTGTGCAAAGCGCACATCATCCAAGCGGACATCATTGGTACGGCGCTTGCACTCCTGAACAGCGGCCTCGAAAGCTTCTCGGGCGCGCTCGACCCAGGATAAACGCTCTCCGAACTCCTTTCCAGCGTTAAGACCTATCCTATAGCAGCGGGCCCCATACTGCTCCAATTCCTCCCTATAATCAAGTCCGGCCTTATAGTCCGCCACGGCACGGACCCCGACATCTGAAACTACCTTGGCTAGAGCTTCCTTCTCGGCCCGGGCCACGACGACATTCAGCTCTGAGGCTTGAAGGGCAGTCTTGAGGTTCTTCACCTCCTCCTCCAAAGCCGCCTCGCGAGCCTTGTGCCCCGCCGTGAGATCCTTGCAGAAAGCCGACTGTGCTTTGTATAGATATTTCTGCTTCCGGGACCGAGCAGCCATAGCCTTCAGAACGTCTAGCGATGTGGATATCCCTCCCACAAGAGCCTCCAGATCAACGTCTCTTGCCACATCATCATCTGGGTTCTCGGGATGGTACTCTTCCGTTTGTGCCTCCGGAGTCCTCTCGGCAGGAAGGTCCTGGCACCTTGCTAGGCGATCAAGGTAGGAGGCAGTCGGGCTAGGAGGCAGCTTCCTTGGCGACGCTTCGATGCGACGAAGCGTCGCCTCCAGCGTTGCCACCGAGGGCACCTCGGGGAGCCTTCGGCACAGCACTTCCATCAGAGGCCTATCATCGTCCTCAGAGCTTTCGTCTCCAGTCATAGCAGTGGCAGACGGGACTGGGGCGACGTTAGGAACAGGGTTCTTCGGCTGGCCCAACCCGGAGGCCACGGCAACAGTGCTCGTCGAAGAAGAAACATGATGCACCCCGACCTCCAGCCTTGGTACCGGCCCCACCTCTTCACCAACTTCGGTGACAGATGCGGCAAGGGCTGTTGCGTGACCCTCCTCGACGCCTCTAGGAGCTTGAGCGCTCTTCTCCCCGAGGACGGCTGCACTCTCGCCGACTACAAGATCCTCAGCAATCACCTCGGCTGCATCCTCGCCGACTACACAGCCTTCGGTGATCACCGAGGTGGGGGGCATGGGGGGCAGGATATCTCCACTTCCTTGCGGAATATCCCCCCTCGGAAGAACTGCCTCGCCAGAACCGTAAACAGCCGCTGGTGCAGGAGTGAAGTCCGAGGCGATCGCCCCGTCCTCGGCATCAAGCTGCGCGCTCTCGTCGGGCGCACCACCCTGCTCGGCGATCCCTTCACCGGGCAGGATCTCTTGGGTCTCGCGCACCGGCGACTTCGCCCGCCCTCCGGAGCGGTCTGATTCATCGCTGACCATAATAAGGCCCAGCTCGGTGGACATCCTCGCGACCGCCTCCGAACGGTCCACAGCTGGAGTTGCGGACGCCCTCTCATTGGACGTCCCCGTACGCTGGCGAGAGCTTCAGGCCAGCAGAGGCTCAATATCCTCTTCTTCTTCCTCAACTGCCGCGCCGCTCTCTGCAACGCGCGGCATCGGCTTCGCCGCCTTCTTCTTCTTGCGAGCCCAGGGATCGTAGGACACCTCCTCTTCGAAGGAGTGGCCCTCGGCCTGCGACTCCACCTCGGTCGCCTTGCGCTTCTCCTTCCTCTTCGTTTGAGGGAGAGAAGTCGCCCCTGCGGTCGTCGCCGTCTCAAGCGCCTCCTTCACGGCACCTCCCCTCGCTACGGCCTTCGCTTTCTGCGCGGGCCCCTTCGCGGAGCCTCCCTCGTCCAGCCTTATTGAGCAAAGGTTAACAGGGATCATTTCGGCGTAGTTCGCCATCTCCTTCTGGTCTCGACCAGCAGCTACTTCTTCATCGTTTAGAAGAGGCGGAAGAAGGGTTAGAACCCATGTATGTGGGAGAAGAAATCAAGCAGAGCAGCAGAAGACTTACCCCAGGCGCGGCTAAGCTTGTACTTCACAAGCTTGTACTCGGTCAGGTACCCCTCGGCGCGGTTGACCCCGACCGTGTTCAGCGATTGGGAGTCTGCGGCTGCCCTTTGAATCAAAAAAGGGGCTATGTCCGCCTTCTTCAGGGGCTCCACCACCCTCACAGGGAAGTCCCACTCAGGGATGTTCGCGCCTTTTCGTCGCCCCACGGAGAAAAGGTGCCCTGTCCACCCCTTGTTGTTGAACAGTCGAGGCGAGAAGTTGATCCGCATCCAGTTTGTACGGTGTTTCACGTACACGATCCCCATCCCGGACTGCGGAGAGCACGCCAAACTGAAGTGATTTCGGAAGATCTCCGCAGTCGGTTCGATCTTCCTCTTCCTGCATATGATGCAGAAGACGAATATGGTCCTCCACGAGTTCGGCGTCAGCTGAATAGGCGCCACCTTCCAGCTTCGGAGCAGCTCCTTTGCAATCTCCGGCATCGGTAGCCGAAGACCAGCCTCTAGCAGGTCCAACGAAAGCACAAAGCACCCCGGCTTTAGGGTTAGGTACGACTCGTCCTCGCGCATCAGGACGATCTCGTACTCCTCACCTATCCGGAAGCGCTCTCGGAGGCCCTCGAAGCTCCGATACTTCGCCGCTTTCGTTGCCACCGGCGGCATCCCGTTGGCTTCGACGATCTCCTTTCCCTTCTGTGCCATCACCGGACGGCGGAGGGCACAACACCAGAAGAAGAGGAACAGGAGCGGAAGAAAGCTCGAAGGAGAAGATGGCGAGCGGCTTGGGAAGCAGTGGACTCTGGAAAGCCTCGCGAAGATGAAGACCCCGCTTTCACCCCCTCCCCTTCCTTATAAGGAAGGTGAGGCGCGAAATTTGAAGCAGGGCTCGAAACGGCGTCTCCCTCCACTCCAAGTCTCCTCTCGAATGACCGGCGGGTGACCGTTCGGGCCTGGCATCTGACGTTTCGGGTTTGACACGACCCACGTGGTCATCATGAAAGCCTCGTCTTCGAGGTAAACCCCTCTGCAAAAGCATCACTGCAAGTCCGTTCGGATCTCCGAGGACGATACCGCATTTATGACGGAGATGACATCCGAGCAGGGCGCCGCCCTCAAGCGCCCTGGCCACTGAGTCACTTGAGGGCGTGGGGGGCAAGTGTGGTGGCTGTTTTCTGCCACCTAAGCCCAACGCGTCAAGGCCCATCAGTGCCCTCTCTCTGTGACGCGACCTCCCTGTACGGTTTCACGTCTCCGTGCGGATCGGAGGTGAAGGGGCCCACGCACCATTCACCCCTAATGAAGCGTTGCCGAGCTCGTTAGCGGACAGCTTCCGAACAGGACCATCAATCCTGCTGCGCGGTACAACCCTGAATAGCACCGAACAGCACGTTCGAGCCCCATGTGGGTCACCTGCTCAGAAGGTGAGTCCAGAGGGTTCCGAGCAGGCTCTCTGGCTTACGCCGCGGTTATAACCGCCCCAGGCCACGTGCTCCATCATCAAGAGGCACGAACCGCCTGGCACCCCAACGGGCATCTGAGCGCATAACTCCTCCCGTTATGCGCGCCCATCAAGGCGCCTTTTCAGGCACGATCTACCAACGTTACGCACGTTGGCCTTAGCACCAACGCCTATAAAAACACAGGTACAGTACCATGCAACGGTACGTTCTCTCTCACGCGAACACGCTTCCATACTCCAAAACCCCATGCCTTACAAGCTCTCACTGACTTAGGCATCGGAGGGTTTCCCCGGTTTACAGCGGACCCCCTGATCTATTTCTGGTCTTGCAGGCTCTCGTCCACACCGGCGATCGTCTTCCCCATCTCTTTAGTGGAGGCCCGTTTGGCTCAGGCCCAAACAGGATTACCTCACCACACTATCTTTCAATGTGGGACTAAAGTATACCTCTACAAGTAGTTTTGGCATTTTAGTGCATCTTAGAGTTCTATATCTTAGTCAAATTTTTTGAGTGCCATGAAGTCGAAATTTGATTCTGTTTCATATTTGGAATCTCAAGGTATGTTGAGCAAACTTAAGTAAATTGATAATTTTGGAGTACCAACGTTAGTTTGAGAAACTTTGTAATAAAGTTTCTAGTATCTCTGAAGAACATCTTCTTGACACTTATCTTAGTGGCCTTCGTGATGAACTTTCTTGTGGGGTCCATTCTTTTATGCCAAAGACTTTGATGCGTCTTGTATGCATCTTGTATGTGTCTTGCAAGCATTTGTATGAGTCTTGTATTAGAAACAGAATTAGTTGTTCTTTCTTGATCCGTCTAGGTCATGGAGGCTAACCAGACTATTGTGGTTTAGCTCCATGTTGTATACAATTGGTCATATAAATAGATGACGAGAAGATCTCTAAGGTCAAGCATTTGGAAAATCTCCCTTCCACTGTGTCTTGTGTGCTCTTCCTACGTTGCTACGCATACCTCTCTCCCTTTTATGCTTTCTCTCTCAACACAAATTCCACTACTAGGGCGAGTTCTTCCGAGTTGTGCTTGAGGGAACTAGATCGTGTTTATCGGAGGACTCGCAACACCTTCACTATTGCGAAGGACAAGCTAGATACAACAATGTAGCCATGGCCTCCCCTCTGCAGACAAAAGTAGCACCATTTGGAGAACCCCTATTGTTTGTAATATTTTTTTTCTAAAAAATCATTTTTTGTAATTTTTTACATAAATATAATTTATTTGTGAAGAACCCTAAGGAAAAGATTATTTCAGCTGTTAATATTTGCTTTCGGCTTCTCCAATTACTTTCATGTTTTAACTAGGACTGCAATCGAGCCGAATTTGAAACCGAAAAACTCTCATTCCAATAACTGAAAATAGTTCCAATTTCGATTTTGATAAAATCGAAATAATTAATTTTGATTCCATTCCGATTATGATTGTATTATCGAAATCGAAGTTCCGACAAGTTAAGGTGTTTATCATGACTTTGTCTTTTGAGTTCATAGATAATTTCTAAATAACTGATACCAATTCTGATTGTTTTTTAATTTTGATTTTAATAGTTTATCGAAATATCCGATATAATTTTTAATAAGATATCAATATCATTTTTTATTTCAAAATTGATATTTTTTATCAAAATATTATTGACATATCAAAATTTTAAATTCTTTTTGCAGCCCTAATTTTAGCTCACTCAAATTATCATTTCCTCCCATTTTCTCTCATCTCCTGTGTCTCAACTTTTTCTTTCCAGAAGACAGAAGACATTGTTTCACTTCTTTCTCACTCGCCATAAAGAGAAAAACACTAAGGGATAATCGGAGAGTTTTTACAATTTTTGGGGGTGTTTTTGCATATATATATATATATATATATATCTGTGTATTAAAAGATTAATTACAGTAAGAGTTCTTTCCAGATTTATATCTATATTGTACCTTTCCTCTAGATATAAAATGTTCTCGGAGTCCCTGCTAAAATTTACCGTAGTTGAAGTGAGAAATATGTTTGAAATATTTCTTCAAATATATTCTTCACTTCTATCACGCGAGATTACAACCTAGGATTTTTTATATTTGTAAATAAAAAAAGATTCTCACGTAATTAATCTTTTAATATGAGTATATATAAGAAAAGTCTTATTATTATTTTTATATCTGATTAATTTTAATATCCTACCCCGAGCGACAATAGAGCGGGTTATTGGGCCACCTTGCTCCAACCATCGAGATCCATCGAGGCCTGTAATGGGCCGAAATCGGTCAACCCATCTAGCTATCATGGGCCTTAACGCAACATCCGTGCTATATCGCTACTTTCATAACCCTACGCGAATGTGGAGGAGAAAACGATATATTTGATGGACCCAGCATTAGAACACAGTGCGAAATCTTGGATGGCACTACCATGGAAACATTGGAGCAGAAACTCTAGTACCTTGGAGGGCTTGTTCACTTGTTATTGAAATAGAGAAAGTGCTTATTACCTTCTGATACGTGGTGATCCCCGAGCTCACACTCTCGGTTCCGAGTACCCCTTTGATCCGAAGGAAAATCTGAAGGAACTCAATTCCTCCTCAGGGCCGCTCTGTGCGAGGAGCTCGGTCGAATATTCAAGTACTCGGACCCGAGTCCAATAAGCGAGCACTGCGTCTGCTGCCTCCTGTTCATTCGGAGGGTTTTGGGGAAAGTTCGGATCACTAAAATACCTCACGAATCGCAAAGCGTCAAACAACTGCAAGTAACTAACCAGGGAAAGTGTCAGTCAAAGCCTCCTGAGAATCCGGCGTCATGGAGAACGCGAAGCGAAGACCGAGATTCTCGGGCACAAATCCGAATCCACGAAAATCGTGGACCGATATCTGCGCGATACGTGAAGATCGTGGCCAGCCAAGCTATCCTGGTAAGGACATTATATAAGAGGGAAGCCTCCGCGATGGAAAGGTATGCGATCTTCTCCAATCCAAAACTCTCTTCCCAGTTGAACCCATCTCTAACTTGATCGTCGGAGCGTTTCCCCACCGAGGCGACTCGGTGGTCTTGCAGGAGGGAGTCGGCATCGCTCGAACGTCAGCCTCACCTCGGGAGTCTCTCGGCTAAGGCTGATCCCGTTACTCCAGCAGTAACATTTGGCGCCGTCTGTGGGAATCTCGTAACACAAAAGCAAGCTCTAATGGCTCCCAAAGGTAAGGCGACAACTCGCGCGTCTGAGGATGAGGTACCTCTTACCGTCATCGAGGAGGGAACCGCTGGGGGGGGATCCGGCACGGGAGAACAAGGCTCAAACACTTCCTCTCGCCTCGACCGCGTCGAAAGCCTGGTGGCTGGACTCCATGAGATCCTGGCGCGCATGGAACAGAAGCAACAACAGATGACGGCCCAGGTGGAAGCAGCCAACCGGCCGGCGATCCCCACCCCGGATGGTCGTGGCGGCAACGACGTCATCGGGACGCAGCCGGCTCCTCCGGCAGTTTCAACCAGTCTGGCGGATGCCCGGGGGGCCGCTCTTGCCCCTTCGGCCCAACTGCCGCCGCCGCCTCCAATGGCGACGCAGGGCGTCGCGGCCTCGGCATTGGAGCAGGGGGCCCCTCGGGCGACGGACGCGGATCATTACACGGTCGAATCAACTCCAGTCCCCTTCAACGCCCCCCTACCGAAATCTCTATGGAAGAGCGACCTCCAAAAGATGAACCGGAAGATCGAGGCTCTATAGCGAGGAACTCAGGCGCCTTCAGTGGCGACCCTGCTAACTACCTCGCCCTTCTCCGAAGAAATCACCTCGGCTCCGGTCCCCGCAAAGATGCAGCTCCCTGAGTTCAGGCGATACAACAGAACTACTAACCCTGTTCACCATCTTGACAATTTTCAGGGGCAAACCGAAATGGTCAGCCTCACCGATGCCCTGCGGTGTCGAGCGTTCATGTCAACTCTGGACGACGCCGCGCTACAATGGTTCAAGGCTCTTCCGCCAAGATCCATCAGCTCCTTCCCCGAGTTCGCGCAGCGGTTCCTGGACCACTTCTACAGCACGATTCAGCACTCCCTCTGCACGGATGATCTGTGGCTCGTGACTCAGAAGGATGGGGAGCTCTTCCGGGACTACGCCAAAAAGTTCCAACTTGAAGTAATGAAAGTTGTTGACCTCGATCTACAGACGGCGGTCAACATTCTCACCCGAGTGTTCTCCAACGCTCCCTTCGTGGCATCCATTGCCAAAAAGCCACTTGTGAGTCTCTCCGACCTTCTATCTCATATGCAGAAGTACTCGAGGTTGGAGTCTACTCTCGGCGCTGCCGGCAAGCTGAGTCGTCCTGCTGAATCGAGCAAAGCGTCAGAAAGCAAGAAGGCAAAGAAGGAAGATAGCTCGGCCCGTGGAGATCGGAGGTCGGACTCAAACCGTCGATCCAGCGACCGCCACTCAGACGAGTACCGTCGATCGCGCGATTTGCCGCGCTTCGGCCGACTTCCCTCCGAGATATTGCCTGTGATCAAGAAGTTACCCGAGTTCCGAAGGCCCGAGCCGTTAGCTAAACCACCCTCAGGGCGCGGCGCCGACCTCTATTGCGACTACCACAAAGGCTTCGGTCACACTACCGACCAATGCCGCAGTCTGAAGCTGGAAATCGCCGAGATGTTGCGCCAAGGCCTCATCGGCCGGGACGTCATGGATGGGCGGCGGAAAGAGCAAACGCCAGAAAGAGAGCGCGGTCCCCGTGGAGAGAAAGGAGCGGTCCTCGTCCTCGCCCGAGGCGCAGCAGGTGGAGGCAACAGCTCCAGGAAGCGGAAGGCGTACGCCTCGGCCGCTGGATCGACTTCAGGAAACTCAGGCTCGAAGTCCAACCTGGTGATCACATTTTCTGAGGACGACTCCATCGGCCTCAGTTTCCCTCACGACGATGCGCTCGTCGTCAGCGCCGACATCGACGGGTACAACGTCCACCGAATCCTCATCGATGGCGGAGCGGCCCCAGACGTCCTCTTCTACGATTGTTTCTTCAAGATGACAAATTTGAGCACCGAGCTAAAGCCAGTAACGACCCCGCTCTTCGGCTTCAGCGGATCCCCGGTCAGCGCTGAAGGCTCAATCAAGCTGAAAGTCACACTCGGGTCTAGCCCGCGCTCTGTAACCGTTGAGGTCGACTTCCTGGTTGTCAAAGTGAAGTCGGCCTACAACGCCATCTTTGGCCGGGGGCTTTTAGGGAAGTTGGGAGGGGTTCCATCTACCTATCATCAAAAACTGAAGTTCCCGACGCCATGCGGGGTAGGGGAGGTCTCGGAAGACCAAACCGAAGCCCGCAGGTGCTATGTAAACTCCATTAAAGCAAAAGAACCCTCTATTCCCGAGTACAGGCCTGAGTATGACGTTGATGGTGAGAGGCATAAGCCTGCCGAACAGACAAAGCACATCGAAATAGCAAGCGGGAGATCCCTGGAAATCGGCACCGAACTCCATGAGCTGGAGGCGGAGCTGGTTCGTTATCTCACCGAGAGCGGAGACGTCTTTGCATGGGCCGAAAGCTATCTCCCAGGGATCGACCCCGGGGTGATACAACATCACCTAAAGGTAGATCCCAGAGCTCGACCCGTGCGTCAGAAGAAGCGTCCCCTCTCGACAGATTGCCAGGGCGCCGTAGACGAGAACCTGACGAAGTACCTTCGAATGGGCACTGTCCGGGACGCGTTCTATCCCGAGTGGGTAGCAAACGTAGTCCTTGTCAGGAAGGCCAATGGGAAGTGGCGCATGTGCGTGGACTTCACCGACCTCAACAAAGCCTGCCCAAAGGACAGCTTCCCTCTTCCCCGCATAGATCAACTCGTTGACTCAACAGCGGGGCATGAGCTTCTCAGCTTCCTCGATGCCTACTCGGGGTATCACCAGATCCGGATGGCGCCAGAAGACGAGGAGAAGACTTCATTCACCACCGAGAAAGGTTTGTATTGCTTCACCAGAATGCCATTCGGATTGAAGAATGCAGGCGCTACATATCAATGGCTCGTCAACATGATGTTCGAGAAGCAAATCGGGAGGACCATGGAGATTTACATCGACGACATGCTGGTAAAGAGCCGGAGGACCGAGGATCACATTCGGGATTTGTCTGAGGCGTTTGACATCCTACGTCAATACGAGATGAAGCTCAACCCCGAGAAATGCGTCTTCGGCGTTCGTGCGGGGAAGTTCCTGGGCTACCTCGTATCTAGCCGAGGCATCGACGTCAACCCTGACAAGGTGCAAGCCATCCTCGACATGACGTCCCCGAGGACCATCAAAGAGGTACAAAGGCTTAACGGCCGAATCACTGCCCTAAGCAGGTTCATGTCTAAGTCTGCCGAGAGATGCCGACCATTCTTCAACGTGTTAAGGAAAGGTCGGTTCGAGTGGAACAGCGAGTGCCAGAAGGCATTTGATGAGCTCAAGGCACATCTAGCTAATGTCCCTACTTTAAGTAAACCCCTTGCAGGAGAAGAGCTACTCCTCTATATCTCGACCACCGACTACTCAATTAGCTCGGTGATCGTGAGGGAAGAAGACCGAAGTCACCTCCCGGTCTACTACACCAGCAAAGCCTTGCGGGGGGCAGAGCAACGCTATTCCAACATTGAAAAGGCCGGTTATGCACTAGTGATGGCAGCTCGGCGACTCCGACCATATTTCCAAGCACACAAGATCGTGGTCCTCACCGACGCCCCCATCAAGCAAGTATTTAGCCGACCTGAGGCCTCGGGGAGGATGGCCAAGTGGGCCGTGGAACTCGGGGAGTTCGATGTGTCCTTCAGGCCTCGGGTCGCCATCAAAGCTCAGGCCCTGGCCGATTTTATATCCGAGGGTACCGCGAGACCATCCGAGCCAGAAGAAACGGAGGAACAGTGGATGGCGTACGTGGACGGGGCATCTGGGTCTCATGGAAGCGGAGCTGGCGTCATCTTGAACTCACCAGAAGGTCTTACTCTGAGGTACGCAATTCGATTCGGCTTCTCTGCTTCTAACAACGTGGCCGAGTACGAAGCCCTTATCTCAGGGTTGAAGATGGCGAAGACGTTGGGGGCCAGGAAGATTCGAGTTCACAATGACTCACAGCTCGTTGTCAGCCAAGTCTCGGGGGAGTTCGAAGCCAGAGAAGAAAAGCTCACCCCTTACGTGGCCAAGGTTCGAGCTCTCATGGCCGAGTTCGAGGTGGCTGAGCTGCTAAAGATCCCGCGAGCTGATAATTCCCAAGCAGACGCGTTATCTAAATACGCCGTCGCCTCAGAATGTCGGCAGCAGCCCCCCATCCTCGTCGAAGAACTCAGCGAGCCTTCCACAGGAACGGAAGAAGTCATGTGCCTGGACGCCGAGCCAACTTGGATGACCCCTCTCGTCCAGTACATCAAGGACGGCCAACTCCCAGTTGACAGGGAAGAAGCACTGAAGGTAAAGAGACGAGCCCCGCGATTCTTTTTGCTTGGTGATGACCTTTACAGGAAAGGGTTTAGCTTCCCCCACCTACGCTGCGTGAGCCCGAGGCAAGCGGAAGGCATCGTCGCCGAGGTACACGAGGGCGCGTGCGGAAGACATACGGGTCCTCAATCCCTGGTCAGAAGAATATCTTGACAAGGCTATTGGTGTCCCACCATGCTCGCCGACGCCGAAGAATATGTTCGAAAGTGTCAACAATGCCAACTTTTTAGTAAGGTAGATCGGCAGCCTCCGTGCAACCTTACCCCGCTACAAGCACCTTGGCCCTTCGCGCAGTGGGGAATGGACATCCTCGGTCCATTTCCACCAGCGTCGGGACAAAGGAAGTTCCTCATCGTCGGCGTCGATTACTTTACCAAATGGGTTGAGCCCGAGCCACTCGCAAAGATAACCGATGTTAACGCATGGGGATTCGTATGGAAGAATATTATCTGCAGGTTCGGACTGCCTCGAGTACTCGTCACGGACAACGGCAAATAGTTCGACAACACCCGGTTTCGCCGCCAGTGTGCGGAGCTCGGAATCAAACACCGATTCACCTCGGTGGCTCATCCTCAAACCAACGGGCAGGCCGAGGTCACCAATCGGACGTTGCTTGAAGGGCTGAAGAGGCGCCTCACCGAGCACAAGGGACGGTGGGTAGACGAGCTACCCCACATATTGTGGGCGTACCGAGCAACACCTCGAGAAGCCACTCAGGAGTCTCCTTTCGTCCTCGCCTTCGGCGTGGAGGCAGTCACCCCAGTCGAGCTGTTGGTGCCCTCCAAGAGAGTTCGAGGCTTCGATCAAGAAGCGAACAACCAATCGTTGCGTGCCGAATTGGACCTCGTCGAGGAGCGACGCGACAAGGCGGCATCCAGGATTGAAGTTTATCAACGCCGAATGAAGCGGAAGTTCGACGCAGGGGTCAGGCCAAGGCGCTTTGACGCGGGAAGCTTCGTTCTTCAAAAACTCGCCGTTGCAGACCCCAAATCGGCAATAGGAAAGCTGTCAGCTACTTGGGAAGGCCCCTATCGAATAATTGAAAACCTAGGCTAGGGGGCCTATCGGCTCGAAGGGATGGACGGCTCAGTTGTCCTGAGGACATGGAACGCCGAGCACCTCCGACTTTTTTACTGTTGAGTTGTAACGAGGTCGCTTCGGCACTCTACGATGTAACGAGGTCGCTTCGGCACTCTATGATGTAACGAGGTCGCTTCGGCACTCTACGATGTAATGAGGTCGCTTCGGCACTCTACGATGTAACGAGGTCGCTCCGGCACTCTACGATGTAACGAGGTCGCTTCGGCACTCTATGATATAACGAGGTCGCTTCGGCACTCAAACCAATCTAACGAGGTCGTCCCGACACGACTAAGTTAGCAAAACCTACCGAATAAAGAAGGGCTCAACACCAGAAGTCGTCCGTTCATAATACTATAACTTCAGCCCTTCGGCTATCAAACGGCCGAAAGGCCTCAAAAATGCTTACAATGATAAAGGGCAAGTCGGCCAACAAAAGAGGAAAATACAACTTTAAGAGGCAGCAGGGGCATCAGCTGGAGGATCGGCGGAGTCACGAACCGGATCATCAGTCCCCGAACGCACGGGCACCTCGGCCCCCACGTCATCCACATCCGAGTCATCGGACGGAGGACGCACGGGAGAAAGATCCAGATCAGGATAGGTCTTAGACAGCGCCTTCAAGCAATGGTTGTAGCCATCCTTGAAAAGACCAGTTATCTGGTCGATGTGGGCGTCCGATCTTTTGTACTCCATCACCGCCTTTCGGCGCTCCTCGGCGACGAGCTCCGAGAACTTGGCTTTCGTCTGTTCGTGAGCCCGTTCTTCGGCTTCTCGAGCTGCCTTCTCGGTTGCTAGAGCCCCCCGCTCCTCTTTCAGTGAAGCCTTAAGCTTGTCGACCCCTTTAGCAAGCTTGGTGGCTAGGTCGTTGGATTGATCTGCCCGCACGGCCTCCGCAGCAACCGAGGTCTCCAGCTCTGCATTCTTCAACTTAAGAGCGGCCATTTTCTCTTCGGCCGCCCGAAGTTTCCCCTCGGTCGCCTCCAAGGTGTGATCGATTCGATGGACGAGGCTTGCAAACGAACCTAAGCTGAGCTGAAGCCCCATGAACACCTCGTCAATAAGGTCCGAGGTCGTCACCGACGACATCCGAGAGGTAACATTCTTCGGAACTGAACGTCGACCCCACTCTCGGAGGGATGGCTCGGCTGCAACGGATGAAGCAAGAATGGAGTGGCCGGTCGGCGGGGCGACGCTCGAAGATCCACCCTCGACCAAGACTGAGTCAAACGGACGGGCATGTTTGCCTGGTCTTGGAAGAGGCGCTCGGGCAGGGGGTGGAAAGGCAGCCACAAGCACCGAGGGGCTGGCCGCAGGCTGAACCACGGTGGAAGGTTCTACAATATGAACGTCGGCCTCATCAGATGGCCTCGGCTCTCGGATAGTCTTCTTTTTGCGGCGACCTCCTCCAGCATCAAATCGCTGTGTGGACAGCGCCGCATAATCTTCGGTATCCCGTTCCTCGGCGGTCCCTTGCCCTCGAGACGCACTTGGTTCGGCCATTTCTGCAAGGACCAATGAGAATCAGATCGCTCCTAGGAGAGGGAAGGCGGCGAAACATCAAAGCGATAGAATGACGCCGGACCTCGATTATCCTCTCGGATTAGGGCAAACAGCTCGGGCGAAGGATTTATCAAGTCAGGCAAGGTCGCCCCCCGCAATGCCTCAAAATCGGCCAACTCGGCATCACTCATATCAACGGGGGATCGAAAGGCCGCGTCATTAGGATTGATGGCCGCCCAGGAAGTCGGGAAACTCCAACCCTCAGAGCTATGAACGAAGCAGTATGATCTCTTCCACCCGTGAATTGAAGACGGAGAGCGGCCAAGGAATTGGCGACCTGAGCGAGCGGAAAAGAATAACCAATCCCCCAAAATCTTGAGGGAAAAGCAATAGAAGAAGAGGCGGATACTCGGCACGACCTTCGCCAAAGCACAAGCGGCCAAAAAGCCGATGACCGACCTCCAGGAATTGGGGGCCAATTGCGAAGGGGCAACCCCCAAATACAAGAGAAGATGAGCGGTGAAAGAATGAAGTGGAAGTCGGAAGCCGGCTCGGACAGATTCCGAGTACAGGCAGAAACCGTTTTCCATCGAGTAGTGGGCTCGAAGGCCAGAATCTGAATGAACGAAGAAATCTGCGGGAAAACGGAGGCCTGGGTGTTCGGTGATCCAGTTGAGGGTAGCGCGATCTATCTCGGTAACGGCATCTGCTACCGAATCAGCCGCACGGCGCACGCCAGAGAGAGGAGCTAAGGAAACCTTAGGTACGTATTCCCCGGGAGTCACTGCCAGGACGAGATCTCCGGAAGTTGGGAGATCGCCTGATTGCCTGGAGGCCGGAGCAGGAGGAGCCAACGGAAGACGTTGAGAGGGACTCCCTGGGGGAGAGTATCCCACTGAAGGAGTAGAAGAAGAAGAAGGGGAGGAGGAGGAAGAAGAAAGCGCAGAGGATGAGCCCATGGCTTACCTCTGCGGAGGCGATCGAAAAGACGGACGACTCGGAGCTCGGCTCAGACAACCCAACTCCCCCTCGCTTCCTGAAAGAGCAAGTCTAGCGAAGAAGCTATGCGCACGCGAGAAACCCCTCCATTGAGCCTCCAGTGCTATTTATACCCTCCTAGCGGTAGTCCTAATCCAACGGACGAGGGCCCTCGCGCGGAACGAAGCGCCAATATGACGCCACGTGCACCATCCGGCGCAGCGAGGCACTTCGGGCATGGATCGTGATCCAAGTAACGCCTGGCGGGAGTCGAGGCGCCGTCATGAGTGCCTGTCTCTTCACCCGCCATCATTAAGAAAGCGGGAGGTGAAGCGACGTGACGTTTCGACGGCTGTCAGGGACGTGGGAGATCGCGCGTCCTGCGGCGGTTGTGGCGCCCCCTCAGCTCAGGTGGCGGACAGGAAGCGTCCGCCGACCTGCGATGAGATCTCGGCAAGAAGATTAGTGATAACGCCTCCTACTCGGTGCGCCCAAGGCACACCAAGCAGGAGGCAGGGGGCCAATGATACGTGGTGATCCCCGAGCTCACACGCTCGGTTCCGAGTACCCCTTTGATCCGAAGGAAAATCTGAAGGAACTCAATTCCTCCTCAGGGCCGCTCTGTGCGAGGAGCTCGGTCGAATATTCAAGTACTCGGACCCGAGTCCGATAAGCGAGCACTGCATCTGCTGCCTCCTGTTCATTCGGAGGGCTTTGGGGAAAGTTCGGATCACTAAAATACCTCATGAATCGCAAAGCGTCAAACAACTGCAAGTAACTAACCAGGGAAAGTGTCAGTCAAAGCCTCCTGAGAATCCGGCGTCATGGAGAACGCGAAGCGAAGACCGAGATTCTCGGGCAGAAATCCGAATCCACGACAATCGTGGACCGATATCTGCGCGATACGTGAAGATCGTGGCCAGCCAAGCTGTCCTGGTAAGGACATTATATAAGAGGGAAGCCTCCGCGATGGAAAGGTATGCGATCTTCTCCAATCCAAAACTCTCTTCCCAGTTGAACCCATCTCTAACTTGATCATCGGAGCGTTTCCCCACCGAGGCGACTCGGTGGTCTTGCAGGAGGGAGTCGGCATCGCTCGAATGTCAGCCTCACCTCGGGAGTCTCTCGGCTAAGGCCGATCCCGTTACTCCAGCAGTAACACCTTCTAAAGAGGACAATAAATGTGATGTAAATTATCTTTCAAACAATTTTACTAGTTAAAAACGTAAAGAACAATAAATATTTCTCATCGAAATATCATCTGAACTAACAGACAAAATTGACCCTATACCAACGTATTTGACAAAAAAATGGAGAAAATGGAAAAAAAAAAAAAAAGAGGATCCTCACAAGATAGAAAGTGGAACTCAATGTAGACAAGTTACTTACATCTCTATACATCTATCTTTTTGTAACAATACACAGCTAAAACTCCACTAAAGAGTGCGGGAAGGTTGACTCGCCCCCCCCACCCCTAGACAACAATGCACCATTCGTGCTCTCAAGCCAAATCCGACTCTCACATCACCTCCCTTGGACCCTAAGCGCAGTTTCGAGTTGGGTAATGAGATAAATAGTTGCACTTAGTGCACGTCATGGGAGTCGTGAATGCAATGCGCACATCATCTTTTTCATTAAATATCTATTACAACAGAGTGTTGGTAACCCAATAAGAGATGCGCAAACACCACCCTCTCTATGATGTGCAGTTAGACTTTTCCAGAGACAAATGTCTCACTTCTGATCAGCCACGCCACAGCCGGTCAGAGTGGAGTACGTACGTAGCGGATGGCTCCATCCATCCAGAAAACAAGAAAACCACACCTGCTCTTAAAAGAGGGAGTGGGCAACACAATGAGTCGTTCTTTGACCTCTCCAGCCCAGTATCTGGTTTCCACGTGGTGCGCGTCCGGCTTCAGAAAACACACCGAGACAGGCACCGATATCTACGTGCCCACAGCTACCATCTGGCTGGTGATGCGCGTGCCGGCAGAGTGCGCGCCGAGTAGAATCCGGAACCACTATAACCCGGGCAACTGTCCCAAGCTCTCCACCACCACCACTCCTCTCTCTCTCTCTCCACCGTCATCATACATTCGGCAGGAAATTCTGGACAACGGCACCCAGTTACTGGAAGACAATTGCGCCGCCCTGTTGACGCCGCGCGCGGGCCTCCGCCGCTCGTGCCCGACAGGGTTACGTTGAATCGCCTTTTTATCGACTGTTGGGTCATCTAGCCATGAAGTCGGTTTCGAATGTGGAAGAGGGGTCGTTGCGGGTTGACATTCGAAGGTTCGAGATGATGATCTCGAATATGTTAAAAGGAGAAATGAAATTGTTGATGTTGCGTATGTCAGTGTCGACGTTAACCTATAAAACAATTAAGTTCGGAAAGTAGCTTCAGAGGTCGATTTTATAATATTCAAGTCAAAAATTGACTGAAAAAAAAACTAAAGAAAAATATAGTGAGCGGTGAAGAGAGAGAGAGAGAGTAAGTATGAAGATTAAGTCGGGATCTCTAAATAAGATTTGAAACCTCTGTTCTTTCCTTATGGCAAAAGGATTACTTTTATAAGTGGAGATACACAAGTCAGTTGGGATTTTGGGTCTTGATCGAACTGAAAATTCTCTAAAAGTGGTGGATTCCCAGTGAAAACTCCTATTAAAAATCGAAGATAATTTTCTTGTTTAAAATTTTACCATAGAACGAAAGTCATAACAAAACTTGTTATCTATTGTTGGATTGGTCGTAATCGGATTCTAACTATCGAGATGCACTTTAGTTTAAGTTAAACTCCTCTTGAACTGTTCACGCCATTTAAGGTCCGTTTGTTTCCCTTTAAAAGTTTTCACAGGAAAAAGTTTTTCAATAAAATCTCATAAAATTGTCATTTGGTTGTTCTGAAAAATATTTTCTTAAAAATCTCAGATTTTGACACCTGGATAGAGATCTCGGATGTCGTTTTCACGCAATTCATTTTCAGGGACCCTGGAAGAAGGCGTGAACTGGCTCATCACCTTCGACTCTGGAGAGGACTCTGCCTCGGGCCTACGACGCTGCCGCCTGCGCCCTCCGTGGCCCCAAGGACAAGACCAACTTCCCCACACATACTAGAGGCGCATCGCCTTCATTGGCCGATGCGGCATCGTCAGTAGCTTGGCCGGTGGGATTCTAGTTAGCCTCAAAGTAGTCGAGCTCGACAGCGGCAAAGATAGGGTTGTCAAAGCCGCAGTCGACCTTGACGACGAAGTAGCATATGACATGGCTCTTGTGGGCTTTGAGCGGGGAGGAGATAGTGAGGCAGGCGGCGGCATCATGGTTGAGGATGTAAATGAGCTTCTGCTTATCGCAAGCGGCGACCATGACGGCGCGACCCTTGGGATCGACGACCAGGTGCTATCCTGGGACAATGCGACAGCACCTGGACTTGCCGAAGGTCTCTTGGTGGACCTTGTCGAAGCAGGTGGTGGCGGAGTTGTACTCGAGAATGACGAGGCGGCCAGAGTCGGAGCCGACGACGAGGTAGTCTTTCTGAGACCCGGTGAGGCAGAACTGTGAGAGGGAGCGGATGGCGCCGAAGACCTCGACAGAGTGGAGGGTCTAGATGCGGTCGGAGTTGTCGGGGCGGAGGAGCTCCAGGGTCTTGACGCGGGCGACGGTGATCTCCTGAGTTTTCCCTCCAAGAAACTGTCGTTCACGGCACAGACCACGCCGGTGGCATACTGCAGTGTGAGGCTGTACAAATACATGGCTGCTTGTGCGCGGCACTCTGGCCACCGGCCGAGAGAAAAACCCTAGGAGGAAGGAGGAGGCGCTAAGGGGGCCTGCCGAGACTTACATGCACACCATCAATGGGCATGGAGGAGGAGGAGATCAGGGTTTAGGAGAGAGGGGGTGGGTGGAGATTGGCTAGGGTTTCTACGGGGCCGGAGCTTCGCCGCCGCACAAGGAAGGCCATCGAGATGAGGAAGACAATTCCCCATTTCGCGGTGCCAAGGGACCTTTGCAAATGTAAATTATCTTTGTACCATTTTTTCATAATTTGATTGAAATTATATTTTATGTATATATCATATTTGCATAATTTGTGTATGTATGACCGATATTTAGCATTTTACACACAAATAAACATGTGAAAATGATTTCTGAAAAATATTTTACTAAGAAACAATTATCAGAAAATCTTTTTAGTGAAAATATTTACATGAGTACCAAATGGAAAATTATGTTTTTAATTTTTTTGTAAAAGTTAATCCTCGAAAAACTTTTTTCTTATGAATATATTTTACAAACAACCAAACATACATTTAATGAGTCGATGGCTCCCAACGAATCTGGGCCGAGTTGGGTTGAGACCTTAAGTGGGCTTGTACTAAGTGCCGAGAACCATCATCTATTACCTATTTTGTTACAGTTGTCATGGCCATGTTTAATTTGAAAATTAAACCATAGGGAAAGATTAACAATGAGTTCGATCTTCCAGTAACTTTGATAAGTTTTAAATTGAAGCAAGCTTGAGACTGAAGTATATATATCTTTTTTTGAGGGAGATTGAAGTTATCTCCAGAATTCAATTTTTGATTGAATGAATTGAGGTGAGGGTGCATGGACATCCCCTCTCTTCTCCTCCCCGTCCGGCGGTGCTCCGCCTCCCTCTCTCCCCTTTATGCGTTTCAGGCGAGGAGGAGGGTCGTTCGTGGTGCCTTGGCATTGTGGAGCTTGCATGGAGCGAGGAGGAGGTGGCCAATGCGACGTGAAGGGCCCCAATGGGTTCGATTCTTCGTTTAAGATAGGAATTTCTTGTGCCCTTCTCGATCCGGGTGGATTGGGAGCCCCTCGTGCTTTCTAGATAGCTAGTTTAGAAAGCTTCTCCATGCTCCCCTCCCCCGTAAGGTGTGGTTGTGGCTTGTGGGTGACCCCGGGATGGAGCATCCAATGGGTCTGTCCTTCTTCTGGTGTCGCGACTGTGGTGCGCATCGCAACACTAGAGGACGCAATTGTGTTGCGACGTGTCGGCCCGACGCGATGGCATCACGGTCTAGCGGTCCGATGCGATCTTGTCGCGGCTCGTTTTCCTGTCGCGACAAGGGTTGTTGTCGCGGTGCCCTTCCCCATCGCGATGGTATCGCGATGACCTAGGGGGACACGACCCAGACAGTCCTTTGTCTCACTGCCTCTCTCTGCGTTGGTTCCGGAGCCACGTAGTGGTGCTAGGCATGGGGCCGCAGCTTGGCAAGGTTGTGGTGGTGCGTTCTTGTGGTGTTCTGTGGTGGCTCTGTCTCACTCTTCCGGGGAGGTTAGAGGCAGGAGCCAGGCTGGCAAGCAGAGGGAGTGGCTGGTGTGTCCTCCTCTTGGCTGCCAGTGGCGGTGGCTTGGTTGCTGTTGTTGTGACGGTGTTTCCTCATGACGTTTCCAAGTGTTATCCGTTGCCCTAGCTTGCACAACGGTTATAGCCAGGCCGTATCTAGTTTCCGTAGGCATCGTTGGTTTGGTCTTGTTGGCCCATGCTTCTGGTGGCTTCCGCTTCGGTGTCCTCTCGATTTCGTAGTCCCGTTCTTGGGTGCCAGTCCGTGGTGGCACCGGCGTGTGTGGCTTCTCGACCTCGCAGTGTGCCCGGGATCCGAGGTGGTTCTGCTTGTGGGCCCTCGACCTTCTGGAGGTCTGAGGTGGATGTGCTTGTGGTGAGACGTCCTTCTCACGTGGTTGCTCAGTGGTCTTCGTGAGACCCCTGTCTCGGCAGACGTGTCGAGATTTGTTTCCGTGTTGTGCCTGACTCTGTTGGTTTCTGCGGGAGTTGTGTGTGTGTCACGACCTTGGTTGGTGGTCGTGGCATTGCATTGTTCTGTTTCACTGCTTAGTAGTACCCTGCTGTAGGTGTTCCTCGCTTTACAGTTTTTTACTGTAGTTTCTTATTTTCGGAGTTCCTGCTGTTCTGACCGGTGAGGGACTGGTAATTCTTACGGAGCCTTGTTCGCGAGACTTACTCCCCCTACTTCCTTCAGCTAGGGGCTCGTCGTTGCGGGAGCTCGGTGTCGGACTGGTTGCGGAGACGGCTGTGGCGCCGTGTGCTATTAGCAGTAGTGAGAGCGAGTGTTGTGAGCTCTTATATCTGAGTGAGTTGAGAGTTGTACTTTACAAATTTTCGAGGTATACCTCTTAAGGACTGTACATTTCTTCTTGTACATGTGTTTTTACTTGACACACATTGTACAATTGTTATCTTTCTCTCTCTCTTTTTTTTTAGGGAGATTGAAGTTATCTCCAGCATTCAATTTTTGATTGAATGAATTGAGGTGAGGGTGCAAGGACATCAACGAAAATATGGTATTGTTGGATTGTCTAATGGGTATATTTTTATATGGTGTTATTTTTGTCTCTTTAATATCTAAGTTTTGAAGATGACTCTCTCCTTTTACACATGATAACATTTTATTATAAATTTTATATCGTCTCATTACGAGACTAACACTTGCAGGAGTGTGATAGATAATCCTACATCGAATAATTTGATAGTTGATATGTCTATATATAATGTTGCTTTTCTTTTCAATACGAGACTAACACTTGCAGGAGTATGATAGATAGTCCTACATCGAATAATTTGATAGTAGATATGTCTATATATAATGTTGTTTTTCTTTTCAATACCTAAGTTTTAGAAATGATTCTCTATTTGCAGAGTTATTTTTCCAATTTTACACATATCTCATCCTTGTGTATCTTATTGATTAATCTACCATCTAGTTTCTCCAAGCGCGTGCCCAAAAAGGTGATGGCAACCGTTTCTCTTCTAAGTTTGTCCGTTCTATTTCATCCCCAAAATTAAACATTTAAAAATATACAATCACCGAAACATAACTGCCATCTCAATAAGCAGCATAAAAATTTCCGTTTAAAATTATTTTAAGAACACATTAATTAATCTGTCAAGTCACTCTCGTTAGGTCCTTAATTATCAAACCGGACTGTAGCGAATTCAAATTTCTTAATGAACCCCTACCCAATCTACCTGTCGACCAGTCTGTGTAAAGTTGAATATATTTTTGAACGGATATCAAAATATAATATATATATATATATATAGACATATTATGATCTGGTGAGATCTCTTAGTACGGTCTCGCCGTAATATAATTCAAAATTTTAAATTTAAAAATTATTGTGACAACAATATCCGAACATCGAATATTTGAATGTCATAATATCAAACATCTGAATATTAGTTGTCAGAACAGTTTTAAAATTTGAACATACAAATTCACGTTATACTACGACAAGATCATATTAAGAGGATCCGTCGTGTCATAATATATATATATATATATATATATATATATTAATGACTTTCTTAAGATCGAATAATCCCACTGGTTCGATTCAAACCTCACCTATTTTTATTTGTTCTCCATGATTCCATCGCCGACTATACAAGCTGTGATTCGAATAATTTGTGTCTTCGTGCATGTGATTTTTTTTTTTTAGACAATGAAATAACTTTCATTTCAAATTCAGAAACTAGTACATGAGATAGGTAGGGGCGTGGGCAAAGTCATCACTAAATCCACACTTGCAAGCAAGCAGGTGAGAACGTATAGCCAAAACCCATAAGATGTGAACAAGACGGAGCAGCAGAGCAGTCTAAGACAGGCTCTGGTAGAGTGGTAGTCATTGAAGTCGGTAGTAGAACGCGCGCATACCCCGCGGCCGCGGTAGCCGCGAGGACCAATTTCTTTGGTAGTTTAGAATTAGATGACCAAACCTTAGAACGACCATCTATAGAGAACATCGCATCATCCGTTGGGAAGGAGAGAGCTCACCTTCGCCCTGCGTTATCCGCGACGGTGACGGCCGCGTCCGTTGTCGTCTGCCGTGAAATGGGAACATGGGACGGTGGGGTGACTCGGTTCTCTCTCTTTCCCCCGTGTTGATTGAAGGAGGCCTCTTTTATATATTTATTATCTTCTAAGAAACGTAATAAAAGTGATGTAAATTATCTTCTAAATAATTTTATTAGTTGAAAAAGAAGAAAATTTTTTTTATCAGATTTTTTAACTAATAAAATTATTTGAAAGATAACTCACATTATTTTTATCATCCTCTTTTATAAGACACTAAATATTTCTCCTATTCGATACCTTAATTATCTTCCTTTCTTTCAATATCGAAGGATAGTTAAAATATTCCTCCAAAACTTACTACTGGTCTGGACAAGTATTTTTATTATGAATTTAGATGAATAATAAATATTTCTTATATCTCACAAGTCAAATAAAAAAATTAATTAAATTATTTCATTTTTTAATTATTAACTCATATTATATTTACACGTGAAAATAGTGGACATGAATAATAGACTCTCGCAATAATGGCAACATGTGATAGTTATGAGTGGCAGAGAGTAGTGATAGAGAATGGTTGTAGAATATCAACAAATGATGATTAGGGGTGTCAAGTCTAATTTTAATTGGGTTTGGACCGAAAAATTTGACGCGTTTAATTTTTTTCGGCCTGACTCGATCCGACCCGGCTAGAAAAGAAATATGGTCGAACTTGAGTTTTGTGAGGTCCGACTTGATCTGACTCGAAATTTATAAATATAAATATATATTTTTATTAAATATAAAATTTATATTTAGAAAGTGAATTATTTTTATTTTTATAATACATTTATTCAAAAATATAATCTTTTATAAATTGAATTTTAATATAGATATAAGTAAAATATATATTATTTTTATAATTATATTATATTAGATATATTAAAATATATATAATATAGATAAAATAATAATTTTCTTATATTTTTGAGTCGAACCGAATTTAATCGGGTTTTTCTTGGACCCGAGCTGAATCTATTCTCGGACTTGGGTTGAGCCCGGATCGGTTTTTGAGAAATCGGGTCAAAATCCGACCTAAATCCAATTCATTGACATTCCTAATGATGATAAATTAATATCATTACCATGTATATATAAAATATGATAAAACTTAATAATTGAAGAGTTGAGTAATCTATGTCCGTTACCATTTTTCATCTATATGAGAAGTCTTGTATCTTTTCTAAGATACTATCAAGGAATAAGTTTTATTATTTTTATTCAAAAAATATGTTTGAGTAAAAATGGAAAGAGAGAGAGAGAGAGAGAGAGAGAGAGAGAGAGAGTATGTTTCATCCGGATCCGGGAGGGAAGAAAGGATGCCTCGGCACGCCTCTGTGTGATGGCCGGTTTCAAGGGTTGTTCGCACCACGTGTCGGGTCAGCAGTTTTGACTCATCAGTGTTGGCCATCCACTCGGCGAAGATTTCCCCCTTTTCTAGCACAGCATGCTGACGACCGAGACTAATTTGGTCTCTTTTATTTCATCCGGCTCCGTGTCTTGGTCCGTATGCATGACTATAATAGAATTATAGAAGAGTATTATATTATATTTTTTTAGGAACTTGACACATTTGCCTCGTATAGGCTATTTTATTACTAGAGTTTTTGGACGGATAAACTACCGAGATAAATAATTTAATTCAATATAAAACTAACTCAAATTTGATACTTTTTATTTTTTTTTCACTTAGAGCTAAGGAACTCAAAGTATTTTTCACTGAGACCTAAGTATTATTATATTAAAATTTCTCTCATAAAAAGTCAAAATTATTTATTTGGTTGATAAGCAATTTCACATCAAATGACTAAGAAAATTATGACAAAAATAAGACACAAAACTATATCACCGAAGCAATTTTTTTCATTGGCCAATATATTATTGGTACATTATACCCACCTGATGAGGAGGTCAAAAATGTCCTAGAAATGAATCACGAAAGTGTAATAGATCTTTCTCAAATCTTAGTGGATAGCTTATAATTGAGTTTTTTTGGGGAAAATTATCTCCCTTACAAGTTTATTTATAGAATTATCCTGGTAATTTTCATGTTATTTTTAATAATGGCGCAGTCCTGGCAAAAATGGCCACTGGTGTTGTTGCCCATCAGCTAGCGTTCCATTAAAATATCTTATTTAATCTTGATTAACCTTCATCCTAATTTGGCCTTGATTAACCTTGAAGCTCACATATCTTAACAAGTAACTGAAAACATCCACAAACATGTTGAAGAACTGACGGAGCCTTGACGTATCATATCATATATACATTTTTATGTCATCAAACCTGTTAGGTATGTGTAATCGAGGTCGGTTCGTGCCGAAGTGATCAGGCGAGGCGACTAGGCGAGGAATCTGAGCCAAGAAGACTAAGTCGAGGGACCGATCCAAGATTCGCTTAGTCGACTTGTGACACATATTTCGAGCTCTCGGCAACGCTGTCTGAAGACCTACAAAGTCCACCGAAGGGTCTCGATGAGGAGACACTCCCATGATCAAAGCAGTAGTTAGTTGAGCAGTATAACCTAACTCATAGGTTGGCTAAGTGAATCTTAGATCGGTCCCTTGATTTAGTCTTCTCGGCTCAGATTTCTCGTTTGGTTGTCTCGTCTAGTCACCTCGACACGAGCCGACCACGGTTACACATATCGTAACAAAAGCCAAAGTTCCAAACCCGGTTTGGTAACCAGTTAAAAAACACCTAACTAAATCAGAATTACTCAATAAGAGTGAATTATTTCTAGTTTGATAGATAATTTATTTAATAGGTTAGATAAGTTTCTCCACACATATGCCCCGATAACAATCTATTAGACTGTCATCTTCCATTAAATTTGTTACGAGAAATATATATTATAAGACATGTCTTGCAATAAAATTAATGTGCATTATTTGATATATAATCTTATTAATTGAAATAGAGAGAATAATGTTATCATACTCTCAACTAACTAATAAAATTATTTTTCAAACAATTCATATCAACGAGTATATCTTGCAGTAAATATTTCGCGTTCCAACTATCATATTAGAGATGTTAAACTTATCCCGTTATTAAACCGCACCTAGTAGTTGATTAAAGAAGAGCTGCGGACCATATATACATCTTTCGTACGTAGGGAAAAAGCTCAGAGCCGCCAACTTCTATGGACATGAGAAATCTCGAGTTTGAGAACTTCCCTCTGCGACGTCCCAGCCAGTTCAATAAAGCACCGCCGCTCCTTTTGCCTGAACGTTTCGTCCCGCCGATTTTAACGTTTCTTGGTTGGTTCAGATAGACGACGGCCTTTCTTCCCTGACCAAAAGAGAGAAAGGTAAAGGAATAGTCTTTGTTTTTGAACCCCGTGCGAACCTCTTTGACTCTGAAATAGAGCAGATCTTCAATTTTTTCGTAGATCGTTTAGATGCTTTCGGACAACGGGGATGAAACAAGTGCACTCGAGGTGCATTTGCACAACAGAGAAAGTGTTGGCAGTTCAGCGACTTGTTTTAGAGAGCATTATTTGATGTTTTAGTTAGTGACTATTGTTACGAGGTGACCGTTGAGGCGCTTCTCGCCAGACGGAGCCGAGACGACCAAGCCGATGAATCCTTTTGAGGCGCGCTTGACCGACATGTGACGCTGCCTTCAACGTCCCGACCTGACCTGCAAAGCCCGCCGAGTGGGCTCGGCGGGGAGACGCTCCGACGCTCAAGTCAGTTGCTAGCCGAACAGAATGGTGTAGCGTGGGGGGAGAAATAGCGTACCTTAGCCTGTGGAGTGTCTACCCTTTATATAGTGTTAGGATACATACGTGTGAGCTGGACGAGCCGCCAATCTCGCTGGGGAGTTACCGAGATTCCCGCCGGATTGGGTGCCGTTACTTCCGCCGAGTTGCGATGATCGTGATTGTCACCTGTAGGTCTGATTGTTGAGATCGTGGCCTTAATGGCCGTGACTGGAGGTTCCGCGAGACTTGGTGGTTACCTTATTTGTCCGTTGACCCCGTAAAGACTGATGGGGTGCGCGAGGACGCCGAGCTCTAGGTCGGTTTGGCCTGAGCTTTGATAACCCGAGGTGCTCAACTGGAGACTTATTTGAGGATGGTACGAGAATGCTCGGGTCGAGATGTAGACGGGCCCGCCTGGGCCGAGCTGCTGTAGTTGGTATTTGGTGAGACAAAAGACGAGATGTCGGCCAATGGCCTTATTGAGGTCGGATGAGCCGAGATCCGAGCTTATGGGAATGTCCTGAAGTTTGGATGCCGCCCTTTTCGCTGACTGCCGAATCGGAGGCGAGGTCCTTGCCAATCAGCCAAGACTGCTGAATGTCGGGCTATCTTCAGAAGTGGTCGGCTACACTCGGGGTTAGCCGACCTGCTTGGAGACCCCCGTAACAACTATATATAGTGGAATAAGTAGAAGAAAGAAAAGACGATTCAAAATCGTTTCTCTACCAAATTTTTTTTTTTTGACCAAATTTGAAATATTTGGAGAATGTTTATCTTCATCGAAATAGTTATCAAAGTTAAATAAGTTTTAGTTTCTCCATCAATTCATACGTGATGGGTGGATAGACATGGTCAGGACGTAGATGAGATGACTTATAACGTGGGCTCTCCTCTGAGATGGTGTCTTTTTTTGAGGCCATGCCTTGCATAGGGAGGGTCATAATGTTTTTGAGAAAAATCTTTCCAAGACAATAATAGTGGGGGGTATGCTTAACTTTGTCCTCTTTTGTCCTTTTACCATTTTGGGTGCTTGCTTATGTTATGGTTGGTTAGGACATACGACAATTTTGATTTTATCGAACTCGGGGTTCATGGGGAGTCTCTCTCTCTCTTTATCGAATTATATTCGCTCGGGATGGTTAACTTTTTGAATTGCGGACACCTAAACTATGATCGGGCTTTGTCGTGAGATCCTCGACCCTCCACACTTTTCAGATGTGTGCCAGTGAGTTATTTATGCACTTTAGGTTGCCTTTCTTAAGTTCTTTTAGTTGAGTTTGAGGTGGCCTTTTTTGGAGGCGGCGTTGTGATCTTGACACGTTTTATTTTTGGGCCAAACTTATTTCTAGATCTCTTGAAATAGTTTGTTAATTGAGTAATCAGGGTAGTCTTTTGTTTAGACAGCATTCAACTTATTAGATCCAGTGGATTTTGAGCTTGAGTGGCAAGATTATCTCTCTTCACTCTTATTAATCTAATTTTGAATTATTCATATAATTGACCTATTTTTCGAGGAGGAAAATCTAATTTTTACTGGTAAACTCAAAGTGATTTACTAGTTAGAGTTTATTCTTGTTAAAACCACCACTTACACATTGTATACGGGTCGTCATTAGGCCACTCGACCTGAGCTTGGCGCGGGTCGTCACTCGGCAATTCAGCACAGTGGTATGTCTTCGGCCAATCGAATCCTGAGCCGAGCTAGGCTAGCCGACCTGACCGAGGTAGGGGGTAATCGGCAGTATGCTGGCTCCCGGTAGCTTGGCTAGACAAGTTCCATCAGCCAAGCTGTCTCCAAGACGAGTGGTGAGTTCCCGCAAGAACGAATCCCCTGGTACGCCGAGTTGCTACACGAGTTGGTTTCCGCCCCAGTCTTTGGCAAAGGCTAGTCGTGCCCAAGACTTTCCTAGTTCGAGCCCTGACGGCATCTACAGGAAGGTTAGGTTACGGAAATGTCCGAAGATCATGAACCACGTCCTTTAACCGCTCGTGCACGATGATTATGGAAGGCCCATTAGTGTCAAGACACCCTGAGGGTCGCAACCGCAAGCCACCCGCAATTAACGCCCACTAATTCAGTCAACAGGAATCTCGGACAGACCCCGGAACACGTCTTCGACCCACTTACTGTAATCGCGCTCATGGAACTATTATAAAAGAATAAGACATCTCCCACACGAGAGGTACGTAACTCCTAGTCCAAAAAATCCAGTCCATCCGACCTCCCGAACTGACTTGACCGTCAGAGTCCTTCCCCACTAAAGTCACTCCGTGGTCTTGCAGGTCCACGCCAGACGATGGAGGCGTGGCGCGTCATCTTCCCTTGGGAGCTGCTCGACTGAGGCCGACCTCGTTATTTGAGCAGAAACAAAATTGGTTTTTGGATAATTATTGTTTATTATAATATGCTAATAATTACATATACATAATGTGAGAGATTAAGATTTAAATCGATCATGAATTTTTTTTCTCAATACACAAACTTTATAAACTGGAAAGTTGAAAGTCTCCCTCCTATCCAAAAGTTCGTGGACAAATTAATACATGCCACATCATCGTCTGACCTCACAATCGCATAAAAGAGGAAGTTTTTTTGTGTGTTTTTGGTGCATATTTATTTATGGGCGCATTAAATCTGGTATGAAACAGTTATTAATTATGTTAGTAAATGATTTTTTTATATTAAGAAAATTTCAAAACAATTAAACAAGTGTGTTTCTTCTGGAAAAGGGTATAAACTTATTTTAGTTCGACGGGGTCCGTTAGCGGGGGGTTGGAGCGGTCTTCGGAGCCCCGAAAAGTTGAAGATGTTCGGAAGCAGTTTTCGCGTGACCTCTTCCGCGCAAACGGTCCGTCTCCGTCGGAATCTGCACTGGCAAACGTTCGGCACGGTTGTCCTTTGACTTGCAGTTTCCAAAGCTCCCACAGAGACTCTTTAGATAAAGCTGAACCCTCTAAGACAGTATCTCCGTGACGTCAGTGTTAGCCCTTTTCACAATAAGAGCCTTGACATTCATCTCCGTAGGGACAGTAGAACCGGCCGAGCGGGTATATAGGAGACCGGGGGCCGGCCCCCAACGGGACCTAAACGTTTCGTCGCGAGGAGGAGAGAAATTCTAGACAGAGAAAGAGAGCTAGAGAGAGATAAGAGAGAGGAAAAGGCATGAGCTGCTCGGTAGCCGTTGCGGGGGCATCGCCGGTGTTCTCCCCCTCGCACATCTCCCTCTCTTTCAAGGCGTCCCCCGAATCCCTAACCCTAACCCACGGCCTCCGCGCCGCCTCCGAGGCCTCCCCTTCCGCCGCCTCCGCGTCCTCCTCCCCCTTCCGGTTCCGGCTGCAGAGAGGGGCTGGCGGCCTCTGGGCGTCCTCCTTCGGCAAAGAGGCCATCGTTGCCCTAGACTCGCCTGGGAAGCGGGCTTCCCCCGTCGCATCCGCTGACCCGTGTGCGCTCCTGCAGGGCGCCCCCTTGGCGCCTGCGGCCGCTGCCACGAGCACGCTTCTGAAGAGGAAGAGGCCGGCTCGGATAGATATTCCGGCGATGCAGTCGCTTGACTTAGCCGCCAGGTCGGGATGCGGGGAGGAGGTGGTGGAGGTGCAGTCAGCGAGGTTCTCGGTGTTCTGCAAGAGGGGGAAGACGAGGAAGGAGATGGAAGATCGGTACAAGGCTGCGGTGGATGTCAATGGGAATCCCCGATTGGTACGTTGTGCGACCTCCGGCTTGATTTGGCTCTGTCTGTTTCTAAACGTGCTTATCCATCTAGGAGATTTTCTTAATATCGTATCGTGCGGCTCTTAGTAGATGAATTCTCCAAGGATTCGTCAAGAAATTCTTTGGCAGTCGATATATGTTTAAATGATAAGATCACGCGGTTTTACTGTATCTGGATAGTTCAGGCGCGTTGTGCCTAAATTAGCCTCCTAATTGCTTCTGCAAGATTTAAGGGTTTTCCCGTCCTGTTTGAAAGAGCTCATAAACGCGTTTTGGTTTGACCGTGCACATTTTCCTTCTTAGATTTGTTTTTTTGTATCTTATTTGATCAATAAGTTTCTCTTTGCTTCTCAGGCATTCTTTGGCATTTTCGACGGGCATGGTGGTACAAACGCTGCGGTGTTTGCAGCGGATAACATAGACAAGCATGTTATGGATGAGATGGCAAAAAGAAGCATAGAAAATGGCGACAGATATAAGGAAGCCATTAAAACTGCTTACCTGAAGACGGATGTGGAGTTCTTAGAGAAGGAAGAAGTTGGTGGGGCTTGCTGTGTCACAGCAGTGATCAGCGACGGCGATCTCATTGTGTCCAATGCTGGGGATTGCCGTGCTGTCATGAGCAGTGGTGGAACCGCCGAGGCTCTTACTTCCGACCATCGTCCCTCAAGAGAAGATGAAAGAGACAGAATTGAACGCCTTGTGAGTATTACTTCCCAATACTTTTCTTCTTCCTCTTCTCAGTTCTCAAGATTTATCTGCAAATGAAATTGCATATTCCAATCTGTGCTAAAAAAAAAATTCCTACGCCGAGCGAACCGCTCTCCAAAGGAGATAGGGCTTGATCTCACTCACTTCCTGTTCTTTAACCAGCCATGATTTCCATTGAATGCTTAAAGGATGAAACTTTGTTCCGCATCTTAACTCTTTACAAAATCTTGAACAAAGATGATCGCCGCGGGGACTCATATTTAAGATCTTTATTTCAGGGTGGCTATCTGGATTACTGCCATGGGATGCTGAGGATACAGGGTTCTCTTGCTATATCGAGGGGAATTGGAGACAGACATCTTAAACAGTGGGTGATAGCTGAACCAGAGACCAAAATTCTAAGGATTAAACCGGAATACGAGTTCTTAATTCTTGCTTCAGATGGACTGTGGGATAAGGTAAGAATTTGCCTTTGTGCTTATTTTTTGGGAGATGTTCGTATTGTTGAAAGCACAGGGATTGATCCTAGCACTTCCTTTCAGGTTACCAATCAGGAGGCTGTGGATATAGCTCGACCTTTGTGCATGAACTGCGATAAACAATCACGGCTCAGTGCCTGCAAAAAGCTTGTGGATCTATCTGTTGCTCGAGGTTCAGTTGATGACGTCAGTGTTGTGATCATCCAGCTGAGGGATTTCTTGTGATGGTACCCGTCTGGATGTCATGGGGAGCTCCTCTTCGTCTGTATACCAGAAGGTTGAAGCATGCAGTTGGCAGAAGTGTGCGAGTGTGTTTTTTTTCCACAACTTGCACAGGGTAGATAAAATTTCACTGCTTTTGACTCTGACTACGGCAGTGAGATGGATAATGGTTACGGGAAACCCTCTGTATCTCTCATAACCTGTAACAATGGTTGTACAGAGAGAGGGAGACTGTTCTTGTTCAATTAGATGTAGACCATTTTACTGACTCACGAAAACTAGCTAGAGAACATCCTCACAATCATGTAGTCTGTGTAAATAAGCTCCCGAATTGTCTTATGGATGCCCAATAATCTACTGGGTATTCTTTTGTCTTTTGGATACCCAATCTATTGGGTATTCTTTTGTATCTGATGTTAACTACTGATGTTTAAACTCTCCCTTGGAACGATCTCATTATCACTATAGAACACATACATGACAGCTCACTCCAAAAGCCATCACCTGTGTCTGTGTGGTTGGATCTATTTTCCTCCTTGCGTAGGAAACGAAAGAATATTTTATTTACCACACAGTCAGGAAGTTTTGTGCTTCTCTTGTCTATGGTATGAAGTTCCAATCCGCTAATATGATATTAGACTTTTTGAAACACTGCTGCAGTTCCATTCAGCATCTACAGAAACTGAACTAGAGGAAGTGGGCATACCATACCTTTCAAGACCCTCTCAAGAACACTGTTATCACGGCAATGTTTTTGCCACGACAATACGTTATTATTATAATAAGTTTCAATTTGCACAACTGCCCCTCCCTCCCTGCGCGGCGTTTCTCGCACGGTCGGCGCTGCAACAAAGCAGTCGGAGGGAGACGGCGGACTGGTACAAAGCTCATCTTCTTTGACGCGGGGGCGCCTCTTGCCAGATGAGAAAAGTCGGCGCCGTCAAACCCGAGGAGGTTGCTTTGCTCCTGTCAGTTTTAATCCAGAGATCCCTTCCAAGACTGCCGAATACAATCTGAGAAATCAAAACTTTCGCCTTCGTGCGTGCGTGTAATTCCCCGGTCGGAATTCTTCTTGTTTTTTGAACCTCGGAATTCTTCTACACCACGAGAAAAGTCCCTCACGCATGGCATGCAAATCACATCTTTCTACCTTGTTAATTTGGACCATGGTTTGCACGAATCGGATCCCCACGAATCGAAGTGAATCATGAAAAATTCAATTTTCGATTACATCGATTTTATCCAATTCGTCTCATATATATAATAATATATGTTATATCATATTTATAATATATATTATATCTATATGAATCGATCCGATTCGAATAAATTCAACAGAACTAAGGTGAATTAAGAGAAATTCGAATTGTCTCCAGATTCCACAAATTATGATTTGGACTTAAATGAGAAGTTGAACTCATCTTTAATGTCGGGAACATTTCTATGTAGATCATCTATAATGAGATGGTCTAACTTCTCAATTATGAATTTTGAGAATAACGAATTAAGGTTACCTTCTAAACAGAGGATGGCGACACGTGGTGTTCGCATAAATGTACGGTTAAAAGCTTTACAATTATATATGTACTAGTTGGACACCCGTGCGATGCACGGCGATTATTTATAAAAATATTAAATAAATAAAAAATTTATCTATAAAAATAAATGATCTTTTAAAATTTGAATGTCATAAGCTTTTCTTATTTATCCTAATATTTTTTTGAGATCTATAATTGAGAGGGTGAAAAAAATATATATCTATCAACTTGTTCACACACACTCAAAAACAGAGAAAGAGAGACATAAGTAGAAGAACAAACATTAATTATCCAATCAACTAATATGTTACGAAAACAACTAATATGTTACCCAATCATACATTTCTTTAGTGTCAATTGTGTCAACACTAAATAGCTAAAGTTTCATATTCATAAGCATAATGATTGATATGTAGTCGTATGTTAGTTTCGATCAACCATATTTAAAATATAAATTGATGACAGTTCAATATGTTCAGAAAAATAGTAAACAAAATAATCTACATTCATTCAATTTTCTCTATTAGATAACTATGTTCTATCCATTTCCTCAAATACCAACAACAAATACCAAACAAACATCTATACTAATCATCAATACAGATCCACAGGATTCTAATCAACCAAAGGCAAGAACATCCAGACCCCACTTTCAAGCATTTGCTATATATAATGCACACCAAAACAATTTGGGTGAGATATGCTCATGTAACATGTTTACTTTAAATACAACCAAATTTACATGGAAGTAAGATCATATTACATCAAACGTCAAATTCTATGTTTCTGCTACACATTGGATCAATCACTATGAATAGGATCTTATGTTGTTTTTCTTTCTTTAATAGTAAAGTATATAATTATATAGATTAAATGACAGCTAGCAGGTCACTGTTCGGATCCCGGACCCAACCACACAGTAATATGTATATTTTTTAATGATTTTATTTTTATACTTAAAAAAACTATAAATTAGAAAATGTAATGTTACATAATCTATTTTTAAAATAAAAATTTAAAAGTAGAAAGAAAAAAAATAAATCTGTTGTTTACTGTAGCTACTGTAGCGCTACAGTCAACACCCTTAAACTGTTATACAGGTGGCGCCGTTCGCGGTGATGGCAGCGGCCGCAGCGCCGAGGGTGAGGCCAGGGAGGTGGCTGGGGAGGGGCGAGACGGGGGCCGACCGGGGGAGGAGCAGGGGAGCCTCTACCTCAACACCCTGTTCTGGAACCTCAACTTCTGGGACAACGTGAGCACGCTGGCGAGGGAGGTAGAGCGGCCACAGCGGACGTTCCCGCGGGCGCTGCTGGGGGCGGGGCTGCCCTCCTGCTGAATCCCTTGGAAGCCAACAGCAAGAGCTGGTATGACAACGAAGGTAGGTCCTGGACGTCGACCTCCTTCACTCCGCCAAAGACCTTCTCCAGAAGCTCCGGTGCCCGGGCCCTCGCGGGCACTGGGAACTCCCTGAGAAAGGAGACCACCTTCACCAGCAGCACCTTGGGCCACTCGGCGTCCAGGATCTTACCCAAAGCAGCGCTCATAGCTACAGCCCCTTCGCTGCCGGCCGCCACCGCGAGGTCGAGGCACCGAGGGAGGAGGTCAAGCTGGAGGGCATCCTCGATCGGCAACCTCGGCAATGTCGGAGACGACCAGGTCGAGGACGGAGCAGAGCTACACCGTTTCGAGGGAGGGGAGATGGAGGGAGAAGAGGTGGAAAAGGAGGGAGATATCCCTGTCGCGTGGGATCTGGCAGGAGCGGAAGAGGCGGAGGAAGGAGACGAGGAGGGAGGAGAGGAAGGAGGAGAGCGAGGGGGAACGTGGTGTCCGAGAGGCCAGCGTTAGGAGGGAGAAGACAGAGGGGGAGCGGCGCAGAGGGGGCAGGGGAGAGGAGAAGAGAGAGGAGGGCGGCATGGGAGCGGGCGGGGGGCAGGAACCCGGAGATTAGCAAGGGGGATGGCGCAAGAGGAGGATCAACAACCAGATTGTAGCCCCGCTTGCACCTCCGAGCTTGGCGTAGGCAGAGAGACAGACGTTGAGGTCGCCTTCGAGCCTGCGGGCCTCTCTCCTGAGGTTGTCCCACTGGGAGGAGTCGGCGGCGGATGCGGGGCAGAGATGGCTGCCGCAGTGACGACTTCCCCTCGGAGGTCGCATAAAATGCAGGCGCGGCCTACGAGGGTCATGGGCATTGACGCAGCGGGCTGTGCAGAGGCGCTGACGATGAATTTTCCGGAGATCGGAGAGAAGGCAAATAAGAAGAAGAAGAAGAGAAGAGAAGAGAAGAAAGAGGCGTAGAAAGCAGAGCGACGGCGCGTGCGGCGGGCGACAGTTGGCCGCTTATGGGGTGCCGGGAGAGTCGGGAGAAGATAATGCGTTACACAGTAGTAAAGGTTACTGGGATTCAAATTCAAATCTAGAGCTTTTGGCATTCCGGTAGAGGAGAAAGACAGGCACATGTCTTGTATCTAGTTTAGGCGAGAAACAGGGACTTCTGTTTTAGTATTACTAGTTCTATGTCCGTGCGACGCACGGGAAGTTTTAAATTTAAATATTTTTATATATTTATATATCTAAAAGTTTATGTTTTTATTTATTTTAAAAATAACTATTCTAATTTATATATTTATTATGTTCAAAAGTAATTAGAATAACTAATTCTAAATAACAAAAATTCAATTTGAAGTCCTTTGCGTTAACCAATTTAGATTCATAAAGAGTTCTAACTCTACAGTACCGTGCAATGCACACAAAAATTTTAATCTTAATTTTTATATTTTATAAAATATGTATTTATTTTTAAAAAACAATTAAAATAAAAAATATATATCTACAAACATCATAAGATGAGAAATATATAAAGTGCTTTAATCATAAAAAAATATTTTTATATGCATTTCAATTGTACCAGGTAAAAGAAACTCAAAGAATCTGATGGCCAAGGATATAATCCAAAGCATGGTTACAGCGTTCGTTGCAGCGATGAACCCGGTTAAAGAACCGTAAGTCAAGGATGATGGAATGAATATCCAAGAAGAAATATGGATGAAAAAGGCAAAGGCAAATGCAAATACTATCATCATGGTGGGTACATCCTTACTCCAAAGCAAATGATAGCGAGTCAGCCACTGCTAATAGCTATAGTATTGAAAAGAAACAAAAAAAATTAATAAAGAATTAAAAATCAGCAACATCTTAATTAGCAAAAGAAATATATGAATCAACCCTTTTCTACAATCTTGCTTCCTATCCAGTGCTGCCTCATCAACGGTTCCAGAACCACCGGTTCTTTTTGCATGCATAGCATGCAAAAGGGTCCTCGTGTCACGGCGAGGAGGAGAACCGAATGTTTGCCACGGTAGATCGGGGAGTTTGGAATGTTGATGGCGCGGACTGCAGCAGCCTTTGGAGAAGTCTGGAGTGTCGAAGATGCAAAGCAGTCGACTTCTGCGTGGGCGTGTAAGGATGGCCGTCACACACGTGTGTCCAGACAGCCGTGGGCAGGACGACAGCAGCAAACGTAGGTGCGGTCATGTAACGTCGCGTGCTTTTCGGATCCATGCGGATCGTGTGTATTGTGGTTGTGGCGGCCGTTGTGAGGCCAATGTGAGCTAGTTGTGTGGAATGTGTGATGTGAATGTGTGGCTTGAGCAGGTGAAGAGCAGGGTTGGTCCTGAAATGAAATAGGACCTGCTGCTGTTCAGTTGGAGTTGGCGGCCAGGGGTGGTCGTTGACTGTTGGTGTCCAGCTTAATGGACGTTTACTGCATGAACTTGGCGGCAGTAGATGTGGACGCTGAGGGTGGCGGTTGCTATTGGCGGCATAGGGGTTGACGCCAACCTGAGAATTCTGCAGGTTATAGGCTCACCCGAGGGCAGTTCTCTCAGCTCTCACTCATTCCCTCTTGCCCCAACTTGCTGCCCCCGAGTCTCTGAAGCTTCCAACAGGTTCCGAGGAGTGGTTGGACGATCGTAGAACGCGCGGCGTCGCTGAATTACGCGGGGAAACGTCGCGGCGTGGTGCAATTCGCGTGGGAGCTCGCGGAGTGTTCGGCGTGAACCGAGGGATTGCAGGAGGTTTTAGCGTGTTCGGAGGTAGGGGACGAACCCGTTTAGCTCCGAAGAAATATTAAAACACATCATAACCACTTAAACCAGCATGATAATGCGTTTTTGGATCAAGTTGCACCATATGGGGATAAAGGGTGGTTTGAGTAGTTTAAATGTATGGAGCATGTTGTAGTGGGTTATATCGGATTCCTGCATGTTAAAAGAGTAGTTTCTATATGATTCTCTGTAGTTAAAATGGTTGGAAAGCCCGCAGAGCCGGATTAGGGTTTCTGCAGGGTTTATGGCCGGAGAACTTGGCGTCAACATCGTTTGTCGCCAAGCTCCTCAGCCAGGATGTTAACGGCCAGATCCCTTGCCGTTAACTTAGTGTAAGCGGCAGTCGATGTTGCCGCCTACTGGTTATGAGCTTAAACGACTGTTTGCAGTACTTATCGATAATGCATGTGTGTTGACACATGAGGTGCACTGAGTACACTTGGTTCTCGTGTTTAGCATACAAGGTATGCAGTTAGTTGCTTACTTTAGTGACTGCGTGTTGTTTACGCGAGTCAGTTGGGTTCACGTGTAGTGGACTGTGGTTACTTGTGGTTTACGTGAGGTTTCACGTGGTTTGTGTGTGACGTGCACGTGGTTCTGTGTACGTGGCGAGTAGTACGACGCCTACCGTGGTTACCTCTCCAGTGGGGTGCCCCAGGTTCTTTGTGAGCCAGGCTGTTAGCTCAGGGCTTTGTCCCGGTACTTGTGTTGTACCGTCGAGGTCTGTGTCGTCTGACCTGGACACCCTCACTCTTGTGTTAGATTGTACGTCCGGCTGAGGAAAGACGACAGTGGGACAGTGACTTCTGTACTGTCTTTTAGTCACTTGTAGCGCGCTCGTAGTTGGGGGTACGACACCAGTAGACGTACTGGACCCCAGCTAGTCCTTTTCCAGTGCCTCACTCTAGCGAGCCCAGGCCAGGGTCTCTGGAGGTGTCAGGCATGGGCCTGTGACCGTGTGGTCTACAGGTGGTGGTGTTTAGTTGGTCTCCACAGTTGCTTGACCTTTTCACGTGGAGCGGCAGCTGGACCTTTCGTCCGTGGCTGCGAGACTAAGAGGTAGACCTGTGTTAGTTGTCCGAGTCAGTTTCTGGTGTCGCGAACCAGTTCATGTGGCTCGTGTTGGCTGTCTCTACTTTAGCTTGTACACTTGTACTGGTTTTCGTTTAATTATTACTGTTGTTTCTCGTAGTCGGCAGACGGTGAGTACTTTTACAGCTTTACTTACCTACTTAGCTGTTCTATAAATTGTTGGTTATGTTTACTGCTTCGTACCTGTGGTTTGGTTTGCTCGGTGTTGGGGAGTTCCCTACTGAGCCAGTGACTAGAGAGGCTCACCCCTACCCCCACAGGTGAGAGCGAGGAGGACGTCTCACGACCGTCGTCCAGCTCTGAGCCGCGCCGTAGCGGTGCAGGGTCAGTAGCTCCAGCGGTGTAGTTCCAGCTGTGTAGTACTTCAGCAGTGTAGTTTAGATAGTTGTTTACTTTCTCTAGCTGTACCTCGGGGTATGCCCCAGGCTCTTGTACTTATTTTCAGTTTTATGGACATTTGGCTATGTAAAACTGTGAAATATATATGAAATGTGGTGTGTTCCTTTATGTTTACACGGACTGTGGTTTGGTATCCATTGCGAGGCTTCGGCCCGTTCGCGGGAGGCGGACTCGGATCAAGTACGTTATCGGTTTAATGGGCTTGGCCGAGGAGTTCCGTCACAGTTGGTATCAGAGCAAGGTCCGTGTTAATATAAGGGAATTAGAAAGATACATAGCCTTATTTCGGTCTTTGTACATTGCTGGTAGGGACCCTGGTTTTCGATAATTGGTGGTTTTGATTTTTGTCTGGTGTTTTGTGTATGTAGAAATTTCTGAAATGGCTGATAGAAGAGATTAGGGAGGTGGAGGAGATGATCCGGAGGAAAGCACCCAGCATATGATAAAAGTATCTGGGAGAGCCTCACGGATATTCGAGCAAGAATGGATCAGCTGGCGCCAGTACCACCGGTTGCAGTGCCACCTGGAGATGGAGAGGTTGTACCTGTTGCTCCGGTTCCGCCGAGAATAGAGGTGCCTTTTGTAGCACCTGTGCCACCACCACCACCAGTGCTGATAACAGAAGAACCAGTGATGCAGGTGGAGAAGTTTCTGAGATTGCAGCCGCCTACTTATTCAGGAGGGCCGAATCCAGATACAGCTGAGCACTGGGTTCATGAAATAGAAAGGGTTTTTGCGACCATGAGATGTTCGGCAGTGGATAAAGTGGTATTAACTGCTTACCAGTTGAGAGGTTTTGCCTTGGAATGGTGGCGATTGAAGATGCAAACCACTTTTGCAGGCAGGACGGAAGAAGCTATCACTTGGCCGGAGTTTCTTGATGTATTTAACGATACATTCTTTCCGATCCAAGTGCAGCAAGTAAAAAGAGAGCAATTCCGAACTCTCCAGCAAGGTAACTCTTCAGTCTTAGAGTACCAGATGAGATTTATGGCACTTAGCCGTTATGCGCCATATGTGGTTTCAGATAATACCATGATGGTTGAGTATTTTATCAGAGGATTGAGAGTGGAATTGCAGGATGCGATAGTACCTCTCATGTGCAAGATAGTGGAAGAGGTAGCGCAGAGGGCAGCTACCTTGGAGAGGTCTATCCGTACTCGTCAGGCGGGTGAGTCAGGTTCAGGTAGTTTCCGGCTACCGCAGCAATCAGTCGGTGCAAGCAAGGGTAAGGCACCGGCAGGACCTTCTTCATCTGGTTTTGGGAAATGGGGCCAGAAATTAAAGCAAGCATTTAAAGGTAAAGGAAGAGGATGGGGAGGTCGTCAGCAGTTGCAACAGGGCTGAGGTAGGCCTGAGGTGGAGGAGTCGCAGCAAAGTACTGCGAGGCAGCCTATTGTTCCTCCAGGGTATAGATGTTATAATTGTAATCAGCCGGGGCATTTGATCCGCAATTGTCCCTATGCAAGAGAGTATGGGTATGGCAGAGGTGTTCAGCAGCAGCCTCAGCAGTTCCAGCAACCACAGGCAGGTCGTGGCAGAGGAGCACCGCAGCAGCGAGGGAGAGGCCGGGTTATGGCTATCACCCGAGCCCAGGCGGAGGCATCGAATATGATAGAAGGTACTTTACCTCTATATAACTATTCAGCAAGAGTCTTATTTGATTCAGGTGCCTCTCATTCTTTTATTTCCGAAGAATTTCTGGATTACATAGCTCATCCTTAGAAGAGAAGTCTTGTGAGTTAGTAGTGGAGATTCCTTCAGGTGAGTTCCTACTCACTTCGAGCTATATAGATGAAGCTCCTGTTATGATTAAGGGAACCAGATGCCGGGTCGGTTGTATGCCCTGCAGTTGTCAGATTATGATATTATTCTGGGTATGGATTGGCTTGAGATGTATGGGGCAATGTTAGATTGCAGAAAGAAGAGAATCAGATTTTGTCATCCTAATGGTGCAGTGTTTGAATATCAATGTATGCCTTTTTATACCTCCAAGTTTCTAATTTCTGCAATTAAAGCTAGAAAGTTGATAAATGATGGGTGTGTGGCCTATTTAGCCTCAGTAAGTCTAGTAGAAGCCAGTCAGCCAGTAGAAGCAGTTCCCGTGGTTAGAGAATTTGTTGATGTTTTTCCTGAGGATTTGCCCGATTTAGCTCCACATAGAGAGGTGGACTTTACTATTGAGTTGCTGCCAGGTACCATGCCGATTTCTAAAGCTCCATATCGGATGGCACCAGCAGAACTTAAAGAATTGAAAAAGCAATTAGAAGAGCTGTTGCAAAAGGTTTTATTAGACCGAGTCATTCCCCGTGGGGAGCGCCGGTTTTATTTGTGAAAAAGAAAGATGGTAGTTTTCAGATGTGCATTGATTATAGAAAATTGAATGATGTGACCATCAAGAATAAGTACCCGTTGCCGAGGATAGATGATTTATTTGATCAGTTGCAATCAGCAAAGGTGTTTTCTAAGATTGATTTGAGATCCGGGTACCATTAGTTGAGAATTAAAGAGGAAGATATAGATAAGACAGCGTTCAGAACCAGATATGGTCACTTTGAGTTTGTGGTTATGCCTTTTGGGTTGACTAATGCTCCTGCAGGTTTTATGGATCTGATGAATAGAATTTTCATCCATATTTAGATCAATTTATTGTGGTCTTTATTGATGATATTCTGATTTACTCAGCATCTGAAGAGGAGCATGCAGCTCATTTGAGGTTTACCTTGCAGTTGTTAAGAGATAACCAACTGTTTGCTAAATTCAGTAAGTGTGAATTCTGGTTGAAGGAAATTCAGTTTTTGGGTCATGTTATCTCTGCTAAAGGAATAGGAGTGGACCCGAGTAAAGTGGAAGCTGTGTCTAGGTGGGGAGTGCCTAAGACAATAACCGAGATTAGAAGTTTTCTGGGGTTGGCAGGTTATTATAGGCGTTTTATTCAAGATTTTTCTAAGATTGCAGCACCTATGACTAGATTGACCAGGAAAGGAGTGCCTTTTGTGTGGTCCGGTGAATGTCAGAAAAGTTTTATGGAATTAAAGAAAAGACTTACATCAGCACCTATATTGACATTACCGGCTGTGAGTGGTGGTTTTGTGTTGTATACTGATGCTTCAAGGAGAGGTCTTGGTGCAGTGCTTATGCAGCATGACAAAGTGATAGCTTATGCGTCCAGGCAATTGAAGCCAGCAGAGGAGAATTACCCCACTCATGATTTGGAATTAGCTGCAGTTGTATTTGCTTTGAAAATGTGGAGGCATTATCTGTATGGCGAGAGATTTGAGATTTTTACAGATCATAAAAGTTTGAAATATATCTTCTCGCAGAAAGATTTGAACCTTCGCCAGCGCAGATGGATGAGTATTTGAAGGATTATGATTTCAGTTTGGCTTACCATCTGGGTAAGGCCAATGTTGTGGCTGATGCCTTAAGCAGAAAGACATATATGAATCTGATGATGATTAAAGAATGGAGTTATATGAAGAAGTAGCAGAGAATTCCTTGTATGTGCCCAGCAGTCAGCGACGGGCAATTCTAGCTGCTAGTGCTGTAGAACCATCTTTATATTGGCAGATTATTGAAGCTCAGAGAGCAGATGCCGGTTTATCCGAGATTGTGAAAATGGAAGGAGTTTCTATTGATGATAATTGTGTGGTCAGGCTCAGAGGTAGGTTGTTTGTTCCTGCAGAAAGGGAAGTGAAGCAGCGAGTATTGGAAAGGCTCATAAATCTAGGTACACTATTCATCCGGGTAGTACTAAAATATATCATGATTTAAGAAAGCATTTTTGGTGGCCTCATATGAAGAAAGAATAGCAGAATTTATAGCAAGGTGTGCTATCTGTCAACAGATTAAAGCAGAGCATCAGAAGTCTGGAGGTCTATTGCAACCGCTACCTATTCCACAGTGGAAATGGGATGATATTGCAATGGACTTTGTGGCAGATTTACCAAGGTCGAGTTCTGGGCATAATGGAATTTGGGTGTTTGTTGACAGATTGACTAAGGTATGCAGATTAGTGGCAGTAAGTATGTCTTGGACAGTGGACAGATTGTCAAATATTTATGTTGAAAGAATTGTTCCACTGCATGGTATTCCGAAGACTATTGTATCTGATAGAGATCCAAGATTTACTTCTGGTTTTTGGAGAAGTCTGCAGAAAGTAATTGGTTCTAAGTTGAGGTATAGCTCCGCTTATCATCCCCAGACAGATGGTCAGACAGAGAGGACTATTCAGACAATTGAAGATATGTTGCGGGCTTGTTGTTTAGTTTGGGGAGGTAGTTGGGAGCATCATTTGGGAATGGTTGAGTTTGCCTACAATAATAGTTATCATTCCAGTCTTGGGATGGCACCATATGAAGCTTTATATGGAAGGCCATGTAGAACCCCATTGAACTGGCATGAAGTGGGAGAAAGGCAGTTAGTGGGTCCAATTCATTTGGTAAGTCTGGAAAGTTAAGTCCGAGATATGTGGGACCCTTCCAGGTGATTGAAAGAATTGGGGAAGCAGCTTATAGGCTGGATTTGCCAGCTGATTTTGCATATGTGCATGATATTTTCCATGTCTCTATGTTGAGAAAATGTATTGAAGATCCAGCTCAAATAATTAGATATCAAGGCGGTGACCTGAGGCCGGACATGACTATGCCAGAGTATCTGGTGCAGATTACAGATCGAAAGATGAAGAAGCTGAGAAATAAAGAAATTGAGCTAGTTAAAGTGAGATGGGAAAATAGATTAGGTGGTAAGGATACCTGGGAGTTAGCCGCGGAAATGGCTAATGGGTATCCCTATCTGTTTGAGTAAGCTTGTGTATTTTCTTTTTAGATGATAGTACTTGTAAAGGTGTGTATGTATAAGCTGTTTAACTTTGAATTGTGTTATGAATTTCGAGGTCGAAATTTTCTTTTTAGATGATAGTACTGTAACGCCGCGTGCTTTTCGGATCCATGCGGATCGTGTGTATTGTGGTTGTGGCGGCCGTTGTGAGGCCAATGTGAGCTAGTTGTGTGGAATGTGTGATGTGAATGTGTGGCTTGAGCAGGTGAAGAGCAGGGTTGGTCCTGAAATGAAACAGGACCTGCTGCTGTTCAGTTGGAGTTGGTGGCCAGGGGTGGTCGTTGACTGTTGGCGTCCAGCTTAATGGACGTTTACTGCATGAACATGGCGGCAGTAGATGTGGACGCTGAGGGTGGCGGTTGCTATTGGCGGCATGGGGGTTGACGCCAACCTGAGAATTCTGCAGGTTATAGGCTCACCCAAGGGTAGTTCTCTCAGCTCTCACTTATTCCCTCTTGCCCCAACTTGCTGCCCCCGAGTCTCTGAAGCTTCCAACAGGTTCCGAGGAGTGGTTGGACGATCGTAGAACGCGCGGCGTCGCTGAATTACGCGGGGAAACGTCACGGCGTGGTGCAATTCGCGTGGGAGCTCGCGGAGTGTTCGGCGTGAACCGGGGGATTGCAGGAGGTTTTAGCGTGTTCGGAGGTAGGGGACGAACCCGTTTAGCTCCGAAGAAACATTAAAACACATCATAACCACTTGAACCAGCATGATAATGCGTTTTCGGATCAAGTTGCACCATATGGGGATAAAGGGTGGTTTGAGTAGTTTAAATGTATGGAGCATGTTGTAGTGGGTTATATCGGATTCCTGCATGTTAAAAGAGTAGTTTCTATATGATTCTCTGTAGTTAAAATGGTTGGAAAGCCCACAGAGCCGGATTAGGGTTTCTCAGGGTTTATGGCCGGAGAACTTGGCGTCAACATCGTTTGTCGCCAAGCTCCTCAGCCAGGATGTTAACGGCCAGATCCCTGCCGTTAACTTAGTGTAAGCGGCAGTCGATGTTGCCGCCTACTGGTTATGAGCTTAAACGACTGTTTGCAGTACTTATCGATAATGCATGTGTGTGACACATGAGGTGCACTGAGTGCACTTGGTTCTCGTGTTTAGCATACAAGGTATGCAGTTAGTTGCTTACTTTAGTGACTGCGTGTTGTTTACGCGAGTCAGTTGGGTTCACGTGTAGTGGACTGTGGTTACTTGTGGTTTACGTGAGGTTTCACGTGGTTTGTGTGTGACGTGCACGTGGTTCTGTGTACGTGGCGAGTAGTACGACGCCTACCGTGGTTACCTCTCCAGTGGGGTGCCCCAGGTTTTTTGTGAGCCAGGCTGTTAGCTCGGGGCTTTGTCCCGGTACTTGTGTTGTACCGTCGAGGTCTGTGTCGTCTGACCTGGACACCCTCACTCTTGTGTTAGAGTTGTACGTCCGACTGAGGGAAAGACGACAGTGGGACAGTGACTTCTGTACTTGTCTTTTAGTCACTTGTAGCGCGCTCGTAGTTGGGGGTACGGACACCAATAGACGTACTGGACCCCAGCTAGTCCTTTTCCAGTGCCTCACTCTAGCGAGCCCAGGCCAGGGTCTCTGGAGGTGTCAGGCATGGGCCTGTGACTGTGTGGTCTGCAGGTGGTGGTGTTTAGTTGGTCTCCACAGTTGCTTGACCTTTTCACGTGGAGCGGCAGCTGGACCTTTCGTCCGTGGCTGCGAGACTGAGAGGTAGACCTGTGTTAGTTGTCCGAGTCAGTTTCTGGTGTCGCGAACCAGTTCACGTGGCTCGTGTTGGCTGTCTCTACTTTAGCTTGTACACTTGTACTGGTTTGCCGTTTAATTATTACTGTTGTTTCTCGTAGTCGGCAGACGGTGAGTACTTTTACAGCTTTACTTACCTGCTTAGCTGTTCTATAAATTGTTGGTTATTGTTTACTGCTTTCGTACCTGTGGTTTTGGTTTGCTCGGTGTTGGGGGAGTTCCCTACTGAGCCAGTGACTAGAGAGGCTCACCCCTACCCCCACAGGTGAGAGCGAGGAGGACGTCTCACGACCGTCGTCCAGCTCCGAGCTGCGCCGTAGCGGTGCAGGGTCAGTAGCTCCAGCGGTGTAGTTCCAGCTGTGTAGTACTTCAGCAGTGTAGTTTAGATAGTTGTTTACTTTCTCTAGCTGTACCTCGGGGTATGCCCCAGGCTCTTGTACTTCTTTTCAGTTTTATGGACATTTGTCTATGTAAAACTGTGAAATATATATGAAATGTGGTGTGTTCCTTTATGTTTACACGGACTGTGGTTTGGTATCTCTTGCGAGGCTTCGGCCCGTTCGCGGGAGGCGGACTCGGATCAAGTACGTTATCGGTTTAACGGGCTTGGCCGAGGCGTTCCATCACAGGTCAGCTGTAGGAGCAACTGGGAACGGTGATGACAGTGGCGGTGGGCTCAAGCAGCAACAGGCATGAGCGACTGCGGCAACCGTGTAGATGGTGCAAACGTGAGCCAGCTCTGACGGGGGTGGTGAAGCAGCAAGGTCGGCATAGGAGACGCTGGCGTGGCAGTGAGGATGCGGGGCTGGGAGAGTACAGAGCGAACCAGCAGGTGGCTCTGGTGTTGGGTGCAAGCAGAGAACCCATGCGGGGGTCACAATCGCTGTCGGACATAGCAGAGAAGGCAAAGAAGAAGAAGAGAAGAAATAAGTAGGTACTGTAGTGGCAACGCAGTGGTTACATAGATGACAGGCATCTGGCCTCCGAACATGAGGACAACGCCCTTTTGGAGTAGAATCCGGAAGGTTTTCTGAATCCTGATGTTGTTGGCGCTGAACTCTTTGAAGCTCTCGACATAATGGCCGCCCTATCGTGGGTCCTGTTGGTACAGGTTCTTGGCCACCTACATATATATAGGAGCTACCGTCGAGGATGTGATGCATGATGGCGGTAGCCTCAATCTGGTCGTGGTGCTTCAGCTTGTAGGTGAGGTGGTCGGTGTACTCGGGCTTACCCTGCATGACCTCACAGAAGACGGCAGAGAGGATCGACCAGCACTGTGCGAGGATGTTTACCTCAAATAGCACCATGGAAGTGAGGCTGGATCCCACAGCGCGGTGCCATGCATTCACTAGCAGCGCGAGACCCTTCTTGAGCTGCAGCTCGAAGAAGCCCCCAGTGACGTCGTCAGGTGAAAGGCCTTGTCGGTGGAGACGTGCTTGCCGTCGGGGGAGAGGGCCACTTCTCAGGGAGATGGAGCGTGAGAGAGAGAATGCAGAGAAAGAAAGGTGTGGGACCTTCTACGGGAGAAGCAAGCGATTTTTGTGAGAATCGCTAGGAACAGGAAGAGGAAGAGGTCGGGTGGGTGGTGGAGAAAAAGAGAGAAAACTTTTAATTGGAGTAAAGGTCTATGCACATCTTGCCATGTCTTGGAGGGCATATGAGAATTGTATCTACAGATTCTTGCTTGCCATGTTTGAGACTTACTTTGAAATAGAATGAACTTAATTGCCAAAGAATGTTTATGTATCCGGCACGGCTGATTTTTCCCGCTCTGGCTTGGGCACGTTGCCAGTTGGGCAGTTTCTTGCCACTACCAGTGGGTGCTCTGCGTGGCTCTCCCAGTTCCGATCGAGGTCGAGGTCGAGGTCCGTGAGTGCCAATGTCGGACAACGCTCTAGGATGGCTCTGAGTGCAGTGACGGCTTGGGCGAGGGTGGCCATGATGGCCGAGACGGAGAAGAGGAAGAGGGCATTGCATGGTATGGGCAGGCGAGCGGAGAAGGATGGCAGACCACTGTCACGCCCGGGGGACAGTGCTTGCATTGGCGAGGGGAGCTCCATGGGCACGGCGGGATGCAGCCATGCAGGCGTCCCTTTTACTGTGGGTGCGCCAGTCTCGCAAGGCTTCTGCGAGTGGTGCGATGGTGATGCTTTCGGGGAAGAAGGTGTCGCACGCGCGGAAGGGACGTCGCCTGTGGGTGCTCGAGCGCCGCAGGTGGCCTGCACGATGGTGGGGCACATGCAGGCAGACATCGCGCCAGATTTAAAGACATTATCTGCACTATCTATAGGTGGTGTGCCCATCGTTGACAGAAAGATTGAATCTTTAAAATAGGGAAAAATTTTTCTCAAAGCAGAGGAAGGTGGCCTGCACGAAGGTAGGCTTAAAATTGAAAGTTTTTTTAAAAGTTATGTTCTGCCCGGTTTAACAAGAGTTTTTCAATGGTGAGTATCTTACCTTGTTTAGCAAGATTTCTTCATTGATTTAGGCGACAATTAATGTTTGAGACTTGCCTTACGCGGAGGTGTCTTAAAGTTGATAGATTTATTATTTTTTGTTAGCTGCGATATGTTAGGAGTTGTTTACCCGGATTTTTCTTAACCACATTTAGCTATGATATAGATATGTTTAGGTGTCTGTATTTTTTTTTTTTAAAACTGAAAAGATTTAGGTAGAAATAAGGGTGTCCTGGTGTTGCCACGTGGCAGTACCAAGACTGAGAAATATTATATTAGTATAGATAGTATAAATTTATTTATTTAGATTTATGTGTTTGTGGATACGCAAGCAGTCCATAATGCAGTCCATTTTCTGAGTTAACGCGGAAATTTGAATAGAATTGCCTGGTTTAGGTTGGGTCGATTCGGTTTGAAGACCCCCCTCGTTCCAGTTTGATTTTTTATTGTGAAATCAAGTGAATCGAATATATATATATATATATATATATTATAAATTTACAATAATTTTGTAATGCAGTTGGTTAACACACTGGACTTCCCTCTCGGAGGACTTGAGTTCCGAACCCTCGAAAGATCATAAAAACTTAGGGTCCGTTTGGTTGTATGTAAAACAGTTTCAGAGGGAAATAATTTTCACGGAATAACTTTTCCGTGAAAATGAAAACGTAATTGTCTATTTGGTTGTTAGGAAAATATAAAGTTGTATGGAGGGATATGAGATCTTATGATCTAATCAATGAGAAAGAGTCATATATTCCTTGTGTATTAATACTATTCATCAATTTTTTATTTTATTTTATTTTTTTATTTTTCATATTTTTAAAAAATAAAATAAATTAATAATTAATGAAAAATAAGTAATTTTGACAAAGATAATTTAAAGTTGGAGAAATAAAATAAAATTATAATTTGAATGAATAATATTCTAAATATATTTTAATAAAAAAGTAAAAAATAAATTAATATTGAGAAATAATTAAATTTGACAATACTATTTAAATAAGTGGAAAAAAAATAAAAACACAATTTACGTGAATAGTAACTAAACTGTTACTTTAGCAACTCTGCTTGGAAAATGGCATCCGCGGTTTTGCCGCGGATGCCAATTTCCGGGATTTGTGAGATTCCATTTTCCAGATTTATTTTTCACCGTTATCAAACGACTTGAAAAATAAAGTTTTCCCGGAAACGTTTTCCTAACACGGGTTTTCCGCTCAAACAAACAGACCTTAGATTTTCTATTTTTCAGAACATGTTCACCCCTAGATATCAGGACCTTCCGTGTAAAGTTTTAGAGTTGTCGAGGTTTTCCATATACACGCATCCGAGGTCTTGGGTTTGATCCTACGAATGATTGAGACGGACTTTGATAACGTGATAACATTGTTTATCTCTATTTTAGCGCTAGTTTTCACTTCATAGACACTTTGAGAACGTGTTTAGTTTAACTCCAGTTGATAAAAATTATCCCGAACAAAAAAGAGTGATGGGGGGGACAGATATCCCATCTTTTGAGGGGAGATAATGGAGATAACTTATTAAATATTGATATATCATTCTAGAAAATTGTGTGTCTCTCTCTATACATAAATAAATAACATCAAACTAAATATAAAAGAGTGATGATTATACACATTCTGTCACATCTACATCACATTAAAAGTTATTTTTTTTCATAATTATCTCTCATTAAACCATCTCAAATAATTTTTTTATATAAGATGTTTAGTTGCATTTTTTATTATTTTTCCTCTTAAATTTAAAAAAAGAAGAAGGATGGACGCTTAGACATGTTTGATAAGTAATTTTTTATTTTAGGGAAGAAATCTTATCCCATGTAAATTTCTCCTAAAATAAAAATAAGTATGGAGCAATTTTTTTTAAAAAAAACACACACACGACCTCTCTTGCCCCCTGTCGCCCCCTCCCCCCCCCCCCTCTCTCTCTCTCTCTCTCTCTCTCCCCACGCCGCCCCACGCCTCCCTTCCTGCAACCTCCTTGTCGAGACCCTCCTAGAGCCCGACCAGCCCACCGTCGCTAAGGTCCTTGCCCACGCACGCAGTCGGTGACGATCGCTTCCTCCTCATCTCCGACTTCTTCTTCGAGACGGAGAACACCTCCCTCCTCTGTGACCTCCTCCTCAAGGATTGCACCGTCCCCTCCTCCTCCCCCCCCCCCCCCCCCGCTCGATTGTCAAATAAATTTTACATAATTTTTAAAAATTGACACTCTTGCCAAACAAATAGTACTATTTTTTTTTATTTTGAAATTTTATTCAAAAGCGGACACATCATTATTTTTTTAATTAGAAATAACTTTTTTTTAAAAAAATTATTCCCAAATACTCTATTAACATGAATAGCCTAGTACATGACTAATCTATCCTCAATCTCTTTATCTCGTTATCAAGAGCCCACATGCTGCTTGCACCGTGTATCTAATGCGTTTCATCTTCTTATTTTGTGGGATTTCTAAGTACCACCACAGTTACTTATGTGAAATTTCAGCTTTTAGCTAAAGATTCAAAGTACAACCTTCTACTTCAAAGGGGAAAAAGATAGGACATGTGCAAAACATTGACACCACACCTAAACTACTTAAACCTACATCTCAATGATATATGTAAATTATTATTATCACACACACCTAAACTGCTTAAACCTACATCTCAATAAGAGGAATGTACAATCATATTATATTTCTTGTCACTATACTGGTTAAACCTACATCTCAATGAGAGGAATGTAAAATCATATTATATTTCTTGTCACGCATCGGAAGTTGCCGTATCAATTGATTGGACGGCCCTCAATAAGGGTTAAATGTATACATTGATAAAGAGGAGAGAAAGGGAGAAAGCTCACGGTTAAAGATTCTAGAGATTTCATTTATTAATTAACATCCTCCTCACCATGATCAGCCTCAAGACTTAATCCCAGACCCTCTCAGCAGACAAAATCATGCACAAAAGCCAGCCTAAAGAGCTGAGTCGGACGACCTGCAAATTCTTTTCCAGGCGTTCAGCCAAAGTTCCTAATAGGAGCATTTAACAATGTACATGAGCTAAGTAGCTAGGGCTATTCCGAGTGGAGCTGCCAGCAACCTTTTCATCAGTCTTCATTATTCTCTCTTGATAGATGATGATGCTCATTCATGCGTATGGGGGTTGTCAAGCAGAAGGCAAGTTGCTTAGACACTTGAGATACGCATCAGTGGCTGGTTGCCAAGGCCGTTACCAGAAGGCCAAGCACTAAAAAGGGCTGGGCGCTAGCCTGCTCATGGAGAAAATTATGGGTGAGTGCATGCATACACAAAACACCTTTTGCCAGAAGGAGTAGTGTCAAGTGTGGGTCTACAGGAGGTACCTGGTATTTGACATCATACTTGATCGGATCCTTCAAGAAGTATTGGAACTGTAGCAACATCGATATGATCACATCAGAGATGGAAAGGGTAAGTAATATGATCGAACACATGGTGAATGCTATTCCTTGATGGAAGGTGGCAGCATTATGAGGACGCTGATGTAACACATGAAACCACCCAAACTTGAAACTGAGAATGTAAATAGGAATACAAAGACAGGTATAATGATTTTTGCCGACGAAAATTTATTGCTGAAGAATGATGAAACAAGATTTCCATGATTCCATCAATGATGTTCACACAACAAAGAAGACCACGACCAAGACCAAGAATTATACTCGATCATGCTTACCTGAAAGACAATCTGGGGGATTACCAATCCAAGCAATGCTAGCGCATAATATGGTTTCCCGGAGCTCAACAGATATCCTGTGATAATTTTCAAGAGTATACATTAACAGCACTTCTAGGATGTTTTGAACTTTTAACAAATCTTCAGCTACCCACTCTCATAAGAATGATGCTTCCTGAAATGTGGCAAATGCAGAATGCATCTGATGTATGTCTAAGCTCCATGTCATCCCCAAAAGTGAAAATAAGATCTCCAACTGGCTATTCAAAGATAAACTTATTCGAAGTCTTAAGTTATTCCAAACTGCTGCCAAAGAAGATATGATCATAGCCTCATAGGCATGCGGGAGTTGCAACTACATATGAAAGGTTCCATTGGGTGAAAATGTTATAGGCAGCGGTAACTATTAACTTCCATATCATGCTGCAAGATTGGTCCCTACATTTACCTGCCATTTTCTCTGTGATATCTCGTCCTAGGTGTATCTACAAAAGGGAATCCCAATACCAGGGAACATGCTCCAGGCAACTGAAGGAGCCAGGATTTATATATGCCTCAACATAGATGTACTGAAAGTAGAAAATCAGCTGGAACTATTTATTAGCTAATCATCAGGCATATCGTCATTATTCACTGGTTCTGAACACCCTGGGGTTTCATTAATTATTAAGTCATTCTGTAATTTACAACTTTGACAAACCCCATTACCAGGGAATGCCTGCCAACTATTGTTGACTAGGTTCTGGGAAGCAATGAAGACAAAAGACACCCCCCCAACCCACCCACCACCCACCAAAAGAAGAGAGATAATAATAACAAAAAGAGATAAAGGTTTAAAGTTTTTTCAACCAGGTCTGAAGTTAGCCCCAGATTGACTGGGGAATCATTTATGTGGAGAATGGTCGGGTAGATACTATAGTGCTCAGGAAAAAACATGTTCACGCTCATGAATAATTTCCTGTTCTTTTCCTTTGGGAGGGGGCCTGGGGAGGGATTTTGAGCAGTGGCATCATAGCAAAGTCAAAGATAGATATAGCCAATTTGACTCTTTGTGTGAGGCAGGCTCCAAAGATGCAAACACTCGCACATCTCAAAGACTTGGAAAAAGAAATAATATGTATGAAAAGAATAACCAAATTAACAGAAAGCCCAATGATGTTTTCGTACCAGCAACAGATAACTGAGTTATATCAATTGCACCAACACAAATCCATTTTGCAGTATCAACACCAAAAGCAACCGGGAGAGACTGAAAAGTCATGACATATAAACAATTGATCAGTAATGTTAGATACATCTACTGTGAACATTCTTATATCTTCAATTTCAAATATACAGGACTAAAATATAGTAACCTGCAGTCCTAGAGCCTTGTCTCCTTCAATACTTTTGAAATCATTTATAATGGCAATTCCTAGCTGAAATATTACCATGAGTGTCAACATAAAAACATAATGGTTGATAATGATAACCAAAATCATGTTGATTGATCTAGGAGGAAAGCTTACTCCAGCAATACTATACAAGAGAGTGAGGACAATTATGTCTGGTGTCAGGGTACCAAACAGAGCTTGACCTGCCCACCTATAAACAGAATACACTTGAGGAATTAGCAGCTCTCAATTAATTGTTGATAGATGAGTGGAAGGCAGACTTAAAATAGATTGGACTATATATAAATATGATATTCATGGGATTTTTTTTTTTTTTTTTTTTTTTGGGGGGGGGGGGGGGGGGGGGAGGGAGGAGGAGGGGGTGTAATGACCAATGGCCGCTAGAAGATTAGCATGGTGCCAACAATTGTTGGGCACCAAAACTACAGAATACATTTCACAGTGGGAAAAGAAATAGATGTACCATGGTAAACTAATGTAACTAGACCCTAGAGCAAAATTTCCAATCCATCCATTTTGTTTGAGCTGCAACACAGGAAATATGATGAATTGAGAAATATTTCAATCAATCAATAAAGGCATATCCTTAAATGGATAATGAAAACAAGAAATGATAACCTTTAAGGGTGGAGCTGAGTATATGTAAGAAAGCAAGGATCCACCGACAGCTAGGTAAAAGATTGTGGGGAAATCATGCCCTGCCTGAAATTAAGGAAAGTGGGAATAAGAGGGTTTTTTTCAAACTGCAATTCACAAGAGCTTCTGTTCATTCTGCAGATAAAGGGAAGGAATGGAAACCTACCCATACATCCAAAAGAGCTCCTAGGCCAAGACCTCCCAAAAGTAGTACCCAGATTTGAGTTATAACCTGAAATCAAAGTTTCAAAGAGCTGTAAATACCAGTTAACTCTGAACTTTGACATACAAGCTACATAATGTTGAAAACTAGATTGAAAATTATGGATCAGATTCAGCAGAAATTGCAAAATATTCCCACCAGTCCCAGCTCCCATATCATAAAATATTTAGCTTATCAACTTGATTGGACTGCTTTCTGAAACGATTTAGTTCTAAATCAGTTTTATGATAGGGAAAAGGAATACACGACAAAAAATCAACGATATATCACATTGTTGCTATATAGCCTATATTTGATCAGGACCATGATGAAATGAAAGCTATATAGCCTTTCTGTTGAAGCATGATCAATTGCAGACCTAGCCAATGGCCATAAAATCCTATCATAATTGGATAGTTTCATTCGTTTACTCAGAACTAAAGTGATAGTGTTATGGCAAAGATCAGCAATTTAATTCACTACTTCTATTGTCTTATGACTGCACATTGGTTTTGGGTTAACAACTGACATTATACATGATCTCTATAAATATAAACACCTGAAATTGAGGTGACATCCTCTTTCCTTTTAATTTGCATCTTCTTCTTTCTCCTTACCATGGATCCCAAAGAGATCCATTTTATGGAGATTGACTTTACAATCTATTCTACTTCAAAAGTTTGATGTTATTGAAATATATTATGATGTACATATGACAACCAAGCAAAACATAACCATGTGGATCATTAAATAACAGCAAGTGTAAAAATTTCAGATATACCTCACTCTCTGATATAGCACCAGATGGGATTGGACGATAAGGCTCATTTATAGCATCAATCTCCCGATCGTACCAATCATTTATTGTCTTGAGAAAAAAATGAAACTAAATGTCAAGTAATTTCATTTCAGACTTGCATTTCAATAGACATTACATTTATAATTTACTACCTGAGTGTAACCAGTGAGGAACGGGCCTGACATCAGCATACAAACAATTGACTTAGCTACATCTTCAATATTCCATTCAAAGTTTCCTAAATAAGAAAACGGTTCAGAGTTACTAAATGGTCCCAACAGGGTTAATCTTGTTTCAATAGTTTTCTAAAATGCCAGGCTAAAAGAAAAATGAGGGAGAAAGCACCAATGAAACAACTACAAAGTCAGAAGTGAATCAAGCTAGTATACTGAAACAAGTCTTGAAAATTAAAGAGACACCAGATAAGAAGATATATGGCTAGGAGAAATGCTTACTACCCATCGAAAGGTGACAAATAGGTCAAAACCTATTTGCCACCCTTAACAACTATTTGTCACCGTTAGTAGATAAGGATGACAAATAGCTGTTAAGGGTGACAAATAGGTCATGGACGGACCCATCCAGACAGGCAGTTAGCAATTCTCTATGGGCAGATGACAATTTGTATTACTGTTCCATCATGACTTCTCTCTTCAACAAATATTGCTGCTCTGTAAAGTCTAGCAATACAGTAAGTGCTCAACAAATATTGCTGCTCTATAAAGCATTTCTCTGGATTTTAGGATTTCTAGTTAAACTCTTAAGTCTGGTTTGTAGTCTATAAAATTTATTTGGATCATATAAGATTCATTTGTGCACCTTGTTAGAAAAGTAAATAGTCACTGCAGATGCATAGTTAGACAAGTAGAGAGGAAGTGCAGACGCATAACATTGTCTGATAACTTATCCTTCATTCAGATAATTTTTAAAGGATAAAGATAAGAATAAGGAACAAATGGATAACCAATTTTTAAGGTTAAGGATATAACTTCTATATGACTCGATAGCAATCATTGTCATCTGCAAACCAAGAACTTTATCCAATGTAGAACTCTATCAGGAAGAGTTTAATATGTTGCAAATTTAAAATTTTGAAGTTGTGATAGTTTGTATGTTTCTACACTACTGGGCATTAAAAACCATATTGAGAAATCAAATACCAGATGCAGCAGCGCCACAGACAACCCCCCAAACCAACGGTGGCCAGGTCACTGGTTTCATGAGTTGAAGACGAATCTTCCACTTATTCTGCAAAGGATAAAACAAATTCAATCCATAACAACCACATTTATTAAGAGCGGGATTACAAAAAGCTCTAACTTCTCAGTTCTAAAGAAAGAAGACCAAAATACTTGGCAGTGGAAAAAAAGGATGTCAAGCAGATCATGAACTAAGGCGATTTAGCTCAAAATAATGCCATGATACTGGAAATTTTGACCAAAAAAGATGGAAAATGGGAAGGTAAAGTACTTTCTATCTAAAATGAGAAGTAAACGGACATCTAAAAGGCAACAGAACGAGGGAGCATAGCCCAGGATGTACAGTTAGGAGGATATAACTGCGGCCAATCTTAAAGCTACAGAATATGTTGGACTCGTTTAGTTGCTTGGTTTCTATATCTATGCCTGGAATGCTGCCTCACATTATGTAATCTTTCTGCCGGCGACCTTCTTCTGTGTTTTTAATTGAATATTGAAAAGATTGCATATAATATGAAGGATTCCATCATTACGATTAATGCATTGAATACTCTGGGAACAGTACATGGACCTGTCCATGGGAGACACTGATGAATTCGATCCAGTGAACTGAAGAGGCCGAGCAAAGAATGCGATTTCCTCAATGTGGATTTTCTACCGCCCACTAACCAAGGAAAGAAAAGGACCAACATGCAAGGTAAAACTGCATACACAGAAAATTTCTTATTCACGCAAATGTCAATCCTATTCCAATAATTCTCTTGTTTTCGGCGGGTAATAAAGCACAACCACATTCGCGGCACAACATCAGCACCCCCCAGAACATACGAGCTTCCAGAGCACGAAAAGAAACACATTCCAAGATGAAACAACATGGACTACCGTTTCCTGGGACGCGCCCTTTATGCCCAGGAGCTGGTTGAAGCTGGAACCTCCCGCCGGCGCCGCATCCGGAGCCGCTGGTTTCACTGCATGAAATCCCGAACCCAGAAATTTATGCGACAGCAATCCAAATTAGACATGCTTACTCAGAAAAACATCAAGTAAACAACGCCGCCCCTTGTCAAAGTAAAGAAATGGGTCAGCAAAAGAACCTTCATTTGCCTCGGTTCCGGCGGCCCTGACGGCAAACCTTCTCCCTGAAGTCCAATCGACGATCAGTTACCAAGAAAAACCAACGAAAAAGGCGGAATTAAGAAGCAAGAAAATGGTGGTTTCCGGAGCTGGGCGTCTCACTGGTAAGAGAAACCTTGGAGGGCGAGATGGCGGGCTTGGGGAAGCGACGGCAACTGGGGCTCCGGCTCGACACACCAACGGAGGAGGCAGCGTAGAGCACGGACGCCATCGCAGAGCGGAGAACGGGTTCCGCCGGCGACGAGATTGGAAAGTGCTGCTGCTGCTGCGGCAGAAGAACCTTTCCAGGGATGGATTCCGGATTGGAGAAGTGAGATTTATGAGAGCGGGAGAGAGAGTGGGAGCCCGAGAAGCAGCAAACCCCGTCCTGCAACGGCGCGGATAATCTGCGAATCGACGTGGTAGCTTCGGGATCCTGCGGAGCACTGTGCCAGCCAATGAAACTTGACACAATTTACGTGGCATTTTTCTATTGGACGGAGGCATTGCACCGGTTGCCGAGGACTTTGTCCCAAATCTGCGATTCAGCTGGCGTTTGTTTTAACTAGAATGGACTGTTGGACTCAGTAAAACACAGGTACCATTAACGGATAACTAGCCCACGGACCTGGTAACAATTTTATTTTAATTTGTCTGAATAAACAATAAAGTTGTCTTTTTTCTTAGGATTTTAAAAAGAATAACTCAGTGTGAGATGTTGGGATCAAAAAGTCGAGATGATGGGATTACACCAAACTTATAATTTGATGTTCTTGAGTTAACTAATCTTCATTGTGTTTTGATTTTGAAATCAGATGGTTAACATAAAGCTGGCAATAGACTTGAGTTTGATAATTTTAAGGTTTGGCAGGAGATTAATTTTGTCCCTTCTCCCTCTTGCATGAACTGTTTATTACACGGTAAAATTGATGTCATTATGATCCCGTTGTCTTCTGTGGCTATTTCAGTTACATTAGTTTGTGATCCCCCCCATGAAGTAGATCAAAATTTTTAGAGTTCTTCTGGTATAATTCACTACTTAATACTTGAGGAGGACTTACTCATAGCAAAAGTAAACTTTCTAGGGTTCGAAGTCAAATAAGCAACTCTTAAAAAAAAACTAAAATAAGCAAGTTATAAGGATAAAACCTAAGTAAAAAACTTACAGATTTGTTTTTGTTAATCTTGGGAATGGAGTTGTTTCCTCTTGAAAAAAAGATTAAAGCTGGAATCAGATCGTAAGGTTTTGGCTGCATGGATTGTCCTATGATGGCATGAGCTCTGATTGTTACTTGTTAATAGAGAACTAACACCTTGATAAAAGCAATTGGATATCCATATGATGAAAGAGATGCACCCTTGATTTCTGTTCATATTCACATTGCTCTGAGTCTCATTTTTTTCATTACCAACTTGAAGATCTGAAGTGGGCAGTCAGACTGGAAAACTAGTCAAATCTTTTGCATCTTCATTAGGAGTAGAATTTTTTGCTCGCCCAGTATATACTCTAGATATTAGAGGTGGGTCTCACAATATTATGATAATTCCAAAATCCTTCTTATTTGTGTATGTGGTGGGCAAAGAGCACCGCTAGGTGGGTTCCTAAGTGTTTCTCCTACACTAGATATAATTGGTTTCAAGTTGCTGTGGTAAGACAAGACTTAGGATGATGTACTTTACTAGCCAGGTTCAGCTTACCTTTGCATATGAATTTGCAAAAGTCAGTACGAGCTAGAACTTGCTGCACGCTTTAATAAGCTGCCAGTTTTGCAGTGTTAGTTTTTTAGGTGCAACTTAACTTTGTAACCCATTTAAGATATGTACATTAATGATCCAAGAAGTGGTTGGATCATTATTTTTTGTTCACCGTTCAATTGTGTAATCTGACTTCTATGGACACAAATCACAAGCGAATCCTGAGATTAATACATTAAAAAAATAAAACTTCCTATTTATATAGTTTTTTTTTTACAAAAAAAAACTCAAACTAAGGGATGTTGGGCGATAATGGGCTTCCTCAAATAAGGATCTGTTTGGTTTAGCGTAAAATCTTATGTAAGAAAATACTTTTAAAGAAAACTTCATACAATGACCTATTTGGTACCCTTTAAAAAACTAATCCATGATTTTTTTTTAATGTGAATTCATGCATTTTGACATCCTAAATGAGATCCCGTAAGTTATTTTCCTCGGTTTCTCTTTTATATAGAATTTTCATAAACAACACTATTGTAGCGGTCCTCGTTATTCGAATATGTTAACTTAATAACGAGCCCAACCCGACTCTACCTCCCGCGAACCGATTGAAGCCTCGCAAAGGATACCATTATAATAGTCTATGAGAATATAAAAGAAATGGCTATATAAATATAAGATTGCACATAATTACACAGTCTCATGCATATTTACATGGAGTTTATATAGTCTAGTCTCAAGTCAATAGAAAGTAAACATACAACATCTTGGGGCATACCCCGAGGTAAAGAACAAAATAGATATTTCATTGTTGGTGGAGTAGGTCCACCTCTGCTATGACGCAGCTTAAAACTAGATGAGGGATGAGAACTCTTTTGCTCTCCTTCACATGAAAAGGAAAGTAGAGGTGTGAGTCTCACAAGTCACTGATTCAGTAGAGAAACTCTCTCAAAACTGCAGTAACAGAAGTAACATGAGTAGCAGGAGTACACAACTAACAGGTAAGCTAAATAACAAAATTAAATGTACAGAAAATTAAGTGTTGTAATTAAATAAAATGACAAAGTGCTATAAATAAATAAATGACAAGTCACTCACAGATGTATAAGCTAGCGGGGAATCATGCTACACTCGGGTCATGAAGCCTAGTTCATGACACTAGCAACCGACCCAGACAAGCAACACAAGACTACCTCTCAGTCTCAGAACCACCTCTATAAGTACAAGAAACTGTGGAGACCAACCAACACCATCTGTAGGTAACCGAGCTACAGACCTATGCCTGACACACCTCTAGGGGTTATGGAGTCCCTAGTGTGAGATTGTGGAACACGGGACTAGTTGGGACACAATACGTCTACTGGTGTCCGTCCTCAAACTACAAAAGCGCTACAAGCGACAGAGCAGAAAGTCAACTACACCATAAGTCACTGCTCCACTGCCGTCTTTCCCTCAGCCAGACAATCAACTCGACAAACAAGTTTGGGTTTCCAAGAAGATGATATAGACCTCTACAGTACACATAGTATCGGGAAAAACCCCCCAACACTAGCATGCTTGACTCACAGAGAATCTGGGGTATCAGACTAGAGAGATATCTACGGTAAGCATCGAACCGCCAAGCTCAACCATAGTTGATTTTACTAACAATGTTGTTCATTACAATAAAGCACATTTAGATAATATCAGAGATATCCACATGCATTTAACTAGCTAGTAAATACTAGGAACCAATATCTAAGGGACCCACACTACAACTAAGAAGCACAACATCCTCGGGAGCCAGAACACAGCAGGTCGTGTTAAGAATGCGACGCCCTGATTCACCTCGTTCTGGATGAGAATGTGTCGGAGGCATAGGTCATGTCTGAATGTGACCACCTAGCATGTCGCGTTCTCAGACAGAATGCATAGAACACAGACTCCATTCGAAAATCTCTAGAGACCATCATTTCCACACTCATACAAACACTAAAAACAACTAACTCAATGAAGCAACATGTATATACATCAAAAGAACCATTTCCACGCATTCACCCACTTAAATCACCTAAAAAAGCGAGAGAATTCTCCTACTTATGCGAAGAATGCGAAGAACGACGCTCAATTGGCGTTTCCCATAATCTGGCCATCCTCCTATGATGGAAAAACTGTGCCAAAATATGAGTTATTGAGCTGAAATCGTCAAGAACCTCCTCAGGAGAACTTAACTCGACCGAACAAGGTTGTTTGCCATGTTAACCTGACAAACAACAGCCCGATGGTCAGTGCCCCCGATGTGCGATGCATGATGTGCAACTATCGACGCTCAATGTTTGACAGCTGATGCCCAACGTCAGATGGCCAATGCCTGATGTCCGACTGTCAATGCCCATAGCTCTGCGGTCGGTGGCAGCTGACAATGACCAGTGGCCGGTGACAACCAATGCCCAACCCCCAATGGTCGGGCACCAGCCCTGTTGTCGTTTAATGTCCAACAGTCGACGCCTGGAGCTCGGCAGCCAATGGCATTGGGCACCGAACAGCTAGTCCTTGACGACTGTTGACTGGCAACTAGCGCCCTACGCTCGTCGCCGAACGGCTGATGGCTGGCCACCAGCAACTGACGCTTGACGCCCAACGACAACATTGGTGGCCTACGATCAATAGTTGCAGTGGTCGGTGGCGACTAGTGCCCAATGCACGACGATGACATCGATGTCCGACAATTGGCGATCGACGCTAGCGACCTGCATCGGTTTCGATAAAATAGACATCAATTAAGATTTATCAAACGCAACCTAAGTCTACAACCGTTGTGTTCGAGATTATTTTTGAAAATTATTTTATTGGAAAATAAACATCAAAATATCTTTTCAGACAAATTATTTACGTGAATATCAAATGAGTAATTATATTTTTTTTATTTTCTTATAAATACTCTTCATTGAAAAACTTTTTCCTATGAATATATTTACAAATGAACCTTTAGGTGGCGTCCGAATCCATGAGCTTTTTTGGTCATTCTCGCAGATGTAGCGTGTTTTAGGTTGGTATAGGCAAACTCGGAAATAAAAAGAGCTTTTTTTTCTATTTTATGTAAAAAACTAAAAAATAAAAAGTTTTTGTCATAGCCTGACAGTCAGTACAAGTAGTACTAGAAGTAATAACAAAGAGAATAATTGTGCAGACAGTGGCATAAGTGGCTTAAGAAATTCCTTGTAGGCGGGTTGGATATAAACGACATTAGAAGAGAGGTAAACAAATTACAATTCCATTTATAAGTTGAAGAGGTGGTCTATAGTTTCTTACTATTAAGAAATAAAGATTTAGGAGTTTATATTTTATAATATATATATATATATATAATAAAAATGTATATGAAAATAATAAATACTATATCCATTAAAAATATTGATCCAAATATCAAAAATTGGAGGTACATTGGTAGCAACTCTCTTCACGCTGTACGCTGAAACACGTTTTCTTTTTAAGCCACAATGTTGTTGTTCTGTTCTACTGTCTATCTTCTCACTTCCCTGTTACTGCAGATCTTCACACGTGTTATATAACGACGAAGAAAAATTTACTGCATTTACTGTTGCAATAAGTGCAGTAAGTTGACATCTAAATTGGCATCTATGTGACATTATCTTGGATATGATATGGCGACATCAAGTAATGGGCAATAGCGATGGGCGGCGGCGACTGTCAGCGGCGATGGTGGAAGGTAGTGATTGAGCTCCAAAATATAAACATTATATTCTAAATATAAATTTTGGACTCTAAAATGTAAATTTTAAACTCTAAAATACTACTCTTAGGGTTTAAAAATATTTACTGGACTTTTAATATTTGGACTCTAAACATACAAACATTAGGCTCCAAAATACTAAATTTGACTCTAAAAAATGAATTTGAGCTCCAAATACTACTCTTATGATTTAAAAATATTATTGAGCTTGATATTAATTTAGATTTCAAAATAGAGACCTTGGACTCCAAAATATAAATTATGGCTCTAAAATATAAATTTGAGTTCTAAAATAGTGAATTTAAATCCCGTCGTCCTCCGCTGCCGCTGCCCCTACTAATCAACATTACAACCCTTGTGACACCTAACAAAGCACCATCCGAGCTGCCATCCTCCGATTATTGTCTCATAAGTCATAATGACATTGTTTCAAGTTGACAGTTCCTGTTTGTTTTGGATTTGGATAAACGTGTGGCCCTTTTAGCTGGGCTAGACTGCTCTGTAATTCCACTAACCTGATCTCTACCAGAAAGAAAAAACTTGGTGCTTGGGCCTGTTATGATTGGGGCTGGATTTTGTCCCCTGGCCCAGTTTATGTTTTGGGTGGGTTTGCATGTGTTAAACCCACACATTAAATTGTATAACGATACTAGTAGGTTGTCAACTTCGAATTAGATGTTGTAGTATGCTTTAGCAATAGCTCAGACTTCACCTTCTGTGCAATAACACCACGTCTAATTATATTTTTGGATACCCATTCATCTATCTTATGCTGTTCATTGTGCCACATTGCATCACTTTTTATTTTGGATTTTAGAGCCTAACTTATTTATTTTGAAATCTAACTTTTTATTTTGATGTCTATATTTTTATTTTGATGTCCAAATTAACTCATTGCACCATAGCATGCAAAAAAAATCTGAATGCCAAAATAGAAAGTTGGGCGTCAAAATCTAGAAAAGTAAGTGATGCAGTACGGTGCAATGAGCCATGCAAATAGTGTGAGGTGGAGGAATCTATATTAATATAATATAATTCAGTTTTGGTGCTGCCATGTGGCTGCACCAAGATAATTTTATTCTCTCCCTAACATCTCCTCCCTAAAAATAGAAATATAGGTAGTTTAAATAAATTAAATAATTATCTTCCTACTTTCTCTCTCCAACTTTCTCTCCTATTAAACTTTCCCAAAATATATCTAAATTTTCAAAAAACTCTCGACCTTACTCTCACCCTTTTTAAACTAATAAAAACTTGCTAATATAATTTTTCTCTCTTTTTTTCCTATTAAACATCTCTCCATTCCTAAAAACTCACGTCTTTATTCAAAATCTACTTTCATAAATAATAAAAAATATTACCTTCATATATACTACTTATAAAATTTCTTAATTCAAACCTAACAATTTTCAATGCAATGCACGTGCATAGAACTAGTAAGTATCAAAAAGTACAGTTAGAGTAGCATTAGATGTAGCGTTACTACACTTATAGAAGTGAAATAAACTTTTCTCATTTTTTCCAACTTCAAATTGGATGTTTGCAATGACCACTGTAAATTTATAACATATTAATCTAAGCACTCTAGCTGTTCTGAATATAAAATAGGGTTTTTTTGCATAATTATCTTCATAAATATGGGTTATGCTAAATATACCCCTCTATTTAATATATAATCAAAAATATCATTCAAATATCTCGTTAGGTTGCGGTTATGCCCTTGGAGTTCCCTATCGTTTAGGAGAAGAAAATATTCGACAATATCTTTGATGGAAACTGTTAGTCAGTGTACCCTCAATCTCACCCTATTACATGACTAGGTGTTGACTTTTTTGTCTCCTTTCTATATGAATTTTGGTGATAACAAAAACTCTGATTTTATGTGATTAAGATCTGTCAACAGAAAAGAAAGGTAAAATAATTGCTCTAAGGATCATCAGTGTAAGTACTTCAAAACTCAATCTCAAGTGCTTTATAATATTTTTTAAGTCCATATCGATTATAGAATAAGATTCATACTGAATGATGCAAAAATGTTCTATCGATTCCTGAACAAATTGTGTATTGATTCCTAAACAAACTGTATATTGATTTCTGAACAAATTGTGTATCTATTCCTGAACAGTTGTGCATCGATTCATGAATAAGAAATCTCTATCGATTGACGTTTAAGTATTCTTCCAATTAGAGAATAAGAGTTTCTATCAATTGCTGTTTAAAGTATCACACCGATTGTTGAACATCTTTAAAGTTCATTTTGATTACTTATCAAAGGTTTAGTAGACTTCCGATTGGTGAACACCGTTCCAATTGATGAATACCATTTTGATTGGTGAACACCATTCTGATTGGTGAACGTCGCATTTTGATTGGTGATCAAGTGGTGTGACTCATACTGATTATCGTTATTTATGTTCCAATTGGTGAACAACATACCGATTAACGTTATTTATGTTCCGATTGGTGAACATCATACTGATTAGTGGTGTTGTTGTACCGATTAGTGAAGAAGTGTTCTGATTCATTCCGATTAGCGTTATAGACATTCCGATTATTGACTGAATGGATATACCGATTAGTCAAGACATTACATTCCTATTGCTGAACATCACTTCGATTGATGTACACTTTACTGATTAGTGAACACTTACTTTGTATTGTTTCGATTGGTGTTGTTCAAATATCGATTAGTGAACACTTGACATATACTGTTCCGATTAGTGTTATTCACTCATCGATTATTGAATACAAGTCACATATCATATCGATTAGTGAACACGTGACTTATATACTTTCAATTAGTGACTAAATCGATTTTGATTAGTGAACAAACAATTACTCATACCAATTACTGAAGTCCGATTTCAAATAGAATTCACTTATCTTCATAGCTGCACCAATTATCTAGCAAAATGTTTATGGCGCACAAACTTGCTTTATTTCAAAACCTGGTTCATGTGTTTTACACAATATCTCATGCACATCTTAGACATTAAATGCAACAAGTAATACTTTTCAAACTTAAGCATACGTTCTCACCTTATGTGTGTTCTTGAAGGACCTTTCTTTCCTAATAGATAGAAAAGCAACTACCTAGAATAGTAGGTTGTCAGTCGAAAATGCAGACTTCTATAGAAGAGGTATGGGTGATGACTGATGTATGATCTCTCTTACCTAACACCCCCCTTTGTGCATTAAATGTTGCAGATATCTGATACTCACATGACGCATACATTAGACCCTGCTAACGCCTTGGAAACATACACATACTGATGAAGAACTAAACTCTAATGGACATCTCAACGGATATGTTCCGAAAGGAGTCTATAAAAGAAGAGACAATGCATTCATAAAAGAACAAGAAATGATCCAGAGTTTGAGATATAGATCTAAGAGCAAGCTAGTCATCCCTCAACTCGTGTGAAGAAAAGAAAGCTGAGCATTGAAGCTAACATTTTCTAGCTTTCACCCTCTCTCTCTCTCTCATTACGTTCATGCTAAACACTTCATTCTAGAGAGAGATTTGTTGTTCATCTAAGAGAGTGATCCCTTGTATATTTTGATCCTCTTAGGCATTATCTCAAATCAAGCCTCTTTTTTTAAATTAAAAGGCTAATATCTAGGTTGATACGACAAAGGAGTGGCCTCCGATGTCGTGATCAGCTAGACGATTTTTCTATATATATGAAAGTGGAAATGGAAAGGGAAAAAGAGTACATAGGCATCGGGGGCACAGAGCTAAAGACACCCTACGCAGAGGGGTCTAAAGTACGTGACGCATCCGCCCAAACAAACCAGAAATTAGGGGGGGGGGGGCGAAGTACATAATGAATCAGTCCGAGAAGTCTTCATATTCCCCGTCGGAGTCAATGGTTAGGAAAGTGGTGCTGTGAGTGCAGCCTGCCCATGCGTTGTGCAGCGTTAGCAGGTCGTCATCCTCGCTTCTGATGTTATGTATCACCGGGAGGCAGATCACGTGGCCACCGGCGCTTGCGGTGTGACTAGTAAATCAAGCCTCTTCGTTGTTCATGTTGAGCTTGGTCTAAGGACCCTTAGATATCTCATTGAGATATAGGTTGTGTCTCTTCAATTGAAGAGAAGACTTACTGTGCAAGCATTGTTCCCCTTGTGTAGAAGGGAAGACCAGTAGTGTGCTGGGTGGTTTGTCCAACTGAGGGACTGTACTCAATGTTCCCCTTGTGTAAAAGGGAAGACCAGCTGGGAGTTGTGTGTTGCTCCCTTTGTGTAGAGGGGAAGACCAATGGGGATCTGGGTGTTGTACGTCCATTAAGGGGACTGTACCCCAGTTAGTGAAATTCCAAGTGTTCTTGGGGACTGTACGTACGTAGGACTAAGGGGAGACTCAGTGCCAAACTAGGATAAATCTATGTCTTCTGTATGCTTGATTGTTTATATGTATTTCCACAATTATCTAACACTAATAATCGTGTTTAAGATTTATTTTTGAGCTACATAAATTCTCATAGGAACCTATTCAACCCCCCTTCTAGCCTTGCTAGCTGGGCAAAAAGTGGTATCAAAGCGAGATCTCTCGAAGGAATCAAAAGATCTCATGATCTGAGAGCAAAGATCAATGGTAGCTCAAGGTTATGTTGAAGGTCAAACTGTCAACATGCCACTCCTATTTGATGGTGAAGATTACAACTACTGGAAAAAAAGAATGGATTTCTTCCTAGAAGGATACAACTATCAGTTATGAAGCATCATTGAGGACGAAGATCTAATAGTGCTCTCCTCAAGGGAAAACTAGACAAATAACGACAAGAAAATGTTATCGTAGAACAACAAATCAAAGAATAATATATGTTGTGCCTGGACTCAGAAAGAGTTCAACTGGATGTATGCATGTAAAGCAACAAAAGAAATGTGGGGGCAAGCTGAAGCTCACATATTTGAAAGAACCGCTAAAGTGAAGGAAACTAGGATTGATATTATGGTTATGCAATATAAAAAGTTTCAAATGCAGTCAGGTTGTCTCCATTACAGAAATATACAGCAGATTCATTGTATAACTAATGGTTTTACAGGGCTTGGAAAGAAATATGACACATGAGACATGGTAAGAAAAATCCTAGGATCCCTACCAAGCTTATGAACTCCCAAGGTCACAGTTATAGAAGAAACAAATGACCTCTCTACCATGTCTTTGGAAAAACTCATTGGGTCACTAATAGCTCATGAAATAGACAAGGAGGGGTTAGGACAAAACATCTTAAGGGAAAAGGTTAGTAATGCATTAAAAGTAGAAGAAACAAACACAGATGAAACCACTGCTGGTGAAAGCGGTGACATAGACAGTGAAGAAGATCTCATATCAAGACGACTGCAAATAATTTTGACCAATAAAAGATATCAGTTAAGAAGAAAATTCTTTAAGAAAAACAAAGCAAGCAAGAAGCCAGAATTTACATGCTATGAATGCAAGCAGCCAAGTCACTTAAAGGTAGACTGTTCAAAATTAAAGAAGAAGGATTACAAGAAAAAGAAGCCTACAAAGAAATATAAGAAATCCAAAAGGAAAGCCATGATATCAACTTGGAACAACGAAGATAGCTCATCTGAAGACTCCAACACATATGAACAAGAAGGAGAGAGAGCAAGCCTTGCCATAATGGCAATTATTGATGACAAGGTAACTTCTAACACTTCATTTGATTCTTGTTTAGATTCATATGATGACAACTTGGAAGATGCTTTCAATAAACTATATGAAAAATATAGAAATGTGTCTAAGCAACTGAAAACATTAAATAACAATTATGCATGCTTAGAAAACACAACTTCTAATTTAAAATCTGAAATTAAACAATTTGAAAAACAAATTGTAGAGCTAAAACATAGAAATAGTTTATTATGTGAAGACCTAAAAGAAAAGAACATAAAAATTGAAAGCTTTGAAAAGAATAACTCTGATGATCTAAAGAATGAAATCGAGAATCTAACAAAAGAAAATGTCTATTTAAATAGCACTCTAGATAAATTAACCAATGGAAAATCATCACTTACATTAAAAGGAGTGAGAAGAAGTGGTAAAAGGAAATATGGTGTAAACTATACACCTGAAAATGAGGAAAATATAATATATCTTGAAACATATCCTCTACCAAAATTTATACCCGAAGAAAATCATATTAACAAGAACATAGGAAAACAACCAGGCAAAAACAAAAATATAAATGACATATCTTGCTGCACACACTGTAAGAAAGTAGGACACGTTATGAAAAACTGCACCACAAAAAATTTAAAATGGATTTCCACGAAAGATTATCTTGGAACTAACCTCCAAGGACCCAAAAGGATTTGGGTACCTAAATCTCAGTGATTTTTGTGTAGGCAAGCCTTAAAGCATCGAAGTAGTACTTGAATAGTGGGAGCTCAAGACACATGATAGGGCATCGAAGCTTATTCACTTCAAACAAATCAGAAGAAGGTACAGTCACATATGGAGATAATAGAAAGGAGACTGTATAACGCTCCGACATGGAATATCGGAGCGATAAATAGTTAAATAAATAATATAGAGCAAGAAATAGACTTCACACCACTACACCAATTGGAATAATGCCAAATGAATCACCTTTATTGATAATTCCACTAATTCTATTACATTCACTAACTCAGAGCCATAACTACGGGCCCATAGTACTTATTCAAAACAAAACAAACTACAAACTAACTATCCATCTAACTAACTACTAAAAGCTTTGGTTTTCAAAAAGACTGGTCACTCATGCACTTGCTCATCCCCATCCTCGTGTGTGTGGTAGTCCCCATCAGACTCACCTGAAACACATGAAATAAATAGCGCAGGATGAGCGACAATCGCTTAGTAAGACTTAATATCTCGTATAAACATACATGTTTTAAGTGATTAATGTCTTGTAAGGTAAGGTAATTAGAAAGAACGATCAAATATAGTCACGAGAGTAATGTCACATGATAGAAAGCGAACAATAGTACTTCGCATGAAAATAGCACAACAAGCATGATAACGGATTGACCATATAACGAGATAGCATATATGGTTGCACAAAAGTGCACTAGTCACGATAGCATGTTGGTTGATCTTCTTGTCAACCGAGAGAACATAGCACTTGTATTGATTGTCATAGATTAATCTTCATAGTATAGTACTTGGATGTAATGACGAACACCCTGATCATTTAACTCCCATGGCTAGTAGCACTTTCGGGCGCACCTCCTAGGACCAGATCGGGCCCTTTATAATGTTGCCTGGCATTGATCATGTTTTTTATCTTAGACAATCAAATGATGGTCAAGTAGAGTACCAAAGATAGATGAGAGTAATTGAAGAATAGATGAGAGTATAGAGAGAATGTTAATAGATAAGAGGATAGAGAATGTAGATAAGAATGAGGGTCTTATTCGAAAACAACGTTAAACAAGCGATAGTGATGTTTAGGAGTATTCCCAACGGAGAGGTCATCTAAGCCAAGATAAAGTATGTATAGAAACGTTGCCCGTCTTCCCTTGAGTGCTCGAAGGCAGAGGGACGCGATAACAATATTCAAATCCAGCGAATAAAACGAAGACAAGTTCATTTAAATAAATAGAGAAATTTACATAATTAATTGCACTTAATTACCAGATAAATTATTTGGTAATTTCAGTAAGGTCTTAAAGCGAAAATTCATGTTTAATAAAATCAAGCTAGCAAAAGAGAGTTATGCACACATCTTTGAATTAATAAAATCATTTGAATACTAGCAAATATACATTAACACGTTGTTACTGTTCATAACAGTGTATTATAGAGGTTAAACAATGATAATGTGGCATGATTAACATGGTTTGCATGCAAATTAGGGTTTCTGGACAGACAGTTAGGTCGCGACGTTGGCCAGCGTCGCGACAGGCTGGGCCGATGCGACAACCATGATCTGGTCACGACGGGTCGGGCCGACGCATTCAGGTCATGACCGACGAGCCGACGCGATCCGGTTCATCTGAGACACTGATGGGATGACAAGGTTCTCGTCGCGACGTATCAGGGTGACACGTTCAGGTCGAGACTGACATGGTCTAAAGATCGCGATGCAAGGTCCCGTCACGTTAAGAACGTGACGTGAGGCCTTATCGCGAACGTGACCTATCGGGTCGTCGCGTTCTCAGGGTCTTGGCCCGAGCTCAAAACCTTGCATAGATCTCCTTGGGCTGTGGTCCATGAGGTCAAGGGCTTGACACAGTGCTCTTCAAAAATTCATATAAATTCGTATACATGATGAAAAATCACAAAATCAGTTTTAAATGAAACTAGACATGTAGAGGTATTGACAATAAGGAGTAATTAAATTTTTGACAGGGTATGGTCATGCTATAAACAGGTTCTTCACGATGAACCTAAAATCTAACACAGTGATGGAAACCGATTAAATTCGAAAAGAGTACTTAATAGAAATTGGGAAAAATAGTATCACTAGATCCCTGACTTCAAGTATCATGTATAATAAAAGTTTCATGGGACAAAATTAAGCATGGACTTGGACTTAAAAGGAACAAGTCAAGTCGGGTATATGTTCTTGACATAACTTTGAGCATGAAATACTCTTAGTAGACATGATAGGATTTGGGGAAAATATGGGGCTTTCGAAGATGGGATCATAGTCTACCCATGGTCGAATTTAATTCTTTTTTGCTTGAGAGATTGCCTACCTTTGAGTGTTTTGAATATCTAGGGTAAGAAGAGTGAAGAACTTGAAGAAGCTCTTCGTTCCAAGCCGCCTCCTTCTTGATCTCCTCGTCCAAAGCCTCTCCTTCTCATCCTCCAAGCTTCATAAGGTGTCTAGGGTTGGCTAGGTACGAGATAGAGGAGTATTTGTATGTTTTAAGTCTCCAATACACTAAAAACTCTTGCCTCTCATCCAACTCCGAATTTCCTATATTTATCTCTCTTTTTCTAACCTTTATCCGTCTAATTGACTTGAGGAGAACTCTAATTTCGTGGCCAAGAGGTTAGGATAAGACTAGGACTCTTTTAAAGATAATTTTGAGTTAAAATAGTAATTTTCTTAACCCTTTTTAATTTATTAATATTTTAGGTACGAATTTAAGCTTAAATATTTTCCATCCAACAATGGGCTTTAGCTTTTGGGCCCATTACTTCATGTATGGACTATTTTAGGGTAACCCATCACTTGTTTTTACTAAATGGGTTTTAATTATTCACATTTTCTTGTTAATTTAATTGATTTATCAAATTTGAAAAATTAGAGTAGCTACATCCTCCCCCTCTTAAAAAGAATTTGGTCCCCAAATTCATAAGATCGTAAGAGGAAGAATGACTTACTGAATAGATTCAGATAGTTCCGTCTCATCGTTGCTTCTGGTTCCCACGTGACTTCTTCAACTCCATGATTATTCCAGAGTATCTTCACCACGGATATGTGTCGATTCCGTAATTATTATATCTTCTTGTTCAGTATTATGACTGGCTTCTCTTCATAGGTCATATCCTTATTCAGGGCTATATCGTTGTAGCAAATTACATGAGATGGGTCGTACACATACTTCCTTAGCATTGATACATGGAAAATATTGTGTATAGTTGAATACTGTGGAGGTAAAGCTAGACGATAAGCCACTTCGCCAACTCTCTCCAGTACCTCAAAAGGTCCAATGAACCTTGGCCTTAACTTGCCTTTGTTTCCAAATCTTTGAAAACTTCTAGTTGGGGATACTTTGAGCAATACATGATCTCCAACTTGAAATTCTAAGTCCCTTCTTCTTTTGTCTGCATAGCTCTTTTGCCTGGATTGGGCTATCTTGATTCTGTCTCTGATGAGTTGTATATCTCTGCTAGTATTTTGCACTAAGTCAGGTCCCAACCATTGTTGTTTGCCAACTTCATTCCAGCACACGTGATCTACAACTTCTACCATACAATGCTTCAAATGGTGTCATCTTGATACTAACTTTATAACTGTTGTTGTATGCGAACTCCATTAATGATAGTTGCTCATTCCAGTACCCTTCAAAATCTATAGTACACGTCCGCAGCATGTCTTCCATGGTCTGGTTTGTCCTCTTGGTCTGCCCATCTGTTTGTGGATGGAACGCAGTACTAAAGTTAAGTTTAGTATCAAGTGCAGCTTGAAGTCCTTTCCAGAAACGAGAGGTGAATCTTGGGTCACAATCTAAGACTATGGATACAGGGACTCCATACAGTCTCACAATCTCCTTTACATACATTGCAGCTAACACATCCACACTCCAGGTACTCTTGATTGCTAAAAAATGTGCGGACTTAGTTAATCGGTCTACTATGACCCAAATAGCATCAAGTCCACCACGAGTTCGGGGTAAACCTATGATGAAGTCCATGCCAATGCTCTCCCACTTCCATTCTAGTATGTCCAGGGGTCTGAGTACACCCGCGGGACGTCTGTGCTCTACTTTAACTTGTTGACATGTGCGGCAGTGGGCAGCTTGCTCAGCAACCTCACGCTTCATGTTAGGCCACCAAAATATTATTTTCATGTCTTGGTACATCTTGGTTGCACCTGGATGAATTGTGTACTTGGTCTTGTGAGCTTCATCCATCAATTTCCTCTTCAGTTCTTCATTGTCAGGCACACACGTCTTGCCATGAAATAACAATCTCCCATCTTCAGTGATGGAGAAATCTGGTCTGTCAACTATGGTTTCCTTGGCACGGATTAAAAATGGATCGTTTGCTTGTTGATCCCTGATCTCGACGAAGATGTCGGGTTGTGCCCTGAGGTTAGCAACCAACATCTGATCACTTCTTTGCTCAATATTTATGTCTAATCTGGTGAATTATTCTAGCAATTGCATCTCACCCATGACTAAATAAGATAAGGATGCCACATGCTTCCTACTAAGTGCATCTGCTACAGCATTACCCTTGCCAGGGTGATATTGAATATTGAAATCACTTTCTCTGCTCGAGTTAATGTCCAGGTGGACGTAGCACATAATTTGCCCGAACGAATCTGGGTAGGGATGGGCTCTAAGGGCTATTGGCAGACCATTGAATACCCTGACCCTCCAATGTACTGCTCCTCATGTAAAAGGCTTGGGCATTTACCACCCAAATGCAGCAAGGCACAGGCCAAGGCAAACCAGTCCACAACAAGCTTTACGCAGGGCCAAAATGACCACATTTCTGTCCACAAAAATGGCGCAAATTCTGAGAGAATGGCACAGGGACAGGTTGGCAATCAAGTATGGAGGCCTATACTCAACGCAGGGCTAACATGTGAAGCAGTCAAATGCCCTCCAACTGATGCAAAATCTGATCTTCCTAACATGCAAACCAACCCTTCACAATGTGGCAATGCAAATGAAATGTCTATGCCGATTACCACCCAACATGAGAACAGCGGTCAAGTGGACGATTCAGTGGCGCCCCTCAACGCCCAGACCTCCCAAGCACCAGTCAAGGGAGCAGCGCAACAAGATGTCAACCATGTGATCGACAAAATGCCATTGCAGAAAACTGAACTGCACAACATGACTGCAGGGCGCACTGCGGGTCATTCTTCTGTCACAGATCTAGCACAAGCGCAAGCTTCAGCGATGGTGATCACTGGAAGGTCAGATGAAGATGTTCTTGCTGATTCTACCACAGGTCCCACTGGTGATGCAGCAGCGAATGCCATGCTTGACAAAGTACCGCCTCCACACACAGCTGAAATGTTAATTTCTGCATCTTCTAGCGATGTCAACCAGTCCCATGGTGAACCAGATTTTAGTGTCACCACCCTAGGGGCTGAGGGGGATGAAAACATGTCAACACCCCACCACCCCCAAGCCCTAAATGCTAAAGCCCCTGCTTGGAATCCGGCTACCTCCCCTCCAACATCAAGCCCAGCCGCCCGCGCAGACATGCTGGCCCAATTTGCAGAAATCCTGACGAATGCTCCAGCTGAGGATACTCAGCCGTACACCGAGGAACCGAGATCAGCTCTACTCGCCACACCACCTGAAAGGACTGATATGTCGCCCCCGACAACTCCTTCAATGGCTTTCGCAGATGCACCACGGAGAAAAGACAAACGAGGAAACATTAATATGAGGAGATACAGGTATCAAAACATCAAAAGGTGGGATCCGCTTCCACCAGGGAGCCCGGACATTCCTAAGCCTGGTCCTCCACCGTCCTGGTATGAGGGCCCATAGTACCATGCTTCTATAGGTTGGGTTGCTGCGTTTTTATGAGTTGGAGGCTGTTTGTACCTTGTTTTGTCGTGCTAGAATATCCTGTCATGTAACGTTGACCCCTCTGCGTAGGGTGTCCAGCTCTTGCATATCTGAGCCCTGGAGGTCCATGTACCCCTTCCCCCCTTATGTTCTTCACACATATATATAAAATATCCACCCGATATTGACACTGGAGGCTCACTCCTATGTCATATCTATTAAAAAAAAAATATTGAAATCAAAATCCTTCAGATACTCCAACCATCTCCTCTGCCTCATATTGAGCTCTTCCTGAAAGAATAGATACTTCAAGCTTTTGTGATCTGAGTAGACAATGAATTGTTCTCCATAGAGATAGTGTCTCTAGATCTTTAACGCAAAGACAACTGCAGCTAGTTCTAGGTCACGGACAGGGTAGTTGACCTCATGAAGCTTCAACTGTCTAGATGAATAAGCTATTACCTTTTCATTCTTTATTAACACACAGCCTAGACCGATACCAGATGCATCAGTGTAGACTGAGAATCCTTTGCCCTCAACTGGTAATGCGAGGACAGGTGCAGATGTCAAGCATTTCTTCAGTCTAAAAGCTCTTCTCACATTCCTTACTCCAGACATAAGGGTTCTCCTTATGCGTAAGGCGAGTAAGGGGTACAATAATCTTGGAAAAATCATTAATGAACCGCCTGTAATAGCCAGCCAATCCCAAAAAGCTTAGTGATTCTCATCTGATGATATCCAGACCTAAGGTCAATCTTAGAAAAATACTTAGTTTCAGATATTTGATCAAATAACTCATCGACGTGATGCAGAGGGTATTTATTCTTGATAGTAAGCTGGTTCAACTGCCTGTAATCGATGCATAACCTCATAGATCCGTCCTTCTTCTTGACAAATAACACGGGTGCTCCCTAAGGGGAAGTACTCGGTCTGATAAAGCCCTTCTCTAGAAATTCCATCAATTGCTCCTTCAATTCCTTCAATTCGGCCGGAGACATTCTATAAGGCTGACGTGACACCGGTGCTGCTTCAGGGGTCAGATCGATTGAGAAATTCACATCTCGTTCAGGTGGAATGTCTGGCAGCTCATCGGGGAAAACGTCGGAGTAGTCTTGCACTATGTGTATGTCTGCTACCTTGGGTGCTTTCTTTTCAACTATCATAGCGGCAAGGTATGCCACACATCCTTTCCTAATCATGCCTTGTGCACGAATAGCAGAGATGAGAGACAAGTGCCTCTTGTGTCTACGTCCCGTGAAGGTCAACTTAGGAAATTCTCTAAATAGAATCTTCCCTCTTTTACAATCAACACTAGCCCCATAGGTGGATAGCCAATCGGCTCCTAAGATAACATCATAGCCTTCCATGGGCATACATACCAGGTCGGCTCTTAAATTGAGTTTTCCAAACATTACATCAGCTAATGGAAAATACTTGTTCAGTTTGGCTTTCTCGCCCAATGGTGTTGTGACAAGGAATTCAAAACTCATAGGTGTAGGTTTGACATTTAGGGTATCAGAAAATGTTTGTGATATGAATGAATGTGTAGCACCAGTATTAAACAAAACAAATACTGATTGAGAAAAGACTTGCAATGTACCTTCCACCACTCTACCCTCTTCGGTGGTTTCCATATCCTGCACGACTTGGAGTCTGCTATGCTTCTTTTGTCTGCCCGGATGCTTGTCATTTTCTTTCAACATGGGGCAATCAGGGATGCGATGCTCGCGGCTCCCACAGCGCAGGCATGCACCAACTTTCTTCCAGCACTCTTCTGCAGTGTGACTAGGTTTGTCACATTGCTTGTATTTGGGCTTGTTTGGGGCAGAGAGGGTGAAGATCTTGGGCTTTCGCTCTTGGCTTGGCCAATCGGTGATGCTCAACGGCCGTTTCTTGCCGTTGGTTGGTCTACTTAGGAACTTGATGCTTGTTCCTTCTTGAGGATTCTACCTTTGATGCGATCAGTGAGATCAGTCGCATCCTCCAGCAGCTGGGCCTTCTTGACCATATCGGCATAAACCTAGATGTCGATCGGTGCAAGTTGGGTGATGTAAGAAGACTTGAGCCCACTAAGAAATCGTCTCACCTTCATCTTCTCGGTGCTGACAAGGTGATTGGCATATCGTGCCAACCAAGAGAATTGAGCCTCATATTCAGCAACTGTGAGGTTCCTTTACTTTAATGCAGCAAATTCGACAGCCTTCTTTTCCCGAACCCATTCAGAGAAATATTTGGATTGAACTTGTAAGACCCGGCTTTCTGACTTTCCGTCCGGTGTCTGGGATGACTGGCCACTAACGCGTCCTGGTTGGGGGTCGCATTCTGGTCGCGCCCTGGCTCTCCGTCGCATCTTCGTGTCGCGCCCGGTCAACGGGTCGCGACTGCCTTATGTCGCTTCAGTCGTCTGACGCCTGTCAGGGCGGCAGGCATGTCAGTACGGCCTATCGCATTGTCGCGGCGCCCTTGGGGGCGCATTCTTGTCGCGGTCCGTTGGCCCGTCGCATTAAGGTTGTTAATGCGACGGGGTGGTCCGTCACGTTCTGGGTGCTGGGGGTTTAAGGCGATGGCCGGATACCCCTTTCCCCCTTCTCTCCTCTTCTTTCCTTTCCCCTCTTCTTCGGCGATGGGGAGGCTCCCCTCCGGCGATCTGAGCGTGGAGCGGCCGGCAAGCTCGTGCGGAGTGGCGGAGTAGCGTCGTGGAGCGAGGAGGAGGTGGCCATGCATCGTGAAGGCCCTTCGTGGGTTCGGTTCTTTGTAACCGGTAGGGATTCCTTGTGCCCTTCCCGATCCGGGTGGATTGGGAGCCCCTCGGGGTTTATAGATAGTTTTACTGCTTTCCCTATGCTCCCCTCCCCCTTGTGGTGTGTTTGTATGGTTTGTGGGCGGCCTGGGATTGAGGATCTTGTTGGTCTGCCTCTCTACTAGTGTCGTGATGGCTCGGCGCATCGCGACATAAGAGGAGGCGTCGGCCCTGTGGGGTGCGACCTTATCACGACACGGTTGGCATTCGCGATAAGGCTATCACGTCGCGCTTTCTGGTCACAATAGGGTCGCTGTCGCGACGCGTTTTCGGGTCGTGATAGGGTTCCTATCGCGGCGCTTCGCCCGGTCGCGACAAGGCTGTCGCGGCGCCCTTCCCCGTCGCGATGGTGTCGCGACGGCCTTGGGGGTCGCGACAGTACCTGTGTTGCCTCGGGTGCTTCCGTGGGCCCGGTTGTGCGTTGGCGTGTGCCCCAAGGCAGGCTTTGCCCTTAGGACCTTTTGGTAGGGAACACCACAGGTTGCCTCCCTACGTTCAGTGACTGAAGGTGACACCTTTGTGGCCGTGTCCTGGCAGTGGTGCTAGGAGGGTCATGTCTGTCTAATAATCGATTGACTGCCGGTCAATCGATTATTAGCAGAGCGACGGGTTTCCATGCTGGCTGGTGGTGTTCTGAGGCTTCGGCTTTTCCGTGCGTGTTTGGTTGGCCAACGGCCCTTTGAGGGTCCATGCGCGCCTCTCTCTTGCTGGGCTTGTCGTGTGTTACAAGCCAGCAGTTCGGTGTGGTTTTGTTGTGCTGCCCCGCTTGTTCGCCTAGTGCTAGGCACTTGAGGGCTTGTCCCCGATCTGAGAGGTTGTTACCATTACCTGGGACCCCCGTCCTCGGGCGCCTTCGAGGGAGGTATCGGGGCGACGAGCGTACTCGAGTTGGCAGCCTACTTGGCGGACTCTGGAGTTGAGAGGAAAACGGTGGTTTGGACAGCGGCGCTGAGTCGTTTATTGAGCTCTCTTGGTTAGGCCTAGGACACCGAGGACAACCGGAGTTCTACCTGGTGCACGCTAGCCAGTCCTTTGTCTCACTGCCTCTCTCTGCGTTGGTTCCGAAGCCACGTAGTGGTGCTAGGCGTGAGGCCGCAGCTTGGCCAGGCTACGGTGTTGCATGTGTTGTGTGTTCTTGGCGGCTCTGTCTCACCCTTCCGTGGGGGCGGAGGCAGGAGCTAGGCTAGTGAGCAGAGTGTGTGTGGACTGCGGGTCCCCCTCTTGGCTGCTAGCGGCGGTGGCTTGGTTGCTGTTGTTGTGATGGTGTTTCCTCACGACGTTTCCGAGTGTTCCTTGTTGCCCTAGTTTGCACGGCGGTTTTAGCCTGGCTGTGCTTAGCTCCCGTGGGCGTCGTTGGTCTGGCCTTGGGAAGACCCGTGCTTTTAGTGGTTCCCACTCAGTGTTCTCTCGGTACCGTAGTTCCGTTCTTGGGTGCCAGTCCACTGTGGCACCGGCGTGTATGGCTTTCTGACCTTGCGGTGTATCCGGGGTCCAGGGTGGTTTTGCTTGTGGGCCCTCGACCCTGTGGAGGTCTGAGGTGGTCGTGCTTGTGGTGAGATGTTATTCTCACCTGGTTGTTGCGTGGTCTCGGTGGGTGTGCTGAGGGTTGCTTCTGCTATGTGCTCGACTCCGTTGGTTTCTGCAGGAGTCATGTGTGTGGCCCGACCTCGGTTGGTGGTCGTGGCATCGTACTATTCTCTTCCGCTGCTTAGCAGTACCATGCTGTAGGTGTTACTTGCTTTACAACTTTCTAGTGTAGTTTCCAATTTTTGGAGTTCCTGCTGCTCTGGCCGGTGAGGGACTAGTAATCCCTACTGGGCCTTGTTCGCGAGGCTCACCCCCCCTACTTCCTTCAGCTAGGGGCTCGTCGTCGCGGGAGCTCGGTGTCGGACAGGTTGCAGAGGCGGCTATGGCGCTGTGTTGTTGTCAGCAGCAGTGAGAGCGAGCGTTGTGAGCTCTTGTACCTGTGTGAGCAGAGAGTTGTGTTTTGCAAGTTCTCGGGGTATGTCCCTTAAGGACTGCACCTTTCTTCTGGTACCTGTGCTTTTGCTTGGGACGCGTTGTACAGACCCTTGTATATTGTACATATTGTTATAGTTGTTTAAATTCTATACATATCTCACTAGACAAATTCTTCTAACCCTTCCGGATCTTCGGATCCGTGGGTGGCGACGTGAGCTTCGGGGTCCCTGGAGGGGGTCTGGGAGGTCGGGTCGTTACAAAACTGCTCCTTGAATTTATGCCAGGTAAATTTTTCATCTGCACGAGTGGCCTCTACAGATTCCCACCACGCACGGGCGTCCCTTTCTAGTTGGAAAGTGGCAAGCAACAGTTTGTCACAGTCCGCGCATTGCATGATGGGAAGATACGCTTCGTCTCCTTTAACCAATGTTCAGCCTCATCAGGATCAGTTGTTCCACCAAACCGGGGTGGATTCATGCTTCAAAAATTTCTATGCAAGTCTCTCGCTCCTCGATTTCCGTCGCCTCCTTGGGCAGCTTGCATTAGGGCTCGAGTCAGTTCTTGAATGGCCTACTGCATATCTCGAAGTTGATCACACTCCGCTGCCATCGCTAATGTTCTAAGTTCCTTCAAGAAAAATTTTAATGTAAGATATTGAATTTGCACTAAGTTGGTGCGTGTGTGAATTTATTTAACTTATTACCCATGGTTCTAACCATCTCTCACATAGGTATGATAATTGACTTTAGTCGAGGCAGGTCAATCCTAGATCATCTTATACTTAAGAACAACCTAGGCTCTGATACCACAAAACTATAACGCCCCGACGCGGAATATTGGAGCGATAAACAGTTAAATAAATAGTATAGAGCGAGAAATAGACATCATACCATTAAACCAATTGGAATAATGCCAAATGAACTACCTTTATTGATAATTCCACTAATTCTATTACATTCACTAATTTAGAGCCATAACTACAGGCCCAGAGTACTTTATTCAAAACAAAACAACTACAAACTAACTATCCATCTAACTAACTACTAAAAGCTTTGGTTGTCAAAAAGACTGGTCACTATTGCACTTGCTCATCCCCATCCTCGTGCGTGTGGTAGTCCATCAGACTCACCTAAAACACATGAAATAAATAGCGCAGGATGAGCGATAATCGCCCGATAGGACTTAATATCTCGTATAAACAAGCATGATTTAAGTGATTAATGTCTTGTAAGTCAAGGTAACTAGAGGGAATGATCAAATATAGTCATAAGAGTAATGTCACATGATAGCAAGAGAACAATAGTACTTCGCATGAAAATAGCACAAGAAGTATGATAACAGATTGGCCATAGAACGGGATAGCATGTATGGTTGCACAAAAGTGCACTAGTCACGATAGCACGTTGGTTGATCTTATTGTCAACTGAGAGAACATAGTACTTGTATTGATTGTCATAGAATAATCTTGATAGTATAGTACTTGGATGTAATGCCGAACACCCTGATCATTTAACTCCCATGGGCACTAGCACTTTCGGGCACATCTCCCAGGACCAGATCGAGCCCTTTATAATGTTGCCTGGCATTGATCATATTTTTTATCTTAGACAATCAAATGATGGCCAAGTAGAGTACCAATGATAGATGAGATTAATTGAAGAATAGATGAGAGTATAGAGAGAATGTGAATAGATAAGAGGATAGAGAACGTAGATAAGAACGAGGGTCAAATTCATAAAACAATGTTAAACAAGCGATAGTATCAGTTGCAACAACACACACTATCATGTGCCGACATTTCGGTGGAAGTCATAACCGCCCAATAACTGTGCTATAAACACAGGCCAGAGGTCCGACGTGATCTCAAGCTAAGATAGAACAACTAAGGCCATTGGATCATGCTGATCCCTAGGGGAAAAATAAGTATTGATGGTACAACCTGCTCGTCGGCAATGGACGTCCACCAAAGCTAAGGAGTCTTACGGAGGCCTTGGCAAGGAGTTCCCGGTCCTGTCAGGAGTATTCCCAACAGAGAGGTCATCGAAGCCAAGATAAAGTGTGTATAGAAACGTTGCCCGTCTTCCCTTGAGTGCTCGAAGGTAGAGGGACACGATAATGGTATTCAAATCAAACGAATAAAACAAAGACAAGTTCATTTAAATAAATAGGGAAATTTACATGATTAATTGCACTCAATTACCAGATAAATTATTGGGTAATTTCAGTAAGGTCTCATGGCAAAAATTCACGTTTAGTGTGTGCATGTGTAAGAAAATCAAGCTAGCAAGAGAGAGTTGTGCACGCATCTTTGAATTAATAAAATCATCTGAATACTAGCAAATATACATTAACAAGTTGTTACTGTTCATAACAGTGTATTGCAGGGAGTAAACAATGATTATATGGCATGATTAACATGGTTTGCATGCAAATTAGGGTTTCTGGACAGACAGTTAGGTCGCAACATCGGCTAGCGTCGCGTTCAGGTCGCGATAGGTTGGGCTGACGTGATGGCCATGATCTGGTCGCGATGGGTCGGGCTGACGCATTCAGGTCGCGATCGACGAGCCGATGCAATCCGGTTCAGCTGAGACGCCGACGCGACGACAAGGTTCTCATCGCGACGTGTCGGGGCGACGCGTTCAGGTCGAGACTGACATGGTCTAAAGATCACGATGCAGGGTCCCGTCGAGTTAAGAACATGATGTGAGGCCTTGTCGTGACCTGGTTAAGAATGCGACCTATCGGCTCGTCGCATTCTCAGGGTCTCGGCCCGAGCTTAGGACCTTGCACAGGTCTCCTTGGGCTGCGGTCCATGTAGTCAAGGGCTTGACACAGTGCTCTTCAAAAATTCATATAAATTTGTATACATGATGAAAAATCACAAAATCAGTTTAAATGAAACTATGCATGTGGAGGTATTGACAGTAGGGAGTAATTGGATTTCTGATAGGGGTATGGTCATGCTATTAACAGGTTCTTCACGATGAACCTAAAATCTGACACAATAATGGAAACCGATTAAGTTCGAAAAGAGTACTCGATAGAAATTGGGGAAAATAGTATCACTAGATCCCTGACTTCAAGTATCATGTACAATAAAAGTTTCATGGGATGAAATTAAGCCTGGACTTGGATTTAAAAGGAACAAGTTAAGTTGGGTACATGTTCTTGACAGAACTTTGTGCATGAACTTGGATTTAAAAGTAGACAGGATAGGATTTAGGGAAAATATGGGGCTTTCGAAGATGGATCATGGTCTACCCATGGTCGAATTTAATTCATTTTTTCTTGAGAGATTGCCTACCTTTGAGCGCTTTGAAATCCTAGGGTAAGAAGAGTGAAGAACTTGAAGAAGCTCTTCGTTCCAAGCCTCCTCCTTCTTCATCTCCTTGTCCAAAGGCTCTCCTTCTCTTCCTCCAAGCTCTAGAAGGTGTCTAGGGTTGGCTAGGTATGAGATAGAGGAGTATTTGTATGTTTTAAGTCTCCAATACACAAAAAATCTTGCCTCTTATCCAACTCCGAATTTTCTATATTTATCTCTCTTTTTCTAGCCTTTATCTATCTAATTGACTTGGGGAGAACTCTAATTTCATGGCCAAGAGGTTAGGATAAGACTAGGACTCTTTTTAAGATAACTTTGAGTTAAAATAGTGATTATCTTAACCCTTTTTAATTTATTAATATTTTAGGTACGAATTTAGGCTTAAATATCTCCCAGCCAACAATGGGCTTTAGCTTTTGGGCCCTTTATTTCATGTATGGACTATTTTAGGGTAACCCATCACTTGTTTTTACTAAATGAGTTTAATTATTCACTTTTTCTTGTTAATTTAATTGATTTATCAAATTTGAAAAATTAGAGTTGCTACAGACTGTCATTGGTTGTGGCACAGTGGGCAGCAAGAAGAAAAAACTATTTGAAGAAGTTCTATGTGTCAAAGGCTTGAAGCAGAATCTTATTAGCATCAGTCAAGTATGCGACAAAGGACATCAAGTGTAGTTTAAAGAATCGAAGTGCATAATAATCAATGATGGAGAAATTGTATTTGAAGCCCTTCGAGAGAAGAATTTATATGTACTGCATTTGAAAGAACTTAAAGATCAAGATATATGTCTAGAAGCAAGCAAGAATACAGATGTAGAGTTTTGGCACAAAAGGCGAGGTCATGCAAATATGGATGTAATCAAAAAATTGATCAAACATGACCTGGTAGAAGGACTTCCCAAGATTGACACAAAGAGAAGCAGCATTTGCGGACCATATGCACAAGGTAAACAAGTAAAGACATCTTTCATAAGTAAAACTCAAGTCACAACTTCAAAACCTTTGGAGTTATTGCACAAGGATCTGGTTGGACTAATAAGGATAACAAGTTTGGGAGGCAAAAGTTTTGGATTTGTTATAGTGGATGATTATTCCAAATATACTTGGGTATCATTTCTGTAATCAAAGAAGACACCTTTGAAGCTTTCCTAAAAATCAATAAGTTAGCTCAGAGGGATCAAATGTTCAACATCATTTCCATTAGATCAGACTATGGAGGAGATTTTCAAAAATAGCAAATTCATAAGATTCTATGAAGAGCAAGGAATAGAACACAACTTCTCGGCACCAAGGACACCACAACAAAATGGAGTTGCTGAGAGAAAGAACATAACATTATTAGATATGGAAAAGACTATGCTGTCAGAATACAATCTTCTAAAATATTTTTGGGTAGAAGCCATCAATACATCATGCTACATTATTAACCAGGCAATGATCAGGCTCATTCTAAAGAAGACATTATATGAATTGTACAAGAACAAGAAGCCAAATGTTAGTCATCTCAAGCCATTTGAATGCAAATGCTACATTTTCAACAATGGTAAGTCAAACATTGGTAAGTTGGATGTAAAATTCGATGAAGGTATATTTCTTAGCTATACTTCAAAACCTAGATGTTATAGAGTTTTTAATAGAAAATTCTTATTAATTGGGCAAACCATTTATGTAATATTTGATGAAACTAACCCCTCCTTAAAAAAAGATATTAATAGTGATGATGAAGGAACTTGTGGATTAGCAAAAAAGCTGAAGGATGTTATCTTCAAGGAAGATCAGGAGGATCCACCCCTAGAAAAACTACTACAGCATGAACCATCTTATGAAGATCTTCCCAGGGAATGAAAATATCATAAGGACTATCTCAAAGAAAACATCATAGGTGATCCAAGTCAAAGGTAAGAACAAGATATAATGTAATTCCTTGTGATTATTTAGCATTTGTTTCCCAAATTGAGCCTAGAACAATCAATGAAACACTGACTGATGAATCTTGGGTGATAACCATACAAGATGAACTTAACCAGTTCAAGAGAAATCAAGTTTGATCTCTTGTTCCTAGACCACTAGACCATCCCGTAATTGGCATCAAATAGGTGTTCAGAAACAAAATAGATAAGACTAGTGTGATCATAAGGAACAAGACTAGACTAGTTGCTCAAGGCCATTACCAAGAGGAAGGCATATGTAACGACCCCGACGCCCGGACCCTCGGCTCCCACCAAGGATGTGCTCCCACTTCCACACGGGAATGGGAAGCGACTGTTGCTCACCACCAAGATGCTGGTGCTCTGCCTTCACCTTCTGACAGGTAAGGCAGTGCGAAACAAACTCAGCAATATCTCTCTTCATCCCAGGCCACCAAAAGAGTCCCCTCAAGTCGTGGTACATCTTGGTGGAACCAGGATGAACAGAGTACCTCGATCTGTGTGCCTCAGCCAACGGCTCCTGCCTGATGTCCTCTGGGACGTAGAGTCTGTCTCTAAATCTAACCTCGCTGTCCTCGTCCAGCTCGACCTCTCGCATCTACAACACGTCTGCCAAGTCTGCATCTGCATTCTGCGCCTCGATCACCTGCTGGTAAACCATTGGGCGAACTGTCATACTGGTCAACACTGCTCCCTCCCTGAGGCTAGACGGCGTGAACAAATCCCGAGTAGCGTCCTCCAAGAGCCTCCAGTGTCTAACCAACAAAGAACTCAAGTGGGCTCTCCTACTCAGAGTGTCTGCTATGACATTAGCCTTTCCTGGGTGATAGGAAAGCGTAAAGTCGTAGTCCTTCAAGTACTCAACCCACCTGCGCTGCCTGAGGTTCAGATCTCTCTGCTTGAAGACATACTGTAAGCTCCGGTGGTCCGTGTGTTGGGTAGTGTTGCTCATGCTTCTTCAGTTGACGAGAAGCATAAGCAACAACCCGCCCGTGCTGCATCAACACGACACCAAGACCAGTCCCCGAAGCGTCTGTGTAGACAACAAAGCCGTCGCTGCCAGAAGGTACAACAAGGATCGGAGCTGAAGTCAGTCGACTCTTCAGCTCCTAAAAACTCTGCTTGCACTGTGTTGTCCATAAAAACCTGGTCTCCCGCCTGGTCAACCTGGTCAACGGCTCAGCAACCCTGGTGAAGTCCTACATGAACCTCCTGTAGTAGCCTGCCAGCCCCAGAAAACTGTGAACCTCTACAACTGTAGTGGGCTGGCCCCACGAAACCACAGTCTCAACCTTGGCGGGATCCACCACCACACCTGCACCAGAAACCACGTGACCAAGGAAGTGCACCTCCTTTAGCCAAAATTCACATTTACTGAATTTGGCGTAAAGTTGGTGACTCCTCAAAACCTGCAACACTAGTCTCAAGTGAACCTCGTGCTCCTCTGTCGTCGCTGAGTACACCAAGATGTCGTCGATGAACACCACACGAACCGGTCTAGGTACTCTCGGAACATGCTGTGCATCAACTCCATGAAGGCTGTCGGTGCATTCGTGAGCCCAAAAGGCATCATGACAAACTCGAAGTGGTCGTAGTGGGTGCGGAAGGCTGATCTGGCAATATTTGATTCGCAGATCCTTAGTTGGTAGTAGCCTGACCTCAAGTCGATCTTCGAGAACATTGAAGCTGACTGCAACTGGTCGAACAAATCATCGATCCTGGGCAACGGGTACTTGTTCTTCACTGCAACCTGATTCAGCTGCCGATAATCGATGCACATCCTGAGACTGCCATCCTTCTTCCTCACAAACAAAACAGGTGCTCCCCACCGTGAATGGCTAGGACGAATGAAGCCCAACGCAAGCAACTCATCTAGTTGGCGCTTCAACTTCCGCAGCTCTGCCGGCGCCATCCGGTACGGTGCCTTGGACATAGGCATCATCCCCGGAAGTAACTCAATGGAGAAATCTACCTCCCGCTCCGGCGGAAAACTAGGTAGATCCTCCGAAACCACGTCAATAAACTCGCAAACAACAGGCACATCTGAAACAGATAGTTCACCATAATCTGAGACACTCACAGAAGCAAGGAAAGCAACACAACCATCTCGGATAAGACACCGAGCTCTACAGAAGGAGACAAAGGGTCGGCGGGTAGACCGGGTACCTCGGAAGAAAAGCACAGGTGCTCCAGGTATCTCAAACGGCACAGTCTTTCGTTGACAGTCCACTAGCGCAGAATGTGCCTCCAACCAGTCCATGCCAAGGATGTCATCAAAGTCATGGTGTTGCAAGGCAAACAATCTGGCTGGCAGAAGATGGCCCTGTACCTTGAAGGTGACACCCTCTAGGTAACCCAGAGTATGCACGTCATCACCCGTCGGAAGCTCAACAGCTAGGTCACAGGTCCGCTCAGGAGCAAACTCAGTCAAAGTGGCAAAGAACTCCTCAGAAACAAAACAATGTGTGGCACCCGGATCAATCAACACACGAGCAGCTCTACCAAGGATAGGTATCGTACTGACGACCAGATTAGAGGCCTCCACCTCCTCTCTGGTGATGTTCATCACCCGACCGCGACCATGACCTCGGTTAGGCTGCTGCTGGTGCTGCTGCGGCTACTAGAACTGTCCCTGGTGCTGCTGCTGACGTTGCACCTCCTGGGGTGGAACCTACAGTGCCTGCTGAGTGTACTGAGTCGGCGCCAACTGCTGTTGCTGCTGCCTCAACAACGGACACTCCCGCCTGTAGTGACCCGGCTACCCACAGTGGTAACAACCCGTGCCCTGCTGGCCCTGCTCTGCTCCTTGCTGCACAAACTGCTCCACTGGCTGCTCCTGCTGACGACGGGGCTGCTGTGACTGCTGGTAGCAGCACCTGCCTCCTCTAGTGAACAACTTCTTCAACTTCGAGGTCAGGCCAGCACCGCATGTTCCCGAAGAAGAAGAGGAGGAAACACTCCCTAGACTACCCGAAGGGCGCTGGTACAGAGAAGACCTCACCGAGCCTCCTCTGCTGCCATCTCTGTGAACTACTGACCTCCTGCCGGCATCTATTGGTACTGCTGAAATTGCTGATACTGCCAAGGGGCCTGGAACATAGCTCTCCACCACTGCTCCATAACATCTGGCGGGGGCAGGGGCGGAAACCACTACTGTTGCTGTTATGCTCCCTGCTGCAACGAGACGCCCTGCTCCAACGGAACACCAGGCTACCCGAACTGCTGAGGTTGAGCATCAACCGACACGTGCTCGACAGCAACCAACTCGTTCAGTTCAGTGTCCTGATGTTCCATCAGCTCTCGAACCTGCCTGCATCTACGTGGAGGAATGTCCTGTGACACAGACTAACAATCAAGTTATAGATAATAATCCGGCGGCTAGCAGTGTTACTTATACTTCCTAAGGGACTTTACGTCATTACTTATTTCCATTACAAGTCTTGATAGACCCCTTGCTCTGATACCACAGTAACGACCCCGACGCCCGGACCCTCGGCTCCCACCAAGGATCCGACCGTCGGGAGCGCTGCCCACAGGCCCGAAGACCCAGAAGGGCTAACGAACCAGTCTAACAAGATATGCAATGGAGGTAAGTAACGACAGAACACACTAAAAAGTACCAACAAGTGAAGGAAGGAGTCCAACACAATGTACAAGTCTAGTACAGTCCCAGAGTAGTAAAGTACAAGTGCAGAAAGTAAAGGGGATAATAGGTCCCTTAGGGGGATACCCTGAGGGTGAAGTACACGAAACGGGGGAACACTGCTCAAGGTAGACACCGTCTACTATGGCCCCATCTCCTCAGCCCACCGCGGAGGGTGCTGTTGTGAAGTCTCACCTGAAAAGGAGGGAATGAGCTTCACGAAGAAGCCCAGTAGGGACTACCAATCTCCCAATGGTTATAACAGTAGAATAGATCTATATGAACAATAATTAAATAAAGCAGTAAATTTATCCTACTAAATAGAGTAAGGAGCAGAAGCATGAAGAAACTACACGGTCTACGGTCTATGCTAAATGTCGGGACCGGAAAACGTGTATAAACCACGGCACTGGGAAGAACCCAAGGCTGTAACACATACAGTAAACAACTGCCTGGACAGAGACACTAGCTACAAAACACTACACTAGTCACAACTGACAGTTCATGTGCCACGCACCTTACCCTCGATCGACAGTCCATGTCTAGCACCTCCCGTCGGAGTGAGATGCGGAACTAAAGTAACCACAACTGCCGTAGTCTTGCCGGACTACGGTCCCACGCCTAGCCCCTCTAAATGGTTCTGAAACCTCGTAGAGTGAGGCAGTGAGAAGAAGGACTAGCTGATCTGTGCTAGAAGAGCTACCAACTACCGCGGTGTCCTAGACTCAGCTAAGAAAGCTCTACAAACGACTCTACACTGCTATCCCCACCGTTTTCCCCTTTGCTACTAGAGTCCGTGACTCGAGCTCGCCCTCCGCCCAGAGAACTCCCTCTAACAGGCGCGTGGGGACTGGGGGTCTAGGTAACGGTAACAACCTGTCTTATGGACAAGTCCTCAAGTGCCTAGCACCGGGCGAAAGACTAGAGTAGTACTGCACTAGGAACAACACAGGTGCCAAGAAACAGAGTCCCTTCTCTGTCTGAGAAGGTGACGCATAGGCTGTCGCTACCTGAAGGCGACACCTTGTCTGTCGTGACATGGGATAGAAGGCGACAGGAAACCTGTCGCGATCTGGTCGCGACAAGGGCATTGTCGCGACCACAGAGACATAGGTGACCACCTGAGGCCTCCCATTACGCATGGTGTAAACTCGAGGAGAAGGCGACAACCACCCTGTCGTGACCAGAACGCGACAGGGTAGGCGTCGCTTCCTCAAACTAGAAGGCGACGTGTTGGGCTGTCGCGACCTGGGTCGCGATACCAAGCGTGTCGCGACTGTAGGTTTTGCACACTCGAGAGCATCACCTTCAGGCCATGCGGCACCCATACAAATAAACCGAGGGGAGGGGAGCATGGATAGCGATTTAAACAACTCAAATAGCATCAAACCACCCATATAAACACCCATGCATGTCAAGGAAGGGATCTTCACTCAAATAACCTCACATGCAACATGGAACCCACATCAAGCACACCCCATTCCAAGCATCATTCAAACATTATAGAACCATCCATGTAAGCCACATGAGCCATAGAACACAATGCACATCCTAGCATGGGTTCTAATGGGCTTGGAGAAGGGGGATTGGGCCCTAGCATGATAGAACTAGGGGGAAGGTATGGGATCCCTACCTCCTTAAACATACATAGATTGCACATATTTATTGAGTTGTGATTGCATGAACATTCATATGATTGTATATTTTTGATACTGACACAATGACAAAATGACTAGATAATGCCTACATGATATCTAAATTGAAGCCTCTTTCTTGTAGGAGATTACATGAAAAAAGAAGTGCACAACATGAAGAAACATTAAGCAAAAAAGGTTTTGGATGGATGACTTCATTCAGTAGCTGTCGACAGCACCCTTGCATCTGTCGACAACCACTGAAGAATTCCAACAACAAGGTTCTGGAAAACAAAAGAAAACAACAGTTGTCGATAGGCCAGAACTCACCTGTCGACAACGACTAAAGAACTTCATCAAAGAGCTTCTAGAAAATCAAGGCAAGCAATAGCTGTCGACAGCTAGGCTGCGCCTGTCGACAACCCAACCCATACTTCACAAATCTAGTTCTGGAAGGCAGATCTGCTACAGTAGCTGTTGACAACTGATGTGCATCTGTCGACAGCCGCCATTTAGTTGCAACACGTGAGCAATATGTGCTTTTTATTAGGACGTCCTTTTCTCGTACACACGAATCCAAAGGGCTGTGTGAGAATAGGACACACCTATATAAAGACCTTTTGGCCTCCTTTTTGCACCAAGGAGACTCCACATCAATTCCAAAGCCCAGAAGAACTAAAGGAAGGTTCCCAGTGCTCTGCTCCAAGATCCAAGCATCAACAACCTGAAGATCCATCTTAGAAGATCAAATGGAGCAAACTCGTCCTCAAGGCTCGAGTACCAACCTCAGATCATCTGCAACTCGAAGTCTGAAGAGCATCTGGACGAAGGATTTGAAGAATTCAACAACTCCATATGTTTCTCCTATACTCTGAATTCTTCCTTCACTTCAACTTTTCAATTTCATGTGTGTGATGTTGAATTGAGCAATCCTTGTGCTCAATTCGCATGTGTGTGGTTTGATTTGAGATATTGTTCATCACAAATCTTGTGTGTGTGTGGTTGTATGTGTTGAACTTACTTTATAAGCAGTTTGGCATGTGTGTGTGGACGATGGATGTAGGATACACAAGTTGTGTAATCCGAACCACTTTAAATCATTGTGTCCTGTGGTTTGCCTTGATCTCTCGTTAGATGTTTGATAGGCACAATGATTTGATCTTACATCTTCCATACTGCTAATCTTGTGCACACACTTTGCACACACAATTAAACTCAAATTTGATCTAAATCTTTACAAGTTTTTCATAATCTATTTTAATTTTGAAATCAAGGTCTATTTGCTAAAAATTGGTGGTAATCTATTCAACCCCCTTTTAGATTTTCGTTAGAACTAATTCCTCACACTCTTCAATTGGTATCAGAGCGGATTTCTCTAATTTCATAGATTAAATTGCTTGATCTAACGATCAGGAGAGATTCTACATGATGAATTCTAGCAAGGGATTTTTAGCTGAAGGACACTCAGTAATTAGGCCTCCCTTCCTTGATGGAAGATCCACCCCAATGGGGCCTTCTCGTAGGCATGCAACCCTCCTCCTCACTCCAATCCCCATGGAGGTGCCGTCCATGATCCACGAACGCCCTTCACAAGCCGAGGAAGAGGATCACCACAGGGAGGATGCCACAAAGAAGAAGAGAGGGGAGAACTCAAACCAACAAACAAAGCCAACACATGAGCAACCCAACACCTACCTTCACAAGCCACCTAAAGACTCCTCTCCTCCAAGCTCTCCACGGAGAACAGGCACAGGGGCTCGGGGATGGAGAGGAACAACCGAAGGAAGGAGAAGAATGGGCTATTCTCGGCCTGTAACCATTTAAGCCTTGGACATGAGAACGTGACAACTTGCCTGTCACGTTCACTCAAGTGAACGCGACGGCCAACCCGTCGCGATCCCATGGTCAAGGTCAACCTGACCAACAGAAACTCCACGTGTCGCCCCTGCAACCTTGACACCATGAACGCGACACCTGACCCATCGCGTTCATCATGTCAGTGGTTGACACTTGTCCCGTCTGTCCCGACAACAAAACGACAAGGATGCATGCTGTGGTCAGAGGCTGAACGCGACAGCATGCCCGTCGCGTTCCCAACCAGAACGCGACGACCATCCTCTCTCCTTCAGAAGGCGACAGCCCAAGCGTCGCGACCTTTAACAGAAGGTGGCTGACTAAGGAAAGGGAGGGATGTTACACATAGATTATGATGAGGCCTATGCACCAGTAGCTATATTAGAGACTATTTGAATTTTGTTACCATATGCATCTGTAATGAATTTAAAACTTTTTCAAATGGATGTCAAGTCTACTTTTCTAAACTGATTTATAAAAAAAGAAGTTTATGTAGAACAACTACTGGGTTTTGATGACTATGAATTTTTAAATCATGTTTTCAAATTACATAAGACACTATATGGTCTAAAACAAGCACTTAGAACTTGGTATGAAAGACTAAGTGTATTTATTTTAAACATAGATTTATTAGAGGTAAATTATATAGCATCTTATTTTTTAAATTAAATAATCAAAACATCTTGATTGTTCAAATTTATGTTGATGATATTATCTTTGGAGCTACTAATGAATCTCTTTGCAAGTATTTTGAAAAGCTTATGCATGGGGAATTTAAGATGAGTATGATGTGGGAATTAAGTTTCTTCTTTGGACTTCAAATCTAACAAAGTAAGAAAGGAACCCACATCAGCTAGACCAAATACATCAAGGGCCTCCTGAAGAAATTTGAATTTGAGCATGTTAGACCACTGTCAACACCAATGAGCACCTCAACCAGGTTAGACAGTGATCCTCAAAGTAAGAAAGTGGATAAAAAATAATATAGAGGTATGATTGACTCACTGCTTTATCTAACAGCTAGTAGACCTAATATACTATTCAATGTATGCATGTGCGCTAGATACCAATCAGATCCTAAGGAATCTCATCAAGTTTCAGTCAAAAGGACAGTCAGATATCTAGCTCATACATTTGAATTAGGATTGTGGTATCCTAAGTTGTGTAAACTTGATTTAGTAGGATGTTCTGATGCTAACTATACTAGATGCAAAGTGATAGAAAAAAATACTAGTAGTGGTTGTCAATTACTTGCATGGTGCTTAATATCTTGGTCTTTAAGAAAGTATAACTCAATGACTCTATCAACTGCTGAAGCTAAATATGTAGCTACTGGGAGCTACTACACTCAATTATTATGGATCAAGCAGCAACTTAAAGACTATGGACTAAAAATCAAGTCAATACCTCTACTATGTGACAAAATCAGTGCTATAAATCTCACCAAGAATCCAGTGCGACATTCCAGAATCAAGTATATTGAAGTTAGGTACCATTTTATTAGAGATCATGTATAGATATTTCATTCATAGATACTTCAAATCAGTTGACAGATACCTTCACAAAAGTTCTACATGAAGAGAGATTCACCTCTCTTAGAAGGGAGCTGGGCATATGTAATTTGTAGGAGATTTATCTACAATATTGGACAATATTAAAAATTTCAGAGTAACTTGGAAAAATCCAAGACTTTTCTTCTACAATCGTTGCATTTCCTACAACAATCGGTTCATACTTGCTACTTTTCTTCTATAATCAGAACACAACTTAAAGTTCTTTTTGTAATCGATGTGTTCCTATTATTTTACTCTCCAATTAATTTGTAACTTATATTTCTTCTACAATCGATACATTATATTATTGGTATCGATTGTTGACTTCTTTTTCTCCTCTCTACAATCAGAATCTCTCTTAAGTGTCTTCATTAATCGGAAGACCTTCTTTTTTGTTATTCTACAATTGTTGTAACTTGTTTATTGATTACTAACTAGTCCCTTGAGATTGACTGTTATAAAGAGGCACTTTCTCTCTCACCTATTCCCATCTTCATTTCGTGCCTCTTTTTCTCTTGGGAGCTTTGAGAACTCCATTTAGAACTCTTTGTGCAATTTCTTGCTGTACTCGGAGCAAAAATCTTGAGGCTTTTAATCCTTGGGTCCTTACGATCCCCAAGATTTCTTTTTCTCCAGATCCCATGGCCTCTAGAAGCAGTTCGCAGAATGCTAGGGCATAACTCAGGGGGAGCAACGAGATGTTCTTCACCACAGAACAGTACCACAAGTTCCAGAAAGTAAAGGTGAAGCTATGTGGCAACAAGGCAGAGGAAATGGCAGGAACTCAGGGGGAGCAATAGCCAATTGATCAAGTGATGGAAGAGCAACCTCCACAGGACTCTATGGCTAAGGGGGAGCCACAATTACCCACTCAAGAAGCAATGTTTGCTGAAGACATTGTGGAAAAATATAGATAGCAGATGGGACCATCCTATGAGATCAGCAACAACTTATTTTAGAATCACTTTCAGAAGGAAGAACTCAAGGCCTGGGAGATCATAGATAAATATGTATCCTTACTCTTTCCTGATTTCTTCTTCTAAATTCAAAACCATCTCTCTTACTCCAATTTTTTTGTCTCCTCTTATCTCATGGTTATTTCCATTTCCTTATTTTTGGTTAATGACAAAAAATGGGAGAAAATACTATGAAAAACATACTTTAACATGCATAATTTATATGTGTTTTAGAAGTTTCAATTTTAGTTGGTTTTTGAGTTTTGTCATCACTAAAAAGGGAGAGATTGTTGATTTCTTTGTCTCCTTTCTATATGAATTTTGATGATAACAAAAACTCTAATTTTATGTGATTAACATATATTTTTCATTAAGTTTATCAACAGAAAATAAAGGTAAAATAATCGCTCTAAGGATCGTCAGCTTAAGTACTTCAAAATTCAGTCTCAAGTACTTTATAATATTTTCTAAGTCCATATTGATTATAGAATAAGATTCATATCGATTGATGTTAAAATGTTCTATCAATTCCTGAACAAATTGTTTATTGATTCCTGAACAAACTATGTATCAATTTCTGAACAAATTGTGTATTGATTCCTAAAAAATTGTGCATCGGTTGATAAATAATTGTGCATCGATTCATGAACAAGAAATCTCTATTGATTGGCGTTTAAGTATTCTTTCGATTAGTGAATAAGAGTTTCTATCAATTGTTGTTTAAAGTGTTACACCAATTATTGAACATATTTAAAGTTAATTTCGATTACTTATCAAAGGTTTAGTAGTCTTCAAATTGGTGAACACCATTCCAATTGATAAACACTGTTCCAATTGGTGAACACCGTTCCGATTGGTGAACGTCACGTTCTAATTGGTGAACAACATATCGATTGGTGACCAAGTGGTGTGACTCATATCGATTAGAGCTATTTATGTTTCGATTGGTGAACAACACACCGATTAGTATTATTTATGTTTCGATTGGTGAACACTATGTTCGTGGTGAATACCATACCGATTAACATTGTTGTTATTCCGATTGGTGAACAAGTAGCCTAATTCATTCCAATTAGTCAAGTCATTGCATTCCGATTGCTGAACATCACTCCACTTGATGTACACTCTATCAATTAGTGAACACTTTGTATTGTTTCAATTGGTGTTATTCAGATATCGATTAGTGAATACTTGTTATATACTGTTCCGACTAGCATTATTCACTCATCAATTATTGAATACGAGTCACATGTCATATCGATTAGTGAACACTTGACTTATATACTTTTGATTAGTGACTAAACCGAATCCGATTATTGAACAAATTATTTACTCATACCAATTACTGAAGTCTGATTTCAAATAGAAATCATTTATCTTCATAGCTGCACCGATTATCCAACAAAATGTTTTTGGCGTACAAACTTGCTTTATTTCAAAACTTGGTTCATGTGTCTTATGCAATATCTCATGTGCATCTCATACATTAAATGTAAAAGATAATCCTTTTTAGACTTAAGCATGAGTTCTACCTTATGCGTGTTCTTGAAGGACCTTTCTTTCCTAACAGACAGAAAAGCAACTATTTAGAATAGTAAGTTGTCAACCAAAAATGCAGACTTCTGTAGAAGAGGTATGGGTGTTGACTGACGTATGATCTCTCTTACCTAACACCTCCCTTTGTGCATTAAATAGTGCAGATATCTGATACTCACATGAAGGATATGTTAGACACTGCTAATGCCTTGGAAACATGCACACACTGACGAAGAACAAAACTCTAACGAACATCTCAATGAATATGTTCCCAAAGGAGTCTATAAAAGAAGAGACGATGCATTCACAAAACAACAAGAAATGATCCAGAGTTTGAGATATAGATCTAAGAGCAAGCTAGCCATCCCTCAACTTGTGTGAAGAAAAGAAAGCTGAGCATTGAAGCCAACATCTTCTAGCTTTCACCCTCTCTTTCTCTCTCTCTCTCTCTCTCATTATGTTCCTACTGAACACTTCATTCTAGAGAGAGATTTGTTGTTCATCTAAGAGAGTGATCCCTTGTATATTTGATCCTCTTAGGCGTTATCTCAAATCAAGCCTTTTCGTTGTTCATATTGAGTTTGGTCTAGAGAACCCTCAGATATCTCATTGAGATATAGGTTGTGTCTCTTCGGTTGAAGAGAAGACTTACTATGCAAGCATTGTTCCCCTTGTGTAAAAGGGAAGACTAGCACTATGCTGGGTGGTTTGTTTAGCAGAGAGACTGTACTCAGTGTTCTCCTTATGTAGAAGGGAAGACCAGCTGGGAGCTGTGTGTTGTTCCCTTTGGGTAGAGGGAAGACTAGTGGGGAGCTGGGTGTTATATGTCTATTAGGGGGACTGTATCTCGATTAATGAAATTCCAAGTGTTCTTGGGGATTGGACGTAGGACTGATGGGAGGCTTAATGTCAAATTAGGATAAACCTGTGTCTTCTGTCTGTTTGATTGTTTGTATGTATTTTTACAATTATCTAACACTAACAATCGTCTTTAAGATTTCTTTTTGAGCTGCAGAAATTATCATAGTAACTTATTCAACCCCCCCTTCTAGGCTTGTTAATTAGACAACACCAGGATGACCATGGCGGAATGTTCTGTCCCTCCTTTCCTCTCTCTCTCTCTCTCTCTCTCTCTCTCTCTTCCCTCGACCTAATGGAGAAGACAACTATAGCGACCTTCTGCAACATCATTGCATCGCTACCAACTACTCGCATTAGATACACTAGTTGCACCGAGCATCGGACCAAAGGAAGTAGACGACTGTAGTTGAGTCTACAATATCATCGTTGCTAGTTACTTGCAAGAACCTTAGCTGCACGAATGACTGGATTGAAGGAAGGAGATGACTATAGCTAGGTTTGCAACATCGCCATTGCCAACTACTCACAAGAACTTTATAGCTACACCGATCATTGGACCCAAGAAAGAAGATGGCTGTAATAGGGTCTGCAACATTGCTATCATTTGTGTATAATCAAAAAACACATGGCGCACATTGACAATAAAAAATGTTTATTATTGTTTTTAGGAAAACTAATCTATTACATCATTTAAAAAAAAAATCTTATAACTTGCTCTAGAGTTCAATTCTTGATCTCTTTGCCTCACTTTGGTAATGAGTTAACTCAAAGTTAACTCAAAATAGATTTTGGCAACCAAAAAAAATTAACTAGGTTAGGTTTGAGTTAACTTTGAGTTAACTCAACTTTTTCTAACCTACTCACACCTCCGGAACAGAGTTAACTGAACTTTTTCTAACCCACTCACAAAGCAGAAATTGAGTTAACTTTGGATAACTTTAGCCATGAGTTGGAGTTAACTCAAACTCCAACCCATTGAGATGGACATAGAGAGTTAACTATATATTAGACCACCTTTTTTAGTACAAATAGCAACAGATTCCATTAGATTTTAAATCTCACATCTGCTGTGCTACGAGGTTGGCAGCAGTCCAAATCTGTCTCTGCCTCTCTGTGCAGGTGGAAAAGTTCGGGGTATCCGTACGGCTTAACTCCAAGAGTACTAGTGGACGGATCAGCTATTTCTCTTCTCTAAGTATATATGCAGTCATTGCTCGGGCTTTCTCTTCTCCTTTGAGGAGTTGAAGCGATCAAATGCAGCATCAAAAGGATGGTATATGATCCAAGACTGCAGTTCTTTGACGAGTTTCTCTCTACTACTTCCGACCTCCAAGGTCGTTCAGCCATGGCGGCTGCCGCATGCTTTCAACTGTCCAAGAGTACTATTAAACTTCTTTTTCACCACCCTGAACAGGGTCAGCTTTCGGAAATATCTATCGAAATGGACGATCGATCGGATTCTTCCATTGGCAGGATTAAGAGGTGCTGAATCGAGATGACCACGACAGGCCCCTTATCTCCTCTTTTTTAAAGTAATAAGCTTTGGAAGAACTGATTTAAATCCACCCCCACCTCCACCCCCAACTACCTCCATTAACTGCTAGACATGAATGGAACTCCTCTCTGTCGCAGTTCGTAACAGCTGGTGACCCCAGTTTCCTCCGACATCCCTGGGGCCCCTGGATCACCCCGACCTAAACGGCAGCCCAGGGGGAGGATAGATACTGTGTACCAACTGCAGACGACATTGCCCTCACTTGAAGAGAAAGAGAAGCTCTCTCCAACCATTGACGACACCCCCCTGAAACAGCCTCCCAACAAAATGTCTCACTGCGAAGGACAAGAAGCCGTCACCAGCCCACAACTTCGTACAGGGAATGACATCTGAGTAAAAATTACGGGAGACGTAACATGAAGAAGCTTCTCGACGACAAAGTGCAATCATGTCAACTGAGACGAGCCCCTGAAACGTAAAAAGGAACCAGTGGATACAACAGTAGGGATCGATCGAATTACCTTTGCTTGGCCACTACTTTACTCCAAGACAAAGCCACTGCCAATAGTTTTTTGTATTTGCTTGCTTGTGTTCTTGGAAACTTTCCAACGCCAATCGGATGCGAGTGGGTAACGGCCCCTAGAGAGCAAGTTTATTGGGGTCGGTGAGGTGTCTGCATCACCATATGCCAGAAAGTGGAGACCCCCCACGGCTCGCTTACATATCTGGAGACTGGCGAGGGCCACCCAGACAATAATTGTAGGGTACTTATTTATGTGTAGGCCCGAGCTTTATAGGTATCGTTTGATTAGGGGCAGAGCCAGGAGTATGTTTAATTGTTTAGCTTGTCGAAACAAGTGTCCTTATACAGGTTGAGGCACTTAACCTTGCAGTGTCCAGCATTTGATCATCTCGTTTACAAGTTGACTTGGTAAAAAAGAAGTGTTTTTGGTGCTAGATATAGTCACAATTTAGCCGCATAGTTACAGAGAAGATTGAACTGGCAACAGACCTCGTGCGAACTGCAGCAGGTTTGAGTAACGTGAGACATGTGGCCAGATGCAAAGAAGACCTTTCTTTTTTTTTTTTTTTAAAGAAAATGGAGAACACTTGTTTAGAGAAGTCAAGACGAGAGCGACGGTACAGTTTGTATCAAATGGGTTCAAATAATTAACTTACAAAATGACAGCATACGCAGATTTAAATTCTGAGAAGTATGTACCCATTATATTATATAAGCTCATGGGGCCTACTGTCGCTTCCTCTACATACAATTGGCCACATGAACGATAGACTTAAGTCCTATTAATCATTCCAAGTTCCGTAACTAGAGCTTATAATTCTCATCACCTTTATACAAGGGGCAAAACCTGACTGCTCATGGATCACAACCAACACCGCGTGTATCTACTCTTAACTGCTACACTACGGACTTAGTGATGATCTAGCTGTACCTTCGAACCATCTTGAGGGATTCACGTTCATGTCCACATGAGCCGGTCTTCTTCTCCTCCAGAGAAATGTGGGTGAGACAATAAGTATTTGACCTCAATTTGGTAACGAGTTAACATAAAGTTAATTCAAAGTTAACTTAGAGTTAACTCAAAATACAGTTTGGTAACCAAAAAGAGTTAACTCAACATGGACATAGTTAGATTTGAGTTAACTCAAACTTTTGTAACCCACCACCACCCCTGGAATAGAGTTAGCCCATTTGTAACCACCCCTCTTTACCTCTTTCCGTACAGGCAATGTGCACTTTTGACCCCTGCCCCTTCATCTCCACTTTTCCAACCCGACCTCGCCTGCCATCTCTACGTTGTCTGCGTCTGGCGTCGCCCCCAGCTCCGACCGGCGTCGCCCCCATCTCCGTCCGGCGTTGTCTGCGTCCGTCGCCCCCATCTCCGTCTGGCGTCGCCCCCAGCTCTGACCAGCGTCTCCCCCAGCTCCGTCGAGCGTCTCCCATAGCTCCGACCGATGTCGCCCCCATCTCTGCGTCATCTGCGTCCGACGTCACCCCCAGCTCTGACCGGCGTCGCCCCCATCTGCGTCCAGCGTCGCCCACATCACCGATCATCGTCGCCCCCATCTCCGACTAGCGTCGCCCCCCAGGTCCGCCCCATGGCTTCCTCTCACCCTCTCGCACTGTTTCCTGTGACCGATTCTTCCTGTTGCCCTCTCTCTTTGCTAGCCTATCCCTCGTTTGTTGGGTTGAGTGTAATTTCATATCATTTCCCCTCTTATTTTGATGATGACAAATGTAATTTTCATGCAAACTAATTGAAACATGATAAACACATTTCACCTGAAATTTATATTCAAAAAACATGTTTCAAAGCACACTTATCATTTGTACTCATAATAAAATATTTTACTAATGATATATGTGTTTAATTTTCAGGTACAAACACTTTTTGCAAAGGTGGTGTCGACACACCCCACAATGGTGTCGACACAATATCTCAGACTCAAAGGCAAAAAGCTGAAGAAATGCTGAGACTGTGTCGACACGAGTTAGAAAGCAGGTCGACACGAGTCGCAAATTCAAGGAATTAGACTACTCAGGTCGACACTGTTCAGGATCAGGTCGACACTGGACCCCGTTCCCAGAACAGCCTATTTGCAGAATGGGACAACAGATCGACGCAGGATGAGAGCAGGTCGACACTGGACCACTTCCCAGAACAGCTTGTTTTCAGATTTGGGACAGTAGGTCGACCTCACCACCAGGGCAGGTCGACACACTACGGAAAGATTGCAGCTTAAAATGGATGATTGCCACATGTCATCCTAGGGCGATGGTGTATCAACCTAGGATCGTGTGCCCTTGTACCCAAAGGGTATCTTTGGAATCTCTTGGGTATAAAAGGCCCCCAATTGGCCATCCATCATATCAAGAGACCCAACGAACTCTTGGAGCCTTCCAGAAGTTTCCTGTGGCGGCGACAAGAGCTCATCTCCCTCCTCTGCTCTCCTGGTGTCTTCTGAAGACCAATTCTCATCAATTCGATTATGAGAATTGGAGTGTGATCCTTGAAGAAGCATTTGAAGCGCCTCAAGGAAGCAGATCAAGTAGAAGCATCCGTTGGAGAAGATTTCAAGGAAGATCCCAAGTTCAAAAGTGCAAGCATCGTTTGGGACTTCAAGAATCCAAGCCTCTTCCCAATCTGAGATTCTACAAGGGAGTACACTGAAGAACAAAGTCCTTTCATACAATTCTTACTGTACTTTTGTTCTTCTGAGACATTTTGAGATTGTGCAAGTGCTTCTGCATAATTCTCATGAATGTTCTCATGTTTGACATGATCTGCTGCTAGAAGATCTATGTCTTGTGTTGGAGTCTAGCAAAGTCGTTTGTGAGCCACTGTGCTCAGTTGAGTCGTCGAACTCAAGTGTTATTGAGCAGTCTTGCTCAGGGATCTAGAGTAGTCTTACTCTAGAGTTGTGTGAGTTGTAAACTCAGGTGTTGGAGTTGTCTGCTCCAGTGGGTGTGTTACCCAGGTTGTTTAGTGAATCCTCACTGGGCGTGAGGGTGGATGTAGGAATCACATGGGTGATTTCGAACCACCTAAAATCTCTGTGCACTTGTCTATTTGTGGTTTGATTCTATTATCCGTTAGATGCTTACATAGGATCGCTTGATTCACTTAATCAACTGATTTTCACATCTATTTTATCAACTCACTTAACTTTCATCAGATTTGTGTTTTTCACTGTTAAAATTGCCTTTGATTCTTAAAGCATTTTTAAATTGCTTAAGCTTCCGTAGAAAGTGGCATAGATCTATTCATCCCCCCCCTCTAGATCTTATCCACACCTTTTCCTCGATCCTTCATCGTTGTCCCGTTAGCGAATCTTATAGGCTCACATTTGCAGAGCTCGTAAATCCCTAGCACATCGAAGCAAGCTGCAGAATAGCCCCTATCCACGGATGAGATAGCAACCCGAGAATCTCTTCTTCCCCTCTTGGCTTTCTCTGACGTTATGTACCCGTGCCTGCTGCTTTAGGTAAACTATTCCCCGGTGATCGACAACGCATGTACTTCACGGGCTTCAGAGGATGCACTTCGCAAATTTCATTGATCCATTTGCCTGCTCCCTGCTTTTTGAAATCAGATATCTCCTCTATTTATACGGTTAGTATTCTCCTCATTCGATTCTTCATTGTTGTGTTTTGGGGGCTTCCCTCTCCACTTTGGTGCTGCTTGCGTGAGGTATCTCTTCCATCTCAGCTATTCCTGTGTTGTGTGATCCTCTGCAACTGCCGCCCTGTGCTTCTATTGTGGTGTGTGGACCTCTTTCAATCGTCCCTTTGGTTATTTCTATTCCCTGTTTCCCATCACCGAACAGGTACCCATCAAGTCTGACTTCATTTGTAATTGATGGTTTGGGATGATAGATACTATGCATATGACAATGAGAGGAAATTTTGGATGTCCATGTTAGTTTAGGTTTTATATAACTGACCCCTATAATGCTACTTTCATAGACATTAGTTCCTTTATCATATTTGCACTTTTGCTTTTGTTCTGTTCCATGGAAAAAATTAATGAGCATGCATATGGTTTGTTTCCTATGTCCTATGTAGATGGCTTCAAAAAAAATGATCTGATACCATGTGATGTCTTCCTTTATGAGTCCAGTTTGCCATCTAATAGCGTCGAAAGTATTGAGTAACAGTGGTAATGTTACCATGCAAGTAGATTGCCCCATATCTGCAACAAACAAACAGCAGCTCACATATCCATAGTCAAGTAAAAGGTGGATCTCATTCACTCGCCAAAAAGCAGTCCTCTAGCAATTCTCTTATCCTATCCCATTTGGTTCTATAGTCCAATCAATTTGCAGTGATAAATTGTAAAGAACCAATTTTCCTAGACAGTTACAATGAGATACTATGTTAATCAGAGCACAGAGCAGGAATATACATCTACTGGAAGGCTAGGAATACACATCCTACTCAAGTAGACCTCCTGGCTAGCTCTTCCCTATTTGTACTATATCAGAGAAAGAACTGCTTTGGACATATATTAGAAGGACTGGAAAATGGTGAGCAAACAAGAGAGAAGGGCATTAATTAAAGCATGTCATCTGAGCACCATCAATGTGGAGCACAATTTTGTTGGATAATTGATCACCTTGTTGCACTCTGGAGATAAAGCATCCCCCCTCCCCCCTTCCCCACCAGTCACCATGTGTTTGTTTACTTTTGTGATGAACATGCTGATGTTTTCTATCCATCAAGCACTGTTGTTAGTCAAACAGAAGGAGATTCACCAGGGTCCCTTTCACCACTCTTTGCCTATTACCCACAGAAAATACATAGCAGAAAATGTTTTTATTTTCCATCAATTATTTCACTTGAAAATAGACTCCAGAGACCAGTTATTTTGACAATTATCTTAGATCAGAATGGTTAGAGATTGTTTTGGTAGCTATTTTTATTTTCCATCAATTATCTTAGATCAGAATGGTTAGAGATTGTTTAATGTCAGTGGAAATCAATTGTTTTGTTATGAAGGCAGTGAACCAGTTAAAGAATTAAGCTGTGGAAGAAGATATAAGTTCTTCTCTTTTTAGAAAGGAAAAAAAAAATCTTCTCCTCTCATTGAACTGTAAAATATGACTCTTGGTGTAACACTGTTTTGGGATGCAGCTGTTTTCAGATTAAACTTGTGACGGACCACATCGTTCAAACCCGTTAACCTGATAACGAGTCTGACACGACTCAGCCTCCCGCGAACGAGCCAAAGCTTCGCAAGGGATATCATTCACACAAGTCCGTAGAAATATAAAGGAAACCACAGAACAGAAGTAAACTTTCCATTCCACAAATATATACATGGGATTTACATAGCCAGTTTCTCAACTAAAATCATAAACATGTACAACAGAACCTGGGGCATACCCCGAGGTGCACAAAGAGAGAAAATTACACTGCTGGAGGTGGCGCAGACCCTGCTCTGCTACGGTGCTGCCCGGAACTAGAAGACGGTTGGGAAGCCTCCTGCTCTCCCTCACCTGAAAGAAGTAGGGGGTGAGCCTCGCTAGTCACTGGCTCAGTAGGGAAACTCCCCCAAAGAAACCGAACAAACCACAACTCAAGTAACTAAGCAGGAAGCTACACTATAACAGTTTATAGAATTATTTAAGCAAGATATTAAAGTTGTAACTTACTTACCGCTTGCTGATCTCGAAAGTAATGTTAATAAATAAATAAACGGAAAACCCAAACAGGTGTACGAGCTAAAGTAGGTAAACGCCAAACTCGGGTCGCGTAGCCTGGCTCGCAACACCAGCAACCAACCCGGACAAACACACAGGTCTACCTTTCAGCCTCGTAGCCACAGACAAAAGGTCTAGCTGCTGCTCCACTAAACCAAACAAGAACTGTGGAGACCAACCAAACCACCACACCTGCAGGTCACATCCCGCAGGCCCATGCCTGTCACCTTTAGGGACTCCGGCCTAAGCTCCCTAAGGTGAGGCACTGGAAAGAGGACTAGCTGGGGTCCAGTATGTCTACTGGTGTCCGTCCCCCCAACTACGAGCGCGCTACAAGTGACTAAACACATACTCTCACAAGTCACTATCCCACTATCGTCTTTCCCTCAGCCGGACAGCAACTCTCCCCGAGAGTGAGGGTGTCCAGGAAGACGACAAGACCCTGACAGTACCACTATACCAGGACAAACCCCGAGCACACCCACGTGTCTGGCTCACCTCGGAACCTGGGGCTCCCAACTGAAGAGGTAACCACGGAAGGCGTAACACTACCTGCCACGCACACAGAAACTCGTGCACGCTACGCAAATCACGTGAACACATACGGTCACTAAAACTCACACACACACCCACGTGAGCTTATAGCTGACCATGTGAACAGCATTTCCGAGGAGCGCAACAAATGCCAAAGCACCACAAACCACCTTTACACACATCGGTTAACCATGCCCTGCATCGGTTAAACAGTAACGGATACATACCTTAACAATTGTACGCAAATAACAACCCTCGACTGCGATCGCGACAGAGGCTCAGGTCGCGTTCAGATAGCGACGCCCCGACCAGTCGCAATCAAGAGATGCAAACGCGACGTATCGTCCTGTCGCGATCAGATCGCGACAGGGGGAACCGTCGCCTTCGCAGGCGAGAAACCCTATCTGGGTCCCCTTCGCCAGAAACCCTAAAAATCCTATCATACATGGTTTCTAATCCATTTTTCATGCTCTTTGTGATGTCCTAGCATGCCATCTATGATTCTTAAAGCAGTAAACACATCACACGACACACACACCGCGATTCCACGAAGAAAAAGGGTAGAATCTCCCTACTTTTGATGAAGAACACCTAAACGGCGTTAACCCGGCGTTTCTCCCGCTCCACACGCGATCCTCGTGGCGAGAACACTTCCAACCAAGTCCCACGAGCTCGAATCGCCCAAAAACCCACGAGCAAAACTTCCCCTGGCCGAGCAAAGCTTGTGAAAGCTCTGTTCTACCAGGGTTTCTTAAAAACGTAGCTCGGTTGGGAACGCGACGTATCGCGACGTCGCGACCTGGTCGCGACGCGGCTACCCATCGCAATCCGCCTGTCGACGTCAGCACGCTCGTCCAGCGCGCGACACGCGGCGTGCATGCAGACGACGAGCCAAAACAGCGGCAACCTGAAAGCGACGTCCCCGGGTGTCGCAATGAGAACGCGACGCGCACCTCTATCGCGTTCAAAGACAGAGAACAAACCTGCGTTTTGGGTCAACCAGCCAGCCCACAACGCCCCGGAAACCTGTGAAAGCACCTGCTACTCACAATGTGGGCCACACACTGGCCACCACAACGAATATAAGACGATCCGAACAGTCGATATGCTACAAACCTTTTCAGGGAAAAAACAGATTTAGGAAAGTATCAACTTTTGATAATAAAAAGGAAAAACGAAAGAAGCAGTAGAACAATGTGGGTGTTTGAGTATCTGAGATTATTTATGTTGCATAATTGAATCATATGATCATGATGTTATTACTTAAGTTCATGTATCTGGAGTCAGAAATAAAGATGGTGATGATTATCATTATTATAATTATATGATCCTTATCATTATTGCCTTCTGTTTGACTAACATTGTGCTTGCTTGCTTGGCACTTAACATTGTGCTTTTATTACATTTTTTGCTGAGTATTTGTAATTTCTAGTTTTGCTGAGTATTTCCAATTTCTAATTTCTTAAGGGATTTCAGACCCCCACTGAAAAGTGAACTTTGCCTCTTTGTTCTGTGATCTAGCCAGTCAGTTGCCCTGTTCCCCTCTCTGTTGATATGTGTTACTTTTACCTTTCTAAATCTACTGAGCTCCCGCATGATATCTTGTACTATGAATTTAATCTCCTGTGGTGCTTCCTCTTTGTGGTTATTGATTGGATCTATTATAAATTTATTGTCCCCTTCTAGCCATATCCCCTCCATGTTGATTTCTTCCTTCAACTCAATGGCTGCTTTAATACATTCCCATGCTGCTAATGCTTCTGCCTTTTTTTTCATTCACCAGGAATATCTCTCATTTTTTCCTATTCTTTGATGAGGAGAATTTTTAACATAATCTTGTAATTTTTTTGTATGCTAGTATGCTAGCCATGGTTGTTTATATTATGACTGCCAATTCTTATGGGATTTCAAATTCAAGTAGAAGATGGTAAATGGACTCAGCAAAACTGTTATAATTCAGTGTATAGGAAAAGACATGACATATTCCTCATTGAACTGTAAAATATGACTCTTGTGTAACATTGTTTTCGGATGCACCTGTTTTCAGATTAAACTTTTCAGGGAAAAAATAGATTTAGGAAAGTATCAACTTTTGCTAATAAAAAAGAAAAACGAAAGAAGTAGTAGGACAATGTGGGTGTTTGAGTATCTGACATTATTTATGTTGCATAATTGAATCATATGATCATGCTGTTATTACTTAAGTTCATGTGATCTGGAGTCAGAAATAAAGATGGTGATGATTATCATTATTATAATTATATGATCCTTATCATTATCGCCTTTTTTGTGTTGTGGTGGGGAGTTTCAAGCAATAGTACTTATTCTGTAGTATCTATCTCAGGTGAAGGTGGAGTGCTTGCTTGGCACTTAACATTGTGGTTTTATTCAGCTTTTATTTGCTTGGCACTTAACATTGTGCTTGCTTGGCTTCTATGTGTAAGTGTGTCATGCTGAGCAACTTGGTGTTTGTTTGTCATTGCTAGGAGAAACTATACTGAAATGTGTGTTGTTATGTGAAAAGGGTTTTCATTAAGTTCTCCTGCAGTTTTCTGGGCAAGAATACATGGCCTACTGCCATTTTTTCTGTTGAATATTTTTGGTTCCATTTTTTTTTATTTTTTTACTAAAAAGTAAGTGCAATTTTTTAACTGAATAGTAAGTGCAATTATTTCCATATGAATGATTTCTGTTCATTTTTTTCTGTTTATTTTTTTATGTTCTTTTTTTCTAAATGCTGAAAGTATAGGCATACTGGAAAGTACCCCATTTGTAGCATCGACAATGTCGCAAACTGGTGAGTACTCTCTCTCTCTCCCTGCATTATGATAACTGATGTTACTTCCATATGAAGCTTCTCTTTGGGGTTTGAATATTCTTTGTCAATTATATATTCCTATAAGTGACAATCATTAGGAACCATCAACTAGGTCACTATGAATATTGTTCATAATTCCTGTTCATAATTAGTTTGTTGGCTCAATGTGTGTGATCAATTAGGTTTTGAGTGGACGTTGGACATAGACCAACTCCTAATACAATTAATTAACGATGAGTGAAGATTGGAGATTTTGTTGCTCATCATGCATGGGAGGTGATTAAGGAGATATTTGTTACACATTTTTATATTCATGTCACTATGAATCAATTGAGGAGTAGGCTAGTATTCTATAAAACCATATACTTGATATGTCAAGACCTCCAACACAACGCCGGATTCACGTGGGATGATAAAAATAAAGTTTTCGTCGAAAGGGACATATCATGGAATGCTTATAATGAGGTTTGTCACTCACATGTAGTATTGGTAGAAGTTATAATTTGATGTACCCAACCTAACTTCTTCTCCAATCAATTTGCAGTTCAACCCATTGGTGTTATGGTTGAACGGGAGGAGTGTGCCATATTACAATGACATAGTGCAATTGTTTAGTGATTGGGAGGGCCCTTGATTGAAATATTGTCCCAGATGTTCTTTAGTGCACTTAAATATTTTCTTCTTGTAATGTTATCAATTTCGACTTATCTCATTTGTATTGTAGACCACTATGAATGTTTATGTATGTTCTATGTTTGATAAGTGATGTCCATTAAAAATATAGAAAATTTTTCAGGCTACACATTGGGGATTGGTCGATTGCGACAAGACAAGATTCTCCTTGATTTGTTGATTGACGAGTATCAAAAAAATTACGCTAGTCAAGGGACTTTTAAATCACATGTTTTTCAAGACATCTTGGAACGGTTCAACAACACCGCATGTGTGAGGAAGAACAAAGAAAACTTAAAGAACCGTTGGAGGAACATAAAGAAAGTATATCATTTGTATGAACAGTTACGCAACCGATCTGGGTGGGGGTGGGATGAGGAAAGGAATTTATCAGTGCCTCCCGATGAAGATAGTGTGCAAGCAGCCATTGCGGTAAGGCAAATATTATATTTGTCAATGTATACATGTATGTGCTTAGGTTGTCATTACTAATGTGGGTAACCCAATTATTTTTTCTTTGATTCCATTACGCAGTCCAACGTGGAGTTCAAGAAAATCTTGGACAAACCCTTCCCTTTTAAAAGGCAATTGGACATCCTTTGTGGGAAAATGACTGTCCGAGGGTGTCATTTCATGGGGTCTACTCAAGATGTAGATGTGGAGTCTCACCTATCTTTTGGAGATGATGATAGTGTTGGTCGAGAATATTTTAGTTCCATGGGGTTAGATTCCAATCACATCAATTCAGTGGACGATGACAATTTCAACCCTTTTTTTTACCCACCGTCTTCTCAACCTTATCCCTCATCCCAACAGTAAGGTAGAAGACACCGACAACAACCAACCGATTGAGGATGAGGCAACATCTCCAAACAAAAGGCAAAGCACACCAACGTACATGGTTTCCGGAAAGAGAAAGAGAAAGAGCAAGAAGGCACTTGACCCAATGGCACTGGCACAATATTGCATGTTGAACAATGAATGGATCAATATGGCCAAAAATTTATTCTCAGGCTCCTCCTCAGCACCCTCAGCACAACAAGAGAATTACACGATGAGGGAATGTGTTGTGAGGATGAAGTCATTGCCAGGATATAGCCAGGACTTATTGTTCACAGCGTCAACCCTTTTTGAGAAGCCTGAAAAAAGAGCATGGTTCATGTCACTTGATGATGAGGATGCATTACCATGGCTTCGGAATGCAACCTCGTGAGGTGTATGGGTGTCATAGTCTACTTCATCTATCCTAGCTACTTTTCATTGTCTACTTATGCATGTTTGTAGTATCTCATTTATGTGTTGAATTATGGTCGTGTACTCTTTTTAATTTATATTCCTACCATGTTCTGTCAGATGATCATCAATGCTACGTGTATTATCTTCTGAGTTCATATATTATGGTGTTGCAGGACACTAGTAATCACGTACTTATGGCCAAATTAAGTGCTATGTAGTTTGGGTGGGGCGTCGACCAGGAGTATATTATACTTGGTCGGATTTCTATGATCAAGTGAATGGTTATCCAGGGGCACAATTTAAGGGGTTCACATCTTTAGAAGAAGGACAACATGCGTACAATGGAATGTTAAGACGAGCCATGTCATCTCAAGTACATAGCCAAGCATCATATGCACATCGTGAATTACCAGTCTCTCCAAAGATGCGGCAAGCATCATATGCACACCATCAACCACCAGTCCCTTCAAGGACAGGACAACCCCATGGCAATCACAATGATGCTATCGCCATGATTATGTTGTTGATCATATTGCTTCTTGTCATTATCCTCATAGGGTTGGTTGTCGTCGCGCGTGAGGGCTTAGGCATCATATGAATTTGTGTTTGTAGTGATTAAGTATTTGCACTTTATGCACTGTATTGTGGTCGTCGTGAGGGCTTAGGCATCATATGAATTTATGTTTGTAGTCAACAAGTATTTGCACTCTATGCACTATATTGTGGTTGCCGTGAGGGCTTAGGCATCATATGAATTTGTGTTTGTAGTGAACAAGTATTTGCACTCTATGCACTGTATTGTGACATTATAATTTTATGATAGCAAGACCATTCATGGACTCTGATGCACTTATTAGACATTTTCTTTGTGAGGAAAATGCATTGTTCCTAGCCATCGACGAAGCAATTGCTGATGAGGTCTTGAACAATGATGACATGCAATCAGTGCCCAGGCCAATGCACACAAGTCGCCACGCTGGCCATGTATGGGTACACGAAATACTAGCTGGTCACGAGGAGCTATCTTATACCATGTTCAGGATGCACCCAAGAACATTTTTGAAGTTGAGGGACACACTTGTCGAGAGAGAACTGATTCGTGATTCTTGATATGTGACAGCAACAGAACAACTAGGTATGTTCTTATATGCTATGGGTCATGGTGTCGCAACGGGTGCAATGCGCGAACATTTTCAACACTCATCTGAGATGATTAGTAAGGTCATCCATCAAGTGACGAAAGCTGTTGCTTCACTTCGATTTACCTACATGAAACTTCCGAATGCCAATGATCCTATGCATCCTCGCATTCGCCATGATGATAGGTTGTACCCTTTCTTTAAGGTAAACATATAGCAACTGATTTTGTGCCAATGTTGGAGTATATAACTACTTATTAAAAATTTTCCATGGTTGTGTAGGATGCGATAGGTGCAATTGATGGCACATTTATCCCAGCACATATCTTGCGGAGAGGCAAGCACAGTATAGGAATCGTAAGGGGGTGGTAAGTCAAAATGTAATGGCGGTTTGTGGTTTTGACCTCGTTTTCCATTACGTGGGAGTTGGGTTTGAGGGAGCAGTTGTAGACATGACTGTCCTAAGACGGGCTTTGGATGAAGGTGGCTTTAGCGTACCACAAGGTATCTTTCAGGAACACAAATTGCTATGAATAGTGTTTTTATTAAATGTTGGAATGTTAGGTGATCATCTTATTTCTTGTTTGTAGGAACATATTATTTGGTTGACTCAGGGTATGGAAACACCAATCATTTCCTAGCACCATATCGAGGGAAACGATACCATATCAGAGAATATCAAGGGCGAGGGAATGCACGATATAGGAACATGAGAGACAAATTCAACCATCGTCATGCACAACTTAGAAATTGTGTCGAACGAGCATTTGGGGTGGTAAAAAAATAGGTTTCAAACATTGAAAGAAGGGAATTACTACCCCTTTCATCTGCAATTATTGATCATATTGGCATGTTGTGTTGTACATAACTTTTTCAGACGTGAGCAGGGTGATGACTTCTACTTCAACCTTATCAATGAAGCAGAAGATAATAATGTTGATCCTGAAGAAGACCCGCACCTTCAACTTACTGTCAATGAGATTCAAGTAGGGGATGTCCTTAGAGATTCTATTGCTGCACAATTGTGGTTAAATAGTTAATTGATGTCATTGTATTCAAAATTTTCGCGGACATTTCTTTTGATTTTGTTATTGTTCAATATTCAGTGAAAGTTATTCCCTTTCTACTGTGTTCCATTTCCAGAGACTCTAACATCACAAAATGCATGTTATATAACGTGTAGGTGCCATTTGGGATGTAGACAAAGACTTTGTCCTAATTTTTCTAATTGGCAAACAAGTTCAATCTAATAACATATAGGGTGACACTTTAACTGAGGAGGGGTGGGAAATGGTACGAGATTTGTTCAACATGAACTTCTACTTGACTTGGCCAACGTCACATTTCCTACACCGATTTAGTTTTTATAGGTCATATTATTTGACCACGGAGGACCTCATCAATGTAGTCGGCTTCGAGTGGATGAAAATGGTAAAAAACATGCCTCAGAATTAGCATGGCAACAATATATGCAGGTTCATCTATCACTCATTACCATTTTTACGATCTTGCAAATGCTTACTTTACATGTTGCTTAATTTCATTGCAGTTCAACCCATTAGCTGCATGGTTCAAGGGCAGACGTTTGTCAATACGGAATGATCTTGTCAACTTGTTTAAGGATTGGGGAAGTGCATGACTTGTTGTGGCATTGCGGCATAGCAATGGAATTGTCGACATTGTAATCGTGGACATGTTTAATTGTGGAAATTTTATATTTGGACATTGTAATGTTTTTATTTTGAACATTGTAATGTGTTTATTGTGGTGATGGTAATGTTTGAGATGTGATTTGTGGACACTGTTTAATTGCATGTGTAAATATGTTTAACAGGTGCAAAAATAAGTTCATCGAGTACAATTTGTTGTAAAAACAAGGAAGATTCTGTCAGTTTTTTTTCTTCAAAATTTATAGCCTATATAAATCAGTTGATTTGAGATGCATGCAAAATTTATTTATAGTGAAGAAGATGTATGTATAATGTCTCCCATGTGATAACAACATGTGTACTTAAAAAGAACACAAGCGAGCACTACCTACGATCCATGATACGATTCATTGTCAAAAAAAAAAAAAGCTGTTCTGGCTCTCGTTAACAAAATTATCAACTTTCGGGATTTACCGGCGATCGTCTTCACCGCGGCGGTGTGTCGCCCGCGCACAAGCGGACACCATCACATGTCTTCACCCGTCAGTGCAACACCGCGGCGGGAGGCATGCCGTGACCATCTCGGACGAGGGCCAGGCTGCCTTGACCATGCCGGGTAGGTTGTAATCATCTCCAGCAACAGATTTGGTAGTCCTGTTACTGCTAGAATAACAGACTCGGCTCCAGCAGAGTGACTCCCAAGGGAAGACGAGTCAATCGCGTGCGCCAGTCACCGGGAGCTGTACCTGCAAAACCACCGAGTGACCTCGGTGGGAAAAGACTCCGACGCTCAAGTCAAATTCAGTAGGTTGGAGAGAGAGAGTTTTCGGGTTAGAGAATGAATACCCCTTGTGTGAGAGATGTCTCATCCTTTTATATTGGTTCCGTGTGTGTGGTTACGGTAAGTGGATCGAAGACGTGCTCCGGGATCTGTCAGAGATTCTCGTTAACTGATTTAGTGGCGCCAATTGCGGACAGCTTACGGTTGCAATCCTCGGGTTGTCTTGCTATTAATGGGATTTCCATAACTGTCGCGCGAGAGCGGCTCAAAGGATGTGGTCCACGATCTTCGGACCTTTCCCCGCTCTAACTTTCCCTCGTAGCAACTCGGCGCACTAGAGGTTTCAGTCTTACGAGCTCTCATCGCTCGCCCTCGGAATAGCTCGGCCAACAAAGCTCATCCGACCGAGCCATTGGGAATCAGCATAATGCCGAGCAACCCCTGCCTCGGTCAGGATGGCTAGACCGAACCGTCTCAGGGTTCAACTGATCGAAGGCTCTCCTGCACCAGTCTATCGAGCGAAAACCCGTATCAATCCCGAGCTGAGTGTCCGAATGACGAACCGTATCACTAGCCCCCCAGCTTTTGCTTGGGTCGCGGTGGCAAACTGAGGAAAAGGTGTTAATAACTAATATTTGGACGCCGTCGTACACCTTTTCGCTGATTGCGTGGCGTGTTGCCATGATCACGAAAAGACACTGCGAACGTCGGGAAGACAAGACTTTTGACTTCCGCTTTGAATGATGTGCCTACTCGACTTCCGTCAGTAATTATGGCAGCTTCCGAAACGACGGACGTTCCCATAGACGTCCCGTCTTCTGACCATTTCCCCATGATCGCGATCCGTGCTTGCGGCCTGTTGGCTACTAAAGAGGCGACATGTGGATGAATCGCAGCGCTCCAGGGTGGCCGCGATTGGTGTCTGTTGGATTGGGACAACCTCTGGGCCCTATAAATAGCATCGTTAGGGTCAAAAATGGGACCTTTTGTGCGCAGGCTTTGCAATCTGCCGAAGCCGAGTTCCCGAGTTGTGGCGGAGTGATCGAGTGCCCTTCGCCGAGCTTCCAGTCGACGATCTTCGTTTGATCTCTCCTTTCCCGGAGGTAAGCCATGGGCTCACCTTCTGCTTCTCGGTTCCTTCTGCTTCTACCATGGGGTACTCTCCTTCCGAGGGTACCTTGATCCACCCCTCTTCTTCTCGCTTGTCCTCCGCCTTCGCGGCTCCTTCCGACGCTAGGCCTGCGGTGGAGGAAGACGAGGTCGGGCCTGTTGTTACCCTTGGGACGTATGTGCCTAAGGTTTCACCTGCTCCGTCTTCCGGTGTCTGCAAGGTGGCTGACTCCGTGGCCGATGCCGTCACGGAGATAGACCAGGCAACCGTTGATGGGATCACCAGTCATCCCGGGATCGCCCTTCCTCCTGACTTTGAGATATATGCTTCGGATAACCTTCGAGCCCACTACACGATGGAGAACGGATTTTGTTTGTACTCGGAGTCGGTGAAAGCTGGCTTCCGATATCCCCTCCATCCTTTCCTGGTCCACCTTCTGTGGTATCTAGAAGTCACTTCTTCTCAGCTGGCCCTGAATTCTTGGAGGTCGGCTGTCGATTTTTTGGTGGCTTGCGCCATGGCCAAAGTTCGGCCCAGCATTCGCCTTTTCTTCTATTGTTTCTCCCTTAAAGTTTCAGGAGATTGGTTGTTCATCTCGGCCCGAACGGGTTGACATTTCCTCGGTCGTTTCCCCTCCTCTATCCACCACTGGAAGAGGACATTTTGTTTTATCCACAGCTCAGAAGGGTGGGAGTTCTCGACCATCTGGTCAGCCATCAACCCCCAGGACGAGGCCTTCCGGCCACCTGCTGATATGAGTGATGCCGAGCTCTCGGACTTCGACTCGCTGCAGGCGGTGTCGGTACCAAATTTGCGAGAGCCTTCAGCCGACCTATTCGAGTTAATTCGGCGGGCCGACATAGGTCTGACGTCTGTTTTAGGAAGATTTCTTTTGCCGTTCTACATTTTAGCATGGTTGACTGACTGCTGTTTTGCCTTTTGACAGCCATGGCCGAGCCGGCGGACTACCGATCCCTTGCCGCCCAACGCTTCGCCACTGGCCGGGGGAAGAGGAAGATGGCTCGAGAGAAGCGCCCTGCCGATGAGGTCGAGGTCCAAATCGTCGAGCCCCCCATTCCTCCGGTTGTGGCTGCCCCCCCTTCGGCCTCCGTTGCTCGGGAGGCGAAGAAGACGTCGAAGCAGCCGCGGCTAGTCGAGGGCAGTTCGTCGAGTGCCGTTCCGCCTCCGTCGAGTCGCCCAGTTGCCCGCTCGACTCCATCTTCGGGGCCGAGCCCCTTGGAGTGGGGTCAATCGTCGGCCCCAGCGGACGCTATTTCCTGGGCGGCCTCGATGAATACCTCCGACCTCTTTGAGGAAGCGTTTCGTGGCCTTCAACAACAGTTAGGCATGCTCGTGGCGCTTCACCGCAGGACGGACCAAGTTCGTTCGTCAGCCGAGAGTCGCGTACGTTCTCTGGAGAAGGAGGTCGCCGACCTCGATAAGAAGAGCACTGCCCTCGAAGGGTCGATTGCCGATGCAGCTGCTCAGGCCAAGCAATCAGAGGAACGAGCAGCTTCCTTCGCGAAGGCGGTGGACGAGCTCAAGACCTCGTTGGTAGAGGAGAAGGCTGCTCGGGAGGCTGAGGCGGTGGCCCATGAGAAGGCGAAGGTGGACATGGCTTGGGTCGTCGCTGAGGAGCGCCAGAAGGCTGTGATCGAGTACACCAAGTATGAGGTACATCTCGACCAGATAACTGGCCTGTTCGTGGATGGCTATAAGCACTGTTTGTCGGTGGTTGGTAAGGCCTTCCCCGACTTGGACCTTTCATCAGTGCAGCCTCCAGGCGACGGTGACGAGGCCGACGAGGAAGCCACGTCGACTACTGCCGCTGCCACCGATGCGGGAACCTTGGCTTCGGTCCCTCCGACAACCGAGCCTTAGCCTTTTTTATACTTCTCTTCTCTTTGGCCTTCCGGACACCTTTAATGAATATATCTTTTTATTTTCGGATGGAACCGTGCTCTTACCTTGTTAGGACCTATTGACATATCGAACGAGTTGCGCTGGGCCGAGGGCGTCGGTTATTAGAACGTTTCTATTTAGGCCTAGTAGCATAGTGTCCGTTCAACTTCGAGCGCCGAATCGAACCCTTTAGATTTTTGGGACGTCGGGGCAACCTCGTCTGAGGTCTCATGGTCAAAGGTTTGAAAGACGAGTGCTGAAACGACCTTGCGCTACAACTCTATGAAAGACCTGAGAGGCGAGTGCCAGGGCGAACTCGTAGCTGGACCTCGGAGTGCCGAAGCAACCTCAGGCAAGAGCTCTAAGGGCCGAAAAGACCTGAGAGATGAGTGCCGGAGCGAACTCGTAGCTGGAGCTCAGAGTGCCGAAGCGGCCTCGCGCAGGAGCTCTAAGGGCCAAAAGGCCTGAGAGACGAGTGCCAGAGCGAACTCGTAGGAGTGCCGAAGCGACCTCGCGCAAGAGCTCTAAGGGTTGAAAGGCCTGAGAGACGGGTGGTCGGACAACCTTTATGCACACTTCTTCATTTCAAGGATAATAACATTTGAGATGCTCGGCGTTCCATGTCCTCAGAATCGCCGAGCCGTTCATGTTTGCCAAGCGATAGGCCCCTTGTCCCAAGTTCTCAATGCGGTACGGGCCTTCCAAAGTAGGTGAAGCTTCCCTGCTGCTGACCTTGGATCTGAAATGGCTAGCTTCCGGAGGACGAAGCATCCTACTCTGAAGTAGTGAGGCCTCACAGCCTTGTTGAATCTTCTCTTCATCTTCTACTGGTAGATTTCTACCTTTATCACCGCCTTGTCCCATCACTCTTCTATCAGATCGAACTCGGCTTTTAACGAACGATCATTATCTTCGCGATCGAACCCAAGGACTCATCCTGAGGGTACGAGCAGTTCTACTGGTGTGACTAGTTCCACGCCAAAGGCCAGCGCGAAAGGTGATTCTTGAGTGGCTTCGCGGGGGGGTTGCTCGATACGCCCACAAGACGTGGGGGAGTTCCTCGACCCATCGGCCTTTGTGGGCATCCAATCTCTTCTTCAGTCCATCGAGGAGTGTTCGGTTAGTCACCTCGGCTTGCCCATTAGCTTGGGGATGGGCTACCGAGGTGAAACGATGGTTTATGCCAAACTCTGCGTAATTGCGATGAAACCTGGCGTTGTCGAACTATTTTCCATTATCGGTGATGATCGTCCGAGGTAGCCCAAACCTGCAAACGAGACTTTTCCAGACGAACCCCCAAGCGTTGGAGTCAATGATCTTCGCCAAGGGCTCGGCTTCCACCCACTTGGTGAAGTAATCGACCGCGACAATAAGGAACTTCCGTTGGCCCGAGGCTGGTGGAAATGGGCCGAGGATGTCCATCCCCCACTGCGCGAATGGCCATGGGGCGGCGAGCGGCTGGAGACCAGCAGGTGGTCACTGGTCTACCTTGCTGAAGAGTTGGCACTGCGGGCATCTTCGCACGTATTCTTCAGCATCCTTCAATATGGTGGGCTACCAATAACCCCGCCGAGTTACTCTTCGGACCAGGGACCGTGGTCCTGTATGGCTCCCGCATGTGCCCTCATGCACCTCGGCGATGATCTCCCCAGCTTGAATTTGGTTGATGCACCGTAGATGAGGGAAGCTGAAGCCCTTCCTGTAAAGGTCATCACCGATCATAAAAAACCTTGACGTGCGTCTTTTTACCTTTAGGGCCTCCTCGTTGTTACTCGGGAGCCGCTCATCTCGGATATACCCAACGATTGGGGTCATCCATGTCGGCTCGGCCTCGGTGCACATGACTTCCATAACTCCAACTGAAGGCTCGCCGAGCTCCTCTATGAACACAGAAGACTCTTGAAAAGGTTATGGGACGACTGCATACTTGGATAGCGCATCAGCCTGCGAGTTATCGGCTCGAGGAATCTTCAGCAGTTCCGCCTCTTTGAAGTCGTCCATCATTCTCCGGACCTCGATCACGTAAGAAATGAGCTTGTTCTCTCTGGCCTCGAACTCTTTCAAGACCTGGCTGACGACCAGTTGGGAGACGCTGTGGACTCGGACTTTTGTCGCTCCCTGAGTTTTGGCCGTCCTAAGTCCAGAGATGACGACTTCGTATTCCGCTACGTTATTAGAAGCGGGGAAGCCGAACCGAATTGCGTACCTTAGGATGGGGCCGTATGGAGATTGCATGACGACGCCAACTCCGCTGCCTCGGGAGTTGGATGCTCCGTCCACGTATACCAGCCATCGTCCAGCGGCCTCCTCCGGCTCCAACGGCCTCATCGTGCCTTCGGAAATGAAGTCGGCCAAGGCTTGAGCTTTGATGGCGACCTGAGGCCTGTACGATATGTCGAATTCGCCGAGCTCGATGGCCCACTTGGCCATCCTCCCCGAGGCCTCGGGTCGGCTAAGCACTTGCTTGATGGGGGCATCAGTTAAGACGACGATCCGGTGCGCTTGGAAGTAGGGTCGGAGTCATCGCGCGGTCATTACGAGTGCATACCCCGTCTTCTCAAGACCGGAGTAGCGTTGTTCGGCTCCGCGTAGTGCTTTGCTGGTGTAGTATACTGGGACGTGCCTTCGATCTTCCTCGCGCACTAGCACCGAACTGATGGAGTAAGCCGTGGCCGAGAGGTATAGGAACAGCTCTTCTCCTACGACAGGCTTACTCAGAGTAGGCACATTAGCTAAATGAGACTTGAGCTCGTCAAAATTAAAGCTCTCTAGCAGTCATCGTTCCACTCGAACCGCCCCTTCTGCAATACGTGAAAAAGGGGCCTGCATCTTTCAGCCGACTTCGACATGAACCTGCTTAGGGCAGTTATCCGGCCATTGAGCCTCTGTACCTCTTTAACGGTCCTTGGTGCTGTCATGTTGATGATGGCTTGAACTTTGTCGGGGTTGACGCTGATGCCTCGGCTCGAAACGAGATAGCCGAGGAACTTCTCGGCGCGGACGCCGAAGACGCACTTGTCGGGGTTCAGCTTCATTCCGTATTGGCGTAAGACCTCGAAGGCTTTGGCTAGGTCCCGAACATGGTCTTCGGATCGCCTGCTCTTCACCAACAGATCGTCGATGTATATCTCCATAGTCTTCCCGATTTGTCGCTCGAACATCATGTTGACGAGCCTCTGGTATGTCGCCCCTACATTCTTCAGTCCAAAATGCATTCGGGTAAAATAGTACAGACCTTTCTCCGTGGTGAAGGTGGTTTTTTCTTCGTCCCCAAGGGCCATCCTGATCTGATGATACCCCGAGTAGGCGTCGAGGAAGCTCAGGAGCTCGTGTCCGGCCGTGGAGTCGACGAGCTGATCGATGCGAGGAAGTGGGAAGCTGTCTTTTAGGCATGCTTTGTTGAGGTCGGTGAAGTCCACACACATACGCCATTTTCCAATTGCTTTTTTGACAAGGACGACGTTTGCCACCCATTTGGGATAAAAGACATCCCGAAACAGTTCCTGCGCGTAGGTACTTGGCTAGGCTATCGTCCACAGCTTCTTGCCGATCAGCCGAAAGGGGTCGCTTCTTCTGACGTACCAGCCGAGCTTCAGGGTTCACATTTAGATGGTGCTGGATAACTTCTGGGGCAATCCGGGGAGGTCGTCTTCTGCCCAGGCGAAGACATCGCTGCTGCTTTTGAGAAATTTGACCAACCCTTCCTCCGACTCCCAGAGCTTGGTGTCGATCACAATTGATCTTTCTTCTGTGATTTGGATTTGCTTTGTTTGTTTGGCAGGCTCGCGCCTTTCCACACTTTCATCATGCACACGCTCATACTCAAAAACGGCCGGTTCTTTGGCTTTTATTGAATTTACATAACACCGACGGGCCTTGGTCTGGTTTCCAGCAACCTCGCCTATCCTGTTCGGTGTGGGAAACTTCAGTTTCTGATGATATGTGGATGGGATCCCTCCTAGCTTTCCCAGGATCCCTCGGCCTAAAATGGCGTTATAGGCCGACTTCACTTTCACCATGAGGAAGTCGGCCTCAACGGTTACAAGGCACGGTTGAGTTTCGAGAGCCACCTTCAGCCTAATCGACCCCTCGGCGCTAACTGACGACCCGCTAAACCCGAATAAAGGCGTGGCCACGGGTTTTAACTCGGTGCTTAGGTTCGTCATTTTTACATAACAATCATAGAAAAGGACATCGGGAGCCGCTCCACTGTCCACCAGAATCCGATGCACACTGTACCCGTCGATGTCCGCGCGGATTACAAGTGCGTCATCGTGGGGGAAGCTGAGGCCGATGACGTCGTCCTCAGAAAATGTGATAACGCCGTGGGGTCTCGGAGCCGAGCCCCCCAAGTTCAAGCCGACGGCCAATGCGTACGCCTTCCTCTTTCTTCCGTTGTCTCCTCCTCCGGCCGAGCCCCTGGCCAAGACGAGGACCGCTCCTTTTCCACTGCGAGCTCCACGCTCCTCCTCGGGTGTCTGCTCCTTTGCTCGCCCGTCGACGACGTTCCTTCCGATGATACCGCGCCGCAGCATGTCTGAGATCTCCATCTTGAGGCTTCGGCATTGGTCAGTGATGTACCCGTAGCCCTTGTGATATTCACAATATTGATCTGCTCCGCGCCCTGGTGGAGGCCTAGGAAGCGGCTCAGGCCGCCAAAACTCGGGCAGTCTTTTTATGATAGGCAGGATCTCGGACGGGAGTCTGTTGAAGTTGGGGAGATCTCGGGTGTGCCTATACTCGTCTTTTCGGCGATTTGAGCTCGACTGCCTGTCTCCACGAGATGAGGACTCGTCCCGCTGAGGCTTCTTTAACTCAGACGCCTTGCTTGACGACCCCAGCTCGGACGAGCGCCCTAGCTTACCCGCCGCGCCGAGGGTGGACTCCAGCCTCGCGTACTTCTGCATGCAGGAGAGTAAATCGGAAAGACTCACAAGCGGCTTCTTAGCGACGGATGCGACGAACGGCGTGTTGATGTAGACTCTCGTCAAGATATTGACGGCTGTCCGCAAGTCGAGGTCGATCACCTTCATGGCCTCTAGCTGGAATCTTTTGGCATAGTCATGGAAGAGCTCGCCGTTCCTTTGAGCCACGTGCCGCATCATCGAGGGTTGATATGAAAGCTCAGCACTTTAGCGCATCGGAGAGGTTCACCATCTCAACCTATCCCTGGAAATTATCAAGGTGGTGGACAGGGTTAGTAGTTCCGTTATATCACCGAAATTTTGGGAGTTGCAGCTTCATGGGCACTTACGCCGAGGTTATCTCCTCGACGAATAGTGAAGTGGAAAGTAACGTTGTCACTGAGGGAACCCAAGTCCCTCGTTGCAGTGCCTCAATTTTTCGATTCATCTCCTGGAGGTCGCTCCTCCACCGAGGCTCCGCCGGCAGTGTGCTCATAGCCACCGGCGTCGACTCGGCCGAGTCGTGGTCGACCTCCGGCATCTTGGCGGTTCCGTGGTCTGCTACCGCGGCAGGGGCTGTCGGAGCTGCCGCGGGACTTGAAGGGCCGGTGCAGATGCCGCTGGGGCCACTGCTTGGATGTCGGCATGACTAACCGACACCGCTGGCAGAGTGGCACGATCTTCTGCTGCCTCTATGCCGCCGATGCCTGGATCAGGGATATTCAGGCGCCTTGCTGCCTCACCCTGCACTGCCACGACCTGCTGCCTCTGCTCCAATCGGGTTAACACTTCATGAAGTCTAGCAACGAGGGCCTCGACGCGGTCCAGGCGGGTAGAGGTGCTGGACCCTTGCTCCCCGGTGCCAGAGCCCCCGCCGGCGACCTCCGCAACTTCAGTCGGAGGGACGATCTCTTCTTCGGATGAGCGCACCATGATTTTTCCCTTGGGAGCCATGAGAGCAAGCTTTTCGTAAGTTTCCCACAGACGGCGCCAAAAATGTTATTACTAGAGTAACGAACTCGGCTCCAGCCGAGTGACTCCCAAGGGAAGACGAGTCAATCGCGCGCACCAGTCACCGGGAGCTGTACCTGCAAAACCACCGAGTGACCTTGGTGGGAAAAGACTCCAACGCTCAAGTCAAATTCAGTAGGTCGGAGAGAGAGAGTTTTTGGGTCAGAGAAAGCATACCCCTTGTGTGAGAGATGTCTCATCCTTTTATATTGGTTCCGTGTGTGTGGTTACGGTAAGTGGATCGAAGACGTGCTCTGGGATCTGTCCGAGATTCTCGTTAACTGATTTAGTGGCGCCAATTGCGGACAGCTCGCGGTTGCAATCCTCAGGTTGTCTTGCTATTAATGGGATTTCCATAACTGTCGCGCGAGAGCGGCTCAAAGGATGTGGTCTGTGGTCTTCAGACCTTTCCCCGCTTTAACTTTCCCTCGTAGCAACTCGGCGCACCAGAGGTTTCAGTCTTACGAGCTCTCATCGCTCGCCCTTGGAACAGCTCAGTCGAAAAAGCTCGTCCGACCGAGTCATTGGGTGTCAGCATAATGCCGAGCAACCCCTGCCTCGGTCAGGATGGCTAGACCGAATCGTCTCAGGGTTCAACTGACCGAAGACCCTCCTGCACCAATCTATCGAGCGACAACCCGTAACAATCCCGAGTCGAGTGTCCGAATGACGGACCGTATCAAGTCCCAACCATTGCCTATTTTTAAGAATAGGATTTGGCACGACCACGCACTCCCACCATTGCCTATTTTTAAGAATATTAAAATAAAAGTGAGCAATGAATAACAATACGGTCAAAGGATATTTTGAGTATTTTATAACTAAGTTAGAGAGTTAACTCACTTTATGTTACCAAAACACTCAACAACAAGTAAGTCAACTCACTTTAATTCAAGTGAGTTAACTTAGAAGAAAACAAATCAAAATTTGAGTTAACCTTGAATAATTTTACTCATGGGTTGGAATTAACTCTTACCCCAACCCATTACCAAACTGAGGCGTTGAGTGTTTTAACATCGAAGAGTACACCACGTTGTACAGGTATGGATAGCGAGGATTTGCTCGACTTCACCATTGTTTTTAGGATGGCTGTGTTCTGCAAGTTTGAATGAAGTCTTCAGATCTCAACTGCGCTGCATAATACCTCCAAATGGGCCGAGTCAAACAGTCTCCTGTTGGGACGAAGTATTTGAGAGGGCGTATCACAACTCGGAGTGGAATTTTCTTCGTTGTTGTCACCATGCAAAATTTCTATATCAGACGATTGATGGGTCTCCATTTATATCGCATTCTTCGGACTGTTGGTCGTCCAACTGACGTCGACCTAAACTCCCCTTGGGAGCTTCCATGAAGCACCCCTTGGTAGAAGACCACCCACGGACGCCTTCTGATTTTCGGCATCCCTGTACAGATCTAGCTAAGGTCTCTATTCTTACTAGCAGTTCTAATATTAATTAGAGAGGTGAGATGGTAAATACATTTTTATCGTCATATATAGTGGGCTGTACATGATCATAGTTTCAGATCATGCATCACCTATTTGTTTACCCACAGGGCTTGCTATTAACTGGATATCTATACACTGCTACGTAGACTAATATGCATAACCCCAACTGAAAGGAAAAGGAAATCTGATTCAAGAACCCATGCACCCAATATTCCAGAAGGAACCTGTCCAATTCTATTGCAGGCAAATCCGTTGAAATTGCCCATGTACATATAAGTTACAGTTTGTACGTTTGCGAGAACGAAGAAAGGGGGGAATCTCCTCCTTGATACCATGTTCTCCCCCCAGGCCCTGGGCAGTGAGCACAGACATCTGTGAGAGCCAGCCCAAGTTTATCTAGACCTTTTTCTGTTCTAAGTTAATTTTTATGATACTTTATTACTAAATTTTTCATCTTATAATATCACTGTTTAGCCAAAATAGCCAAGTCATGAATACGAAAACCTAATTGTAAAAGATTAAACAGATTAAAAACTAAAAACCCATTTATTTATGACCCCTCCCAAGTCTGTACTTTGGCCCCTTTCCCACCAGCTGCCACCACCATCACCAACGGAGAGTTGTTACCAACCAAACAAGATTTCTTAATTGTCCCCTACGTTCCCTTTGCTTGTCCTCCTCCTCCTAGCTAGTATATGCATATGCACTACCATGCCTACCATTTCTATCTATCTTCCAGTTCTCTTTAAAAAAAAAACCTCCAGCCTATAACTTGACCCTGTCATCCTTCCTATTTGTTTCTTCTTCAACATGCTTTCTAGGTTCTGAGAAAATCTTCGAAATTAAAGAGAGAAATTGGTGAGGAAAGACGGGGGATCGAGGGAGAAAGTTCTGATTGATAGGGAAGCATCACCACCCCCCACCTGCAGACCACCATGATTAACCAGGCCTCTGCATCACCAACAGCCCTATATTAGTCTTCTCCTCCTGTTCTTCCTCCCATCTTCCTTAATTTGGCTCCCTCCAGCGGCCCTTTCGCCGACCGATCCCACCATGAACCCGTTCCGCCGGAAGGGCTCCTTCGGGTCGTCGCTGCCGTTCGCCAAGCACCCGGGTCACGGCGGTCGGAGGAGCGGCAACCTCTCCATCTTCGTCGTGGTGTTCTCGGTGTTCATCTTCGCCGCCTTCATGTACAACGAGGACGTCAAGTCCATCGCTGAGTTTCCCTTCAGCAGGCCCAAATCCCAGGAGCTCGCCCCCCGGCATGTGCCTGATCCCACGCCCATGGAGGACAGCAGCAGCCGCAGCGTCGACGGCGCCGCTGCTCCCATGGTGAAGAAGAAGGACGAGAAGAAGAAGAAGACGAAGGAAAAGCAGAGCAGCCCGGAGCCCGCCCAGGAGGCCCAGCGACAGGAAGAGCTCAACAACCTTAAGATTTTTCTCACGGACGGCGAGGGGGGCGGCAGCGGCGGGGATGGGAAACAGGGGATCCAATTGCCGGAGGAAAAGGCGGCCCACGAAGTGTACCCGCCCGTGGATGCGGTACCGGAGACCTGCGACTTGTTCACAGGCAGCTGGGTTTACGACGAAGTGACGCATCCGCTGTACCGGGAGGAGGAGTGCGAGTTCCTGACGGAGCAGGTGACCTGCATGAGGAACGGCCGGCGGGACGACATGTACCAGAAGTGGAGGTGGCAGCCCCGCGACTGCTCCCTGCCCAGGTGAGAGCTACGCTAAATAAATAGCTCAGCACAATAAGCTCTGCCCTGCGTCTGCGTGCCCCTTCCTCCGCCGGCAACAGTACCACGACGACGATGTGCTTCTTCGCTTGGCTGTCATGCCATGGCGGGCCGTTCAATTCGTGATCGTAACAACATTGACATGGCTTTCTCTTGATTCCTTTGACGTTGCAACAAGGTTCGACGCGCGGCTGCTGCTGGAAAGGCTACGGGGGAAGCGCCTCATGTTCGTGGGGGACTCGCTGAACAGGAACCAGTGGGAGTCCATGATCTGCCTCGTCCAGTCCGTCGTCCCCCCCGGCCGGAAGTCCCTCACCAAGAACGGCTCCCTCTCCATCTTCCGCATCGATGTACCCACCCTTACCCAGCACTCCATTCGATATTAAACCTTCGAAAAGCCATGTTGCATGCTGCAGGTATTCATACAATCTAATCGATTGGGATGCTTGCGGTTTGTGTGTGTGTCTGATTGCGGCGCGCAGGACTACAACGCGACGGTGGAGTTCTACTGGGCGCCATTCCTAGTGGAGTCCAATTCGGACGACCCGACCATGCACAGCATCCTGGACAGGATCATCATGCCCGAGTCCATCGCCAAGCACGGGGAGCACTGGAAGGGAGTCCATTACCTCGTCTTCAACAGCTACATCTGGTGGATGAACACCCCCAACATGAAAGTCCTGTGAGTATATGTGTAGCTAGCAAGTGACCGGCGGATGCCTCTCGTTATCTCATCTTCTTGTGTGCGTGCCCGCCACCTCATAACGTATGTGTGTGCTCGCTGCTTGCTAAATGGGCGTCTTCTTCCTTGCTCCTCCATTTGCTTTGCGGGGGGACCAGGCGAGGGTCCTTCGACGAGGGATCCACGGAGGTGGACGAGATCGGGCGGCCCATCGCCTACGAGAGGGTGCTGAGGACGTGGGCCAAGTGGGTGGACGAGAACGTGGACACCCGGCGCACATCGGTGTTCTTCGTGAGCATGTCCCCCCTCCACATCAAGTAATCCTCCTCTTCCTCCATTGCCTTTCATCTTAAGCTACGATCATGAAGTCAACCCTCGCCATTGGCCGAGCATGGCCTTGGCCCTGGCCTCGACCTTGCTTGTGAGAGAGGTGACCAAGAGGAAAAGAATGCTCCTCTAGCTACTTTGTTAAAACGCATACTCTAATTCCTTTGTCACAATATTGGTCACTTCGGTACCACCACCCAAGCTACGCATGCAAATGGAGAAAGTTGGAAAGATCGAGCAGCATCCCGGGTCCCCTTTCCTTCGGCTTCGGCACCGCTGAGCTTAGACTTAAAAAAAATAGGATGGGTAGAGGACAATGTGCAAATTAATTAACATGGAGGCAATCAATTAAGCCCTTGTTTGGTTAGCCAACATTAATGTAATGTCACCTTGCACCGTGCATTAGTGCTCACTTCTCTAAGGACCCATATCTCAATTATTGCCCCGCCCATATATCTTACTGGAGTGGAAAGTGTGGGCTTAGGTAGCCAATCATGCACAATCATGACAAGCGCCACAATCCAAATTGGTTTCAATTTCACATGTGTGTAGTCACCTCCCAGCCGTATTCCACATGGTGGGTAAGCTGCTCCAGATTATATGCTAACCAAACTGGATTACCCACTTGCATAAAGAACCACCATATGTATATATGGTCAATCTCGCACACAGAAAAGCTAAGCCACATCCACATATGTTAACTATACATATCACAATTCTAATTAATGTCGGTCTTATGTTGCCCATCTGCACTGTGGCCACTGAGTAGGAGCGTGGATTGGAATAACCCGGACGGGATCAAGTGCGCCAAGGAGACGTCCCCGGTGCTGAACATGACCACCCAGCTGAACGTGGGGACGGACCGGCGGATGTTGGTGGTGGCGGCGAACGTGACCGGGTCGATGCGGCTGCCGGTGGCGCTGCTCAACATCACGACGCTCTCCGAGTACCGCAAGGACGCCCACACCTCCGTCCACACCATCCGGCAGGGGAAGCTGCTGACGCCGGAGCAGCAGGCCGACCCCGCCGTCTACGCCGACTGCATCCACTGGTGCCTGCCGGGTCTGCCCGACACATGGAACGAGTTCTTGTACGCCCGCATGGTCTCCCGGCCGCCATTCCCGCGCGCGTGAGAGAAGCCGCCCAAGTTGCCACGTGAGTGCGGCTTCCTCCTCCCCGGTTGACTCTTCTATTAATTTTTTAATTAATTTTTTATTTTTCTTTGGGTGGGGGAAGGGGGGACTTCCTTGGTTGGAATTTGGGCCCTTCGCTTTGGTGATTACTCCAAATCGTCCTCTGTTTTTTTTATTGTTTTCCGAAATACGGATGACGTGGAGGACAAGGGGATGAGAAGGTTGTGTTTAGGGGAGTTGGTGGACGACGTTGACGTCTCGAAGTTTGTCGGCCACCCTGACTCCATCTTGTGGTTATTGATATGCCCGCCTACAAATTCCCTCATATAATGGACAACAACAGAGGAAAAAGGCAATACTGTATTCTGAATCTATAAGAACACTCAACTTCTTCCCTTTGTTTCGTGTGTAAATTGGGCCCAGTATGCAGACCCCGGGGTATTCGAGGTTGATGGGCTGTTAAACAGTGACATTGGTAATTAGTTGCAAGAAGGGTTATGACAACAATCCTCGTGTCATTAGATAAAATTGCCACACTCTGAGACTCATTTGGGTTAGTGTAAAACGCAGGAATACCTAGATTTTGGAACTACCGGATTCAAGATCGTCTACAAGATAGTTAATCATAATTTTAATTTGAAAAACTTAATTTCAAATCCCTATTAAAGAGGAGACCTTGTCAACAGATCACTGTCAGAAATACTTTAGACCAAATAGTTCAGTACTTTTTACATATATTAATTTTTAGTTCATATTTTTTCGGGATTCGCACTAGAGATCTTTAAGAGACAACTTTCATATGATCGGTGACAGATCATTTTTCTCATTTTTTGTTTTACCTTTTCATATAATTAATATATTTTTGACCATCAAGAATGTAGGGCCACTACGTTCATACTTTAAGTTATTTTTTTATTTATTTTAATCATTTTCTTCTTCTACTTTAACTAAATTCTCCTTATACTTTAACTTATTCTTTAACTGACTATTGTATGTGTGTGTGTTTTTTTACTTTCATGTAATGAATGTATTTCTAAACATCAGGAATCGTGGCCACTATGTTCATACTTTAACTAATTTTTTCATTTACTTTAACCATTTTTTTCTTCTATTTTAATTAAGTTTTTTTTATACTTTGACTTATTCTACTTTAACTTATTATTTAACAGGTTGTTGTATGTGTGTGTGTGTATTTTTTTAACTTTCATAAAATTAATACATTTCTGAACATCGGGAATGGAGGGCTACTGCGTTCATACTTTAACTAATTTATTCATTTATTTTAACCACTTTCTTCTTCTACTTTAACTAAGTTCTTCTTATATTTTAACTTATTCTTTAATTGGTTGTCGTTCGTGTGTGTGTGTGTGTGTGTGTGTGTGTTTTAACTTTCATATAAGTAACGCATTTCTGCACATTAGGAATGGACGGCCATTACGTTCATACTTTAACTGATTACTTCATTTACTTTAACCACTTTCTTCTTTTATTTTAACTAAGTTCTTCTTATACTTTAACTTATTCTTTAATCGGCTGTTGTGTGTGAGTGTTTTTTATTTTCATATATTTAATGCATTTATGAACACCAGGAATGGAGGGCCACTGTGTTCATACTTTAACTAATTTTTTCATTTACTTTAGCCACTGAGTTTAAGTAGAAGAGAAAACTGGTTAAAATAGAAGATGAAATCAGTTAAAACAGAAGAGTAAACATGTTAAAGAAGAATAGGAAATCTGATAAAAAAAGAAAATCAGTTAAAGTGTTTGTTGTCTGTTAAAGTAGTAGTTGTAGTGTGTTAAATAGATGAGAAAATTAGTTAAAGTAGAAGAGGAAACCTATTAAGATGAAAATAAAATTGGTTAAAGTACGCAATAAAATCAGTTAAAGTAGAAGAGGAAACCAGTTAAAGTAGAAGAGAAAATCAGTTAAAATAGAAGAAAAAATTAGTTAAAGTAGCCATTGTCTGTTAAAGTAGTAGCTATAGTGTGTTAAAATAGTAGTTATAGTTGTTTAAAACACACACACACACACACACACAATAGTTAGTTAAAGAATAAGTTAAAGTAGAATAAGTTAAAATATACGAAGAACTTTATTAAAGTATACGAAGAAATAAGTTAAAATAAATGAAGAAATCAGTTAAAGTATAAATGTAGTGGCGTACTTTCTCTGATGGTAAGAAATACGTTAATTATCTAGAAGGGTAAATTTGAAATAAAATGAAGGACTACCAACAAAAGGACGAAAAGTGCCTGTCAGGGACTGATTGGTAAAGCCCCCAAAAAGGAGGGACTATCTGGCGTGTCTTTTCCTGACAGGGACTTGCAGGTAAGGTGTTTTTTTGATAGGGACTGACAATTAACTTTTTCTTTTAATTTCCATAAGAAATCAAGACATTCTTTCTACTACTTAAAGTACAAATGAAACATGTTAAATAAAAGAAAAATACTACAGAGAGTGGTAACTCATTTTAGCTGAACAGACCCACGGTTCGAGAGCTTCATACTAAATGAATGTCTTAAAACCGTTGGATTTTCAGATCATCATGATCAGAACCTTATCCCATTATGTAGAGTCAACTACATAAAGTTTTTTTTTTGCCAAAAATTTCTATCAAGTGTTATATTCGTGTTTAAACTCAAAAGGCCTAAAATCCTTCCTAATAACATCGCACCATCTCATTTTATGCCTTTCCCTAACTTTTTTACTTGCATCTATTAAGATTTGGTTACATCTTTTAAACGACACCGAGTTAGGGTGACGGTACATTTGTCCAAACTACCTAAGTCTATTTTGTCCCATTTTTCTATCACTTGGAGCTATCCCAAAGTCTTGATAGAAACACTCATTTGTAATCTTATCTTTCTTTATCACATATACATCTTAGCATCCTCATCTCTACTACACATATTTTGTTAATGTGTTTCTTTCGCACTATCTGACAATCGGTATCATATAATAAAGTAGGTCTTACTGCCACTTTAAGTTTCACTGGTATACGACAATCGCAGAAGACTCCTAATGCACTTCTCCATTTTAACTAGTCTGTCTTAATCATGTCTGCCATATCATCATAAATCTTCTCATTATCTTGGATGATAGACTCTTATCTAAAGTTACTACTCTTAGAAATATCTTGTCCATAAACAATATCTTCATATAACACCCTCTCATTATCATAATTACAACACATAAACTCTGACTTATTCCTACTAATTTTAAAACCATTTGACTACAATGCACGTCTTCAACTTTCTAACTTAACATTTAAACCATCAATACTCTCATCAATTAAGATAATATCATCCGCAAATAAAATACACCAAAAGATATCATCATGTAATTGCTTTGTTACCTCATTTTTAACTAGAGCAAAGAAATATGGATTTAGAGAAGAACCTTTATGTAAACATATAGTGACAACAAATTCAAAAATCTCTCCAACAATAATTCTCACACTTATAGTAGCACCTTCGTACATATCCTGAATCAAGTCAACATATCCTTAAGGGACTCCCTTCTTTGTTAATGTCCACTAAATCAAATCTCTCAGTACTCGATCGTAAGCTTTCTCCAAATCAAGAAAAACCATATATGAATCTCTTCTCATTTCTCTATACTTTTTCATTAACTATCGTAATAAGGAAATATCTTCTATAGTAGATCTACTTGGCATAAAACCAAATTGATTTTTTTTATACAATAGTCATGCATCACATTTGATTCTCAATTACTCTTTCCCAAAGTTTCACAATGCAATTTAACTTAATTCCACGATAATTATTGAAACTTTGAATATCCTTTTTATTTTTATAGAAAGGAATCACAACACTTTTTTCTCCATTCTTCAAGCATTCTCTGTTCCTCCAAACATTTATTGAAATGTTTAGTTAACCACTTAATACCAATGACTTCAAAGCCTTTCCATACTTCAATAGGTATGCCATCAGGTCTTAAAGTCTTACCCAATTTCATTTTTCTTAAAGCATCACCCACTTATGATATCTTAATACATCTGAAATACTTATATATATATATATTATATATATATATATATATATATATATATCAAATTTGTTGACTCTTGGTTCTCTTCTAAAGAGACATCCTTAAAGCAATCTCTATTAAGTAGTTTCTGAAAATAATTACAACATCTCTCTTTAACCTCTTGGTCCTTAACTAATACCATTTGATCTTCATCCTTAAATGCAACGAACATGATGAAAATCTCTACTTTTTCTTTCTCTTAATTTAGCAAGTTTAAATATATCTTTTTCACCCTCTCGAGTTCTTAATTTATTATATAATTCTTCAAACGCCTTAGATTTAGCTTTCCTAACTATTTTCTTAGCCCTTTTTAAAGCTATTTTATAAGTTTCTAAAGTTTGATTATTTTCGTTTGTTTGTCAAGCCTTAAAATAATCTCTTTTAACTCTGATATATTTTAAACTTTCTCACTCCACCATCAAGTCTCTCTTTCTCCATTCTTTTTTCCTTTAGATTCACTTAAGAATTGTTTTGCTACAATTTTTTATACATAACATTATTCTACATTACATTAATTTCATGATCTAAATTCCAAATATTTTATTTTACTAGATGATTTTTAAATATTTCTAAATTTTCATTTTTCAAATTTCACCATTTAATTTTAGAATAATTATTTATGAAGATTTTTCTTTTAAATTTTAGGATATGAACATCCATTACTAGTAACTTATGTTGTGTGACTAAACTCTCTCCAGGGTTAAACTCACCGTTGAGTTTTCCAATTAAAAAAAAAATCTTAGCTCACAACTATTTTTTATGAAACATTAAACAAGAAATTAATTGATGAAATGTAAACTTTGACGTAGGACAAGATACGTCAATCCAAATAAAATAGAGGAAAGCCAAATAACTCGACACCTTATCAAATCACACAAATTTTAGAATCTTTCATAAACGGTAGTTGTTCATAATTTGATTCAACCTGCAAAATTAAATCGAATCCATTAGCTTCGTTTGAGTTGGACACTTCATTATGATTCGATTTAATTTGGTTTCAAACTCACAATTTAGGTTTAATTCAATTTCTAACCCAAGTGAACAAATTCAACCCGAATAAATCAAACTATTATTATGCATATAAAAATTAAATAAATGTAATAGCATGTTACAACTTCGAACCCTTAGTTGTCCCTTAGCACTCTTTCAATTATCTTAAACCCTTTTTGCCTTGGATTAACCATTTTCCTACGAATTTAATGGGTATGAGTCAAGTATTATTATAATGTAGCTTCTTAATCGCCATATCTGGGTCCTAGTTTGAGTTCCCCGTTGGGAATTTATGTTTTCGGTCGAAGTGAAACTTCGCATATGACGAAGTGAAGCTTTGACTGGTCAGTTTATATCATTGTCGGTTGAAGTGCAACTTCATATATGACGAAGTGAAGCTTCGACTGTTTCTGTTTATATCGGTTTCGGTCGAAGTGCAGCTTCGTATATGATAAAGTGAAGCTTTGACTATTTTTGTTTATATCGCTGTCGGTTGAAGTGCAGCTTCGTATATGACGAAGTGAAGCTTCGACTGTTTCTGTTTATATTGTTGTCGGTCGAAGTGCTGCTTCATATATGACAAAGTGAAACTTCGTATATGACGAAGTGAGATTCGTATATGACGAAGTGAAGCTTCGACAGTTTCTGTTTATATTATTGTCGGTCGAAGTGGGAACTTCGTATATCGACGTCCCTTAGTCAGTAGTTGATGTTTAATTGGTAATCGATGTTTAGTTGGTAATCGATGTTTTAGTTAGGAAATAGCAACTAATGTCTCAGTTAGAAATCGATGCTTTGGTCAACAGTCCATGCTCCCTCTGTCCTCTTAGCGAACCAAAATTTAGTATAATTTTGTAGTACTGGAGCTTTTGTCTGGTTGATGGAATGATCATCATCATCTACTCCTTTGGCCTGCCAACTTTCTGGCATGGATTCCGATGCCTGTCTGAATACTTCATACTTTCTGCATCGCGCATTGCGGGTCATGTGAAGAACTTTCCACTCATACTGCCATCAGTCTCATCCACAGGATTTGTATCTTCATTTGATCTGCATGTTGGCCAGGTGTCTAGATTTCCTCATTAGTATCACCCCACATTAAAATTGTAAACCCTTATATAGCCTTGGTGGCCACTCCCAACAAACTTTTTCCATCTTCTACTGCTGGGAAATTGAAGACTTGTGCTTAGAGTCGTAGGAGCTTCTTGGCAAGTTTGGCCTCCCAGTTCTCTGTGGACCTTATGCCGGTCTTCCCCACACAAAGGTATGCATAACCAATTCCTCCTTTGATTCCTTTGGGAGTCATCCTTCAACTCCTCAAGACTGTACTGTCTATGATTCTGTATGTTTGATTCAGAAATTTTATGCGAACCCTTTTGGGGTAACCTATGAAAATCCTATGTCTGATTGTCTTGGCAAGAGACTATGATCCTTGTCTCTAAGGTGGTTAGGACTCCTCATGGTTGGCATCATGCATGAGGGGTTAGTCGTAACGACGGTTTCATCCCACAAGTTAAACATTGGTGGTTAGACTCACTAAGTTGGGAAAATTTGAGTATGTATGTATATGTAACATCTTGTTTCGGTAGGTGATTAGCTATATATTATGCATCCCCTGAGAGCTTTGCTCATGCCATTTGCAAGATTTTGAATACCTGCCAAGTAATCATGTCTTTGAAATATGATTCATGCATATCTGTAAACATGAAATCTTTAGTCTTCCATGCTATGTACTGTTGTGTAACTTCTATGCTTTTGCAACCTCATAACTGTACTTTATACCATGCTCCTATGCTTTTAATTTCGCTTGTTTGCCTGCTGGGTTCCTTTAAAACTCATGCCTTCTTTGACACTATTTCAGATTCTTCCTCTTGATGCAGTGTACTCTCCAAGCCAACCCTTGCTGCACTCATGCTTCAGGCTGGGCAACCTCTAGGCTTTAATAAGATGTTTAAGTGGTGGTTGAACCCTTTGTATCCAGATTTTTCTGGCGTGTACTTTGAACAGACTATAGTATTGTATATATGTTTATCCAGTGCTTTGCACTGGTGTTTGATGTTGTAACCGAACTTTGTATGTTTAGTATTTCTACCACACGCAGTTCTTATGTTTGGTCTACTAATATATATTGCATGCAACATAGAAGGCCTCCCCATAACGATGTGTAAGATGCTTCCATTTGGTTAGTGTGTGTGTCACCTCTTAACTAGCTAGGAGGGGTGACATGTCACTGCAGATGGTATCAGAGCCCAAGGTTATGGGATAGGGCTGAACTGTGAATGACCATTCACTTAATAAAATGCTAATAAGAATTTGAGTTTGTGTAGTTGAGTAATAAGTTAGAAATTTTCATTTGGAGGTGTTAGTGTCTAACTAGGTTACTTTGATTCAGGAGTATGGACGGGAGAGGTAAAGGTATGGAAACTTCCGATCTTGAGGAATCCACTATGGGAGGATCCTCTGGGGGAGCACAAGACACCCCAACTGGCGATGCTCAAGGAGCTTCTGCCACACTCGACTTCGCAGCATTTATGTAGTCGTTTCAAGGGTTTGTGTTAACCATGATGAGGAACCAAGGTATTCCCCAGCAAGATAGAGGAACGGGTATATCATTGATAGAGAAATTTAAGAAAATGGGACCTCCGACTTTTATCGGGACCAGTCAACCTGAAGAGGTGGAAGGTTGGATCAGGGAAATGGAAAAGATCTTCAAGGTTTATTAGATGTGCAAAGGAGGATAAAGTGACATTGCCCACCTACATGCTTCAAGATAGGGCAGATGATTGGTGGCAATGCATGATGAGAAATAACTACAGAGGCCGGACTGATGATATTCGTTGGGAGGAGTTTTTTCAAGCATTCTATGAGAAATATACCCCTCAGCACATCAAAGACAAGAAAGAGCTAGAGTTTTTGCAGCTGGAGCAGAAAGGTTTGAGTGTATCTGAATATGAAGCTATGTTCACCCACTTGGAGAAATATGCCCCCCACATATGCAGTGATGAAGTCAGAAGAGTGAAGAAATTTGTTAGGGGTTTGAAGCCTGGGGTGCGCAGTAGAGTGGCACCTATAAACCCTCAGACTATGACCACTGCTTTGAGGATAACTTTTATAGTCAAAGCGAAGTATGAGGAGTATGTCAAGGACAAGGGTGCCAGACCAGAAAGAAAAAGGTGCCTGCCTAAGAAGGACAAAAAGGAGAAGAACAAGAAGCCTTCCATAGAGCGCGCAGAAGGAGGAAGCAGTAAGAGATGGCCCGTTTGTGCCCAGTGCGACATAAGGCACCCGCAGACTGAATGTTGGAAGTCAATCGGGAGATGTTATGGTTGTGGCCAGACTGGACACATGATTAAGGACTTCCCCCAGCCTCGACAGCAGCAAGCCCTAAAGCAACAACCCCGAGGACAAGCTAGAGTTTTTGTCTTGACCAAGGAAGAAGCGAAGGAGACAACTACTATGGTCGAAGGTATTCTTCTAACTGAAGGATTGCATGCCAAAGTTTTATTTGACCTGGGGGCTACTCATTCTTTATATCTTGTAAATTTGCCAACATGTTGAAAAAGGAAGTGACTTTGCTTGGTGAGGGCATGACTCTTGACTGTCCCACTGGTCAAATAGCTACCCTCTCCGTAGCCATTCCCAGAGTAAGTATAAGAATTGGGGACCATAAGCTCCTTGCTTATATGAACATACTTGATATGCAAGATTATGACATGATTCTGTGTATGGACTGGTTGGCTAATCATTTTGCAGTACTAGATTGTCGAAGTAGGACTCTAACCTTCGCGAAACCGAAGGTAAAAAGAATTAGTTACCAATGTCCTAGGAGTGGCATCCCTAAGAACTTAATATCATCCCTCAAGGCGATGAAGTGGTTAAGAAGTGGGCGTCAGGGGTACCTAGTGATGAACAGTCTATCCCCATGTAATTAAAAGTAATTACATCTTTTATTTTGGTGATTAACAAACCTTATTATTGTGATAATTATCAAACCATTAATTAAAGGTCACTAACCAATTTTCTACAAGTCTTAAGCACAGGAATTAATACCAAAGGAAAAGAAACCAAAATAGGTAAGCATCTTTACATTGTATCTGCAGCATCATATTTGTCTAAGTACACATCGGTTTCTTTTATAGATCATAACGATTATAGTAGAACTATAAAGATTTCTTCATAACTGTTTCATAAGCACCTTAACGATTTCTTCATAGACTGAAACGTCTTATGATTTCAAAAGAAATCGTTCCTACAACGACTTCTTAAAGACAGCGTAACGATTTGCTTGCATCGACTTCTTTAGTCATCGTAACGACTTGCTTTCGTAACGATTCCTTTAGTCATCGTAACGACTTGCTCTCGTAACGATTCCTTTAGTCATCGTAACGACTTGCTTTCGTAACGATTCCTTTAGTCATCGTAACGACTTGCTTTCATAACGATTCCTTTTGTCATCGTAACGACTTGCTTTCGTAACGATTCTTTTAGTCATCGTAACGACTTGCTTTCGTAACGATTCATTTAGTCATCGTAACGACTTCTTAAAGACAACATAACGATTTGCTTGCATCGACTTCTTTAGTCAGCGTAATGACTTGCTTTCGTAACGATTCCTTTAGTCATCGTAACGACTTGCTCTCGTAACGATTCCTTTAGTCATCGTAACGACTTGCTTTCGTAACGATTCCTTTAGTCATCGTAACGACTTGCTCTCGTAACGATTCCTTTAGTCATCGTAACGACTTGCTTTCATAACGATTCCTTTAGTCATCGTAACGACTTGCTTTCACAACGATTCATTCAATGATCATAACGATTTGCTATCATAACGACTCCCTTAGTTATCATAACGATTTGCTTATCGCAACGATTGTTTCAGATTTTATAACGATTTTCTTTGCGTATCAACTTCTTAAGTAATCATAATGATTTCATCAATCTCACAACGATTGTTTCATATCTCACAATGATTCTTTCATATCTCATAATGATTTGCTGTTAGGTTGCATAACGATTACATAAGTCATAAATGCATCGATTTCATATCAATCAACTAGACATGACTTATCCTTTCAACAAATTGAATAGTCAAAGTCTTCGTACCTTTTCTTCTGTCAACTATGCATTTAATGAAGACTGAACGTATCTTTGCATGCATACAGACGATATCATCCATTATCGTGTCTATTCTATATGCATCCTTTTTGAACAACAAAATGGCATTACTATTTTGGTGAATATTCACACCAACATTGACTGACAACAAGGGACAAGCCTAGCTGTCTACTGTTCTAGCATTTAATGTATGCAGGTCTCTGACAAACATTCGTCATAAACGTTGGACTTTGTAGAAGCCAAAGGACACTTCAAAGATCCTATCTCTTTGCGTGAACAAATGGATAAAGGACTGATTGACTGGAAGCTTCCAAGTGCCACTCAGTCTAACATCCACCAAAAGCTAGAGGTAATGGATACTTCAACGTCTATATTTCAAATTGAAGCTATATATTGATGAAAGGAGCTCCAGAAGAAATACACACGAGATAGAGAACGATAGTCATACAGAAACACTCTGATCATCAAGTCTTCTGCGAGTCCTCAAGAAAGAGCCAAGCCTCATTCCATTAGATTAGCTCTTCTTTGCTCTCTGCATTTGTTGTAGATTTTCGAGAGAGCTTGTCTGGATCTGAGAGTGAGCTTAGTTTGCAGACCTTAAGCTTTCAGTCCTTTGCTTCAGATCTTGGCTTGTCAAAGCTTGATCTAGGGGCTAAATCTCCTGCTTACTTGTTTTTGTGCTTGTACCCTTCGTGTGTGAAGGAAGACTTGGTGGTATCCAGGGTGTGTGTATGCCCTTCTGGTGTGAAGGAAGACCTGGTGGGGTATCCAGGGTGTTGTTCCTCTTCGGGCTAAGAAGAGAAGACCAGCTGAGCTGGGTGTTGTAGTATCCATAGGGGGACTGTACCCTAGTTAGTGAAATCCTGAGTTGTTGCTCAGGGACTGGACGTAGGACTCCTATGGAAAGGAGGTCCGAACCAGGATACATCTGGTGTTGTGTGATTGTCCTCTTGTGTTTGTTGCTTCTCTTTACTAACACTAATAATCTTCAAAGTGTATTTCTTTATGAACGTTTTTAGTAAACATGTATTAGTTGATAAATTTTAAAGACCCATTTGTAATCATAGGGATTGTGCTTCCCCTCGACACGGACATGGATATCAAGTATGATGGCATGGAAAATAGGAAAGTGATCGCCACCTAGATAAGTTGCCTAATGATGTGAAAAGACAATGGCTAACTTAAACTAGGAAAAAGGAAGAGAACAGGAAAACTGACCTTGGTGTCGCGGTCGCCATGGCCGCCGCGTCTCTATATCGCGTCAGTGGAAATCGACGCATCTTGTCGCGTCACCGAGGCCGTCGCGTTCTCTGAATGCGGGAGAATTGGTTGTGACCTTCTTCTAGTCTCCAGCCGGCCAGAGTACCAGAGCTTCTCGTAGACCTTGTTTGCTTGCCTGCCAATCAAAGAAAACACAAAGAAAAGACCCTATTAGAACATGTAAAGTGTAGCATCTATTCTAAAAGACGAAATGAGACGGGGATCATGGTGGGAACGCACCTGGGGTGGTTTTAAACCCTATGGTATGGGAAAAAGTGGGTGGATGGTGGATGTGCTCTATTAAAAAGAACGTAAAAATGCATGTAGAAATAGAAAAGAGGAAGAGGAAAGAGAATGAGCCCCCATTAGGGCGACTTCCTGGCGTGGAGGTAGCTCTAATGATGTGCAAAGAGGTCCAGGAGATTGCTGAAGTCGCCCTCTTCACGTTCCTTGCTCCATTGATGGCGAAATGAGTGAGTTACGAGGAGTGGACTGTGAAGGGAAATGAGTGAATGAATGGCTGCGTGGCTAAGTCTTGTTCAGAGGAAATTTTGGCAGCCCTTCGGGGTGATATGAGGCTCTCCTCGTCCATGAGGAGGGGCCTCCTATATAGAGCTTGGAGTGGGAAAATTAGGTATTATCTCCTCAAAAAGGGTGTGGAAATTAAAAATAGGGGATAAAGCTCTATCAAAATCGGATGTAGAGTCCTTAGGGGAGCTTAGGAGAGTCCTTAGGGCCGAAAAAGTGCTCAAGGGGTCAAGATAAACCTCTTGGACCAAGTCAAAGTGCATGGGAGGATAAATAGGATGTGGTTATGGAGGCCAGAGATCTCGGTCCTTGTCGCGTCAGATCGCGGGGTCGCGACTAGAGACGCGACGGTGCGGGGGGGGGGGTCGCAGTATTGCCCATGTGCATGGATAATGCGTGGGCTGTCTCGCGGCGGCCTAACCCGTCGCGACTAGAGTCGCGGCGCCACGATGCGTCGCGACAAGGAATCCGAATTATTCTGGAATTCTCTCTAACCACATGATAAATAGGAGTCACACTCCCCTAGGGACTCTCTCAAGTGATTGATGTCGGGATTTCAAGGCATGTTATGGATTAATGGGCTCAATTCAAGGCAAGTGATGGGCTCAAGGTGAGCGACCAATTAGGGGCCCACTAAGGTGGCAAGAAATGTGGTTCACCTTATTAGTCATAATCGGGTGTCTACAGATTGCCCCTCCTTAGCTTCCACTTTGCAGGGGAGCGAAGCGGAAATGGCGTGGAGATGTCATGTAGTGACGGTGGAACGGAGATGACGCGGAGTGGACTGAAAAGTGGAAGCCAAGGTGAAGAGACACCCGATGTTAACTAACAGGCAATTGGAATCTTCGTGAAAGCCCCGAGTCAGTTGTTCGAGTAGAATGCAAATAAAAGCACAAGTCTGGACGAGGGAGAGAAAGAAAAGAGGACGATCAACCCTCGATTGAGAGGTACCCTAGCCGATTGGCCTGCGAGTTTCGTTTTGGAAGGACATGTGCGTGCCAGGCAGGTAACTCATGACTCTGTCCTGGGAGCGGTTTGCAACCAAAACGGATCAAAGGAAAGGGTGAATATTTGGATGAGAATCCGGACCAGGAAATTTTGTCAATCTGACGGGAACAACTTACTCGGAGGCAAACCTTCCGATTCAGAATGGAATTGGATTTCTTGCTTGGAACTGAAGGATGATTGGCACTCAACACGAGCTCATCAATGGTCCAGAATGAGTCAGAAAGTTCAAAGTCCTACATGATGCATGCTGGGCTAAAGTAAAAGAAATCATCAAAACGAATGCAAAGGAAAAGAAAAATAGAAAATAGATCAAGGATAATATTGCTAAGTTAAATAAGGACGGGTCAAGAGACTACCCACAACCGCAGTGCAGGCCTGAATCTATCGTCCTCGTGCTTAACTAGCTCAACGGTCTATCCAACGATTAACAATGTGTACCTAGATCATCACTGTTTTTGGTAAAGGGGAACTCAAATCCCAGAACACATTGAGAACCAGTCGGTCCTTGAAATGATATAATAAGTAGAATACCATATAGTAATGCGAGGAATAGGGACAGAAATACAATACCTGACTTACCTGCGACGAAGTCTTTCTTCATTTTCTGAGTTTTCTGATTTTTTTGTTTTTTGTTTTAATCATTCAGTATAATAATCACAAGATGATAAATGAACTTAATGAACACAATCGAAGAAACACACATACTAAGCACAGGTAAGTGAAATAAACATTCAGGTCAAGACGCGACACACCTATCGACCGCGACCTTGTCGCGTCGCAGCGCTCTGTCGCGGCGTGGTCGCGTCGGATCGCGGCGTCGCGACTCGGACAGAGTCCTGAAAAGGCAGACAACCGGGACTTAGACTTATCCTAAGACATCTAGATTAACACTAGGACTCCTAAACCTTTCCTAGGCTTATCCTAACTCCTAGTTGCGGGATTAGAATGGGTTTCTAACTCCCTAAGGTTTATAAATAAAGGGTTTGGGCTGTTAATCCCGCAGCTAAACTCCTGGCATCCTCTGCTTTCCAAGTTCTTCATCCTTCTTCAGCTCTGCAGCCATGAAGAGGAAGCTTTCAGAGTTTGCAGAGGCCATCCCTCCCTACTCCGGCCCAAAGACAGCTAGGGAGTCTTACGCCGATCTCCAGCACCTCTCAGCTATCCCAAGACACATCTATTCCCGCCCGGATCTTCAAGTAAGTGGCTTTTCTCCTGAGATTCTGCACTTTCTGCATTACTTGTTTTTTTTTTTTTGTTTTGCTCTGTTTTTCTTCTCCTTCTCATCTCCTCCTCCTCCTTTCTTCAGATCCTCCTGTCATAGGCGGTTCTCTAGGCTACCATGGCTGCTTCCGATGCTTGACATGCTGCCGCCTGCCTCAAATCTCCTCCTAAAAGAGTGGGGATTGTCTACGGTGCTAGTACTCTCTAAGAAGCACAACAAGATCGTCCACGCGTGGGATAGCATCACTGCGCTTACCGAGCTGTGGCACACTCAGACACATTCTTTTGTCTTCTCCGACTTTGAAGCCACCGTACTCTTGGAAGAATTGGAGATTATGCTCGGTCTCCCGCGCTACCATCGGGGTGAGGAGATAAAATTATCATACACCGTGGAGCAGATCAACTCGTGGAGTATTCTGGCCAAGCTGACCTCCACGAAGAACGACCTACGCTCCATGACCAGTGGCATGCACGTCCACCTACTCCCCATCGCACAGTGGGTCGTCTTACAATGCAAGCGGAAAACCGGGAGACACGGCGCCATTGCCAAGGCGGCGGCCATCTGCATCTGCGGGATCATACTCTTTCCCTCTGAAGACGGGACCATCTCCTTCGCCAACCTGAGCATCATCGATTCCATCTCAGAAGGTTTGACTATCGGCCAAGCAGTTTTGAGTTATCTATATGCCGGTCTGTCTTCTGCAGCACTCGGAGGGCCTTTCTACAGATCGGTGATTGCCCTCGAACTATGGATGGGGATGCACATCCAATTTCGGGCGGTGGAGGGCTTGACTGTGGAGTGCAAGACGATGCTGAACCACCCGCTGGCACACGTGGGCAGGCCACTCCACATGAGCACCCGGGCTTGGTGCAAGACGGCCCAAATGAAGGGCATCCAAGTGTGGCGCGAGTACTTCCGAAGTCTAACCGTGGCGGACTTCGACGTGCGCCCCCGGTTCATGCACGACAAGATGATCCATCTCTCTCAGCGCACCGGGCTTGCCTTGAGGTTGCTGGGCAATGAGGCACTTGTTTCTTACAACCCGGACCATTGCTACCTCCAGTGTGGTGCGGCCCGGACAGTGGTTCCAATCCTCTCACACTTCCCGCCTATCCAAGAGAGGAAGAGGGGCGACGCGCAGGACGAGCATGACATGCGCAGCGCCATCGTCCATTGGGAGGGATGTGCTGTGAGCGTGATCCTAGCAGAGGTGGAGGAAGATGATGAAACGGTTAAAGAGTACATTGAAGGTTTGAAGAAGCTTCAGCCAGCGGGAGGGAATAATTGATTTGATTTGTAGGCCAGATGGTAATTAGGAAAGCATTTGAAAGCATTGCTTGATTGTTTAAGAATGGATTAGGGAGTGTAAAGACTTTGAATATGAATGAATAAGAATGGATTTTCTGTGCAATGCAAGCGCTCTGTTGATGACGCGACGGTCAGGAGTGTCGCCTTTATGTCGCGGCCTAGCGGTGCGTCGCGACTATGTCGCGACGTCCCTTCTTGACGCGACATGAACGCGACGGCGCGCTGCGTCGCGTCACGAACCGATCGATTCAAAAACAAACGCCCCCCTTTCCTTCTTCTTTTCCAGTTTTCAAAAACCTTGAACCTTCAAACCCTTGAATCCTTCCCCAAACTCCCCTGCATTCTGACCTCCTTGCTAGCCCGAAACACAATCTAAGCGACATATACTGCGATGGACGGTGGAAAAGAGACTGGCGAGGGCTCATCGCGGGGGAAGCTCCACGCGGAGCGACGGTACTCACGACGACGGTACTCACGACGAGCGGCTGTAAGAGCTGTCGCGACTCGGACCGAACACACAAATAAAACCTGAAATTGAACTTGAATGAATCTTTGCAGGGTGAAATGAGGGCTCGAGTGTCATGGACACTGGTGCTGGCTGCCTTCCTGGCCCTTCCCCCTTTCAGCGAGAGAGAGTAGATGAGATGGGGTTCGGGCAGATTTTTAGGATTGAGAGGATGAGGGTGGGACCCGGCCCTCACCCAGGCCCTGCGTAGCAGGTGGGACGGAGGCGAGTGCCTTCGCGTTCCCTTGGGGACATATGATCCCCAGCCTAGAGGATGTGAGCCGGATCACAGGGCTCAGGGTGCATGGGAGAGCGGTGAGCGGGTATACCTACCCTTGCTACCATGACTTAGCCGCGGACTCTTAGACCTTCCCGTGGAGCGTCGGTCTTCCCTAGTGCCCAGAGTAGCCTTGCAGGAGAGTCTAGGTCTATTTGAGGCAGGGAAGAACGCATGGGAGACTAAGGATGAGTATTTGGAGAGGCTGGCTAGAGTCAGTAGGAGGGAGTTAGCGAGTGAGCCTGGGCCGCAGGCGGACTTGGACTTGCGCCGCTTCCTCGTCCTCTTTCTTGGTAGACTTTTGTTTGCCACGAGGGGCGACGCAGTCCACTGCCGCTTCCTGCCCTTGCTGGCGGATTTAGGTGAGGTAGGGGGGTATGCTTGGGGGGCAGCCTTCTTAGCGCACCAGTTTGATGGTTTGAGCGCCTCCGAGCGGCAGACGTCTACGAGCGGCTTCTACCCCTTTCTTCAGGTACACCTTCTCTTCTAACTCTTAGATTCAAACTTCAATTTTGCTTGAACTGCCAACTAAATTGTCTTTTATCTTGCAGGTTTGGGCCTATCTACACCTTCCAGCCCTGAGGAGAGGGGAGCTCACACGGCCGGGCCTCGTGCCCATTGCATGCCATTGGGACTCTTGCCGAGACACTCGCCACCTGGCCGACCAGTTGGAGCGCCTCCAGGAGACAATCGACAGCTACCCTTATCTGGATGTAAGTACCCTTAATTCCCCCTCTTTGAAATTATTTGCTTGAAATGACTGATTACTTCTCTTTTGCAGGTGGTTTGGCAGCCATATCTGGGGGAGGGTGATGAGGGACAGCCTTGGTTGGTGCAGGCCGCCCCTATCGGTAGGTCGGTGTGGTTGCATGCACTCAACCTCGTGCTACCTCTGAACCTATTCCTGACCCAGCGCTCCTTGGGCTTCAGGCAGAGTGTCGTGGAGTTCCCGTCCGGGACCGGTTCCGCCGGCCGGGTCGGAGCTTCCGGGGGCTTCACGACACGACAGACTGGAGGGAGTGGGCGAGCGAGCAGATAGAAAACTGGGAGCGGAAAGGCAAGGGGGTCAGATCGAACGCGACCACCGATGATGCCTACCTCCAGGCGTACGCCTTGAAGTACGGAGGAAAGGTATACAAGAGCGCCCGACACCAGGTAGACTTTCTAAACCATAGCTCAAAGAATTGGGATTTAATGATTAAAACTGATGATTTGGCAATTCCTTGCAGGTGGACGTGAGCGGTGAGATTGCATCGCTCCGAGCCTTGCTCCAGTCGGCGGTGCAAGATCGGGAGGCAGCCCAGAGGCAGACGACAGAGCTGGTAAGTATTGTATTCACTTTTCGACCCCTTTTTTATTTAAGCAAGATTTTGAGACTGACATGCCTTTTGCGTGCAGCGGAGTGAGCTGGAGAGAGTGAGGGGTACCGAAGCAGGCGGTGCTTCCTCCTCTCGGAACGTAGGGGGGTCTCCATCACTCATGGAGGCTCGGCTGACGGGGGCAGTGCTGAGAGCCGAGGAGGCTCAGAGGCACCTGGAGGAGCGGGTAAGTTCATTTAAGGCTTTGAGTTAATTATTTCCGAATGATGCTGACATATTTCTTGTTGTGCAGGAGAGAGACTTGGAGCTCGCCCATGAGCAGGCCATGACGCTGCAGAGCGAGAGGGACCGGCTGCGCATCCGGGCGGAGGCGGCTGAGTTGCAGGTGGCGGAGATGACCCGGGAGCTGGCGACGTTGCGGGTACAGAGGCCATCGGGAGACCAGGAGGAGGTGACCCGGCTGCGTGCGGAGCTTTTGGCACAGCAGACGCTGGCGCGGAGCCTTCAGCAGATCGTGACGGATATCGGCCGTTCACGCAGCCGGAGCCGGAGCGGTGTGAGAGTCAGCAGGGCGACCGGCGCCTCCGTCGGGCAGTATTTAGCGGGTTCCTCCAGCCGGTGGAGGAACGAGGAGGAGGAGCGGCACCGTCCGGGCGATGATGGTAGAGGAGGTGGCGAGATGTTGCCACCTCCAGATAGGAGAGAGGGATCCGGGGAGAGTGGTGGCAGTCAGTGAGGAGTCTTGTGAGCCACCTCCCCTTTTATCGATGTACATTTTGTTCATACCTTAGTGCAGTTTTACTTTTATGCCAATGTTTATGATGAATGAATGGTTTGTGATTGACACGAGTGAGAGGCGAGATTCAAACAAGCGAGAGAGAGAGTTCTGAGCGTGATGTTGTATTCTGCCCTTGAAATCCCTGTTCCTGCACACACTTAGAAGAACAAATTAGATATGTTCTTAGGTTCGGCCCCTTGCGTTTAAAATGATAAAAAATCTAACTTCGTGATTGTCAAGGGGCCGAGCCTTATTAAATAGGCGAAAAGACTATGAAAATAATGCATGCTAAAGAAAAGGAATATGTACACGCCTTTAAAAAAAACTATAATATATATATATATTTTTGTGATTTTGAGGATCTTTTGATTTTTTTGGAATTTTGGAATTTTTTATTTTTCTTGGTTTTGGGGATCTTCTGATTTTTTTGGACTTTTAGAATTTTTGATTTTTTTTTTGTTTTTGGGATCTTTTGATTTTTTTGGTTTTTTTGATTTTTTTGGTTTTGAGGATCTTTTGATTTTTTTGGTTTTTTTGGAATTTTTGATTTTTTTGGAATTTTTTGAAAATCTTTTTTGATAGCAACACTTCTTAATGTCGAGCGATTAACCGTGAGCCTTACCTCTATCTCACTTTGGCGAGCAAGATTTATGTGCAACGTATATTCATCTTAGGTCAGCTAAGATTTCTTGCCCCTACGACAACAATGTTCTAACACAGACCAAGCGTATGGATTCTTTGGTCATTTTAGGAGGGATAGGAAGAATGTAAATGAGATAAGACTTAATCTTGGAGTCGGGGTTGCTGACTTGTAAGACTTGCAACGAATAAGTTACATGTGCTATTCATCTGTTGTCCAGGGACTTTAGGGCCACAGCGTTTCTCTTTATCTGGGGCATGCGTGCAACCGGGCTCAAGGGTGTCCCGCGGGGAACTGTACTGCCACTCTTTAACATGCCCCTTACTTTGTATCTCGTCGCTTTATTTTTTGTGTGCTATATGCTTTTCTTAGAACTGCCCGTCCCTCTTTGAGACTTCAAACACATGGTTTATACCATTGCAGGTTTACAGGTTAGCTTTCCCCTTGCCCCTAGACCTCGTCCGAATAGGGAGAGAATTAACCTCTTGTTTCCCTGAGCAAGGGCTAAGTGAGAACACTGTATATGAAGGGAAAATGACCTTAGGATACCATGTCGAGTACGTGATTGCACCAATATTATTCATCAATATGAGAAGGAGCGAGACACTTGGCAAATTGCTACTTATTAATTGGTGTTGTTATCCAAAGACTTTTGATCAGGGGTAGAATCTTTTAAGATAACTCATTCCATGGATGAGAGAGTTCATCACCATCGGCGTTAACTAACCTATACGCGTTTCCCGGGTACACTTCTTTGATGACGTACGGTCCCTCCCAGTTTGCGGACAATTTTGACCTTGGACTCAGGTTTTATGAAAATTTGCTTCAAAACCATGTCTCCTTCTTGAAATTTACGCTCAATTACTTTCTTTGAAAAGACCTTGAGAGTCTATTTGATACGAAAGCACGTGATCGGCTGCAGCTAGACGCCGTTCGTCTAAGAGTTCTAGTTGTGTAAGTAACGCCTCCCGACGTTCATCGGGATAAGTTCTTTGTCCAACTGAATTCTTAGCGAAGGGATGAGGATCTCGTGCGGGCTAATTGAACTTCTTACAGAGATCTTGAAGGTCTTGTGATATGAACTGGGGTCCATTGTCGGTGACGAGGCTGCCAGGTACTCCAAACCGTGCAATGATATTCTTCATGATGAACCTGCACACAGTCGAACCTTTGATTTCTGCAAACGCTTCTGCTTCGGCCCATTTGGTGAAATACTCAGTGGCAGTGAGGATGAGGATTTTGTTTTATCTGAGCATTAGGATCACCGAGAGGCCCAATGATATCAAAGGCCCACATGGAGAAAGGCCAAGGAGAAGATAGCGGATGCAAGAGGAAGACGGAGCATGAATTTTATCGGCATGGATTTGGCATTTGACACACCTACGAACGTAGGCGGCACAGTCTTCTTCTAAGGTTGGCCAGTAGTAGCCCTGCCTAAGGATCTTTTTGGCTAACATCTGACCATTCACATGCCCTCCGCATTCACCGGAGTGAGATCCTTCTACTATTTTCCAAGCCTCTTTATCGGTCACGCATCTGAGGAGAATTCCATTTAGAGCGCGTCTGTAGAGAACTTCACCCACGAGGGTGTACTTTAAGGCCGCTCTACGGATAGCTCGCCTATCTTCTGCTTCGGCTTCTTCTGGGAAGGTGCCGTCTCTGCAAAACTGCTCAATCTCACGATACAACGGGCTCTCTTCTTCCATCAATTCCCCTAATTCAACAAGCAACAACTCCTTCGCTTCTTTCTTCTCTGCCTTCAACACTAGGGAGCTCCTAAGGTTCGAGAACCAAGGATCCTGAGTTGAGGGAGCTTCTAATCTCTGAACGGTGATAGTCTTAGGGCTACGGCTGAGAGGGAAGGAGAGAGATGAAGCTAACGACGCCAGAGCATCGGCCAGAATGTTTTGGGAGCGAGGAGTATGAATGTAGATGAGTTGACGGAATTGCTTGGCAAGGAGCGTGACCAGATCTTGATACGGCTTGAGCTTGGGGTCACGAGTGCGATAGGTAGAGAGAACTTGCCGAAGGACGAGTTGAGAGTCTCCTATGATCTTAAGGTGACGCGCGCCTAAAAGGTAGGCGAGCTTAAGACCGGCCAAGAGAGCCTCATACTCGGAGATGTTGTTGGTGGCGTAGAACTGGAGTTATAAGCCAAAGGAATGGTGATCCCTGGGGTGAGCAGGACTGCACCTATGCCGTCCCCTAGAATTGAGAGCTCCATCGAAATGGAGTGACCAGAAGAGATCGTGAGAGACAAGTAATAGGTTTTCGTCGGGAAATTCCTCCTGAACCGTATCACTATGAGGAAGAGGAGGTGAGCAAGATGCTCAGCAATGGCATACCCTTTTATGGCTTTCTGAACAATAAAGGAGATATCGAACTGAGAGAGGAAACTTTTCCAGCGAGCCAATCTGTCGGCGAGGACTGGCTTCTCAAGGAGATACCTAATAGGGTCCATTCTAGAAATCAAACTCACCTTATGAGCTAGGAAGTAGTGCTTCAATTTCTGCACTATCCAAACTAGCGCTGCACAAGTTTTCTCCATTGTGGTGAGTTTGAGCTCGGAAGGATTGAAGAGCCTAGATAGGTAGTAGACTGCCCTTTCTTTGCCGGATTCATCATGTTGGGCAAGGACAGCTCCTAGGGAGTCCTCAACAGTCGACAGATAAGGATTAGGGGTTTCCCATGGATAGGCGCCTGAAGCACGGGCGGATTCATAAGGTAACTCTTGAGCGCATCGAAGGCCTCTTGGCATTTACATTCCATTAAAAACTGACTCCTCCTCTCAACAGTTCATAGAAAGGACGACATCTTTGAGAGTGCTGAGATATGAATCTCCTTATGAACTGCAGCCGACCAATCAAACCTCGAAGTTCAGATATGCTCTTAGGAGGAGGCATCTCATTGATCGCCTTGGCCTTGTGCGGTTTTGAATCCCCCGCTTACTAACTATGAAGCCTAGCAACTTCGCGAGGAAACCCCAAACACGCACTTCTTGGATTCATCTTCAATTGATACTCTTGTGCGCGATGGAAGACTTTGGCCAGCACGGAGGAATTCTCTCTTTGAGTCCGCGACTTCACCACGATATCATCCACGTAAACCTCGACATCAATATGTATCATGTCGTGGAAGATAGCTAACATTGCTCTTTGATAAGTGGCGCCGGCATTCTTTAGTCCAAACGGCATGACCACATAGCAGTATGTTCCCCATGGGGTGGTGAAGGAGGTCTTCTCTTGATCCTCCGGGGCTAGACGAATTTGATATAGCCGAGTACCCGTCCATGACGATAGAGTTCGAACCCTGCCGTGTTATCGATCAAAACATCCAAATGAGGTAGCGGGAAATCATCCTTAGGACATGCCTTATTCAAATCCCGGAAATCTATGCAGATACGCACTCTTCCGTCCTTTTTCATCACCGGGACGATGTTCGCCACCCACAGAGGATAGAGGACTACACGGATAAACTTGGCTTTGTGTAGCTTATCGATCTCCTTTTTCATCTTCAAGGCGATGTGGGGGAGGAACCTCCTTAGCTTTTGTTTAACGGCAACTGCCCCTGGCTTCAGAATCAACCTATGTTCCACCAGAGCGGGGTCAATGCCGGGCATGTCATCATAGGACCAGGCAAAAGAATCCTTGAACTCCCTTAGCATTTCTATGAGCTTTCTTCTTCTTCAGGAGGGAGACCAGAAGCTATGGTTAGGAGCTGGGGTCCTCTTGCGTTCCCACATTTACCTCTTTGGTGGGTTCATCTATTGCCGAGGTAGGTTCATCGAATCTCCTCATACCACTAGCATATGCCTCAGCAGCATCCTCTATCTCACCATCATTCTCATCTAATGGGTCTTCTCCGGCTACGATTTCATATATCCCACGCCGTCGTCTAGCCCTTCCTCTATCGGCATCTCCTCTAAGTTCAAACCACCGCTTCTTTGACGAACTCTTCGACAGCTAGAAGAGCGCCACATCTATGGACTAAGTCTAAGAGGTATCTACGGGGTACGCCACTACCCTTCTTCTTCCTAGACGGGGACGGGGACTCACTAGAAACTACCCCTGATCTTGAGCTAGATTTGATATTTACAGGAGGCTCTGGAGAAGCGTCCAGAGGTTTAGTGGAAGGGAAAACAATAGGTGTGGCAGGGCTGCAAAGATCCTCTGATGGAGCTGGAGGAGGGAGCAGGCCACCCGAGCTCGGGGTGCCGGCAACAACATCGGGGTGTAGGGGAGTAGAAGGCCCCTCACCCGAATTGCCCAGAATGGCCATGGCTGACCACCAGGCGAGCGAAAAGGACAACGATGGCTATTGGAGAGCAGATGCGGCGGGGATCGCCGTCGAGATCGGGAGCTGGAAGTGGGTGACGGGGATCGCCGTCGAGATCGGGGCGCGAGGGAGGTGACGGGGATCGCCGTCGAGATCAGGAGTAGGAGAGGGGTGACGGGGATCTCCTTCGAGATCAGGAGTAGGAGAGGGGTGACGGGGATCTCGTCGAGATCATGAGTAGGAGAGGGGTGACGGGGATCGCCGTCGGGAGCAGGAGCTGGAGGGGGGTGACGGGGATCGCCGTCGGAGACAGGAGCAGGAGAGGGGTGACGGGGATCGCCGTCGAGATCAGGAGTAGGAGAGGGTGACGGGGATCGCCGTCGGGAGCAGGAACTGAGGGGGTGACGGGGATCGCCGTCGGAGACAGGAGCAGGAGAGGGGTGACGGGGATCGCCGTCGAGATCAGGAGCAGGAGAGGGGTGATGGGGATCGCCGTCGAGATCAAGAGTGGAGGGGTGACGGGGATCGCCGTCGAGAGACAGGAGCAGGAGAGGGGTGACGGGGATCGCCGTCGAGATCAGGAGCAGGAGAGGGATGACGGGGATCGCCGTCGAGATCAGGAGCAGGAGAGGGGTGACGGGGATCGCCGTCGAGATCAGGAGTAGGAGAGGGTTGACGGGGATCGCCGTCGGGAGCAGGAACTGGAGGGGGGTGACGGGGATCGCCGTCGGAGACAGGAGCAGGAGAGGGGTGACGGGGATCGCCGTCGAGATCAGGAGCAGGAGAGGGTGACGGGGATCGCCGTCGAGATCAAGAGTAGGAGAGGGGTGACGGGGATCGCCGTCGAGATCAGGAGCAGGAGAGGGGTGACGGGGATCGCCGTCGGAGACAGGAGCGCACATTTTTTTTTTTAAATTACATTAGACTAAACGGTTTGGGGGAAAAGGACAGGACCGAACCATTAAAGAGAATGATGAAGCGGGGTGAAGGACGAGTGAATGCCTCAATGGTGTCGGGTGAGATTTGAACGATGAAGGGGAGAGGCAAGGGGATGAAACTGACGTTAAACTCGAGCACGGATGAAATAAAATGAGTAGGAGGCCGGGAGAGCCCTGGCCAGAACTCCTGTATAAGTAGGGGCAAATGATCTGATTGATTTTCTTCACCAAATCCAGGCAACTTTCGCCTGGCAGTGGTTTGCTGCAGTGATAGCGCTGCTACTTGTGGCACATCCTCTTCAGCGAAGAGAGACGGTTCACTGCTGAGATGAGATCTTCTGATTCCAGCTCTTCTGCCCCAGCTTCTGATTTTTCAAATAGCAGACTGACTGACGAGATGACATCGTCTTGGTCCGGGTTTTCAGTGTCTTCCTCAGCTTTCTTCTTTTGTTGGGCTGCTCCGATAGTTGGGCCGATCCTTGCCGATCTTGGTGTTCCATGATGGTGTTATATCCGGGCTGAATGGGCCCTTTGACAAAATGCTCGTATAAGGACCAAGTGAGCGATCCCTGGTCTGAATGTGGAGGAGATGAGAAAGCGGCCCATTCTGAATATCCAAGGCCACGCTTCGTGAATTTCTTAGTGGTGGCGACAGTCTTTGTTTGCCCTTGGAGGTGGGCACCCAGGCCTTTTCCTGACTGATAACCCAGTCTGAACATGATGTCTCACCCCTTTGTATTCTTGCTCACATCCTTCCTGACTGCCATCATAGGAGGAGACCCAATTGGGCGATTTGAAGAGAAAGTATAGGCCCAAGTGTAGTTAACATCAAGCACCGAGATTATGGGCTTATTGGACGGCCATATTGATGGCAGCACTCTCTCAACGGCTTCGACTGTATGCGTTGTGGTCACACTCTTGACCTTGACTATCCTTCCTTGAAAAGGGAACTTCAGACACTGATGCGCTGTAGAGGGTACCGCCCCTAATGATTCGATCCACGGGCGCCCTAAATGGCTTTGTAGGTGTGATCAATGTTCAGCACATAGAACTCCACAGACATGACGAGAGGGCCTAACTCAGCTTGCAAAGTGGTGACCCCGTGACAGGCACGTCGCGAATTGTCATATGCAGCAATAGTGGTAGGCGTGGGCTGCAATTGACGTTCCGATATGTTGCAAGCTCTAAGAGTGCTTAGTGGACATACATTAATGGAAGCTCATGTGTCCACCAGAGCCGCATCGACCGCCACTTATTTATGGTAAGTGTCACACACAGGGGCATTTTCCTGGCCTCGGGGGCAGCCAACTCGCCATCAGAAAAGGTAAGGTGGTGAGTCTCTGTTTACTATTGAGAGCACTGAGGGCAGGTTGTCTGGATTCATGTCTTCGCTGACCATGACTCTTTGCAAGAAAGTTCTGAGAGCGTCTTGATGAGTTGTGACCTCTTAATGAGTTCCAATATGGAGATCTTGGCGGGAGTCTAATCGAGGTGCTTTAAGATGTCATATTGAGTTCCCGGTGCCGGATCAATCTCTTCTGTATCTTGTTGCTGCTGATTGTTGGTTTGCTGACCTGGCATAGGCATGGATGCGTTAGGATACATCCGATGAAACATTCGCCCGCTCCGGAGGGCAAGATTGTGGTGGAGTGGAGGGGTAAGGGTGTTAAGGATAGCGGGGTTGGCTAGTAGAGGTGCTGGCACAGGGGAGAAGGGGGTGTTGTTTGGTAGAGGAATGATGGGTGAGGTGACGAGGAAATAGGATGGTGAGGTGATGGTGGCAATATGGGGTGTAAAAGGAGGGGGTGTGGCGGATATAGGCGCGAGAACAGTGGGCGTGACGTGAGAAATAGCCAGAAGTTGGCCCGCCTCATGGTCGTCATCGAAGACCCACTGGGCTTCTGGTGGTGCATGGGGACACAGGGTTAACATGCGCAGGCGGAGGAGGCGGCGGAATTGGTTGAGGGTTCGGAGCGGGTTGATGTTGTGGCATGGGATTACGGACTATGCCTAGATCATTCGCCGGCTGCTGCGGCTGCTGCTGTTGCTGGTGTTGCTAGTATTGCTGCTGGAAAGGCTGGTATTGTGTTGCTGTGTTGTTGTTGTTGCGGCTGCTGTCGCCTCTGTTGCTGCTGTTGTTGCCTCTGGCCTTGCTGGTCCCTCAGAGTTTGGATCAACCTCTTCATTTCTGCCCAATCAATCTGATTCTGCTCATGGAGATCGTATATCATGTCCCGGAATTGGAAGCAATCGGACACATTATGGCCCGGATGACGATGATAGACGTAGTATTTTGTTTGATCGGCCGCCATATTCCAATTTGCCTTCTCAGGAGGGAGTCTTAAGGCATTCAGAGACATGAGGGCTGCAAAGATATCAGCTAGAGATTCGGGTAATGGAGGGTATTGGGCTCTTTTGGGTCCGTTGGGTTTCCTGGGTACATAGCCATTTTGTGGTGGAGGGACTTGGGAGTATTGGCGCTGATCTTGAGGAGGATTTTGTCCTTGGGGAGGTGGCTGCCTATTGTTGGTTTGTTCCAAGACTGTTGGGCTTGTTGGGTGGGGGGACCTACCTACTGGGCCTTGAGGATTGCTAACGGCACCTACTTGTTCATTGGTCTGGATCCCCTCGGTGACTGGGCCTTGCGGCTTCTTGGCATAACGGGCTTGGGGGTCTCAAACATGGAATGTATAGGCGAGTCCTTGAGTTGGGTTTGGATGAAACGGGCTCGACTATACAATTGGTGCATGGTAGAGATGTCGTTCATGGCCAAAATGGCTCGGTAGGTGGGTGTGGCATTAGAGATCAACAGCTTTATTTTCTCCTCTTCAAGCATTGAGCAACGGACCTTGGCGGCCAATGAACGCCATCGGTCAGCATAGGTGGAGAAGTCTTCTTCTGGCTTCATCTTCTCGGCCACCAAATCCACAAAAGAGTATTCGGGTCCCACCCGGTCTTGGAATTGCTGCAGAAATCTTTCTTTGACAATTTGGAAGTCCTCGGCTTCCTCTGGAGGCAAAGAATAGAACCACTCCAAGGGGGACCATCTAATGATTTTCTGAACAAATACGCCATGAGATGGTGGTCATATTTGTGTGGTGCTGATTCATAGACGAAATCCTTCAGATGAACATAGGGGTCTCCTACCCCAAAGTATCGACGATACAGGGAGCTCGGACTGGGGAGGCACCCGGAGGTATTGGAAGGACGAGAGGGCAATGTCAGCTACCTTCGATGATCAATTTGCCTCCGGAGGTCATGAAGCTCCTTCATCATACTTGTCCACTCCGCCAAGAAATCGAAAGGAGAATGGATCTGATGTGCAGGGACAAGGGAGCGTGGTTGCTCGAAGGAGTGAGACCTCTCGCGAGGAAGCGGAGCTGGTTCGGCCGTATAATATGTAGTATGAGGAGACCGAGGCCGAACATCTCGTGGGGGGAGGTAGCTTGGTTCTGAAAAATGAATAGCCCGATGATGGAGAGGTGTAGGGTCTGTCCCAGACGAAGAAAGGTGGGGAGCTGAAGCGACGTGGGCGGAGGACTCCGCCGGTCGGGCTGGACCTTGACCCCGGGGAGATAAAGGTTGCTTCCCCTTGGTAGCAGCTATGAACTCTCGGACTTGGTCCGGAGTGAGGTGAGGAAGGAGCTAGCTGAATTGAGAGTGAGGGTCATCATCCCCAGGAGGAGAAGGGGGGCGAGATCGGATCCCAGTAATGGAGGGAAGCTGGATATGCCCCGGGAGAGTGGCCATGGAAGGTTGGGCCACTTCCTCGAGCAACCCAAGGGGTAGGGCATCGTCGGCAAGGACTCGAAATTGGTCCATGTCGAAGAGGGGATTATGATAAAGTACGAGGATCGGAGGAGACTGATTCGATCTCCCTAAACAATGACGTATACACCCTCCAACCAAGTTGGAGGGGACCGACCTAGACTCTATCACGCCAATAAAGACAGAGAGGAGAAGGGGGATCAAAGCACTCAAGTTATCATGATTACAACGCAAATTTCTTAAGATTTGAACTTGACCTTTTAAATGAATTGACTAAGGAAATGTCACTCGGTCATGCAGGCCCTGATAGGAGTGAACTCAAGTGCTCCGGTGTGACTAAGGGTGGTACACACTCACCAACGAGGATGGCTCAAACTAAGGGTACAACGGGTACAACCAGCCCGGCGAACCGCAACGTGCGTACGGCCACGGAGACTTACGGAGGTCCTCGGAAGGTGGGCCCGAGTCAGCCTACAAGTGCTCGTAGGTGAGAGGACTCACTCAACCAAGGGGGAGCCTAATCAAATGGGATGGACAACGTATGCAAGGGGCTAAATGTATGCAAGCATGGAGATGAGGAGCAAACATGGTGACAATAGAAGTCCTCGGGCAGAGTCGCGATGGCCAGATACGTCGCGACCCTATCGCGACAGGGCGGGCTGTCGCGATAAGGACAGAGGCCCGAAAACACATTGAGTCACCAACCCAATTCAAACAGACTATCCTACCAAACTAAGGAACACCAAGAGAAACTATAATGATACAACATGAATCAGGGAGCAGACAGAAACCGATACCTGGATGAAAGCAATAACATACAAAGCAAACCTGTTAACGCGTCACCTGTCCCAGCTGCGACCATGTCGCGTCCGCTTCTCCGACCGCGATAAGAACTGGAAACTTACAGATGAAACTAAACGGAAAATCCGAACCCTAACAGGATACTATCGGACAGAAACGCGAGCAAACATGATCTAGGCAACATAAGAAAGATGCATGCTCTCATGGGCATCGAACAAGGAGGACACAGGGAATAGCAAGCACCAACCTGATGACGCGCGTCCCCCTCCTGCGACGCGACCTTTCGTGACACCGCGATCGGTCGCGACAATGACAGAGCGGGAAAAATGCAGGGAATGAAGAACAAAACCCTAACAAGACACTATAACGATACACAAACAAGGAAACATGGCAAGCAAACAATCAAAATCTACGAGGGTGGCAATGAAGGTCCCACCGTGATCGCCAAAAGGTGTAATCACAGGGATTGTGCTTCCCCTCGACACAGACATGGATATCAAGTATGAACATTGGCAGCGTGACATCGGCCCATGAAGTGGCCAATGAACATTGGCAATTTGCCATCCCAGCTATGATATAGCTACGTTAACGGGCATGCATTGCCCCAACTATGAAGAGAGCCCACTTGGCCTCCCTTCGGGAACTTGTCCCACCGTGATCGCCAAAAGGTGTAATCACAGGGATTGTGCTTCCCCTCGACACGGACATGGATATCAAGTATGATGGCATGGAAAATAGGAAAGTGATCGCCACCTAGATAAGTTGCCTAATGATGTGAAAAGACAATGGCTAACTTAAACTAGGAAAAAAGGAAGAGAACAGGAAAACTGACCTGGTGTCGCGGTCGCCATGGCCGCCGCGTCTCTATATCGCGTCAGTGGAAATCGACGCGTCTTTGTCGCGTCACCCGAGGCCATCGCGTTCTCTGAATGCGGGAGAATTGGTGTTGTGACCTTCTTCTAGTCCTCCAGCCGGCCAGAGTACCAGAGCTTCTCGTAGACCTTGTTTGCTTGCCTGCCAATCAAAAGAAAACACAAAGAAAAGACCCTATTAGAACATGTAAAGTGTAGCATCTATTCTAAAAGACGAAATGAGACGGGGGATCATGGTGGGAACGCACCTGGGGTGGTTTTAAACCCCTATGGGTATGGGAAAACGTGGGTGGATGGTGGATGTGCTCTATTTAAAAAGAACGTAAAAATGCATGTAGAAATAGAAAAGAGGAAGAGGAAAGGGAATGAGCCCCCATTAGGGCGACTTCCTGGCGTGGAGGTAGCTCTAATGATGTGCAAAGAGGTCCAGGAGATTGCTGAAGTCGCCCTCTTCACGTTCCTTGCTCCATTGATGGCGAAATGAGTGAGTTACGAGGAGTGGACTGTGAAGGGAAATGAGTGGAATGAATGGCTGCGTGGCTAAGTCTTGTTCAGAGGAAATTTTGGCAGCCCTTCGGGGTGATTATGAGGCTCTCCTCGTCCATGAGGAGGGGTCTTCCTTATATAGAGCTTGGAGTGAGAAAATTAGGTATTATCTCCTCAAAAAGGTGTGGAAATTAAAAAAGGGGGGATAAAGCTCTCAAAATCGGATGTAGAGTCCTTAGGGGAGCTTAGGAGAGTCCTTAGGGCCGAAAAAGTGCTCAAGGGGTCGGGATAAACCTCTTGACCAAGTCAAAGTGCATGGGAGGATAAATAGGATGTGGTTATGGAGGCCAGAGATCTCGGTCCTTGTCGCGTCAGATCGCGGGGGTCGCGACTAGAGACGCGACGGTGCGGGGGGGGTCGCGACAGTATTGCCCACGTGCATGGATAATGCATGGGCTGTCGCGGCGGCCTAACCCGTCGCGACTAGAGTCGCGGCGCCACGATGCGTCGCGACAAGGAATCCGAATTATTTTGGATTATTCTCTCTAACCACATGATAAATAGGAGTCACACTCCCTAGGGACTCTCTCAAGTGATTGATTTGGGATTTCAAGGCATGTTATGGATAATGGGCTCAATCAAGGCAAGTGATGGGCTCAAGGTGAGCGACCAATTAGGGGCCCACTAAGGTGGCAAGAAATGTGGTTCACCCTATTAGTCATAATCGGGGTCTACACCATTCACCCCCCCCCCCCTCTGGGCTACCTAACTGGGCAACAAGTGGTATCAGAGAGAGTCTCTTCGACAAAGAAGAAGATCCAACGATCTGAAGAGTAAAGATCCATGGCAGCCCAAGGTCACAATGAAGGTCAGTCTGTCAATCGACCACCATTGTTCGATGGAGAAGACTATGCTTACTGGAAAACAAGGATGGAGTATTTTCTACAAGGTAATGACTACCAGATATGGTCCATAGTTGAAGAAGGCGATCTCCTAGTCACTAACGAAAAGGCACAGTGGGCAGATGATGATAAGAAGAAGATTTCTTTAAACTGTAAGGCTAAAAGCATTCTGTGTTGCTCTCGGCAAGAAAGAATTCAATAGAGTATCAGCCTGTAAATCCGCAATGGAGATGTGGGAAAAATTGAGAATCACTTATGAAGGCACGGACAAGGTTAAGGAAACCAGAATAGATATTCTGGTAGCTCAATATGAGAGGTTCCATATGCAGCCAGGAGAGTCCATAACTCAAATGTTCAGTAGATTCACAGACATTACAAATGGATTAGTAGGATTGGGGAAGACCTATGAGATTGAAGATATGGTCAGAAAAATCCTTAGATCTCTTCCATCTACATGGACTCCCAAGGTAACAGCCATTGAGGAAGCTAATGATCTAAAGAAGATGTCTTTGGAAAAGCTCATTGGATCCCTTATGGCCCACAAGATAAATATGGAGAGACTAGGAGAATCCTCAAGCAGAAAGAAACATTCAAATGCTCTTAAAGTAGAAGAAGACAGATCAGATGAGTCATCAGCCGAAGATGAAAGCTCAAATGATAGCGAAGATGAAGAAGCCATGATATCAAGAAGACTGCAGCGCATTCTAGCCAAAAAAAGAAGTTCCAATCTGGTAGAAGACACTTTAAGAAAAATAAGGACTTCAAGAAACCAGATGGAAATGATCATAAAAAGGGCGAGCCCATATGCTATGAGTGCAAGAAGCCAAGACATATCAAAGCAGAATGTCCAAAGCTCAAGAAGCCTGAATTCAGAAAGAGAGAAAGCTCCAAGAAATTCAGGAGGCATAAGAAAAAGGCTATGGCAGCAGCATGGAGCAACAGCAGCGACTCAGACAATGAGTCAAGCTCAAACAGTGAAGAAGAAGAAGCCAACTTGGCTTTTATGGCAAACACTGAAGAGAAGGTAACTTCTGATTCATCTTTTGATTCCTACAATAATTCTGATTCTGATAATCTAGAAGAAGCTTTCAACGAATTATACTGTAAATATAGGGAAGTAACAAAACTATTAAAAGTTAGTAAGAAAATACTGCATGTTTAGAAAATACTAATTCAGATCTAAAAACAGAAAATGAAGAATTAGAAAAACAAATAACGGAACTTAAAAGAAAAAATGAACTATTATGTGAAGATCTAAAAGATAAAAATAAACAAATAATCAGATTAGAAAATCAGGAGAGTTCAGATGAACTGAAAAAAGAAATTAAAACTTTAAATGAAGAAAATGACAAACTATCAAGCACATTGGAGAAATTTACAAATGGTAAGAACTCATTAATATTAAAAGGTGCTAGATGTTCCGGAAAGAAGAAACATGGTTTAGGATATACACCACCAAAAAATGAAGAAACAATAATTCACCTAAGATATATCCAACTCCGAAGTTTACACCTGAACAAGATACAACATACAAAGCCAATTTCAAATATATTGAAAGAGTAACAAAAATGTCTGCTGTAGCCATTGCAATAAGTTAGGACATATAATAAAACATGTCCAACTAGACATAAGAAATGGATAATTAAAAGGAAACTGTTGACACTAACCAACAAGACCCAAAAGAACTTGGGTACCTAAAACTTAATGTCTCATTTTCAGGGAAGCCTTCGAGCATCAAAGTGGTACCTAGACAGCGGGTGCTCAAGGCATATGTCAGGGAACAGGAAGCTGTTCACTCATCTCCAAGCTGAAGAAGGAACAGTCACCTATGGAGATAATGGAAAAGGAACAGTGATAGGCAGTGGTTCTGTGAGCAACAAAGGGAAAATAATTATTGAAGATACTGTGTGTCAAAGGGCTAAAGCACAACCTCATAAGCATCAGCCACTTTGTGACAAAGGTCATCAGATCAAGTTCCAAGAGTCCAAGTGCAGTATCCTGAAGGATGGAGCAGTAATCTTCGAAGCTAACAGAGAAAAGAACCTGTATGTGCTCTATCTTGAAGAACTCAAGGATCAAGACGTTGTTTAGCGGCCAGCAAAGAGCAGTCAACTGAGCTGTGGCACAGAAGATTGAGCCACTGCAGTTTGGATGGCATGAATAAGCTCAGAAAGAGAAGTCTTGTGGAAGGTCTGCCAAAGGTCAGCAATAAATTGGATGGTATCTGTAGACCATGTGCAAAAGGGAAGCACACTAAGAGTTCTTCAAGTCAAAGACTGTGGTAACCACCTCTAAACCCTTAGAACTCCTTCACATGGATTTATTCGGGCCAATGAGGACCACTAGTCTTGGAGGAAAGAATTTTGGATTGTTATTGTGGATGATTATTCCATATTCACATGGGTTTCCTTCTTGGAGCATAAAGATGATACCTTTGATAGTTTTGTAAGCTTCAGCAGAAGAGTACAGAAAGACAAGAAGTTTTGCATTGTTGGAATCCGGTCAGATCATGGAGGAGAGTTTCAAAATGAAAAATTTGCAAAATTCTGTGATGACCAAGGGATTGAGCATAACTTCTCAGCACCAAGAACACCACAAAAAAATAGAGTCACTGAGAGCAAGAATAGAACCTTATTGGATATGGCAAGAACAATACTGTCAGAATATGATTTACCAAGGTATTTCTAGGCTGAAGCAGTAAACACAGCAAGCTATATCATTAATAGAGTAATGATCAGACCCATCTTGAAGAAGACTGCATATAAGTTGTTCAAGGGAAAGAAGCCAAAGATCAGTCACTTCAGAACCTTTGGATGTCCATACTTCATTCACAACAATGGCAAAAGAGACATTGGTAAGTTGGATGTCAAATCAGATGAAGGCACCTTATTGATTGACTAAAGGGTTTGTACATATTATTTTTGATGAAACTACCCTTCCTGATGAAAAAGAAAGGAAGCAGAGAGTGACATTGATGATGCAGATGACTTGTCTAAGAAATTAAAGAACACATCAATTGAGGACAAGGAAGATCCACCTCTGGAAGACTTGCATCAAACAGACATTGAACATGAAAATCTTCCAAAGGAATGGAGATACAAGAAAGATCACCCACTGAAATAGTATTGGTGATCCATCTGTAGGGGTAAGAACAAGAGGTAATGTAATCCCTTGTGATTATCTAGCATCTGTTTCTCAAATAGAGCCTAGGACAGTCAATGAAGCTCTTACTGATGAGTCTTGGATTCTAGCCATGCAAGATGAACTGAATCAGTTCAAAAGAAACCATGTATGGTCACTTGTTCCTAGACCATCAGGTCATCCAGTTATTGGCACCAAATGGGTGTTCAGAAATAAATTGGATGAAGCTGGTGTGATCTTAAGAAACAGGGCCAGATTGGTAGCTCAAGGCTATTCCCAAGAGGAAGGTATAGATTTCGATGAAACTTATGCACCTGTAGCTAGACTTGAGGCTATTAGGATTTTACTTGCATATGCATCTGCTCTAGATTTGAAATTATTTCAAATGGATGTCAAATCTGCATTTTTAAATGGTTTCATTAAAGAAGAAGTGTATGTAGAACAACCCCCGGGCTTTGATGATTCAGAATTTCCAAATCATGTTTTTAAACTTCATAAGGCATTATATGGTTTAAAGCAAGCACCTAGAGCTTGGTATGAAAGGCTTAGTTCTTTTTTATTAGATCATGGTTTCACTAGAGGACAAGTAGATAGCATTTTATTTGTAAAGTCAAAGATCAAGCACATACTACTTGTGTAAATTTATGTAGATGACATAATTTTTGGATCTACTGATGAATCTCTTTGCAAGTACTTTGAGAAGCTTATGCAGGGAGAATTTGAGATGAGTATGATGGGGGAGCTGAACTACTTCCTTGGATTACAAATCAAGTAAGGAGAAGATGGTACCCACATCTGTCAAGCCAAATACACCAAGGAGCTCTTGAAGAAGTTTGGATTCGAAAATTCCAAGCCACTGTCAACACCAATGAGCACTTCAACAAGAATGGACAGTGACAAAGATGGTAAGAAAGTAGATCAAAAGATCTATAGAGGTATGATAGGTTCTCTACTTTACTTAACTGCCAGCAGACCTGATATACTATTTAGTGTATGCATGTGTGCTAGATATCAAGCAACCCTAGAGAATCTCATTTAATTAATGTTAAAAGAATTTTCAGATATTTATCTAGAACTCATGATCTAGGTATCTGGTATCCAAAATCATGTGAAGTAATTTTAGTAGGGTACTCTGATGCTGACTATGCTGGATGCAAACTAGATAGAAAAAGCACCAATGGCTGTTGTTAATTTCTTGCAGGATGCTTGATATCCTGGTCCTCCAAGAAGCAGAATTCAGTAGCACTCTCAACAGCTGAAGCTGAGTACGTGGCTGCTGGAAGTTGCTGTACACAACTCCTATGGATAAAGCAACAACTTGAGGACTACGGAATGCACATCAAGTCAATTCCACTATTATGTGACAACACAAGTGCCATAAACTTAACCAAGAATCCAGTACAACACTCAAGAACCAAACACATTGAGGTTAGATACCATTTTATTCATGATCATGTAGCTAATGGTAATATTGAAATATCTTTTATTGACACAAATAATCAGTTGGCAGATATCTTCACAAAAGCCTTACCCGAAGAGAGGTTCACTTCTCTCAGAAGGGAATTAGGCATGTGTAAATTGTGATAGATTTATCTGTTAAATACTTAAATATTAAATTTTAGAGACCAATTATTTACTCTCCTTGAAGTGAGCAAAAATTATCTCAATTATTTCTCATTTATTCTTCTTGCGTAAATACTCCTGTCGGTTCGTTTTGTGTAATTCTTTATTTCTTTTAAACATGAGTTTGTCGTTTTCTGCCATAAAGGTGCACCTCTTCAAAAAGGGGGCATTTATCTGCTATTTCATAAATCCCGTAATCGGTGTGAGAACGATTCGTCTCCCCTCTTTATCTCTTTCGTTTTCTTGCCTGAGGCGATAACCCTTCGCCCCCGGCATCGTCTTCCACCAGATTTGAAGCCTTCAACCTCTCCCGCCAGAAATTTCTTGAGGGTTTCTCCTTCAACCACCCTTCCAGACCTCCAGAACCTCTTCTTGCTTGATTTCATGGCCTCTTCAACTGTTTTCGGCAGTGTTGGGGTTATGGAGCTGCATTCCTCACCGCAGAAGAGCAAACTAGGTTCGCTTCAGTCAAGGCAAAGCTTTGCGGGCACAAGGCAGTGGATTTAACAGACTTGGAGAAGAACGGAATGGGCAGTTTGGTTGAAGCTATTCCGAGGCTGAAATGGATGAAGATTGCAACCCTTCCTGATGTAAGTTATCCAGATCTTGTTAAGGCGTTCTATGTCTGTCTGAAGACAGAGGAGGATGGGACCCTGACTTCTATGGTCAAGGGAACCCAAATCAGGATCACCAGGGAACTGTTAGCATCTCTATTTGAAGTTTCTACTTCTGGTCGCAGTGGAGTCCACACTGTGGACACTCATGTCAAGGGTTTGGGAATTATAGGCCCAGAGTATAGGCTGAAGGATGGAAAGCTGGATATTAACCAGCTCAGTGCCTTTAACAGGCTTTTGCATTTCATAATTTGTCAGGTCATTGTGCTTAGGAGTGCAACTTTCTCCTCTTACACCAAGGCTGATTCAGACCTGATGTACTGGGCTATCCAGAATCAGGAAATTAACACTGCAGAATTGATCATTGAGAGAATGAAGTTTGCAAGGTCTCAAGTGTGGGATATAAAAAGCAAATTGAACATCTCACTACCATATGCCCATCTCCTGACCAAAATCTTTCATCATTTTGGAATAACTGTAGTGGGTGATGTATCTGAAAAGATGGGCCAAGCCATTAGGTTCAGAAATTTGAGAAAAAGTGGTTTTCTGTAGTAAATGGTGTGTAGTCCAAGACTAGTGCGGTTGAGGGTGAAACCATCCTTGGTGAAGCCCAAGATGACCTAGAACCAGTAGTTGAAGCAGCAGCAGTATCTGAGGCAGCAGCAGCAGTACCAGCAGTTGCAGAAGAAGCAAGCAGTAGAAGGATTGAGGACATTCCTCCTGAAGACATTGAGCCCATTGGGCAATTCTCATAGGTTCCTCTTCCATATTCCCAAGTAGGCAGTCTACTTAGGGATGCACTGGACTCCATCTCTCAGGGGGAGCCAGTTGCACATGAGCCAAGCTTAGAAAAATCTTTGGCAGAGGTCCCCACAAAAGATGTAGTCATGGAAGAAGCTCCAAGACAGCAGGAGCAAGTCCAAGTTCAAGAAGATGTTGAAATGGAAGATGCTCCCATTGAGAAGGAGTAGTCAGTGACAGAGGAGTTCCAGGGAGTCAGTACTGTGGCATCAGGCCACACTGAAACTCATTCAGAAGTCCTCCCAGTTCAAGAAGAAACAGCAGCAGTAGCAGCACAAACTGAAGTTCCTATGGAAAGTGTGCATACTGAAGGAGAAGCTGAAGTTGAGAAGGGCAGTGAGACTCAAGGGGAGGGAAATGAAAACCCCCAGAGAACCAGTTCAGAGAAGGTGAGACTGTCAGTTCCTCAGATTCTGAGGATGACCAAGATCAGCAGCCTCCAATGGACAAGGCCCAGGAGAAAGGGAAAGCAGCAGAAGTTCTAGATGTCCCTCTCCTAGCAGACACTCCTTATCAGAGACGGATGAGGCAAAGAGTCATTATAAATTTGAAGCTTGTCATAGAAAGATTGGATGCTCAAGGGGAGATCCTCTGCTCATTGCAATCCGATGTAAATTCCATCTTCATGAGCCAGACCTCCACATCCAAGGAGTTGTCTCAAGTAAAAAATGTTGTAAGGTGGTTCAATAAGGAGTTAGGAAGCATGAAGACAATGCTTTCAGAGATTTTGAAGGCCGTTGGAGCCCAAGCTCATCCTCCTCCTCCTCCACCTCCTGCTGATCAAAGAAGTGAAGAAGGTGTTCCAAGGCCATCAGGGCCATATGAGCAAGAGGTAGGGCCATCAGGGCCGGCAGCAGCTAATCTACCAGCAAAGGTCAGTGGTTCAGGGCCATCAGGGCCATATGAGCAAGCATCAGGGCCTTCAGGGCAAGCTGAGGTTAGTGGTTTAGGGCCTTCAGGGCTAGCTGAGAAGGTGTCAGGGCCATCAGGACCTTTAGAGTCAGAATCTGTGCAGCTCGTAGCTGAAGGAGCAGAAGTTGTAGCTCCTGAGTCCCCAGCTCCTTCCTCCACTCAGACCCCTGTACCTTCATCACCACCTTCATCATCCATAGCTCCACCTGCACCTCAAACCTTCAAGAAACCACAACCCAGAACCATCTCATCACCTACACCTTTTCCTTCACAATCCACTTCATCTCCTACATCTTCAACACCCATTTCTCCACCTCCACCTATCTTTGAGGTTCCTCCAGTGTCATCATCAGTTGGAGCCTCCTCTTCCTCTGGTCCACCATCCTCTGGACCATCAGATATCCCTCCTACTACCTCACATTCCCTTTTACATCCTTCTCCTCCACCCTCTTTCATTATTGTAATTCCTGAGGGTGCTCAACTTGAATCTCCCTATCTTGGGAAAATCAAGGATGAGTTTGAAGAAGTCATCCTCCGGTCTGTACTGAAGGTTGGGGATCATATCCATAGGGCAGACTCTTCTAGTTCTGCTCCTAAAAAGAGGAAATTTTCATCTACCTCCTCTCTTTCCTCTGAACCTCTTCATCACCTCTGTGGTTTTCTCTCACAGTGGACAACAAAAATAAACCACTGTATAGAGAATATCTTCAGAAGGTTGTCTTTGCCACCCTTGTCAATCTTCCTTTCTTAATCTCTCAGACCATTTAAATGTCATTCTACCTTATACCCCTCTCACCAAAACTGAAAAATCCAAAATATTTTCTATTGCTCATTCCAAGACTGAAGAGCAATGGGCTAGGGGGCACAGAGAGCTGTACAAAAAATTTGTTTTGGCTAAGTCTGCTAGATTCCCTCTAAGGGACCATTCCCTGACTCTCTCAGAATGGTTCCAATTCATCACAAGCATTGTTGGGCCCCATTCATTCAGAAGGAGATCAAGATGGCCAGGCATTTCCAACTCTTCAACAACTATAGATATGTCCATCGACTCCCTGAGGTCCAATTCATCCAGTTTAAGCAGGCCATAGATGCACTTGGTTCAGCCGACGCCCACTCTGAAGCTATCCAAGTGGACTTTGCCACCCTTCAGGTGCCAGAGGGAATCTTGCTTCCCCCTATTCACTCTTTGGTCATGGACTCTTCTGTTGGGTCTATCATCTTTGAACGTTTTGCCAGAGTAATGGGCAGAATCAAAGTACAGAAGGGCTTTCAAGTGGCATTTCATAGATTTCTCTTTAGAGAATACCACCAAGGCCATGTCAATGCTGAGGTTCTAGCTCCCATCCTGTCAGAATGTGAGAGGTTGACACCTTCAGACTGGGCTAGATTTTACCCTCTCGCTGCTCAGCAGCTGTCAGTGCTTAATGAATGTCAAGTCAGGGAAGGTCACCCTCCAGTATCAGAAGCTACATTTTTAGACATGAATTCGATTCACCTAGTCCAGGATCCCTTCCAGATTTGGGTTGAGCGTTATAAAGTCTATGTAGCCCTCTGTCAAGAGCTGAAGGCCAAGTAGAACTTCTATCCCATTTCAGTTGATCAATTTCTTGCTCGAGCTAGTTTTGGCTCAATATCCTTCAAAAGAATATCCCTTGACAGAGAAGCCTATGCCAATTTCCTTGATGAGCAGTTGGCTCTCCATTTGAAGAGAATGGCTCCCTCCATGGGACCCAAGTACACTCTTGCCCCTGGTGTATTTCGTCAAGTTTTTGAAAAGCAGGAAGAACAGGCATGGGAAATCATTTCTCATTTTGCCTCCCTCCTCTCTCCTACCTTTTATCTCCTTGTACCTTCCCAGAATGAATGAATACAAATAGCATTTCCTGTCTCATTTAGTTGTTTTCTCTTCTTCTTTGTCTTTTCCTTGCATTTTTTTTTTGCTAATGACAAAAAGGGGGAGAATTATTGCAGCTCTGAAATACATATGGAGATCTATTTATCTGTGCTATTTGCTAAAGTTTGATAATTTGTTAAAGTTTTGTCATCACCAAAAAGGGGGAGATTGATGAATAGTCTATCCCCATGTAATTAAAAGTAATTACATCTTTTATTTTGGTGATTAACAAACATTATTATTGTGATAATTATCAAACCATTAATTAAAGGTCACTAACATATTTTCTACAAGTCTTAAGCACAGGAATTAATACCAAAGGAAAAGAATCCAAAACAGGTAAGCATCTTTACATTGTATCTGCAGCATCATATTTGTCTAAGTACACATCGGTTTCTTTTATAGATCATAACGATTACAGTAGAACTGTAACGATTTCTTCATAACCGTTTCATAAGCACCTTAACGATTTCTTCATAGACTGAAACGTCTTATGATTTCAAAAGAAATCGTTCCTACAACGACTTCTTAAAGAGAGCGTAACGATTTGCTTGCATCGACTTCTTTAGTCATCATAACGACTTGCTTTCGTAACGATTCCTTTAGTCATCGTAACGACTTGCTCTCGTAAGGATTCCTTTAGTCATCGTAACGACTTGCTCCCGTAACGATTCCTTTAGTCATCGTAACGACTTGCTTTCGTAACGATTCCTTTAGTTATCGTAACGACTTGCTTTCGTAATGATTCCTTTAGTCATCGTAACGACTTGCTTTCGTAACGATTCCTTTAGTCATCGTAACGACTTGCTTTCGTAATGATTCCTTTAGTCATCGTAACGACTTGCTTTCATAACGATTCCTTTAGTCATCGTAACGACTTGCTTTCATAACGATTCCTTCAGTCATCGTAACGACTTGCTATCATAACGACTCCTTTAGTTATCATAACGATTTGCTTATCGCAACGATTGTTTCAGATTTTATAACGATTTGCTTTGCACATCGACTTCTTAAGTAATCATAATGATTTCCTCAATCTCACAACGATTGTTTCATATCTCACAACGATTCTTTCATATCTCATAACGATTTGCCGTTAGGTTGCATAATGATTACATAAGTCATAAATGCATCGATTTCATATCAATCAACTAGACATATGACTTATCCTTTCAACAAATTGAATAGTCAAAGTCTTCGTACTTTTTCTTCTGTCAACTATGCATTTAATGAAGACTGAACGTATCTCTGCATGCATACAGACGATATCATCCATTATCGTGTCTATTCTATATGCATCCTTTTTAAACAGCAAAATGACATTACTATTTTGGTGAATATTTACACCAACATTGCCTGACAACAAGAGACAAGCCTAGCTGTCTACTGTTCTAGCGTTTAATGTATGCAGGTCTTTGACAAACATTCGTCATACAACGTTGGACTTTGTAGAAGCCAAATGACACTTCAGAAGATCATATCTCTTTGCGTGAACAAATGGATAAAGGACTGATTGACTGGAAGCTTCCAAGTGCCACTTAGTCTAACGTCCACCAAAAGCTAGAGGCAACAGATACTTCAACGTCTATATTTTAAATTAAAGCTATATATTGATGAAAGGAGCTCCAGAAGAAATACACACGAGATAGAGAACGATAGTCATACAGAAACACTCTGATCATCAAGTCTTCTGCGAGTCCTCAAGAAAGAGCCAAGCCTCATTCCATTAGATTAGCTCTTCTTTGCTCTCTGCATTTGTTGTAGATTTGCGAGAGAGCTTGTCTGGATTTGAGAGTGAGCTTAGTTTGTAGACCTTAAGCTCTCAATCCTTTGCTTCAGATCTTGGCTTGTCAAAGCTTGATCTAGGGGCTAAATCTCCTGCTTACTTGTTTCTGTGCTTGTACCCTTCGTGTGTGAAGGAAGACCTGGTGGTATCCAGGGTGTGTGTGTGCCCTTCTGGTGTGAAGGAAGACCTGGTGGGGTATCCAGGGTGTTGTTCCTCTTCAGGCTAAGAAGAGAAGACCAGCTGAGCTGGGTGTTGTAGTGTCCATAGGGGGACTGTACCCTAGTTAGTGAAATCCTGAGTTGTTACTCAGGGATTGGACGTAGGACTCTTGTGGAAAGGAGGTCCGAACTAGGATACATCTGGTGTTGTGTGATTGTCCTCTTGTGTTTGTTGCTTCTCTTTACTAACACTAACAATCTTCAAAGTGTATTTCTTTATGAACGTTTTTAGTGAACATGTATTAATTGATAAATTTTAAAGACCCATTCACCCCCCCCCCCTCTGGGCTACCTAACTGGGCAACACCCAGCTTGTGTGCTTTCTATTCCCCCTGAGCTTAAGCAACCATCCGTCAGGGACATAAAAGTTGTAAATGAATTTCCTAATGTTTTTCCGGATAAGTTTCCAGGCCTCCCTCCTCATAGAGAGATTGATTTCTCAATTGACCTTATGTCGAGCGCTTTGCCAGTGTCTATAGCTCCCTATAGATTGGCACCGGTGGAACTTGCAGAACTAAAGAAGCAATTGCAAGAGTTGTTAGAATTGGGTTACATTAGGCCTCGTGTTTCATCTTGGGGAGCCCCAGTCTTGTTTGTCAGGAAGAAAGATAGATGCCCTGGTCTTGTTTGTCAGGAAGAAAGATGGATCTCTCAGATTGTGTATAGATTACAGGAAGTTAAATCAAGCAACCATGAAAAACAAGTACCCATTACCTAGAATTGATGACATATTTGATCAATTGCAGTCTGCAGTTGTGTTCTCTAAAATAGATTTAAGATCTGGTTACCATCAGCTTAAAATCAGGGAAGAGGATATTTCCAAGACTACGTTCAGAACCCGGTATGGACACTATGAATTCCTAGTGATACCCTTTGGGTTAACCAATGCTCCAGCAGTGTTTATGGATCTGATGAATAGAATTTTTCAGCTTTATTTGGACAACTTTGTGGTGGTGTTTATAGATGATGTTCTAGTTTACTCACCCACGGAGGAAATGCATGCAGAACACTTGAGGGTAGTACTAGAAGTTTTGAGGAAGAATCAACTTATGCTAAATTTAGTAAGTGTGAATTTTGGCAATCAGAAGTACAATTTTTGGGGCATGTGATTTCAGGAAATGGCGTGTCAGTGGATCCATCTGAAGTCAGGAGTTTCTTAGGACTAGCTGGGTATTACAGGAGGTTCATTGAAAGATTCTCTTCATTAGCGTTGCCCATGACTAAACTGACCAGAAGGGGAGCACCTTATGTATGGACCAATGATTGTGAGCACAATTTTTAGAAGTTGAAGGAAAAGCTCACCTCAACACCTATACTCACCTTACCTCAAGGCTCAAGAGGTTTTATACTTTACACTGATGCACCTCTGAAGGGAATTGGCTATGTTTTGATGTGGTATGGCAGAGTAGTAGCTTATGCCTCCATACAACTAAAAGATCGTGAGAAGAATTATCCAACACATGATTTAGAGCTGGCAGGTATTGTGCATGCATTTAAGGTTTGGCGTCACTATCTTTACGGAGAACAATTTGAGGTATTTACTGACCATAAGAGCTTGAAATACATCTTTTCTCATAAGGATCTAAATTTGAGGCAACGCAGATGGTTAGAGTTACTGAAGGATTTTGACTTCTCTGTGAACAACCACCCAGGAAAAGCTAATGTGGTGGCTGATGCACTGAGTAGGAAGAGGCTTATGGCTTTGCAATTGCATTAGCATTGGAGGGAATTTGATGAATTGATTTCTCACTCCCCTAGTCGGGATGTAGGGAGTTTTAGGCTTGCTGGTTTAAGGGTGAGTTATGCACTCCTGGACTGAATCCAGGAGGCTCAGTTGAAAGACCCATTATTGCAAGGTTTATTAAGTAGGCCAGGTTTTGTTAGAGATGACTTGAAGTTAATTAGATTTCAGGGCTGAATATGTGTGCCAAAAGATGAAGAAATCAAGTTGATGTTATTCTCGGAAGGTCACAAATCTATGTATTCGGTTCACCCTAGCAGTACTAAGATGTATGGAGATCTGAAAAAGCAGTTTTGGTGGCAAGGTATGAGGAAATACATTATAGAGATGGTGAGTAAGTGTTTGACCTACCAGTTAGTTAAGGCTGAACACCAGAGGCCAGCTGGTTTGATGCAAAAAATTGAAATTCCAATTTGGAAGTGGGACCAAATTAATATGGACTTTGTATTAGGGCTGCCTCGGAACAGAAGGAAGCATGATGCCATTTGGGTCGTTGTTGACAGACTCACAAAGTCGACACACTTTCTTGCTTACACCAAGACCCAAACAGTGGAAAGCCTAGCTCAGTTGTACATGAAAGAGATAGTCAGATTGCATGGAATTCCTTTGTCCATCATTTATGATAGAGACTCCAGGTTTACTGCTAGACTGTCTTGCAATCAGCTTTGGGGACCTAGTTAAAGTTCAGCTCAGCTTACCACCCCCAAACTGATGGACAATCAGAGAGGACAATCAGGACTCTAGAAGATATATTGAGGGCATGCAGCCTTGATTGGCACGGGAATTGGGACGACCATGTACCACAAGTTGAATTTGCATATAACAACAGTTACCATGCTAGTATTAGTATGGCACCTTATGAAGCACTGTACGGAAGGCCTTGTAGGACTTGATTGGTCTGAAGTGGGGGACAAGAGTTTGATTGGGTCAGATCTGATTCAAGACTGTACAGAGAAATCAGGGTGATCACGAAGAGAATCATATCGGCTCAGGACATGCAGAAGAGTTATGCTGATAAGAGGATAAGACCGTTGGAATTCTCAGTGGGAGATCATGTATTCTTGAAGGTATCTTCTACTAAAGGTGTCTTAAGGTTTAGTAAGAAGGGAAAACTCAGTCCCCGGTATGTGGGACCATTTGAAGTTTTGGCCAGAGTAAGGATGGTGGCCTATCAGCTCTCCTTACCACCGTCGTGGTCCCACATCCACAGTGTATTTCATGTGTCTATGCTGAAGAAATGCGTGGCAGACCTCACTCATGTCATTAGTCATGATGGATTAGAACTTTTGCTAGATTGTCTGTCAAGGAGGAGCCTGTGGGAATTCTAGACCGCAAGAAGAAGGTGTTGAGAAATAAGAAGATTCCCATGGTGAAGGTGTTGTGGAGAAGTGCCAATATAGAAGAAGAGGCTTGGGAGTCATAGCATCGAATGAAGGAGACGTATCTTCATTTATTTGGTAAGTAATCTTGAATTTGAGGCCGAAATTTTTTTTAGGGGGGTAGAATTTTAATAACCTGTTAAAACTTCGAACCCTTAGTTGCCCCTTACTCTTTCAGTTATCTTAACCTCCTTTGGCCTGCCAACTTTCTGGCATGGATCCTGATGCCTGTCTGAATACTTCATACTTTCTGCATATCGCACTGTAGGCCATGTGAAGAACTTTCCACGCATACTGCCATTAGTCTCATCCACTAGATTTGTATCTTCCTTTAATCTGCATATTGACTAGGTGTCTAGATCTCCTTGTTAGTATCACCCCACATTAAAATTTTAAACCCTTATATAGCCTTGGTTGCCACTCTCAACAGACTTTTTCCATCTTCTGCTATTGGGAAATCGAAGACTTGTGCTTAGAGCCGTAGCAACTTCCTGGCAAGTTTGGCCTCCCAATTCTCTGTGGACCTTATACTGGTCTTCCCCACACAAAGGTAGGCATAACCAATTCCTCCCTTGATTCCTTTGGGAGTCATCCTTCAACTCCTCAGTATTGTACTGTCTATGAGTCTGCATGTTTGATTTAGAAATTTGATTCGAACTCTTTTGGGGTAACCTATGAAAATCCTATGTCTAATTGCCTTGGCAAGGGACTATGATCCTTCTCTCTGGGGTGGTTAGGACTTCTCATGGTTGGCGGCATGCATGAGGGGTCAACCGTGACGACGATTTCATCCCACAAGTTAAACGTGGGTGGTAAGGCTCACTAAGTTGGGCAAATTTGAGTGTGTATATATATGTAACATCCTGTTTCGGCAAGTGGTTAACTATATGTTATGCATCCTCTGAGAGCTTTGCTGATGCCATTTGCAAGATTTTGAATCTCTGCCAAGTAATCATGTCTTTGAAATATGATTCATGCATATCTATAAACATGAAATCTATAAATCTTCCATGCTATGTACTGTTGTATAACTTATGTACTTCTGCAACATCATAACTACAATTTATACCATGCTCCTAAGCTTTTCATTTTGTTGGTTTGCCTACTGGGTTCCCTTGGAACTCATGTCTTCTTTGACACTATTTCAAATTCTTACTCTTGATGCGGTGCACTCTCCAAGCCAACCCTTGTTGCACTCATGCTTCAGGCTGGGCATCCTCTAGGCTTTAATAAGATGTTTAAGTGGTGATTGTACCCTTTGTATCCAAATCTTTCTGGCGTGTACTTTGAACAAACTATAGTATTATATATATGTTTATCCAATGATTTGCACTGATGTTTGATGCTATAACTGAACTTTGTATGTTTAGTATTTCTACATCGCACAGTTCTTGTATTTGATCTACTAATATATATTGCATGCAACACAAAAGACCACCTCATAATGATGTGTAAGATATTTCCGTTTGGTTAGTATGTGTGTCGCCTCTTAACCGGCCAAAAGGGGTGACATGTCACTACAATAAATTTCTACTTGTTCTTCTATATTAAATAGTAAATATTATAAGATTTGAATAATTTAATCTTCTTAGTTAAAATTATTATTATACTTTGCTATTTTTCACATTTTCTTTTCATAAATGTTACAATGAACATGCGCCTATTTAGAGATTAATGTGTTAATAGAAACTTTGAATATATTTTTAGAGTTAGATTGAATCAAACTGAATTAAATTAATTTAATCTGACCTGATTTCAAAATGAATCAGTTTGGTTTCAAGTTGGGAGTCCATTTTAATTTGATTTGATTTGAAAAAGGACTCCTTCAAATCAAACCAAATCGAACAGTGTTACTCCTACTCAACCTTGCACGAAATGGAATCGACTTGAATTGCCTTGCCCAGTAGTTGAAGTGATTGGATGAAAAAAAAACTGAGAACGAAGCGCTTAGACATTGAATTACTGGTATCCAGGGATAAGAATCTTGTATGTAGAAAAAAAAATTAAGGGCTAGTGCCACAGACGGCGGATGAGAAGTAATAAAAAAATGAAATTTGAAGAATTTATATTAAAGAGAATTAGCAGGCATTTTCCCACAAATTGCTGATGGCCAACAAAGTGAATAGGGTAAACCACACTGTAGAGTCTCCTTTAGGCAGGTTTTCCAAAACTTGCGAATTGAATGGATTTTTTTGCTGACTTGCGGTACTCTCAGAAGTGCCGACACAGACACCATAAACAATAAGAGCGAATGAATATGTGAATCAGTTTCCAGTGAAATAGACCCAATCAAAAGCTTCCAGAAACAACGATCTTGAATTTTGAAGTGAAAAAAAAAGACTCGTGAAACTCACATGTTTCATCATCCAAATCAAAATTTTACGTGATTATTTAGGAATGCCTTCAGTATATAGCCATCTGGAACCTTACGACCAGGAAATTGAAGGGGAAAAAAAGGATACAAAGAAGCTCTCCTTCGAACGATTCTTCTGCCGTACAGAAAGGACATGTACATTGCAGATTAGACGACTGCGAAAGACGTCTCAATTTCCTATGTCAGTCTTCTAAAATGGTGCGCTAGCATCCATGTGCTTTAAGCAAATGTCATTTTGTCAATCTCACAGAGTGGACTAGGATGAGTTGCGGGTAGCAACATTCGCAATAGAGGGACACCCGAAGACCTCATGATCTTGGGCTTGATTTTGTCCATCACTGACTGCACAACATGTGGAGGCGGGATCCCAAACCACTGAAGATACCATGAGAGAAGCATAGCACCTATTTTATCAACTCGCTTGTGCAGCCACTTGCCTTCTAAATAATCACGTAAATCATCTTTAAGCTTCACGGAACTATTTAGAATCTCCTCAACATGCTTCCCGAGTGATTCAATAAATATTGGTTGTATAATGCCCCCTCTCGCATTGGTAAGCCTGCAGCTGATAACAGCCTCATTGTAGGCCATTGCAATCTGTGGGGAAAATATGGATGATTTAGCTCAGGACAGCAGAAATTAAAGAAATAACAAAGAGGTGACAAAGGGGATATTCAAAACTGCAATAAGTATCATGGAATTAAGCTTATGAGTCACACCATAAAACTTTGAGAAAGAGTAATTGAGAATCAAATGTAATGTATGACTAATGTATCAAAAAAGCAGTTTGATTTTATGCGAAGTAGATCAACTACAGAAACTATTTTCTCATTACTGCAGTTAATGGAGAAGAATAGAGAGATGAGAAAAGAATTATATATGATTTTCTTTGATTTGAAGGTGTATTGAGTGCCGAGAGATTTGATTTGGTAGACATTAATAAAGAAGGGAGTCTGTCAAGGATATCTTGACTTGATTCAGAATATGTATGAGGGTTCTACTACTAGTGTGAGAACTATTGCTGGAGAGTTATGAATTTCCGATCACTATAGGTTTGCGTCAAGGTTCTACTCTAAGTCTGTCTCTCTTTCGGCTAATTAAAGATGAGATAACAAAACAACTACATAATGATATCCCTTGGTGTATATTATTTGCAGATGATATTGTTTTAATTGATGAGAGTATTGATGATTTAAATGTTAAGCTATAAAGTGGAAGACATGTCTTGAAGTCTAAAGGTTTTTAAATCAATAGGAGTAAGTCAAAATTTATGCATTGTAATTATAGTAATGAGAGGGTGCTACAAAAAAATAGAGTTCAAATTGATGAACAAGACATTCCTAAATTTTATATAGTAGCTTTCAATACTTATGATCTATCATCTAAGAGAATGGAGAGATTTATAACGACATAATAGCACGTAAGATTAAGGCAAGCTAGCTAAAATGGAGAAGTGCATCAGGAGTCCTTTGCGATCGTCGTATACCAGTGAAACTTAAAGAGAAGTTTTATAGAACAACAGTGAGGCTTGCTTTCTTATATGGTACTGAGTGTTGGGTAGTGAAAAAGAAACACAAATAAAATGTGTGTAGCAAAGATAAGGATGCTGAGATGGATGTGTGGTAAGACTAAGAAAGATAAGATTAGGAATGAACATTTCCGTGAAGATTTGGGGATAGCTTCAATTGATAGAAAAATGAGAGAAAATAAATTTTAGGTGGTTTGCACACGTTTACCGTCCCCCTAACTCGACGCCGGTTAGAAGATATGACCAAATCTTAGTGGATGTCAGTAAAAGAGCTAGGAGAAGACCTAAAATGAGATGATGTGATGTTATTAGAAAGGATTTGAACTTCTTGAGTTTAAACACGAATATAACACTAGAAATCTTTGGTGAAAAAGAATTCATGTTGTTGACCCCAAAGAATGGGATAAGGGTCTGATGATGATGATCATCTTTTTGAACAACATCAAGGGGACATATCTACAAATCATAAAAAATGATTTAATATCAACAAGAAGCAAAGTACAACAATATAGGTGACAACATTAGGCAGAGGATGTCATACCCAGTTCAACACAACCCATGTTGGCCAGTGCAACCTAATCCACAAAGTATCTTCAATTTTTTTAACCCACTTACGGCTTTTGAAAATAAACCAATATGTACAACAGAGAACAGACATACCTTGATGCTGGAAAGAAAGAGTGAATCACTGAAAATTGGATGATCGCACTTCATCTGCTCCCACATTGATCCAGTGAGGGTGTAAAATGATAGATAGACCTGCATAACCATGTAAACCATATCATTATCATGCACAAAAAAAACAATAAAAAATACTTTCGGGAGAAATGACCAGGACATAGCTGCTTGGCACTCATATTTCCAGTGGAAATCTCTTTTCATCAATCAATACATGATACAATATGAGAAAAAGGACATCACAGACCGTGATATTTTCTATCTACATATCCATGCAGCTGGAGAACATACTTCCACCCCCAAACAGGCATGCGGGCTGAATTTTACTTTTTGACATGAAGAACATAGATAATTGGAAGAAAAGAAGTCCTCTTTACTACCTCAATAACCATGCTAATTTCAACCCCATGTGACAACTTACCTGTAACAGAGCTGGTATATCCTTGCTGACACATTCCAAAAGTACGTGCGAACAAAATTCTTGGAAATCAGCATCAGATCTGCAAAATCATATGATCTTGTTTTAATGATAAACTGTTGTGTTAACATGCATAATCCATAGTAAACTATGCTTCAAATTCCAAGCAGTAACCAAAGACGCAGAAGGTTGCAACAATAAGCAAACCTTTATAACTGGCTTTCAATGTGATGTCAACCTTTGATGAGAAGAAACCAAAATCATGGTCAAGGCATGAAGAGAGGAATGGCCAACTCAGTACTGGGGCCTTATTTGGATCTTGAAAAACCAAGTTTTCATGTACTAATTCATGCCAGAAGGATTTAGCCAGCAACCTTTTTCAAAGTCAAAAAGACAATTTCTGCTGAATAGTGTTGAATGACTCATCATCATCATCATCATCATCAGAGCCTTATCCCATTATTTGGGGTCGGCTACATGAATCATTTTCCGCCAAAGATTTCTATCAAGTGCTATAGTCGTGTTTAAACTCAAGAAGTCCAAATCTTTCTTAATAACATCGCACCATCTCATTTTAGACCTTCCCCTAGCCCTTTTACTAACATCCACTAAAATTTGGTCACATCTTTTAACCGGCGCAGAGTTAGGGCGACGGTACACGTGTCCAAACCACCTAAGTCTATTTTCTCTCATTTTTCTATCAATTGGGGCTATCCTCAAATCCTCACGGAAGCGCTCATTCCTAATCTTATCTTTCTTAGTCTTACCACACATCCATCTCAGCATCCTCATCTCTGGCTGCTACACATAATTTGTTAACGTGTTCCTTTCGCACTGCCCAACACTCGGTGCCATATAATAAAGCAGGTCTCACTGCCGTTCTATAAAACTTTCCTTTAAGTTTCACTGGTATACGACAATCGCAGAGGACTCCTGATGCACTTCTCCATTTTAGCCAGCCTGCCTAATCCTGTGTGCCACATCGTCATAAATCTCCCCATTCTCTTGGATGATAGATCCCAAGTATCGAAAACTACTACTCTTAGAAATATCTTGACCATCAATTTGAACCATATCTCCTTGAAGCACCATTTGATTACTATAATTACAGTGCATAAACTCAGACTTATTCCTACTAATTTTAAAACATTTAGACTCCAAAGCATGTCTCCAACTTTCTAGCTTAATATTTAAACCATCAATGCTCTCATCAATTAAGACAATATCATCTGCAAATAGCATACACCAAGGGATATCATCATGCAAATGTTTTGTTATCTCATCTATAACCAGAGCAAAGAGATATAGACTTAGGGCAGAACCTTGATGCAAACCTATAGTGACCGGAAATTCTCGAGACTCTCCAGCAATAGTTCTCACACTAGTAGTAGCACCCTCATACATTTCCTGAATCAAGTCAACATATCCTTGAGAGACTCCATTCTTTGTTAATGCCCACCAAATCAAGTCTCTCGGTACTCGGTCATACGCCTACTCCAAATCAAGAAAAACCATATATAAATCTCTTCTCATCTCTATATACTTCTCCATTAATTGTCGCAATAAGAAAATCGCTTTTGTAGTAGATCTACTAGGCATAAAACCAAATTGATTTTCTGATACACTAGTCATGCATCGCAATCGATTCTCTATTACTCTTTCCCAAAGTTTCATAGTGTGACTCATAAGCTTAATTCCGCGATAATTAGTACAGCTTTGAATATCCCCTTTGTTTTTATAGAAAGGAACTACAACACTTTTTCTCCATTCTTCTGACATTCTCTATTCCTTCAAAATTTTATTGAAAAGTTTAGTTAACCATTTAATACCAATGTCTCCTAGGCCTTTCCACACTTTAATACGTATGCCATCCGGTCCTAAGGCCTTGCCCAATTTCATTTTTCTTAAAGCATCACCCACTTTTGACATCTTAATACACCTGAAACACTGATAATTATTAAATTTTGTTGACTCTTGATTCTCTTCTAAAGAGACAGCCTTAAAACAATTTTGAATGACTCAAGAATCATAAAGCTAAAAATCTGAGATGATTCCTATGACTTGGCAAAGGGAGCTGATATAGTGGCAGAGTAGAAAGGGACTGAGGAGATACAACTATTATTCAAGTTTAGAGTGTTACTGTCTGTCAGTCAACACCCTGCTACTGTTCGGTGCATACCATCTTACTTTTGGCATTCCTATGTCACAGAGGGGACTTCGAAATTGTTCTTCCGATTGACTAATGGGACAAAAATCTGAGTTGCTTCCCTACTGTTCATATTGAACTTACCTTCCCAGATAGAAAAATAATATGAGTCACAAAAAGTCAAAAGGGATGTGCTCCAGGTAGTACTGTGGCTTGTACTAGTGAATAGAAGAGTGTTCCATGCCCTAGCATAATGAAGAACAAGATGCAGAGAGAGTAAGCACTAGAGTCTTAAGACCTTTAGATACTCCTAAAGAGCAGCAGTTTGAAGGACCAGCAGGATCATTAACTTGTCTGTACTGGATCTTGAATGTGTAGTCCGGGGTAGTTTTGTCTTTATTTATTGCTCCATTCTTTCCGCCCATGGAGCTTGTTTGTTATTGGGCCTGCGCTTATGTTTCATTGCTGTTGGACTCAGGTTAAGTGTGAGGGCATTTTAGTCATTGTAAACCTCATACTTAACCTAACCTAAATAACCTATTTAAGTGGTGGATTGAGGGGCGGCAGCTAGGCATGCTGGACATAGGCCGCCGGCACCCTGTTCTGTGCATCTCATCCCTCTCCTGTTTCACCTCTGATACTGCAGGTTTTCCACAGAATGCTGCCTCCCTATATCTACTCTTTTCTTTTCCATAGATTTTGGTGTCATGAGGTAAATCTACAGTGAACATGCATTTCAACCATTTTAATACAGCTTGCATACCTATTAGCAATGCAGTGTGGCCTTTCCTCATCTTGATATGCAAGACGGTTGTTGCACCAGAATTTAATCAATTGACAAAGCAAAAGGTCTGATAGAACACATATCTGGTGTGGTAAAAAAATGTATACATAAACTGAAACTTGACAAGGATGACTCTTGTATTACATAAGCTCATAGTTCATCTTCCAACATACTGTCATCTCGTATAGTTACAGAATGCATGGTGGGAAACAAGAAGACAGAGATGACCAATAGGTACATGAGTTACATGAATACACTGGCAGTGCAAAATACTAAACTCATCAAATGCAATGAAAGAAACTAGAAAATATTGAGTACATGAGTTCTTGCCTGGTATTCCACGTAGGGTCACAGCAAACTTGTGCAAAAGCAATTATGCTTGGATCAGCAGAAAATGTCCCAACCAATTGATCAAACATGAATTCACTGGCTTCACTATTATCATGGATATTTGTGGCTAGACCACTTGGGTACAGTGTATCAGAAACCTATACTCAAAACAAAATCAATGACTTTAACTATAAAATGGCACTCCATGGGAGAAAAAAAAAAGAATGCAAAAACAATTATAGTTATAACCTTGTGCATCACCCGTGATAATAAAGATTGACACCCAGTAGGGTCATCAATGTATGAGCACACTCCAATCTTCCGTTTTACATAAATGATGCCAGCATCAAAAGGGTTGTTCCTTTCGCCTGATCTCCACCATGGCTGCTCTGTTCAACAGAACCCGAAAAGAAAGCAATCAACATGACAGTCATAATACGAACTTAAAGTTCATCAATAGCCATGATTATATATTTGGAATTCCTTACAACCTTCTGGAGTGAGATGTATGATCTGAGGCCAATATCTTGGACCACAAACCCGAATAGTCTTTAGCTGCACAAGACATAAACCATAGATCAATAACAATGCAATTATAAAATCTCCAAGAGAAATACTGAATGCAGACAGAAGTAAATCATGTACTTTGTGTTTGTGGCACATGAATGACTGCTTGTTTCATTTATAGTTTGAAGGAACAGTTGGAAACTGAAAAGATTCAATGAGCTACTTTAGTTAAGAATAGAAAATGTCCAATGGAGCAGGTGCACCAGGATTTTGGGAGAAGGCAAAGAGTGGATACTAACTCTTAACATTGGGGAGTGCACCAGAAGCAAAATGCTTTATTCTGCCTCATGCATATGTGTTGACACCAAAAAAAATCAACACCAAAAAACCCCAAAATTGGCCAAAGGAGGGCCCTCGGTGGAGTTTTCCACCAAGTGGCCAAACCCCGCCGAGGGTGGTGTGACATTTATCAAAAAGGGAATATAAAAAACAAAAGAAGAGGAAGAAAGGGTGGGCCACTGTCCCTACCTCCAAGTCAACCCTGCAGAGGGGGGGGGGGGGGGGCGGCCTTATAAAGCACCTTTTCGGCTACAGAAAGAGGAGGAACCTTTTGGAGAGAGGGCTTTGCTTGGAGAAGAAGGCACCTTCAGTTCCAGAAGGAAAAGAGAGGCTTCCTGGGCAAGAAGAGAAGAGGAAGAGAAGAGAGGGGCTGCAATGGCGGCTTTGCTTTGGGGAGTGTCAAAAGAAAAAGAGAGGGGTGGGTATACATGATGTAATAGAGGGAGCCTCCAGCAGGGGCTTTGCTTTCTGTCCCCTCCACCCCATCCCTCTTCTCTTTTCTTCTGATTTCTTATTTGGTGCTTCTTTAAATGAGGCATCATTTCCCGAGCCTGCCTTGGATGTACTGTTCATCCCTCTTTTGAATACAAGAGTTCACCCACTTTCATGTTTCTTTTATGGATGTGCGTACCCGATGATACGAGAATGAGCATCTTTCCATTTCCTTTTGGGTTTCCAGTGACCTCTTTCTTTATTTTAGTGCTTTCTTCTCTTTGTCCTTTCGTTTAAACAGTGAGGAACTCCTTCAGACACCGAATTGGGGGTCTCATATGCCCATTCCAGACCATTAAGAGTTCATACAATAGCACGCATTGGGGTCTTTCTCAAACCGATCCAGAGGATTTCTGGGTCGGTCTTTCCATATTTGCCTCCCTTATTTCTGTTCTTTCTGAGCATCCTATGGCCCCAGACAGCAGCCCCTCAGTTATAGCACATCTGCTGGGTCCTCATCATTGCAATATTGAGGCGCACCAGATGTTCAATGAGCAATCCCCCTCCACTTCTTCCAATGACATGAATGCAGCGATTTTCCCCTTTCTCGTGGAGTTTAATTCCTTTTCTTTTGGGTTATAAGCTTCAGGTGGGAGATGACCTACGGTTTGAGCATTCCCCATTAAAATGGTCACTGCCAGAAATGGGCCGGTGGAATCCTCCTGAAGGTTTTACCCCTACCAATTGGTTTGAGCAATCCCCTTTAATGAAGCGTATATGACACGGTGGTTTTCTGCAGCCACCGATCCATGGGTTTCTGCAACAAAGAGGGGAAATAATGAACGATATTTCCAAATAACAGAAAATATGCATGTTTTCTCGTCCTGTGGGTTGGTCCCGGCATATATTGGTTTCCCTCGTAGGCGTACCTCGGGAATCGATGTCATGTGCCATGGTGGTGATGTTTCTGGCATACACCCTAATATTGGTACCGTCTCCATTGCGGTGGACGGATACCGTATGCTACCCCCCAAATTCGCAAGATAAGGAGAGATGCTGCCGATTTTTTTCCCCGAACTTGACACGGTGGCTCTGTTGATCCAGTAGCACTACGAAGTCAGAGCAATTGCTGAACTTACAATATTGCTGACCCGGCAGCGAGTTAACTAACCCGGTAGGATTCCTGAACCGGTGAAGTGTCTGATATGATGACTCTGTTATTCCAGTGGCATGTTTGAGCAGGTGATGTTTCTAATCGATGATGTTTATGAAATGGTGGCTTTTCAATCCGATGAGGTCTTCACACTTTGGTCCGATGAAGTAGTGACTCGGTGAAGTCCTACATCATGTTGATCCGGTAGATCTAAGGGACGATGACCTGATGAGCTTGTGTATTCAGTGAACCAGTGGCTTTTTAGTTCTCATGTGTCTTCCTGACTATGTCTTGGACAACCTGATCACCGGTAAACCTACCCTGATGACCCGGTGCCATGAACAAATACTCATATCGCCATCTATGCATACATGGACCCATTGGTGCCGTCTCATATTAATACACGTACACTCGTGGATACCGCCCCGACATATGATAGGCAGGGGTGGATATCATTAGGATACATCAATGGTGAATTTTCTGTGTTGCGAAGTTTTCATGTCTGAATTTGATGAGGCGTTCAATTGTGTATGCATATATTTGTTCTAATACAATGTGTGACGTTTGTTTACTGGTGGTACACAGTAAAACGTGCAACCATTCCACACGAATCACCCTCATAGCAAAGAGCAAGATAATAATAATAATAATAATAATAATAATAATAAATGAGAATAATAATAAAAATAAATAACTAAATAATATAATATATATAATAATAAAAAGAGATTAAAACAAAAAATGGGTAAGTGATCCTTCCGATTGGAGCATGCCCAATCCTTCCGATTGAAAGCGTGTTCTCCCTTTTAAAATCTCTCATCAATTCCCTTTTTGGGGCCTTCCGATTGTTGAAAGGGAGGGGGGAGATAAGTAGCCTAATCAATCATTTGAAAGCCCTACTCGATGTCCAACTAATTCTTTTTTAAAATCTCTCCCATCCACATTCTCACCCAACGAACCACCCATTCTTTAAAAAAAAAAAAAAAGGTAAGTAATGCCACCACCCCCCACAAAACAAATATGTAAGCATTATATCCAAATAAATAAGAGAGCACATCAAAACTGCTTCATAAATAAATAAAGCTAATGATAATAAATAAAGTGATAATGAGCGCACTGAATAAAACACTGTCAATCATATCAAGTTGACTTCTATCAAATCATGGAAGGCAGGATCGAGATCGGGATCGACCCTGGTCGATCCGATCCTGGATCGGATCGGATCGAAGATCCTCTGGATCCCAGGGAAGTCTGGCCGATCCTGGATCGGCCAGACTATAAAATGTTTATTTTTTTGGAAAAAATGCAGAAAATTTCAGGAAAAATCAGGAAAAATCAGGAAAAAACAAAAAAAATCTGAACTCCTGAAAGAACTAAGATTTGCATCAAAAATCAATTATACATGCATTCATAGTACATAAAACATGAAATTTAAGACATTGTACATGTAACTTACATTTGATAGAAGACTAATAATCTTTCCATCCACTTCCAGACATAGATGAGCCACCATCATTTGGGTTTTGGTAGCTATGACCAAAGAGGGAATTTGCTAAATCATGCATACCCATTTGAATCCCTCTTGGTGTAAATTGTTGACTTGAGCTTTTCTCCAGATTGTGATGGAGCTGGACACCATATACCAAGCGGTTTGTATGTACTTGTTGCTTCACTAGGGCCACTAGGCTCTTGTTCTTGTGAAGGCCAAGGTCCCCATCCTCCTTGTACTCCATAAGGTGAGCTACTAATATCTGAGTACGGTAAAATGGGAGGCTGAAATGCAGGTATATGAGTAGACCCTGAACTATAGTTTGGCTCCCAAGGTGGCCACTCATAGGCTGCATAATGTTGTTGTCCTTCATATCCCCCTTGTCCATGCCCTTGTCCTTCTCCTCCGCCTCCCTGATGTTCTGTTTCTGGTACATAACTTTCAATAAGCCCTACACCTGTGGCCCCAGTATATCCTGCATATCCTGGCCAGCTCCTGTGGCCCCAGTGGCAGCCCCATCATCATCATCATCATTTGGATCTTGTGTGGTGTCATCACTACGAATTGGTTGCTGCACTTTCCTCTTTTTTTGCCTGGCATATGTTATTTTTTCTAACTCTAAGGCTTTTGAACTCTTCTCTTTTTGTGTTGCAGCTCTTCTTAATGCAGGCTGAGTGGAAGGCACTCTAGATGTCTCTGGCAAGATAGCTGAGTGTCGTGGCAAAAAGAAGAGAGGACCGAGGGTGAGAGGTTGGTCCTCACTTACCCTAAGCTCTGGATCTCCAGCCTCTACTCCATCCAATTCTCCTTCCGCCCATGAGCAATCACGAGAGTCAAATTCTGGAACATCCCTTTCCTGTCTTGTTTCCACCCATGCATTTAGTGGGTGTTCCTCATCAAATAACTCATCAACATCAATTTGAGATGATAATGCTTCCCTCTCTGCAAAACGTTGCTCCCAATGACTACCTGCAAAAGTCATTAGCCTTGCCTCGCTCTTCTTTTGTCTATCTTTAATGCATTTCAACTTCAACCTCATATTGTAGTGGCAATAGACCAACTTCTCTAGCCTAGTTGCACTCAACCTGTTCCTCACTTTTGTGTGAATAAGTGAGAAAGTGCTCCAATTTCTCTCACACTGGCTAGATGAAGTGGTCTGACTGAGTACTCTAATAGCAATCCTTGCAAGTGGACTTCTTTGACCAGTCTTGTAGTCTAACATAACCCACCACTCACCTATAAAAAAAAAACATACAATGAATTAGCACATAATACAAGTGATTGTCATTTTGTTATGAAGTAAGCATGAGCTTAAGTCTGAAGGTTCTTACCCGGACCCATTCTGGTCACTGCTTCTTAACATCATAATCTCTGTAGATGTCCAACTTCAGTTTAAATCTGTCCATCTACAGTATAATATAGTTGCTAAGTGTAACTCCAAAAGTATATTGAATACATGATGCTGGAATGAAGTTTTTAACTTGGCCGTACCTCTATCATAGCATCTATTCTTTCGTCCATGCTCCTAGATAATCTCCCGATGACATTGATTGTCCCCTGGAGCACCTCACCATCATTGTGAGGGGAATCACTATATTGATGCCTAGGGTTAAAGAAATACCCTATATGTACAAAACATGTGTAGTAAGTTAGAAATTCAACTCATGCTAATAAGAAATATGCACAATAAGATATAATACATTTACCTGCTGCATGTAAATCATGGTGGAGTGTTGACTCCCATCTTGCATCAATAATCTTCCACCATTTTTTATATGCTTGCGGATGCTTCTCTCTCAACCTTTCCTTGGCTTTATCCATAGCCTCATATAAGTAACCCATGTCATTCTTGTCCTCTCCATCAACCATCCTCAGCACCTGTACTAGAGGCTCTATTAGCTTCAATAATAGTGGATTTTCTCCCAAAAACGATGGTCACTGACCAAGCAAGAAATCTCATGTGCCACATCTCTGGATTCCTCTCTCAATGTAGCCACATGTGCCAAGTACTCGGAACTGTGTATGAAAGTGCCCAACTCATGTCTAAACTGATGCAGACTCTCCAATGCAATAAATTGTGAGGCAAATCTTGTTGGGCCAGGACGAATTATGTCATGTCCATCTGTGCACTCTCTCATCATATGTAAGATTCTATTGTGTCCATAAATAAAAGTAGTAATCATTTGCGACTTGGACACCAAGTTATGCACATGTTTGTCTTTGCCAATATCCTCCATCATCAAGTCTAAGGAGTGGGGTGCACAAGGGACCCAATAAAGATGATGTCGTTTTGCCATCAATTTTCTTCCAGTTGCCTTGTAACTTGGTTCGTTATCAGTGACAACTTGGACTACATGTTCCTCGCCAATTTCATCAATCATCTCATCCATGAGCCTAAACAAATAATCTGCATTTTTTATTTGCCCACTTGCATCTATAGATTTCATGAACACTGTACCCTCACTGCAATATACAAGAAAGTTAATCATGGACCTTCTTGTTGTTCCCGTCCATCCATCACACATAAGAGTACAACCTCTTGCCATCCATATATCTTTGAATGACGCCACCCAATCCTTTATCTCAGTCAATTCCTCTTAAGATATTTGCCATAAATCTCCTTTGGTGTAGGAGCTTTCAAACTTGGGCCTGCCTCACCAACTGAATCTATCATCGTTTGGAAATAAGGACTAGATGCTGTATGGGCTGGGACCCCTGCATGCAAAAACCATTTTACAATGTTTTTAACTGCATGTTTAGCGGAAGCAGCTGTGGCCTTTACCCCTTTCATTGCATGCTTTATGCTAGGCTGTTTTGATGAAGATTTCCTTCCCAAAATTGTGTCAACCCCACTAGTTGGTCCCGTTCCCCTCATTGAACCACCTCTCCTGATAGGTGGTGCCGGTGGTCGTGTGACACTAGCCCCTGATGATGATCCTTCTCTTGTACTATGGAACCTCCGCATGTCACTTTCCAACATGGCAGCACGCCGACTCTGCCGTAGTCCTTCTCGTCATTCTCTCTCATTAGGTGAGAGATCCTCATAATCTGTATCATCTGAGTCCTCAACATCAACAGTTCTTGTAGCTGCCTTACTTTTTCCTTCCCAGAAATCTCTTCATGCAGTTCTTGTTGATGTTGAATACGTATGCCTCTTTGTTGTTGTCTTCCAGCCATGTAGTCTTTCATCTCATTCACTAACTCCCGTGGACAATGCTTGCATTTTAGTACATTTGTTCCAATGCCTGCAATGTGTTGTTTTAGGCGGTATACACCTCCATTCATTTCCTTACCACAGTGGTTACACCGCACTCTCTTAGAGGCAGCATCAATAAGGACACCGTGTTTCCATCCAATGTCTACTTGTGGTTGCTCTTCCTCGTGTCCCTCATCAGCCATACTTGCTAATCCTATAACAAATTAAGAATACAAACACATTCATATGTAAGTATACAATTATAAACATAATTACATCTAAATTAACCCTAATTAGGGTGAAATTTAGAGATTTTCTCTAATTTCCCGAAATGAAATAGTTTCATTATCATAGAAAGGCATGATTAAGTCAATTAAGGGATTGGAACACTTAATTGATCTCTAATTGTGCTAATACAACATAAGCCCCAAATATCAAACCCTAATTAGCCAATTAGGGTGAAATTTAGAATTTTGTCTAATTGACAAAATGTAAGGGAAGAATAAGAACATATAAAAAGATTAAACATGTGTACATGTGTTTTCATTTTTTTCAGAATTTATAACTGAATTTCGAAATTAAAAAATGAAATATACCTTAAGAAGAACAACTTCTTCTTGCTTGAGTAAGATCTCTTGAGATCTACTCAAGAAAATCTCCCTTGGATGTGCTCCTTCTAACCTCTTTCAACTTGAAAGAGAAGATAGGGTTTAGAAGAAAAAGTAGAAGAGGAAGGAGAAGAGGAAGAAGAAGAAGAAGAAGAAGAAGAAGAAGAGGAGGAGGAGGAGGCCGGCTGGGGAGGACGCCGGCGGCGGTGGAGGAGGCAGCCCGAGCTGGGGGGGGGGGAGGGGGAGCACCTTCCTTCCTTCCTAGGACACCAAAACCTGCATCTTTTGGTGTCCTCGGGTGGGAAGGGGCAGAAATAAGGGGATCGACCTCGGATCGATCGGGATCGACCCTTATCGGGTCGGATCGACGCCGGATCGATCGATTCGACCCGATAAGGGTCGATCCGCGCCTTAAGTTCAAATTTGAACTGAACCCGGCCGATCGACTGAATCGAGCCGGGATCGCTCGATCCCGGTTCGACTCGAGCGATCCAACTCAGATCCTACTGAGTTGGGTCGATCTAGCCGGAAATGTGGGGTTTTGGGGTTCTTCAAGGGGGAATCGACCCTTGGGGGGTCGATCCGATCCGGGATCGAGCGATTCTGGCTCGATCCCGGCGATTCTTCCTTCCATGTATCAAATGAACATCCTCTCAAATTGCATTGCACTTTGAAATTTAAAGCATTCTTCTTTACTTGTGCCTCGGCCATAAGGCCTTTTGTTTTTGGTGATTGATTAAGAATTCTCTCTCTCAGAGAGATGTAATTAACACCATTGCGCTTAGGCAACGACAGGTCTTTGGTTCCAGCTCGATACCCATTTTCGTCTGATTGGTCAGACAACATACATTTTCACAAGACCTAAAGTCATCCGACTCTCGGAGGCAAAACATATTGTCACTTACGTAACTAACACGTCTGCGCTCTGCAATTGTAAATTCATTTCTCATCCCCTACAATTTGATTAGCACTCGATGAGACTTGAATTTACAATATGCACATGTTCACCCGTTCAAAAATAAATAAAAATAGAGGATGGATCAAAGATCCATTTCCACAGGGCCCCTCGGTGGGGTTTCCCACCAAGGCGGGTAAACCCTATCGAGGTCGAGAGGACACCCCCATCGGTAGGGTTTTCCACCATGGATAGGGACCTATCTCACCCACCTTTTCTCTCTCACACACAATAAAAAATGGCAAAACCTAATCGATGGCCCTTGGGCTGGCAAACGCCACCAAAGGACCCCCCCCCCCCGTGGGTTTCCCACCAAAAGGCGGCAAACCCCACCGAGGGTGGGTTCCATCGATGGGGTTTAGCCGCTTGTGGCTATAGGCCAATGGCCCTTCCCTCTCCCCCTTCCAACTCCTATAAAAGGAGGGCAAGGGCCAAGGCCAAAGGGAACTTGGAGGAGGATCTAGACTTCTGGACAGCTTGAAGACTTGGAGGTTTGGCCCTCCAGAAGACGCTCTTTGGAGGATTGTTGGTTGTGGCTCCAAAGCATGAAGGCCCAAGAGGGTTTTTGTGTCTATGTGAAATTACATAGAAGCCCCTAAGAGCTTGAAATGTGTGTACAAAATTACACAACCTCTTGAGGACATAAAATTTGTGCATGTCATGTCCAAGGTTAATTGTATAGAAGCCACGACATTGAGAAGAATTGCAAATGTGTCCCCAATGTCATGGAAAATTGCTGAAATATCCTCTAAAGGGTGAAAATTGCACAAAAATCCTTTGGAAAGAATGAAGTGACCTATGCATCCACAGAAGGATGGCAAATTGCAAACAAGCCCCTGTTTGAAGGTAAATTACAGAAATGTCATGAAAGGAACTAGAAATTACATGTACATCCCCGAAGGGACAATAAATTACTGATATGCCGTGTCAGGGGAATTGCATAAAGACCTCTGCTTCGGCAAGGAATTGCAAATCAGCCCCCTGAAATTACAGAAATATCTCTGTGTCAGGAAAAATTGCTGAAATACCCTAATGTCAAGAAAAATTGTAGATATATCCTTGTGTTGGGGAAAATGGCAGAAATAGCCTCAAGGCGCATCCCTTTTGTACGGCTCGGTGGAGCGGGACCCACGTTGCTTCCCTAAAACGACATGCGCTCTTCTTGAGTTCAACTTAAGGTTGAGCGTACCAGAAATTCTAAAAAATGCCAACAAATGGCGGAAAAGTCCAAACAGACCAGGAAATGGCAAAAGCCCCCAAGGAGGTCAAGAAATAACCGACAAGCCCGGTTCATGCCGTTTGCATGGCACAGTAGAGCGGGATCCACGTAACTTCTCTGAAGCGGCATGCAATCTCCTGAGTTTAGTTTATGGTTGGCCACTCCAAGTCTTGAGATTGTCAATAAATGACAGAAATCCCTAAACATGCCAAGAAATGGCTGAAAAGCCCTGGGAGGTCAAGAAATGACCGAAAACCCCCAGAGAGCCAAGAAATGATAGGTGTACCCCGAGAAGTCAACAAATGACTAGAAAGACCTCAGAGATGTTGAAAAATCACAAAAGTGTCTAAAATGATACAAACCCGACAAGACCACTTAAAGGTCTGTTGAACCCGAAAAAAATGTCGAGGTTCGAACAAAGGCCGGGCAATAAACTCGCCAGGAAAAATGCAGAGTTCCGGGAAAAATCCCTAGACTCGTCTACTTCGAACACCTGAGATAAACAAATTCGAGTGTATTTATTTCGATTCAATTTGGGATAATATTTTAAATGTGAAATTGACGATGCGGCAGCCAAGGTATATACCCTCTACCGGGCAAGGTCAATGTCAGTCCAAAAGAAACAACCCCGACACTCGAAGACGAAAACAAACGGGATTCAAACATGGCTTCAAATAGCTCCAAATGGATTCCAAACAGAGTCAAACGAGTTTCAAACGAACAAAAAAGGAGCCCAGGGGCCCACTTTATAGCTGGGGCTGGCCGAACACCCTCCCACAGGGTGTTTTTGGCGCCTAACCACTCCCCACGGGGTGGTTCTTGTGCAAAACACTCCCCATGGAGGTGTTTGTGTGCCGGACCCCCCCCCCCCCCCCCAGAGTGGTTCCAACGCTGGACACCCCCCACGGGGGTGTTCACACGCCAGAACCCCCCCACGAGTGGGTTTTCCTACGCAGAACACCCCTGCGGGGGGTTCCTGCGCTGGACCCCCACGAGGGGGGGTTCTGTGCCTGGCCTCCCCCCCATGGGGGTTTTCCCTTGCCAACACCCCCCCCCCCCCCCACGGGGGGTTCTCGCGCCCAGCACCCCCTCCCAAAGGGGGGTTTCGGCGCCAAAAAGCCCCAGGCCCATGGGGCCTCCCCATGGCCTCTAGACTCCTATAAATAGGAGGCCAAGGGAAATGAAGAAGAGATTAGACACAAGACTCTAGACTTTGAAGAGGGGTGGAACTTGGAGATCTAGAACCTTTTTCTTGGGTTGAGAATTTTGGTAGAAGACTTCAAGAAGAAGAAGAAGAGGGAGAGAAATACCTCTCCTGCTGTTCGCTCGTTCTCTGCCCGTGCTCCGATGGTGAAAGACTGTCGGAAAAGACAAGACACTGCAGATCTATATATTGATCGTGTTGTTTTTGTAAATAAGTCCTTCTGTGTTTGAAATAACGCATGTGAAGGCACAATGTTAATTTTGTAAACACTTAATGGCGGCACATACACCCCATTACGTACATAAATGCAAGTGCATGAAAATATTGGTGGATGTAAATTGTGGATGTATAAATACCGTTTATAACCCCCTAATCGGCAAGGTCTTTTAACAACGCATCGTATCAAAGGTCTTCGAGTTTTCACTCGATGTAAATAAAACACCGACTCCAGTCAGTAGGGAATAGTCCAGTACACGACCAATCAATCGCCTGATAAAACAGACGCGTGCGGAATATATACATATGAATGTTCGAGGGCTTAGGGCCTATAACCTTATGCACCTCATAAATATCAAAATTTGTCAATTTTCTTAAACAATCTAGCACGCCCATGCATAGATACAATTGCCCTTATATATAAACATCTTATCTTATTGGAATTTCGGTTCCGGTAATGTTATCGGAATCGGAACGGAATCGGAACTAACCATTCTTATCGGAATCAGAATCGGAATCGGAACCATATTTCGGTTATCGGAATCGGTATCGGAATCTGTGTTTCCGATTCCGAACCCGACCCGTTTACAGCCCTAGTATATATACACCGAAATCGTCGCCGTTTGAAAAACCGGCGACAAGTGTAAATTCCTTTCCGCGTTCCACAAGGTCTCATCACTGTCAAAGGGTGATGGTGACCACAAAGCAAATACAACAGGCCAACAGTGATCATCTTGGCGATCTAACGGCCAAATCGTGATCGAATTTAAATTCAACGGTTCGATTATGATGAAATTCAAATCTAACGATCTGATCGTGATGAAGATGCGAATCAACGATCTGATCGTAACAGAAACAAATTCAAAAGGGTCCGATTGTGACTGAATGTAATTTTGAAGACCCAATTACATAATTGGGACCACTTGTACAGGTGTTGAAAGACTAATTGTAATTCAAATTACATGTGTACAAGCAATAAAGTCTTCAATTTTCTTTGCAAAAGTGTGTACTCATAAAGGGGACCATCAAGGTCATCGTTGTCACAACCAATAGAGACAAAAGGTGTTCTTTGACAGAGAATCAAAGGCATTCAAGGCCATCTTGATATAAATTAACATCGACTTCGGTAGGTGGGGAATAGGTCCAGTACACGAAACCCTAATTGCCTGATAAAATAAATGTGTGGAACAAATACGCCAAAATATAGCTGCAATTGTCCAATAAATGGAAATGCAAATTCTCACATCAATCAAATTTCAAATTTGTCTGTTAAACAGACTGCACGCTCGCAACAAAAATGAAAATCAACCAAAATTTTCTTTCCGCGTCCACAATATGTCTGAGCATTTGGATAGGGCAAAATGACAATGTCCTCCAAGGAAGCAGACCCATGTGGAAAACATCTCCCAGGGGCAATTGTCTTTTCTTACAAGTATCATCACATTTTTGGTGTCCCACCGACTCCCACCTACCTGCCAGATTAGAGAGTTTTAAAACCAGCCCATTGCTTGCGATGCTTTGCTTTGGTGTTAAAGATGAACCTCTCCTCTCTATGCAATTGTATTTAAACTCTATTTATTTCATGAAATTGGGCTGCAATTCAAAACTACTTTTGGGAGAAAAAATAAAAAAGGAATGTCTGGTGTTTCAATGTTCCAGGCACCAATGTTGAACCCTGTGAAAGTGGAGAAGGTTGCTAGTAATAAATAGTGATAAGCATCATGGATTTATCATCTTTGATCCTGGCACTCAATGAACTCGAGAATACATACATAGAAGGCAGATGAACATGTATGAACAGTTCACAAATGTAAGTTATAGATAATAAACAACAAAACTTAGTTTTGATACATCAGCTTCATGCAACTTCTATGACGTTCACCCCATTTACCACCAGTTTAGGATCAAGAAATCATCAAAACATTGGCAAACAAGTATTCTGTTAACAAGGGATGGAGAAACTAAAAGCAATCATCAAGAAAAATGATACTGCTGAAGGGTCATGCTATCAGCACTTACAACAACACGCTCTGGCAGAATGCAAGGTGTAACTTCACAGAAGCTTGTTTCAGCAAAATTTTCTGTCTCAGCAACTGTTACTTCAAGAGGCACGTAAACTGGAAGACGTGTGTCAACATCTACTGTTTGAACCCACCGAGATTCTGTGGCAACAACGTATAGATGTCTGAATGCCTGGTTACCAAGTAAACACACTTCAGAAGGATGCATGGAAAGATAGACTTTTAGATGGCAAATTTGAACAAGATGCTACCTGAAGATGGCAACGGTTGTCATTTGGTCCAGTAGGTAAACGTGGATACAAGGTAATCAACAAGGCAGCAATGGCACTGTTTGTAGTTGAAAAAGTTTGCTTACCTCCTCCAAGGAAAAGAAACCCAATAGCCAAACTCACCTGTAATAGAATTATAGAAAGTGTTAGCATTGGCCTCCATTTGGGCCAAGAGAAGTATTCACAAACTATTAATGCCTCTATTAGTTTTCACCACTTTTGGGCAGGCAGTCCAGTTCAGTAATAATTTAACAATATATGACAGTCAATTCACTTGTTAGGTTTCCCAGGTTTGTCAAAAGAGAGGGTTGGTCAAAACCATTTAGTCTTATGCCAGATATTCAGGAACTATCCAGTTACTAATCTGGGTCTTTCTACCTCCTTATCAAGTTTCAAGCAGATGGATCAATCCAAAAACAGTTAAAAAGAAGAAGCTTAACCAAGACACCATCAAGCAAGAACCATGGTTAGAGGAATCGGCCAATTCCGGATCGGACCGCCATGGCCGATCAGGCCGATTCTGGCTGATTGCGGCCGATCCGGATCGAGAAACGGCCCAGATGGGATCGGAATCGGCCCTGGCCGAGTCCTGGAGAGATCCGATCTTGTATACATGGCAAGAACAAAGATGTAAGCATTGGCTTAAAAATTGGCAGATGTAGGGGCTGGTGGTCACAAGAGAGCCACTCCGTGAGGGAGCAGAATCACGACATGACCGGGCAGTGGCTGTACGACCTGACAATGGAGGGGGAGGACCCCTCCGGGGGTCCATTACCTCATCATCATCACCTAAATCTGGTGGATGAACACCCCCAACATGAAAGTCCTGTGAGTATCTAGCTAGCAACAGACCGCCGGCAGACAAGGTTCGCTGCATCGCCGATTCGCCCCGAATCAGTATTTTTCTGATTCTCTCAGATTTGGGAGAATCAGGCCGATTCGCATGGGAATCGATGGGAATCGATCTGATTCGCATGGGAATCGGGCGAATCGAGAATCCCGTGATACGCTCCGATTCGCCCGAATCGGACCAATTCGATCCGATCCGCCAAACGCAGGCAGATGCCTCTTGTTATCTCATCTTCTTGTGTGCATGCCCACCACTTCATAACATATGTGTGTACTCGCTGCTTGCTAAATGGGCGTCTTCCTTCCTTGCTCCTCCATTTGGTTTGCCGGGGGGCGGGGGAGAGGGTCTTTCGACGAGGGATCAACGGAGGTGGAACAATATTGGACAGCCCATCATCTACGAGATGGTGCTGAGGACCTGGGCCAAGTGGGTGGACGAGAACGAGGACCCCCAGCACACATCGGTGTTCTTCATGAGCATGTTCTCCCTCCACATCAAGTAATCCCCCCAGCACAATTCGCAGAAGTCAACGCCCTTGAAGAAGAAGCCAGCCTAGAAGAAGACTGGCGTCAACCGATCATCCAAATAAAGAACGGTTGGCTGCCCCTAGATCGGGCCAAAAGAGTCCAGCTCCTGCGGCGGGCCACGTCATATCAAATAATCGGGGACCAACTGTACCGACTTGTCCATGAAAAAAACAAGTATGTCCTCCTGAGGTGTCTCTCCCCTAAGGAAGCCAAAGTCATTATGCACGAAATCCACTCCGGACTGTGCGAGGCCCATCAAGCGGGAGACAAAATGAAAATCAACATCAAGCTAAAAGGCTTCTTCTGGCCAATCATGTACACAGATTGCGTCCATTACGCACGCACGTGTCATCAGTGCCAGGTCTTCAGTTCGGTGCTGAGAAAGCCGCCGAACGAATTGCACCCAACTGCCCCCACATGGCCCTTTGCCGAATGGGGAATGGATGTCGTGGGACCATTCCCACCATCCTCTGGCGGCCACAAGTTTATCCTGGCAGCCACCGACTTTTTCTCTCGATGGGCAGAGGCAATCCCTCTCCGAGAGGTAACCTGGGTAGCCGTTGCAAAATTTGTCAAGCAACACCTGATTTACAGGTTCGGCACCCCTCATCAGATCGTATCAGATAACGGTACGCCCTTCAAAAACAAAACGATATATGCGTTAGAAGCCAAATTCCAGATAGATTGGAGGACGTCAACAGTCTACAACCCTCAAGCCAATGGTCTGGCGGAAGCCTTCAACAAGACCCTTTGCAAGCTGCTTGCGAAGATAGTCGGCAATCGCAAACGCGACTGGGGAGAGAAAGTGCATGAAGCACTCTGGGCATACCGAACGGTCTACAAGACCCCTACAGGGTGTTCTCCCTTCTCTCTGGTGTACGGAGCTGAAGCCATGCTCCCCATCGAAATTGAAATGTCTTCCTACAGGGTAGCCGTCTATACCGGTCTTCAGCCCGAGGAGCGACAAGAAATTGAAAGAAGGTTGGAGGAATTGTCCAACCTAGAGGGCAAAAGATTGGAAGCGTATCAACACCTCCAATCCTATCAAGCCCGCATGACTCGAGCCTACGACAAGTTAGTCAGGCCTCGTGTCTTCAAGAAAGGTGACCTCGTCATGGTCAAGCAAAGAGAAGTCATGGCAGGCACATCAAGTGGTAAACTCCAGCCAAACTGGCGCGGGTCGTACGTGGTCACTGGAGTCTATGAAGGTGGGGGATACACGCTGGCAACACACACTGGCGACCGCCCCTTTCCACCACTAAATGGCAAGCATCTCAAAATGTACTTTGCCCCTGAGCATGAACTCCACGGGCAACCGCCCCCTGAACCCCTTATAGCCGAATCAGGCTAGGGTTGGGCACATGCGCCCATGTCAAAAAAAAAAAAAAACAAGGGAAGGGACTGAAAGAAAAATAATGACGTCCCGGCAGACTTGGTCACTCCCCAAAAAAGGAGTGCCCAAGGGTAAAAGGGCCTACAAAAAAAAAAGAAGAAGGGATGATGACGAAATTTTTTCTCCTCATTAAAAAAAAAAAAAACTCCTTCTTGGTCAGCAAACCATCTTGGTCGACCAAGTCAAAACCTTTAGCCAATAAACCCCAAAAAGGTCGGCTAAAACTCCTTCTTGGTCAGCAAACCATACTGGTCGACCAAGTCAAATCCCTTAGCCAATAAACCCCAAAAAGGTCGGCTAAAACTCCTTCTTGGTCAGCAAACCATCGTGGTTGACCGAGTCAAACCTTAGCCAACAAACCCCAAAAAAAGGTCGGCTAAAACTCCTTCTTGGTCAGCAAACTATCGTGGTCGACCGAGTCAAACCTTAGCCAACAAACCCCAAAAAAGGTCAGCTAAAACTCCTTCTTGGTCAGCAAACCATCCTAGTCGACCAAGTCAAAATCTTTAGCCAATAAACCCCAAAAAGGTCAGTTAAAAGTCCTTCTTGGTCAGCAAACCATACTGGTCGACCAAGTCAAATCCCTTATAGCCAATAAACCCCAAAAAGGTCGGCTAAAACTCCTTCTTGGTCAGCAAACCATCGTGGTCGACCGAGTCAAACCTTAGCCAACAAACCCAAAAAAAAAGGGTCGGCTAAAACTCTTTCTTGGTCAACAAACCATCCTGGTCGACCAAGTCAAAACCTTTAGCCAATAAACCCCAAAAATGTCGGCTAAAACTCCTTCTTGGTCAGCAAACCATCGTGGTCGACCGAGTCAAACCTTAACCGATAAACCCCAAAAAGGTCGGCTAAAACTCCTTCTTGGTCAGCAAACCATTCTGGTCGACCGAGTCAAATCTTTAGCCAATAAACCTCAAAAAGGTCGGCTAAGTAATACCCCCCCTCAGCCAGCACACCTCCATGGTAGGCTGTGCCGTCTTTGGCCCACTAATCATAATGGTGGGCTAAAGCCAAACGGTGAATTCTCTAGCCAAGGTTCCGCAACCTCGCTTTGGATTCCAAGCTCAAAAAAAAAAGAGAAAAGAAAAAAGGACTAAAAAATAGAGATGTCCCGGCGGACTTGATCATCCTCCAAAAAAAGATGTCCAAGGGCAAAAAGGCAAAATCCAGCTGAGGTGAAAACCCGAAAGGGCGCCTCAGGCAAAAATGGATAACCCCTCAACGTGAAAACCCAAAAGGGCGCGTTGGAAAAAGCTAGAGGGGGCTGGCTTCTGTGAAAACCCGAAAGGGCGCAGGAGTCAGTAATGTGAAAAAAAAAAAGAAGAGAAAATCAAAATCAAATCATTACTTATCAAGGCATGTTTCGTGCAGCCAGTAAACAAAATGCTAGGCTGTGCCCCTATTCTGCTTGGTAGGTAAACCGAAATGGTAGATCAAGTCATTTTCTTTTGACCAACAAACCTCCGTGGTCGATCAAAACCTAAACCCTTAGCCAGCAAACCCCAAGAAGGTAGGCTATCCCCTTTGACCAATAAACCTCTGTGGTCGGTCAAAACCTAAACCTTAGCCAGCAAACCCCAAAAAGGTAGGCTATCCCCTTTGACCAATAAACCCCCATGGTCGGTCAAACCTAAAACCTTAGCCAGCAAATCCCAAGAAGGTAGGTTATCCCCTTTGACCAGTAAACCTCCATAGTCGGTCAAACATAAAACCTTAGCCAGCAAACCAAAGTGGTAGGCTAACCAAAATCTCATTAGCCAGCAAACCGCAATGGTAGGCGAGGCCCAAATGGCAGATCCCATGATCAATTGCCCCAGGATCCAGCCCTGGGCCCTAAAGTAAAAAAAAAAAAAAGAGAAGAAAAGAAAAGAAAAAGGGACTAAAAATAGAGATGTCCTGGCGGACTTGATCATCCTCCAAAAAGGGATGTTCAAGGGCAAAAAGGCCTTAAAATCTAGCTGAGGTGAAAACCCGAAAGGGCGCCTCAGGCAAAAATGGGTAACCCCTCGGTGTGAAAACCCGAAAGGGCGCACCGGAAAAAGCTAGAGGGGGCCATCCCCGGTGAAAACCCGAAAGGGCGCTTGGGATGGTAATGTGAAAAAAAAATGAATGAAAAGGAAAAAATGAAAAAATGCAATGAAACCAATCCCTCTGAGGGGAAGGAAGTGTCGTTCGGGCTAACAGGTCACACCCGTCGAACGACTTGAAATATGAAGCGGTTGTTGAGCCAAGCCAAACAGGCCAGCCTCGGCACCCGAAATGTTGCACCAGATCTGGAAGAATAGGTTCAAGAGCAAAGTGCCAAACGAAATCCCGAGAAAAGCCAAGAAGGCAAGTCTCGAGAGCAAAGGCGAGGAGCAAAGTCAAAAGGATAAGCCTCTTCGACCAAATGATAAGCCACTGAGCGAAGCCAAAAAGCAAGGCTCAGCAACCGGTCAACCTCCAACCAAATCAAATTCTCGAGCAAAGCCAAAAAGGGCAAGTCTCGGAAGAAGGATGTTGAAATCATATTCCTGAGTAAAGTCAAAAAGACAAGACTCATATGAAGAAGGCCAAAGTCAACTCCGAACAAAGCCATGGAGCGGCTATTCAATGAAACTCACCCGTAGAGTTGACCTGGTGGAGCGGGTCCATGTTACTTCTCTGAAGTGATGTGCACTCTCCTAAGTCCTCTCGTGGAAACTCTTGAGTTGAAAAGATCTGAAAAATATGCAAACAAAAGAAGCTAATCGCTCAGCGCGAGAACCCTAGCAAGTTTGATCGCCGGCCCAAACGACAACGATAAATCGTTGTTCAAGTAGTCGGCGACGCTGCGTAAACATCGGAGCGCATTGTTGTGGTCCTTAACCCAACTCCCCGCCAAGTCATTAAGACCAAGGGTAGAGTTTGAAAATCGCCACGGGACACCCGCCTTCGTCTTCGTCTCTGACGGATATCCCGTGGGGAGCATTTGTTGAACCCGAAAAATATCGGGATTTAAGCAAGCCCCGGGCGGAAAATTCGCCCGAAAAGCCACAAAAAAAAAGTCTGGGAATAAACCACGGCCTCCCCACTCGAACACCTGAGATAAACGGATTTGAGTCCGCGTGTCAACCCGGAACGACTCGGAGTATGACGTTCAAAAGTCCCGTCAACAGTGGAAATACGCACCCCAGGCAGCCGAAACTCGATGTCCGGACTCCCGTTCAAGATCGCGCCCAAAGCCGGAGGGTTTCGAAAAGCCAAATGCACGTGCTCCTCGAAAACGGGGACAAACGCACGTGGAATGGCCGAAGAAGCACGGGCGGTGCACGTGCGCGGCACGGTCGTCAACCAACAAACCAAGCACGGGAGGCCCACAGAGCTCTCTCCCGGAAAATACATACGCAAAAGATGTGGAAGAAGAAGGCCCCACCCTCTTATATAGAGGTGGTGGGCCAAAGCCAAGCCCCAAGAGGGGCGCCGGTCAGTCCCCCCGCCAGCAAGGGGGGCCGCCGGTTCGCCCCCCAACAGGGGGCGCCGGTTTGGCCCCCACTGGCAGGGAGGCCGCCGGTTCGGTCCCCCCCAACAGGGGGGGCGCCGGTTCGGTCCCCCGCCAGCCAGGGGGGGCGCCGGTCGGCCCCACCGCCAGCCAGGGGGGCCGCCAGTCAACCCCCCGCCAGCCAGTAGGGGGCGCCGGTTCCGCCCCCACTGGCAGGGGGGGCCGCCGGTTCGGCCCCCAAACAGGGCCGCCGAGCAGCCCCCGACAGCCAGGGGGAGGGCCGCCGGTCAACCCCCCGCCAGCCAGGGGGAGGGCCGCCAGTCAGGCCCCCCGCCAGCAGGAGGGGGCGCCGGTCAGGGCCCTGACTGGCGGGCACCCCCGCCAGTTCGGCTCTTCGTGCGCACACCCCCGCCAGTCGCTGCCTCGACGCTCGTGCTGCCTCGTTGCCTGTGCCGCGCACCCCCCGCCGGGTCGCGCACCTCCGCCGGTAGGCCCCCTGAAAATCCTATAAATAGGGGGGCATACCCCCATTGCAAACCCGGGGCTTCGAGGGGCGAGGCTCTCGCGCGGAGACCCCCGCCTGAGAGATTTTTCCACCCCCACGCTGGCGAGATACTTTTGCGTCCCAGCGAAACTTGAGGCCGTCTGGCGCTCGAGAATTCTCTCGCGCAGACCCTCAAGAGAAGTCCCCCTCCTTTGGGAGGGAGGGGACATGTTTGTTCTTCGTATGACCTAGTTTGTGTAAAATTACACAAAAGGCCCCATGGGGAGGAGAAGATTTGTGCATGTGTGTGAAATTGCACATATGCCCCGTACACGGGCCAAAGCTTCTGTGAAATTAAGCGAGGCGCCCGGGGATATAAAGTTTGTGTATGTGTACATCAAAAATACACATATACTCCTGTCAGCCAGAAATTTGCAGGAATACCCCTGCTTCTGAGAAAATTGCAGAAATATCCCCATGAAGGATAAAATTACAGAAGTATCCCCATGAAGGATAAAATTGCAGAAGTACCTATACTGCTCGGAAAATTACAGATACGTCCTTACGGCGCGGAAAATGGCAAAAAGATAGCCTGACGGTTCGCACCTCTTGTCCAATCCGGTGGAGCGGGACCCACGTCGCTTCTATGAAGTGGTGTGCGCTCTCCTGGGTGTGACTTGAAGTCGGACTCGAGGGGAGTTCTCGGGAAATGTCACCAAATGACTGGAACGTCCCATAAAGCCAGAAAACGGCCGAGATGTCTGAGAAATGCCAGAAAACGATTAGCAATGTCCCAGAAAGCCAAAAAAACGGCAGGGATGTCCAAGCATACCAAGATACGGCTCATTCATCTGGAAATGTCAATTAATGGTGGAAATACCCGGAGCCGCCCAGGAAGGTCAAGATACTACCGGAAATCCCCGGCAGGTCAAACAATGACCGAGAAGCCTCGTGAAAAGCCCCGAGGTTTACTAATTCCGAACACCTGAGATAAACGGGTTCGAAAGAAGTAATGAAACTACCACTGGCCACACACGCAGCCGGCGCGAGGAAACACAAAAAGACACGATCTCGGGTGTTCTGCGCGGATAGGCCTACACGCTTACAAACGGATCCGGCGAATAGAAGCCTACGTGCGAGAGCTTGTTAAAGGCCGCACGCGCACAACCTCAGGGAGAGGTCTTTGGCAGTCCGTGGTGTTTGGCTCTGCGCTCGCCCGCATAGAGACGCCACAGGTTGTTACATGACCTCCATTGGCTATGTTCAAGTCCTTCGGTGTCATAAAACGACACACGTAGAGGCACATGTATAAGTCCTCCGGTGTCATAAAACGGCACACGAGGCACATGTTTAGTCCTCCGGTGTCATAAAACGACACACGTAGAGGCACATGTTTAAATCCTCCGGTGTCATAAAACGACACACGTAGAGGCATGTTGTCCGATGGAGGCACAAACACCCCATTGGTAACACAAATGTACTCATTATCATGTAAACGCCCAACGGAGGCACAAACGCCCCGTTGCGAGCGTAAATGTAAACGGTACAAATGTACGCTTGAATAAATTGTGGAAATTCATTTGTCATCTGTTATCCTTTAAATTTCGGCATATGGTCTTTTAACAAACATTACCCATCTGAAGGTATTCGAGTGTCATACTCGATGTAAATGAAACATCGACTTCGGTCGGTGGGGAACGGTCCAGTACACGACCACTCCAATCGCCTTGAAAACGCGAGCGCACGCGGAAAAATAAATAAACGAAATGAAATTCGAGGGTATCAGGTTCGCATCCAATGCCCCTCATAAAATAAATCTTTGTCTGTTTCTCGTAAACAGTCTGGCACGCCTGCAAGAAAGCGAAAAAGAACAATGAACAGGAACTCTCCGGGGCAAAATTCATTTAAAAAAAAATTAAAGAAAAGAAACATCCGCGTTCCAACACTCAACAAGGCCCTTTATGGTCTTAAACAGGGTTTGACGCATCGGGGAATCGGGGCGAATCGGGATTTTCCTTATCCGCCCCGATTCGCCTGAATCGGGCCGATTCGCATGAGAATCGGATGACAATTGGTCCGATTCGATGGGAATCGGACGAATCGGGTTTCTCCTGATTCGATCCGATTCGACCGAATCGGACCGATTCGATCCGATGCGCCAAACCCTGGTCTTAAACAGTCACCGAGAGCTTGGTTTAAGAAATTTAAGAAAGCTATATTGAACTTTGGCTGCTCGCAAGGAAATTCTGATCATACTCTTTTCATCAAATGGCAAGATAAAAAGGATGTTGTGCCGCTGGTATATGTTGATGATATGATAATTACTGGTGATCACAGAGGAAATTATCAATCTAAAGAGGAATCTTGCACAAGAATTTGACATTAAAGATCTAGGCAAACTTAAGTACTTTCTTGGTGTTGAAGCTGCTCGTTCTGAGAAGGGAATATGTATCAGCCAAAGGAAGTATGCTCTTGATCTCTTGAAGGAAGTGGGTAAGCTTGGGTGTAGACCAATTGAATCCAATCATAAATTGAGTGTCTTTGAAGGTGAATTGTTATCTGACCCTGAAAAAGGAAAATATCAATGGTTGGTTGGGTGTTTATCTTATTTGGGATTCACCTGACCTGATTTAACTTATGCAATCAGTGTCGTGAGTCAATTTATGCATGCTCCTCAGGTGCCTCACCTGAGAGCTGTTGAAAGGATACTCCGATATCTGTTCTCTAAATCAGAAAAATTTTAATTGTGGAAAGTTATTCTGACGCAGATTGGGCAGGTTCAAAGAGTAATCGGAGATCTACTACTGATTATCGCCTTTTCCTAGCAGGGAACCTGATTGCTTGGATAAGCAAGAAACAGAGTTTGTGCACTATCTAGTGGAGCAGCAAAATACCAAGCCATGGCTAATTGTATCACAGAGTTGATATGGTTAAAATTTTTCTTAGCTGATATTGGTATGGAGGTGTGTCTCCCTATAAAGTTGTACTGTGACAACAAGGCTGCCATCAGCATTGCCAACAATCCATTGCAACATGATCGCACCAAGCATATTGAGATTGATCGGCATTTCATCAGGGAGAAACTGGACTCAAGAAAAGTTTGCCTGCCTTATGTCAGATCCAATGATCAAGTGGCTGATGTGTTTACAAAAAGGCAATCTGCATATCAATTTTGCTCCTGTTTAAGCAAACTGATGGGAAAGTGGGACTACGGACAACGCAAATTCGGCGACAACGACATCTTATGGCTTGGCGAAGAGTTCCCACATTATTGATGTATTTACTTTAGTTATTTGAGTATTTGATTGTAAGAATAAGCCCAAATGAGGCCCAATAGTGCATTTCCTATTTTCTGGTCATTTTCGGGTGCGAATTTTGCTTAATTTAGGTCCCAGGGTTATGTTGGTCATTATTATGTCTTTTGGGAGTCTTAGGGTTTAATCCCTATATAAAAGTCTTGTAGACAACAAATGGAGGCATTGATGTTAATGAGAAATTAAAGAAACTTGTGGCAGCCGCCGTTTTCCCTCTCTCCCTTTCTCCCTGCGTATCCCCCTGCGTACCTCTCTCTCTCTCTCTGCTTCTCCCTCTTCTCTTCCTCCCAGCGAAGTTCAGCTTTTCCCCTCTTCCTTCTTCCTCTTTCCCCCACGTTCCGCATCACAAACTGAGCATGCTTGATATCTATCCTCAGTTTGAGGGGGAGTGTAGTCGCGGTGGTGGTTAGAGGGGCAGTTTTGTCCCTATTAGTTAAGTAGAAGGCATGGCTGGGTTTGTTATTTTGCTTTCTTATCAAGGATATATTAGTCTGTAATCTTTTTTTATTATTAACCCTAAACAGTGATATAAAAAGGGGTGGCTGAGGTTTTCTCTGTGACATACAGCAGCCACCCTGGCACCCTTGGCTTCTCTGAATCTCTGATCATCTACCTTTTCTTCGTCCTCTTCCCTGTGTGATAGTTTTACATCATATATTATTATATCTATGCCACAGTTATGTTCTCTTTACATTAAAGCAGATTTCACATGCCAGAAATCACATTAAACTTACAGCCATCTGGATTCCATAACTAATATGCCCATCCATAGAACCTCGACTGCGAAGGAATCTCAATAACCGGAATGTTTGCAGATGTCCAGAGCCTGCCATTACCTGGCCACATGAAGTAAGGAAATCATGATTAGTATGGCATATTTGGGACAAGGAAACTTCACATTTGTTTAACAATAAGCACCAAAGGATAACTGATTAGCTAGAGGTATACGACTTTGCATTGTCAGGATTTACTTCTTGAAAGTAGATATATCACGATTCACAAGACAATCAATGTCAAAAACCAAATAATACAAGGCAAAAAAAATCTATACCTCCTTCCAAAAGATACTTCCACATGGGAAAAGCCTTCTCAAAAAGGAAGACCTTGTGAAATATCCATGTTGATGTACCACTAACTACCTATAAAAGATTGCATAGCATGTTTGGACTTTGGACATTGGCCCTCCCTAACCGTAGCCCATTCTCTAATTCAACCATATTTAAATGCCACTGGAAGAACTTGGATTTTTTCCTCTAAAAAATTTGACTGTCCCTTCCTCTCCAAATTGCGCAAACTGTTATCTTGTGGAACCTGCCACCACACTCGCTTATCTCCTCTGGAGTTCAATCATCACTACTGAATGAGTGTCAATCATCGATCATCATATTCGAATAAGACTCTCCAGGTAACCTGGGAGGATGGGCAACCAAGAAAATACAATCTGGTAAAGAACCATATAGTTCTAACTCTTACTAGACAAAAAATTGTCCAACTACCCGAGATTCTAATGCGTGCAACTCTGTGTATTAAAAAATAGAGCTTTTTACATATCAGTCCCTGAAATATTAGCTATTCCAAATAATTCCATGTAATCTTGATAATTCTTATTAACCCCCTCAATCTCTCAATGTTCCAAAATAAGTCCCTACATTTTCTTTCTGTTAAAAGGTTAGTCAAGTTTGTAAATGATTGTTGTGCCCTCATAAAAAATCTATATTCCCCTTAAAAGCCCAAAGTAAAAAAAAAAAATAGTTTATACTCATTGGTAAGATTATTATGGTTAACCTCCCTCTGGCACAACTACAACCCGTCTCACACAGCTGAACCCCCTCCCCCTTTTCCTCTCCTGGCCAGTCCTGCATGCAGATCAAATTGGATCTGCACCTGTCGTGGCTGGAGCAGAAGAGGGAATTGAGGGAGATCACCACCTGGAAGCAGGTCTAACACATGTTCTTGGCGGCAGAGCTGCTGGGTTGGCTGCAGCTGTTGGCGCAGGGCCTTTCCTCCTCCCGTTGTCGGCAGGGTTTGGCGTGCCGGATCGGATCGGGCCGATTCAGGAGAATCGGTGCGGATCAGGGGAAACCCGATTCGTGATTTGCCTGATTCGGTTCGATTCGCCTGATACCTATTCAAACAGGGTTGCCAGGTCTCAGGATCCTGTTCAGGCAGTGTTTCAAGATCTCCTTATTTACCTGAATATCATTTAAGTAAATGTTATAATTTATTGTTTCATTTACTTAAGATATTTCATGTAAATAAGGAAGTACCCCCCCCATTTGAATCCAATAAAAATATCAAAAAATCATATCTCTTACCAATAAAAAGTCAACTCTCCCATCGAAGAAGAAAATCACGATTTCGATGATTTTAGCGAAATGCTAACTTTCTAATCTCTCATAATTTGGTCTATCTAAAAATTTGATAATTCAAATAAACCATATAGAACACTAAAACTCTAAAGTCCGGTAAAAAAAGTCAAGCATGCATGTGACTTCTCCAAGGGAGCCGCTCTCCTACTGACAGCACTTAGTCTACTCGAGGCATCTCAGGATTTGGTCAAACTTAAGTTATCATCACCTAAACTCATGAGAATTTTCATTTTCTAATTGAAAAGAAACTAGAAAGTGACAATTCTCATGAGTTTGAGTGATGATAGTTTAGATTTGACCAAATCTTAAGAGGTCCCAAATAGACTTACTGTCAGTAGGAGAGCGGCTCCCTTGGAGAAGTCACATGCACGTTTGACTTTTTTTACCGGACTTTGGATTTTAGTGTTCCATATGGTTTATTTGAATTATCAAATTTTTAGATAGACCAAATTATGAGAGATTAGAAAGTTAGCATTTCGCTAAAATCACAGAAATCGTGATTTTCTTCTTCGACGGGAGAGTTGACTTTTTATTGATAAGAGATTTGATTTTTTTGATATTTTTATTGGATTCAAATGGGGGGTACTTCCTTATTTACATGTAATATCTTAAGTAAATGAAACAACAAATTATAACATTTACTTAAATGATATTCAGGTAAATAAGGGGGTCCTGAAACCCTGCCTGAATAGGATCCTGAGACCTGACAACCCTGCCTGAACAGGTATCAGGCGAATCGGACCGATTCGGTCCGATTCGGGTCCGATTCCATGCAAATCGGACTGAATCAGGGAGAACCCGATTCGGTCTGAATCGCCGATCCGTCAAACCCTGGTGCCGACTGATGGATTGAGCTACTGCTTTAGGGTTTTTGCTGCTCAGATGCTGGGGAGGAATGGGGTCGAGTGTGTTGGTGATGGCACAGGGGTTCCAAAAGATGGAAGGAGGGAGAGTGATATGGGGAAGGAACAAGGAAGGGGATGAAATAGGGTTATTAACGGGTGAAGAGGCACACACACACATGCATAGACAAATATATATACAGAGAGAGAGAGAGAGTGATGGAAAGTAGGGAGGCTTCAAAGGCTGCAGTTCGTCACACTGCTACCGCTATTAGAAGATTGCAGAGGAGCAAAAGAGAATAAGGTGGATGAAGTAGGGCATTTCTATCATAAGTTCTCTGTTAGTTTGGACGGAATATTTCATAGAATAATGCTCTTTTGGATGGTAACTAACTAGAGGGAGTTATTTTTCAACCCAAGGAAAGTTGAGGGGGTTATTAGGGATCAGCAAGATTACAAGGAGTTATTTGGAATTAGCTAAGATTTCAGGGACCGACATGTAAAAGATTCAAACAGAATGACTACATAGTATAGGTCTATTTATGGTCCAGATTGAGTCTATTATTTAATCCAAATCCCATGGTCAAAAGGCATATTCTCTATACAGCAAAGATATAGAGAGTCAAAGCTAGGTCTAGACAACACAAATACATAGGGGCCTTGTTAAAGACATATCAATCACAAATTACAGAATCAGATGATCCTGATTCGGTTCGGCCTGATCTAATTCTTGGGGGGAGGGGGGTAGCCTCATGAATTGCAAAAAAAAGGGGGTCGAATCGGCCAGAATTGAACTAGATCGGATCAGATAGGCCAGGATCGGCTTGGATCAGCCAGAATTGGATATATGTTGATTAATATATGCATTAAACTATCATTTCACATATATAAATTAGTATATATATATATTAATATGTCTAATATGATTATGTATATCAATTTACATATTTATGGATATAAGCCATGAAAAAAAGAATCGGATTGGCCAAGGGATCACTCTAGATCGATCCCTATCCGGATAGGATCGCCGACCCGCCGGAAGTCCTGGATAGGCAAAATATTTTTTTAAAAAATCAGGAAAACCAGAAAAAGCCAGAAAAAATGTCTTCATACATATACACATTCATACATATATATATATATAAACACAATATTCATGTAATCATATACATATATACATATCATATTAATGTACAAACATAATTAATATTCATGTCCTTGAATCATTAGATTGTGATAGTGTTGGAATATAGAGCTTGAGACCCTAAATTCTCCAATGTGTGGATACGCACACACGAATTGACCTTCACAGTCAAGCCGTAAAGATCGACCTAAGTGGTCAAGTCACAAGGGTCAACGGGGACGTGCCCCTTGAGGGGTTTCAGAGGGCGGAGCCCCTAGAAAGAAAATTTTAAGTTGCAAAGTAAAGGGACAAATCACATTTGTTTATACGTATGTGGTTATGATATATGTAATCATATGTATAAATTTTACACATTCATATATGCATACAATAGATATGTAATCACATACATAACTTTTAAATATGCAGTCATAATTAATATTATATCTTTATAGCATATATATCATATTAATGAACACTTTATGCATACATGTGTTAATGTACAAACAATCCTACATTATGTAAATATTATAATAATAATATGTACATATATATAGTTAATAACTTAATATATAATTATATATATGACAATGAATGTAAATGGTTGTACATACATTAATGTAAATATAATAATAATATACATATATTTGTATATATATCATGGTTTGCAACTTTGTCGGATCGCCGATTCGGACCAAATTGGGTTTGTCCTTATTCGATCCAATTCGGGCGAAGCGGACCAATTCGGTCCTATCCGCATATATATATATATAAGACATATATGCATGTCATATATGTAACATATGTATGCCAGATATGAGAATGGGCTCAGGAATTCACATGGAATTATATGGAACTTATATCTTATTTATATTTCATATCATTTAATAAATGTCATTTACTTAAGATATTACATGTAAATAAGAAAGTACCCCATATTTGAATCAAATAAAAATATAAAAAAAATCATATCTCTTACCAATAAAAAATCAACTCTCCTATCTAAGAAGAACATCGTGATTTTAGTTATTCCAACAAAATAGTGACTTTATAATCTCCCATAATTTACTCTACTTAAAAATTTCATAATTCAAATAAACTCAATAGAATACTAAAAATTTAAAGTCCGGTGGAAAAAGTCCAACGTGAATATGACTTCTCCAAGGGAGTGACTCTCCTACTGATCGCAACTAAGTCCCTGTCAGTAGGAGAATGACTCTCATGGAGAAGTCATATGCATGTTTGATTTTTTTCACCGGACTTTGAATTTTTAATGTTCTATTAGGTTTATTTGAATTATGAAATTTTTAAATAGACCAAATTATGAGGGATTAAAAAGTCGCTATTTTGATAAAATCACCAAAATAGCAATTTTCTTCTTAGATGGAAGAGTTGACCTTTTATTGGTAAGATATGTGATTTTTTTAATATTTTTATTAGATTCAAATGAGGATACTTCCTTATTTACATTTCATATCATTTAAGTAAATGTTATATGAGTTTCACAGGGTTTCTACGGACACTTAAACGTGTCGGCCAAATCAGACAAGCATCGGGTGAATCAAAGTGAATCGAGCCCAATTCGCCTAATGTTGTTTGATTCGGCCAGTTCGCATGTGAACCAGCCGAATCAAGCGAATCACGGATCGGCTTATCCGTGATTCATATTGATTCGGCCGAATCGAGCCGATTCGCCCCGCTTCGGCAAACCATGATATATATATATATATATATATAATTGTGTGGTAGAATCAACTGGATCAGCTTGGGATCTACCAATTCAGGCCGATCCGAACTAATTCCAATCGATTCGACCAGAATTTCACTAATCCAACGGGCTTCCCCCTTGGAATTGGATTGGCCAAGTACAGAATCGTCTAATCCCGATCTAAATCGGTGGATTTTGCATTCCACGATATAAGCGCACAAACACATGTAGACATATATATATATATGTATATATCAGGGTTTGACGGATCGGCGATTCGGACCGAATCGGGTTCTCCCTGATTCGGTCCGATTCGCATGGAATCGGACCCAAATCGGACCGAATCGGTCCGATTCACCTGATACCTGTTCAGGCAGGGTTGTCAGGTCTCAGGATCCTGTTCAGGCAGCGTTTCAGGATCCCCTTATTTACCTGAATATCATTTAAGTAAATGTTATAATTTGTTGTTTCATTTACTTAAGATATTACATGTAAATAAGGAAGTAACCCCCATTTGAATCCAATAAAAATATCAAAAAAAATCAAATCTCTTACCAATAAAAGTCAACTCTCCCATCGAAGAAGAAAATCACGATTTCTGTGATTTTAGCAAAATGCTAACTTTCTAATCTCTCATAATTTGGTCTATCTAAAAATTTGATAATTCAAATGAACCATATGGAACACTAAAAATCCAAAGTCCGATAAAAAAAGTCAAACGTACATGTGACTTCTCCAAGGGAGCCGCTCTCCTACTGACAGTACTTGGTCTATTTGGGACCTCTTAAGATTTGGTCAAATTTAAACTATCATCACTCAAACTCATGAGAATTGTCACTTTCTAGTTTCTTTTCAATTAGAAAATGAAAATTCTCATGAGTTTAGGTGATGATAACTTAAGTTTGACCAAATCCTAAGATGCCTCGAGCAGACTGTGCTGTCAGTAGGAGAGCGGCTCCCTTGGAGAAGTCACATGCATGTTTGACTTTTTTTACCGGACTTTAGATTTTTAATGTTCTATATGGTTTATTTGAATTATCAAATTTTTAGATAGACCAAATTATGAGAGATTAGAAAGTTAGCATTTCGCTAAAATCACCGAAATCGTGATTTTCTTCTTCGATTGGAGAGTTGACTTTTTATTAGTAAGAGATATGATTTTTTTGATATTTTTATTGGATTCAAATGGGGAGTACTTCCTTATTTACATGTAACATTTACTTAAATGATATTCAAGTAAATAAGGGGATCCTGAAACCCTGCCTGAACAGGATCATGAGACCTGGCAACCCTGCCTGAATAGGTATCAGGCGAATCGGACCGAATCAGGCGAATCGCGAATCGGGTTTCCCCTGATCCGCACCGATTCGCCCGAATCGGCCCGATCCGATCCGGCATGCCAAATATATATATATATATCATATTTGACATACATATATATTGATTACAAATATTCAAACATGAATATATATGTATGTATTTTGTATGCATATACACAGATTGTCTATATATATATATATATATATATATATATATATATATATATATATAATTTTACATTAATATATGATTGTATATACGTAAACACAAAGGCCATACCCAGTGCACAAGGGTCCCGCCAATGCGGGGTCTAGGGAAGGGATGACGTACGCAACCTTACCCCCAAAGTCAAGAGGCTATTTCCGGTTTAGAACCTGTGACCTACAAGTCAAGTAGGGGAAACCTTACCATTACTCCTAGGCCCGCCCTTCGTGCGTAAATACATATATGTATAAAGTGTTCATTCATTTGATATATATACTACATAATATACATATTACATATTAATTAACATTAAAGACATGAATATGATTACATATATTTTTTATTTTTTAGAAGTGATTACATATATATTTTATACATATATGAATGATTAAATTTATATATATGATTACATATATCATAAATACATATCCAAGTATTATATACATAATATGTATTATGTACAATATATGACTGATTATACATTAACACTAACACATATCTTTATATGTACAATTATACATTTATAAGGATATACATAGTATGTATGTACATTAATATGATATGTATATGGTGCACCCAAATTTTATTAAGAGCGAGCAAGGGAATTACTATTACTATTCTGCTTAAAAAAAGAAGTTATTTTGGTCAAAGAACCTCGTGCTGTGAGGGTAGACAGAAGCCGGGCACAAAAACAGCGGCAAAAGCGTACAAGCGAAGTACTGTCCGATGCACAGAAATTCTCCAAGGACAGTACCAACCAAGAGGACAAGTGGGGTCGAAGATTCACATTTTATAGAGGAGGAGTGGGGCCCCGGGGGGAAGATCCCCATCAGGGAAACTTACCCACACCCTGGCCCGCGGGGTGGTTCCCCCGTTCCAGCGGCGGGGAAGCACCCCCCCCCCAACCCCCCCAGGAAAGTTCCCCGCTGCTGCAGGGAGGTTCCCCCTCCCACGCATGGGCTGGGAGGTTTCTCCCCAGGGAACTTTGGTCTTTGGGGGAACTTCCCCATCCAAGGCCTGTGCCCCTATAAATAAAGGGGTAGGGGAAGGCCAAAGGGCATACCTTGCATCCCCTTGGAGCCATCTTGGTGCTATCAAGAGTCCAGAGCTTCCAGAAGGGAGAGAAAGCAAATACAAGGGTGGGTTTAAAAACCCTTGTTTGATTGTTTATGTATCCCAAATATTGTGATTGTGTATATGCCCATACTATGTGTATGAATGTGAAAAGTGAACTTATGACATGTTGTTCTGTGAATTAAAATGACTGGAAAAATAAGTATTTATGTCTTATGGAACGGGGAGTAACGATATAAGTAAAAATTGCAGTTAAGTCCCCGGAACATCCATAATTATGTAAATACTTATTTTTGTTCACTAAAAAAGCTAAGAAATGAATCAAACTATCCAAGTGCGACAAATAAATCTCACCTGGAGGACATTTAAAAAGGAGGAGTCATGAACACAAGGAGCTATCAAGGGTTGGTAACGAATCAAGGGTGGTTGGACTTGTTCTGACGTAAACACGCCAGTCACGGTAAGGAAGGGTCCAGCACATGAAACCCAATTCATCTGATAAAATAAATGCGCGGAATAATAAACCAAAAACATCGGTCCAGTTGTCCGATAAACAGATATGTAAAATTCCCGCATTAAGCGAATTCTAAGCAGACTGGCACGCCCGCACAAAATGAAACATCATGCACCACCAAATATCTGTCCCCTTTTTCTGAGGGAGGGGAGAAATTTCCGCGTCCAACAGTATATCATCGTCATCATTAAAATGATATGTATGTATGTATGTGTATGATTACAGATGTTGTATGCATATATACGTATCATAAATGTATGTGTAAATATCGAATACATGATTTTTTTCCTTTTTAAAAACATTTTTTTATCTGACTGATTCAGGATCAGCCAGACTTTCTGAAGATCAGCCAGATCAGTCAATCCTATACCGATCTAGATTAGCTTGGCCCAGGACAAGCCCTGGGCCAATCCGATCCTTTTTCCTTGAGATTCACAATGCCGTCAACAATTCAGAAACTGACGGTACCATGTCTTTCAGTGACATAAAAGACAAAACAGAAAACAAATATCTATTTATTTAGAAGGCATGATCAATAAGCCACAGGAGTGCAGAACGCAACATTATCTATGCTCAATAGGCAACATGTATGCTCCATAGACAACACTGCAGTGAGGCAACATTGAGATCAAATTGAGAAATAAAAAGATCTACATAGTTACAATTGGACCTACACAGGGTACTACCAAGTACCAACACAAAATCAAATCACATTATACAGTTAGTGTGGAAAATGATGGTTGTGGATAGCAAATTATTAACAGGCTAGAAGACAGGATCAGCATACCACAGAAAGTGAAAGAACAATAAGGTGAAGACAAATCTCCATAGTGCCACGATCCACATGCTTTGATAACCCCTTAGGTAAAGAGCTACTCTCTGCACCAGGAACTGGTTTTATCTGCCAAGATTGAAAACAATAAGTCATCAAACTATTAAATGAAAATCATTCTAACAAAACTGAATCTTCTCCCAACTATTCAGACAGAATCATCTCCATCAATGACTACATTTTCAACCAAGTACTATGTCAATCTGATGTTGTCTACTTCTCTAAGACACATTCAACCACACATGTGAAGCAAGGTTCAACGCATCGGGGAATCGGGGTGAATCAGGTTTTTTCTGATCCGCCACGATTCGCCTGAATCGGGTCGATTCGCATGGGAATCGGTCCGATTCGATGGGAATCGGGCGAATCGGGTTTCTCTTGATTCGATCCTCCGATTCGATCCGCCACGCCAAACCATGATGAAGAACCAGAAAGCACTTGGCAGCTTAGATGATTGATGAGTCAGTTCATGTCACTCAAGTTAAAATTTAGATCCATAAAACTCAGATCCCTGTTAGAAATAAATTGTCATTAAGCTCCTAGACTACAGTAATCCCCATCAATCATACAGCGGTGCAACCTGCATGTCAAAGGAGGAAAATTTCTAAGAGGGGGCAAAGGAACGCACTTCATTGAGGAAATAGACGGCATAGCCATACAGTAATTCTTGTGCATCACCATTTCTAGTACCAGCAAACTTTAATCCTGCAAGCATAAAATGCAAACGTTACTCCCTAAGAGAATTAAAAATATATGAAAGGGAGAAAGTATCAGAAAACCGTGGCTGATGCAGTTTGAAAAGTCCATAAGTTTCTTATCTCCATGTTGAACAATAAGTAGAAGTTTTCAAAATTCTACCACATAAATCAAAGGTCTGGAATACAGACAAAAACACATGTTCAAGCAACCATCTTCAGTAATGAAACTGTATAAAATATGTCAGGTGTGTGATGGATGGATGGATGGACAAACTAGAATGGGAAGGAATCAATCTGATGACGTGATCCATCCCAGATCTTTGCATCTCTCGTAGTGTTGGAAAGATAAATCTCAGAGAGATCAAGAGAAAGTTGGCTCTCTTCACCTCTACCCCTTGTCTCCCTTTTTTTTCCCAGCTCCTTATCCTCATTTCTAGTACTCCTGCCTTCAAAAACAACCTCGTCCTTAACTTTAGGCCAGAGATATTTCATCTCAAGAGCCCCTAGAGACAGAGATGGGGATGTCAAACCATGAAATGAAAGCACATGATGTAGAAACAGCATCCCAAAATCATACCAAGTGCGATGCATGCTCCAGCAATAATGTTCACATATGCTTGAACTAGAGCTTCTATGTCAACTCCATCAATGTCAGCTGTCTCATCTCTAGTTCTTGATATGCCAATCTTAACCATTTCTGGAATCTGAGACTCAATCCAGTCTGTAGATGGTTGAATCCTGCAAATTTCAGAAGTGTTTCCCAAACGTTCTGTCATTTCTTAGTTGAGATTTATATGATCAATGAAAAAACACATAATGATGATAATACCTGCTCCACATTATCAAATTACGTGCAATAATACGAAGCATGACAAAATCAGGCCTCACATATTGTAGATCAAAGTGAGTGGCAGGAATAGAAAGCTGTGAGGCAATCACCTCACGTTCTGTCTACAAAAAGAGAACAAAGTAAACAAAGATAAAGAATTTCTTTGATTGTTCCTTAGAGAAGGTAGGTCATTTAGGAAAGACATGTCACAGTAAATCTCACCTTCATAAACATCAGAGATAGTGCGATTGTAGCTCCAGGGGCAGTCACATCTACATTGATTTGAGTTCCATCCATCATCTGAAGATACCGTAATTACAGACCATAAAAAAAGGAGCAATGGGTTAGACACTGTATCTAGAATAAGCAAGCTACAAGAAATGAAAAGATATGACAAAGGTTAACCTGCCCACTGCTGCGGTTATGTTCATCCATCATGTTTCCTGTGCTCATGGATCTTTCCTATGGCAGCCAAATAACTATATTATTGAATACATGTTGGAAAAAGGTACTATCACCATGTTGATCAATATCACAACTTAAATTATCTTTCCACTTAAAAGCATGCTTTTCAATAACCATCATGGGAAAAATTATGCTAAAAGTACAAGAGAACATACATTGTATGTTTCTCTGCCACCAATGTACTCAAAAAGGCGAACAACAAAACTCTCCATAAATCCAGGTGAATCTGTGCCTCGCCCTTCAGAGAAAGAAATTGAATCAAAGAACCACCCAAATTACAAAAAGTTTGTGTATGTACTAATGCAAAGACAATACCTAGAGCCACAAGTCCCAATGCAGAACCAGCAGCAACTGCATAACCTTCTCGTTCAAGTACGTTATCTCCACCACTTCTGCGGCCTATTTCACCCTGTAACACAAACAGACAAAAGAAAGATGTCTTAAAAGTCTCAGATAAAGTTTCATAGAAAAATCTTACAAGCAAGAGTCCATCTAGTGTTCTAAGGAATGAACAAAGCTTATTGAAAGATAGAGCAACATATAATGTTTGCAATAACACAAATGATAGTTTCTCATGATTTAGACAAGGGAGGCTTTGAAATTTGAATGATGTCCAGGCGCCAGCAAGGGACAACATTAAGCAAAATCATCAAGTTATAAATCCGTGAAAGGTTCCAGCCAAAGCAATTCAACATCCAAAATTTTTCTTTCTACTACAAAAGGTAGAAAACGAAGTCTGATGGCACTATTGTGTCATAAAGCTCAAGTTGTAGCTCAGGGCTTCACTTGCGAGTATAGTATTGACAACAGACCTTTGCTCCAGTGGCCAAGATGAGTACTGTTTACACCTCACAACTATATGCAGCTGGGCATCAATGGCCAATCTATCAGCTCGACATGAAGAGTTTACTTTACTGCAATCTTTCTGAGGAGATTTATATACAGCCACCTCCTGGTCTCTCTACACTGCCAACCATGCTGTTGACGACGCGGAATTGGCATTAAGAGAAAGAGATGGGGATATTATTGTTTAAACGGCACATCGACGAATTCCGTCGTGGTTGGTATCTTCCCTCTCGGGATAGATACGCGACATGGCGCCGCTACGTGCATACACACGTGTGTATATATTGTGGGTGTGCCAGTCTATAAAAATAGACAATTTGAAATTCGCTTAATGCGGATATTTACTCGTCCATTTATTGGACAGTATTCATTCCGCACGATTTCATCAGACGATTGGGGTATCGTGTGCTGGACCGTTCCCCGTTGACCGTAGTCAACGTTTATTTACATCGAGCATGACTCGAACACCTTTGATACCGTACAGCTGCAGCCTCGCTTTCTTCACACATAACATGACAGTACGTCGCTCCAGGAACATGACATGCTTCATTTTCTTCACAATTCACACCCCATATGAGGATTTGCTTTTAATATTCCCCTTTCATCCAAATTTGGTTTGGAAAAGGGGAAGACAAACTTGACGTTTATACCTTGGACTCTTTTTCTAGACACAAAGGCAATTTTCCAACATTTCTGGGTATAATTGCAATTTGAAAGACATACATGACAGAAATATTTCATGAGAGTATTTTTCTTTCTCATGGTACATGATATTTCTGAAACATAAGACCCATGACAATTACACCTTGGACCCCCTTTTTTGGACACAAGTGCAATTCCTCAACATTTCTGGGTATAATTGCAATTTAAAAAAGGTACATGGCAGAAATATCCCATGAGAGTATTTTCCTCCTCATGGTACATAATTTTTTCTAAAACATGAAAGGCATGACATCTTGGGGTGTTTATAACACTTTTCCACCCCAAGTTCACAATTTACAATGAAAGAATGGACTTTCTTAAAAATATGCCACGGGTTGAGGCCCTTTCATGGCACTGTCTTCTTCACCTGAAGCAGTATGGAGGCAGCAAGTCTTCACAACTAGGATGGCTTGGAGAGGTCTTCTTTGAGTTGGGTGGGCCCAACAATGGCCAATAAAGCCCACACTTGGAATTTCTGCAAATGAGCCAAGGAATTGGCCCAACTCAACTCCTCCTTCCACGTCTAGCAGGGAGCACTTGGAGAGGTCGTCTTCTCCACCCAGCAGATGGAGTTGGCCACTTGATCCTTTGAGAGGAGGAGCCAATGGCCAGCAGTCCCTAAGCCTTTAGTCTTCAGCCCCTTAGTTTTTTTTTCTTAGCCAGCAGATGATGATCCCCCAACCTTGGCCACCCTCTCCCCTTTTATAGGAACCGGGTAGGGGGGTAGGAAGGGAACCGGAGGTGGGGTACCTCTGGTTGGGGGTCCAACCAGAGGTACCCCCCTCCGGTCTGTGTGTGTGTGTGTGTGTGTGTGGGGGGGGGGGGGGGGGGGGGGGGGGTGCCTCCGGTTGGTCTGTACCGGAGACACCCCACCTCCGGTTGGGGTTGGGGGGGAGGGGGCATGGGCCCTCTCTATCATGAAAGGCAGGATCGGAATCGAGATCGGGATCGACCAGGCTCGATCCGATCCTGGATCGGATCGCAAGATCCCATGGATCCAAGGGAAGTCTGGTCGATCTTGGATCGGCCAGTTTATAAAATGGTTTTTTTTTGGAAAAAAATCAGGAAATTTCAGGAAAAAAAACAGCAAAAATGAGGGAAAATCTGATAAATTGAAAGAACTAATATTTGCATAAAAAACCAATCATACATGCATTCATAATATATGAAACATAAGATTTTGTGTATTATTACTACTATAATAATACAAGAAAAGTATAAAATATTAAAGACTTAGTGTATTATTGACCTAAATATCATTTAAGTAAATGTTAAAATTTGTAGTTTTATTTATTTAAGATATTACATGTAAATAAGGAAATATCCCCCATTTGAATCCAATAAAAATATCAAAAAAATCACATCTCTTACTAATAAAAAGTCAACTCTCCCATCCAAGAAGAAAATCGCAATTTTGTGATTTTATCAAAGTAGCAACTTTCTAATATCTCATAATTTGACATATTTAAAATTTTATAATTCAAATAAGTCTAATAAAATACTAAAAATCTAAAGTCCAACAAAAAAAAAATCAAACGTGCATATGACTTCTCCAAGAAGCCGCTCTCCTACTGACAGCACTAAGTCTACTTGAGACCTCTTAGGATTTAGTCAAACTAAGTTATCATCACCCAAACTCATGAGTGTCATGAGTTGGGTGATGGTAGCTCAATTTGACCAAATTCTGAGAGGTTTGGATGATGATAACTTAAGTTGACCAAATCCTGAGAGGTCTCAAGCAGACTAAGTGCTGTCAGTAGGAGAGTGGCTCCATTGGAGAAGTCACATGCACGTTTGACTTTTTTTACCGGACTTTGAATTTTAGTGTTCCATGTGGTTTATTTGAATTATCAAATTTTTAGATAAGCTAAATTATGAGAGATTAGAAAGTTAGCATTTCGCTAAAATCACCAAAATCGCGATTTTCTTCTTCGATAGGAGAGTTGACTTTTTATTGGTAAGAGATATGATTTTTTTGATATTTTTATTAGATTCAAATGGGGGGTACTTCCTTATTTACATATAATATCTTAAGTAAATGAAACTACAAATACTAACAACCCTGCCTGGAGAGGATCCTGAAGGTAGCCTGAGGGAATCGACCTGGATCAGTCTGGATCGGCCTGGATCAGTCTGGAATCGGTCGATCCTTGCTTGATCTAGTCGATCCAACTCGATTCTGGCCGATCCAGCTGGAAGTTTGCCGATTCAGGGACTTCCCCCCCCCCCATAATCGGATCCATAGCCCTCGGTCCGATCCAAGATCGACCGATTCTGGGTCGATCCTGGTGATTTTGCCTTCCATGCTCTCTATAAAAGGAGAGGGAGGGGACCTCATCCCCACCTCCATCTCACGCACAAGAGAGGAGAGTTTTTGCCATTTTTTGGATTTTCAGGGGTAGTTTTGCAAAGGGGAATTTTCTGAGATATTTTGCAAAAGGTGGCTTTTTGTGTAATTTGGTGGGTTTGGGACTTGATGGATTGTGGGGAATTGTTTGGTTGAGACTTAGGGGATTTTGGTGGATTTTGGGGAATCTGTTTGGTCAGGATTTAGGGGATTTTGGGTGGATTTTGGGCTTTGGACCTTGTGGAGTTGGGGTTTAAAAGGGGGGATTTTCTGGATTTATTCCAAGGGCACTTCGGGAATTTAGCCTTCGTGGATCCTTGGAATTTTGGGTATTTTTCTGAATTTGTTCCAGGAGCTTTTTTGTGGGTATTTTGGGTTTTGAAGGGTTTGAGATTTCTGGAGTTTTTTTGGTTTAGTTTGGGCCATTTATGGGGGTTTTTGGGCCTTGGGGTTTTGGGCCATCTGTGGGGTTTGAGGTTTGGGGGTTTTGGTTATTTGTGGGGTTTAAGAGTTTGGGGATTTTTTGGCTAAGTTTGGGCCATTTCCCTTTGCCTCACATGGACATGGTTTAATACCTTTGGTCCATGGAGAGTTGGCTTTCATGGTAAAAAAAAGATGAATGTCCGTTTTATATTTCTACGGACAAATAATTTTTTTTTACAGCCAACACATGCATACCACCTTTGCAAGCCCCCCTATGGCCTCAAACCAAGGATGGCAAAATCGGCCGACTCGGCCCCTGGTGACTCGACTTGGGGGGGGGGGGGGGGGGGGGGGACACCCACCCACCCACGGTACTAGGTGGAATCAGGGGTGGATCGATCAGAATCGGTTCGAGTCACCCCGACTCACCCCGTCGCCATTTCGAATAGAGTCGGCCTAGTCAGGTCGGATCCGCCTGGAGGGAGGGATCGGGAGTCACGGGACTGCGCAGACAGAGAGCTGTCTGCGCAGTCCCGAGCTCCCCCTTCCCAGCCCCAGCCCCCCTCCCCTCCCCCCACCAGAGGTCCTCTCCCTCGCCGCCGCCACGCCAGAGCTCCGAGGAGGCTTGCCGCCGGACCACCTCCGCCGGCGTCGCTACACGTCGCCGCTGCTTCCTTCTTCCTCTCTCTTATGTTCTCTTCTCTCTCTTCTTTCAGGTGAGTTTTTTAATTTTTTTTAAAAAATCTGAAAAAATAGGAAATGTGAATATGCTATAGATCTATAGATAAATAGTATTGAGAAGATGTTTATGACCCTCATTCTCCAAAATCCCCAAATTGAACCCTAATTAGGGTTTAAAAATTAAGGATTTTGTGTCCATGAATGCAACTAATGTGCAATTGAGTGTCTAATAAAATTATTTTAGTTGATTAGAGTTTGTTGGTAGACTCAATTGCATTGCATAGTCCATTTTCCCCAAAATCCCCAAATGACTTAATTAGGTTAAAAAAATTAGAAATTTTAAGTCATTAATATAATTAATGTGCAATTGAGTGTCCAATGTAGTCATTTGAGTTGATTAGAGTTTATTTGTAGATTCAATTGTATTGCATGACCCATTTTCCCCAAAATTCCCAAATTGAACCCTAATTAGGGTTTAAAAATTAGGGATTTTATGTAATTAACGTGCAATTCAATTGCATTCTTCCACAGGAATATGGCATATGAAGAACATGAAGAGCAAGAGGTGGAGCAGGCCATTGATCTTGGTTGGGCTCATGATACTCTCCTTGATGCATGACAAAAAAAAGTGAAATGTAATTGGTGTTCAAAGAAGATGTTTGGAGGCATATATCGCCTTAAACAACATATTGCTAGGATTTATGGAATGTAGCAAAATGCCCATCTGTCCACTTGAAGTTAGGAATGAAATGAAAGCATATATGAAGGGGGAAAAAACTGAAAAATTATTGACAACTCAGCAACAACAACAACTTCAAGATGAGATTTCTGGGCGACTGTTGACACGGGGGGGAGATGATGATGAGAGATGTTGGGATTTCCGCTCTCCTACTTCTTTCACACTCGGTTTTGCTCATTCGTCTTATTTGGTGTATGTATTCACTGTTTTATATTTTGATATTGTGGGGGGTGCCAGCCTATCTAACAGACAGAAAAAAGAGTCTGCGCGATGCGGAAGAAGAATTTTAGTGTCCGGGGAAAGGACGGGTATGGTGTCCGTGGAACGGACGGGTATGGTGTCCGAGAAAAGGACGGGTTTGTCCACGAACGGACGGGTGTGTCCGCGAACGGACGGGTGTGTCCGCGAACGGACAGGTGCGCCGTTTTTTATCTGAACTTCTTGAGTCCCATGTCTATTCTCATCAGGTGATTAGGGTAGCATGTGCTGGACCTCTGTCTCCATCGACCGGAATCGATGTTACATTTACATCGAGTAAGGACACTTGGTATTATTTGATACCGGTCTAAACCGAATACCATTTCATAGTAAAGGACGAGAAAAATATACATGCTTTTTCTTAGAAAACCCTGATTATGACATGTTTTCCTTCTTTTGATTATTTGAAATGCTTTTGTTTTGGATATTTTATTTTGAATGACTGCCTTTTTGGGAGTCCAAAGTTTGATTCCTTTGAAAAGGGGAGCGGGTATATACCCGTGGACCGATTTGAGGTCCCCTTTTTTTCTCCTTTTTGCAAAAGGTTGGTTATGGGTTTACATTTGGGAAAACATGGAGATTATTATTGTGAACGGATATATGCCCGAGGATTTTGATTCTGAACTTGGGGGTATTATAAACCAGAATAACACTTCCGTATTAGAAGGATGATTGTGCAAATCTTTATATGAGGTTCTTTTGCAATGCCATTTCTGAGCAGAATCCGAGTTTGAGGTAGAGTTTCTTTTCTCCTCATTTCGTACTTGTGCGGGTGCAATTTCCGGAGATCATATGGATGTATCTCCACGGAAGTTCTTGTCATATTTGTGATTTTTGTCCGAAGTCTATTTCCACGGGTATATTTCTCGTGGAGGTGCATATGTGCTCCCATTTGGGGTATCTGAGCACGGTTCCTGTCTCACTTCCCTTTTTCTTTGGATGTGTGTATATTATCACAATCCCTCTTTTTATTATCCTTTTTTTGAATATGTGAATATGTCTTGGTGAGTCCCTACTTAGGCAGGGTGTCCTTGTAGAGATATTTTCATATTGGCATATGCTTATATCCATGTATTCTCGGGAGAAACTTTACCCGGAGGGACTTTGCCTTAAAGAGATATATGTGTATAAACACAAATTTGCACTTTGTAAATATATTCTCAAACGGTATCTCCACTTGAGCAGAGTATCCGATAAGAAGGAGCCCCCCGTATGAACGAAGTCCTTTTTTTTTTAGAAACATATACAAACGGGGCATATTTGTGATTATATAGATATATTCTCGGGCAGAGTCTCTATTTGGGCAGAGATTCCACTAAGAAATACATTTATATAAACATGAAGTTTGTGATTATATGGATATGAATTTAGAGGGAACTTTGTCCGGGCAAGATTCCTCCTAAGAGACATATGCGTATAGGCACAAATTTGTGATTTTATGGATATGTTCTTAGGGGAGTTTCCATTTGGGCAGAGTTTCCTCTAAGAACATATACATAAGAACATAAATTTGTGAATATACGAATATGTTCTCGGACAGAACCTCCGCTTGGGCAGAGTTTCCTCTAAGAAACATATACATATAACACGAGTTTGTATTTACATGGATACGTCCCCTGAGAGAGATTTTTGCCCGGGTGAGATTCTCCCTAAGGAACATATTTGTATAATTACAAATTTGTGATCTTTATATATGTGTTCATGGACGGAACCTCCGCTTGGACAGAGTTTCGTCTTAAAAAACATATATATAAGAACACGAATTTGCGAATATACGAATATGTCCTTGGGCAGAACCTCCGCTGGGCAGAGTTTCCTCTAAGAAACATATACATATAACACGAGTTTGTATTTACATGGATACGTCCCCTGAGAGAGATTTTTGCCCGGGTGAGATTCTCCCTAAGGAACATATTTGTATAATTACAAATTTGTGATCTTTATATATGTGTTCATGGACGGAACCTCCGCTTGGACAGAGTTTCGTCTTAAAAAACATATATATAAGAACACGAATTTGCGAATATACGAATATGTCCTTGGCAGAACCTCCGCTTGGGCAGAGTCTCCTCAAGAAAAATATACATATAAGCACAAAATCCACCATCCCAGAGACTCGCTCGATGGGCGGGGAGAACATGGGTATTTAAATACCATGTGTCCATAGAGACTCGCTCGATATGGACGGCATTTAAACCCGGGAATATCACCCCACAGAGACTTGCTCGATGTGGGGGATGGAGATTAAGAAGGAATGCTGATGACGATTACGCCGACCGCTCTCCTTTCCGCGCCTGGCCTATCGGGCTAAAGAAGGGGATTTGTACCTTCACACACCGGACGGGAGGGATTGAGAATGAGAGAGGGAATGAGCAAATGCTCTTTTTTCTATTTTCCTAGGATTTTCCCAACAGAGCTTCGCCGGAGCAAGTAGAAGACCCCCTTTTCTTGGAATAGGGGGGTATTTATAGGGGTTTCGGCCCCTTACATGCGTGGGAGAGGAGAGAGAGAGAGAGCCCCAACCGATGGTGACCTCATGATGAGGTCACCATCGGTTAGGGCCAACCGATGGTGACCTCATCATGAGGTCACCATCGGTTAAGGGGCCAACCGATGGTGACCTCATGTTGAGGTCACCATCGGTTAGGGCCAACCGATGGTGACCTCATCATGAGGTCACCATCGGTTAGGGGCAACCAATGGTGACCTCATGCTTAGGTCACCATCGGTTGCCCCTAATTGTGAGGTCACCATCGGTTAGGGGGTCCTAACCGATGGAGAGAGAGAGGAGAGGGGGGATTTTGTCTATAAATACCCCCCCTACACCCTCATTTACAAGGCTATCTTAGCCAGGTGCTGGAGTTTTTCTTTCTGTCTCGGAGTTCTGCCCGACTTCTCGGAGTTCTGCCCGATCGGAGGGTGCCTTTGCAAGCCTCGGAGTTCTTCCTCGAGCTTGTTCTTTGTGCTTGTTCTTTGTATTCGGTCTATAGACCTTGTGCTGCCGGAGGTGCTGCTGGAGTCCGGCTCCGTTCCTGGTGCTTCGCCTTGACTTCTCGGAGTTCTGCCGATCAGAGGGTGTCTTTGCAAGCCTCGGAGTTCTTCCTCGAGCTTGTTCTTTGTACTTGTCCTTCGTACTCGGTCTATAGACCTTGTGCTGCCGGATTTTCCGTGCTTCGTACTTTGGACGGAGACATGTTCCCCTGTACTTTCATTTTAACTGGGACTCGGGCACCATTTTAAGGGCCGGAACTCCCCTGCTGAATTTTGGGGAAGGATCCCACTGAATAAATTTGTAACTTAAATAACCTTGTGGGTCATTTTAAATCACAACTTATCTGGCCTCTGAGCAGGCTATGATAATCATATGTAAGAAGGTCCGTTGATAACCAGCATTAATCTTCACGGCTCAACGACCCCCTTTTTATCATGTCCGTGACTTGAACGATTGTCCGCCAAGAATAGGCTTCAACTAGCCAAGTCGTCGAACCATCATTTGATGAATTCTATAATTCCTGCTGAAGTAAACGTGTCACATTTTTACCTTCCAACAGCGACAGATTCGTAGAGATTATACTTTACTAATCAATGTGGATGATGATGATCCTGATCCTGAGTTCACTGCAGCTGCACGTGCTAGTCGGCGTTCTTATGCGGAGGAAGATGAGAGACGAAAGGGGATTGGGGACATCGGGGTCACATTTGTCTAGAGATGACTCTAGGAGATCTCTTCCTAGGAGCACATCAGTTCGTAGGGCTGCCGGTGCATTAGGGTGTGGAGGTAGACTTTCAGATGTTCATGCTCCTACACAGGGTCCTATGGATACATATTTGTATATATCAAGGTCTGTAAAGCAACCAGCAATCAAGCAGGTATTGAAAGAAGTGAAAGCCACTGCAAAGGCAGCAAAGGGAGCAATCAAAAGCATTGTGAAATGGTTTTTACATGCAGGTGTGCCGGCACATACGGCAGAGAGCCCATATTTCCAGAGTATGTTGGATACAATTGTAGAAGTTGGGCCTGGTCTTAAGGCTCCTACATGGAAGTACATTTATGATGTTGGGCTTGATGAGGAGTATGATGAGTTGAAAGGATGGGTAAATGGCTTCAAAAATGTTAGGAAAGAACGTGGCTGCACCATTATGTGTGATGGTTGGACAGGGACCACAAGAAAATCCATGATTAATTTTCTAGTGTATTGCTGTCATGGAAGGAAGAATCGCCGGGATCGAGCCAGAATCGCTCGATCCCGGATCGGATCGACCCCCCAAGGACCGATTCCCCCTTGAAGCCCCCCAAAACCCCACATTTCCGGCTGGATCGACCCAACTCAGTAGGATCTGAGTTGGATCGCTCGAGTCGAACCGGGATCGATCGATCCGGCTCGATTCAGTCGATCCAGACTGATCCAGGTCGATTCCCTCAGGCTACCTTCAGGATCCTCTTCAGGCAGGGTTGTCAGGATCTCCTTATTTACCTGAATATCATTTAAGTAAATGTTAGTATTTGTAGTTTCATTTACTTAAGATATTACATGTAAATAAGGAAGTACCCCCCATTTGAATCTAATAAAAATATCAAAAAAAATCATATCTCTTACCAATAAAAAGTCAACTCTCCATCGAAGAAGAAAATCGCGATTTTGGTGATTTTAGCGAAATGCTAACTTCTAATCTCTCGTAATTTAGTTTATCTAAAAATTTGATAATTCAAATAAAACACATGGAACACTAAAAATTCAAAGTCCGGTAAAAAAAATCAAGCGTGCATGTGACTTCTCCAATGGAGCCACTCTCCTACTGACAGCACTTAGTCTGCTTGAGACCTCTCAGGATTTGGTCAAACTTAAGTTATCATCATCCAAACTCTTAGAATTTGGTCAAATTGAGCTACCATCACCCAACTCATGACACTCATGAGTTTGGGTGATGATAGCTTAGTTTGACCAAATCCTAAGAGGTCTCAAGTAGAGTTAGTACTGTCAGTAAGAGAGCGGCTTCTTGGAGAAGTCATATGCACGTTTGATTTTTTTTGTTGGACTTTAAATTTTTAGTATTTTATTAGACTTATTTGAATTATAAAATTTAAATATGTCAAATTATGAGAGATTAGATAGTTGCTACTTGATAAAATCACAAAAATTGCGATTTTCTTTTGGATGGGAGAGTTGACTTTATTAGTAAGAGATGTGATTTTTTTAATATTTTTATTGGATTCAAATGGGGGATATTTCTTATTTACATGTAATATCTTAAATAAATGAAACTACAAATTTTAACATTTACTTAAATGGTATTTAGGTTAATAATACACCAAGTCTTTATATTTTATACTTTTCTTGTATTATTATAGTAGTAATAATACACAAAATCTTATGTTTCATATATTATGAATGTATGTATGATTGGTTTTTATGCCAATATTAGTTCTTTCAATTTATCAGATTTTCCCTCATTTTGCTGTTTTTTTCTATTTTTTCCTGAATTTTCTGAATTTTTCCCAAAAAAAACCATTTTATAAACTGGCCGATCCAGGATCGGCCAGACTTCCCTTGGATCCATGGGATCTTGCGATCCGATCCGATCCAGGATCGGATCGAGCCTGGTCGATCCCGATCCCGATTCCGATCCTGCCTTCCATGATTGCTGTGAGGGTACTATTTTTCTTAAATCTATTGATGCCTCTAACAACATCAAGAATGCAAGTTACTTGTTTAGACTAATGGATGAAGTTGTGGAAGAAAAGTTGTATAGGTTGTGACTGACAATGAAGCGAGCTACAAGGCTGCTGGTAGATTGTTGATGGAAAAGAGAGAACATCTCTATGGGTTCCTTGTGCAGCACATTGTATTGATTGATGATGGAGGATATAGGCAAAGATGCACATATTCATGGTCTCATTGATGATGCTCAGATGATAACATCATTTATTTATAGTCACAACAGGATTTTGAATATGATGAGGCAATACACAGATAGTCGAGACCTTCTTCGTGCTGGTCCCACTCGATTTGCATCAAATTTTATTTCTTTGGAGAGCCTCATAAAATATAGGCATCAATTGGACCAATTGATTAATTCTGAGCAATTTTTGCAACATGTAAACACTCTACGGCCTGATAGTAAAGATGTTGCTCTCCAAGTCCAAGATATGATTAGCAATGCACGATTTTGGGAGAGGATTTCCTACTACCTCAAAGTAATAGAGCCTCTGGTACTTATTCTTAGAATGGTTGATGGTGATGATAAAAATGATATGGGGTATTTGTACGAGGCAAAGGACAAAGCAAAGGAAATTTTGAGGGAAATGAATCCCAAAGCATACAGAAAATGGTGGGTCATCATAGACAAGAGATGGGAGATGACTCTCCACCATGATCTTCATGCTGCAGGTAATTTATTTAATCTAATTAATTGCTGAATTTCTTATCATACCATGCTGAAAATTTGTATCATACGCAGGGTATTTTTTCAACCCTAGAATTCAATACAAAGATAATGTGCATAATGATGGAGAAGTGATGAGAGGCACCATGAATGTCATCACTCGCCTTACAAGGACAATGAATGAGAGATTAGATGCAATGGCAGAGGTAGGATAGAATGTTTTCTTTTACATATGTATGCATGTTTTATTTGACATGTGTTATATCTTCCATTTTGTAGGTGGAGAGGTATAAGATGAAACTTGGGATATATGGAGGATATGACATGAGATGTGCAGCTCAAAGACTCACTCCAAGTTATTTTACATGAGAATTGTTTGCCAAAAATCGTAAATTTATAAATTCACCATTATAAAATGATTCATGTTCACTCCTTTTATTGCAACAGCTGAATGGTGGATTCAAGTCAATTATCAGCAAGTTGGTACAAATCCTTTAACGTATGTTGCAGTGAGAGTGTTAAGTCAAACCACTTCTTCTAACCCATGTGAAAGAAATTAGAGCACATTCAGTCTCATTCACACAAAAATCCGCAATAGGCTGGGTGTGGATAGGCTAGAGATGTTGGTTTATTGCCACTATAATGTGCGTTTAAGGGTGAAGGAAAAAGAAGAAAGGCAAAAGATAGAAAGGCAGAGATTCATGCAGCTAGCTGGTAGCATGGTTTGGCGGATCGAATCGGATCGGCCCGATTCTCCCGAATCGGGGCGAATCATGGAAAACCTGATTCTCGATTCCATCGATTCGGTCTGATTCGCCTCATATATATAATATTATTATATTATATTAGTAATATATATTATACATTATAAATATCATATATATGATATATTATATATATAATATATATTATACCCATGAGAATCGATCCGATTCGGATCGATTCGGGTCGATTCGGGGGGAATCGAATCGGATCAAGAAAAATCCGATTCGCCTCCCGATTCCGATCCGGCAAACCTTGGCTGGTAGACCATTTGAGGAGGTAGTTCCTGAGATAGATGTGGATGAATTTCTAAATAAAGAACACCCTTTACATGCTTAGGTGGAGACGAGAGCTCATGGAGAGATACCTGACTTTCATCCTGATGATCGCCTAGTTCAGGCATGTGAAGAAGATGTTTTATTAGAAGAACATGTACCTAAGAGAGGTCAAAGGCCCAAATTAAGAAGATCTACCACTATATAGGATATTAGACTTTCTTCATCTCAGCCAGAATTCAGAAGATCTACCTCTCAATTGAAGCCTAAAAGAAAGAAAGACAAAGGCAAGAAAAAAGCAAAGTCCAACAAAGAAAGAAGAACAGAAGAACCAAGAAGAAAATCACAAGAAGGTGCAGAGGACTCTCCTGAGGAGAGTCAGGAGACAGTAGACACATATTGGGAAGCCATTTTCTGAGGCTCCACCCCTACCAACTCAATTGGCTAGATTATATGAGGCAGAGAAAAAACATTATCAACGTCGAAAAAAGATGATTAAGAAAGGAATAACAGTTGGGAGTGATGACTCCACTCAATCACCTGATGATGATGATGGTGCTGCTGCAGGTACTGGAGCTACAGGAGGTTATGGGCTTAGGGGTATCCTTTCAAGATATGAGGATTATTCAGCACCACCCCATCAACAACAAGGAAGCCAAGGGGAAGCACAAGAACAACATGGGGGATATGAAGGCCAACAAAGGCAAGCAGGGCATGATTGGGGACATGGGCATTCTTATCCACCCTTTTTTAGTCCCCCAAAATTGTCATATTCAGATATCAGATCTAGTAGTGGGACTAGTTACTTGGGCAATATTCAAACTACTGAGTATGGTAGTTTCTTCACTCCAAGACAATCAGGAGAAAGTTCAAACCAACAAGTAACAACACCTCGAGGCATCCAAAGAAGATTCCAAAACATTGCCAATTCTTTTTTTGGCTTTGGATATATCCAGTATGGACTATGGAGGACATGAGTATGTGCCACCTGTTCAATCTCATGAGGTAGAGGATGAGGGTTCAGAAATGTCAAATTGAGAAGGTATTTTTATTTATTTCATGTTATCAACTTGTACATATATCTATTTTTTCAATGTATGAACATAATCATTATGTCTTTAATCATTGTTATTGTTCGTTATGATACATGAACATGATAAGATTTGAATTTCATTATGTTTGTATTCAATGAATGTTGTATATGTCTTCATAATTTTCTGCAATTGTTACTGATTTTTCTGACTTTCCTGATTTTTCCTGATGTTTTTACAATTTTTTACATTTTTTTAATCTGGCCGATCCTGGATCGGCCAGACTCCATTGGAGTCGGGCGGATCCACGGATCCAACCCGACTTGGGTCGGGATCGGCTGGGTCCGACCCAGCCACCCAACCCGACTCTGCCATCCATGCCTCAAACAAGCTCCACAGACCTGGTTTGAGCAATTTCATCATGCTCTTCCTATTTTTGGCTTATCTGAGGGTGTTGAAGTCTGTAGTCTCTGTTTTTGTGACTCCCCTCGTGGACACACCATTCCCCTTCTTTATATTGATCATCATCAGTTACCAGGAATGATTTTGTTGTTACTGATTCTTTCATTTAGCAACTTCATCAGCAGTTCAAAATGACAGACCTTAGGCCAATTTGCTACTTTCTTGGCGATAAGATTGCCTACTCATGGTTAGCTGTCTCATCAGAAGTACACAAGTGATATTCTTCAGTATGAGGCTCTTTTTGATCCATCTATGCAGGACACACCTATAGAGCTTCATCACAAAGTTCAGCTTCTGATGTGATGTTGTTCCTTTAGATGATCATGTGCATTATTGCACAAAGGTAGCACTCTGGTGTATTTGAACATCTCTGTTCCAGATGCTGCTCATGTTGAGCATGTTCTAAGACAGTTTGTCATTGCCCTGCACTCACTCACTTTCCTAGATGTGCTTCGGTATCTTTAAGACAACTAAGAAACCTCATATTTGTTATTTTCTATTGTTATTCATTCTAGTCAGTAGGAACACATTAACAAAATGTGTGTAGCAGAGATGAGGATGTTGAGATGGATGTGTGAAAAGACTAAAGAAGATAAGATTAGGAACGAGCACTTCCGTGAGGACTTGGGGATAGCTCCAATTGATAGAAAAATGAGAGAAAATAGATTCAGATGGTTTGGACACGTGTACCGTCATCCAAACTCGGTACTAGTTAAAAGATTTGACCAAATCTTAGTGGACGCTAGTCAAAGAGCTAGGGGAAGGCCTAAAATGAGATGGTGCGATGTTATTAGATAGGACTTAGACTTCTTTGGTTTAAACACGAATATAGCACTTGATATAAATCTTTGATGGAAAAGGATTCATGTAACCGACCCCAAATAATAAGATAAGGCTACTTCCTGGGTTTAAACAGGAATATAGCACTTGATAGAAATCTTAGATGGAAAAGGATTCATGTAGCCGACCCCAAATAATGGGATTCATTCTAGCCATCAGTGCACGTACCAGAAACCTAAATCCTGGTTCTGTGCTTACAACTCTTGAAAAAGGCTTGTCCAAAGCTGCATTACATAGTCTCTGCAATGAGGAACTTCAGCACTTATCACACACAATGCAGCAGAGAAAAGATGCCAAAGATCAATATGTACAAAACAGCAGGCCTGTGCACAAAATTCTCAGCAACAACAGAATGAGCCTGAGATGGATTATGCTAGAATCTGGATAATTTTGTTATAGTGGGCTGTTGTTGATACAAAAAAATTAACAAAGAACCCCCCCCCCCCCAAGGGTGGGGCTTGAGGAGGACTTTTGGCTTTGGAAAGACTTTGGGTTTTTGGAAGGGGGGAGAAAGAAGGTCCGGCCTTGGAGACCCCCTCCTTTGGGGGAGGGGGGGATGTTTGTTCCTCAAATATGAAGACCCCTGTTGGGCAGGGGCTTGTGTAAAATTACACAAAGGCCCCTGAAAATATAAAGTTTGGGCAGGTGTATCAAATTACACATACACCCTGCCCATGGAAAATTACAAGAATACCCCTGCTGTCCAAAAGTTGCAGAAATACCCCTACTGTCCTGGAAAATTGCAGGAATACCCTTGCTGCTCTGAAAAAGTACAGGAATACCTCTACTGTCCAAAAAATTGAAGATACGTCCCTGTGACGAAGAAAATGGAAGAAATAGTCTGACAGTTCATGCCTTTCGTCCAACCCGGTCGAGCGGGACCCACGCCACTTCTATGAAGCGGCGTCCTGGGTGGCTTGGAAAGATTTTGGTTTTTGGAAGGGGGGAGAAAGAAGGTCCGGCCTTGGAGACCCCCTCCTTTGGGGGAGGGGGGGATGTTTGTTCCTCAAATATGAAGACCCCTGTTGGGCAGGGGCTTGTGTAAAATTACACAAAGGCCCCTGAAAATATAAAGTTTGGGCAGGTGTATCAAATTACACATACACCCTGCCCATGGAAAATTACAAGAATACCCCTGCTGTCCAAAAGTTGCAGAAATACCCCTACTGTCCTGGAAAATTGCAGGAATACCCTTGCTGCTCTGAAAAAGTACAGGAATACCTCTACTGTCCAAAAAATTGAAGATACGTCCCTGTGACGAAGAAAATGGAAGAAATAGTCTGACAGTTCATGCCTTTCGTCCAACCCGGTCGAGCGGGACCCACGCCACTTCTATGAAGCGGCGTCCTGGGTTGGCTTTGGAAAGATTTTGGGTTTTTGGAAGGGGGAGGAAAGAAGATCCGGCCTTGGAGACCCCCTCCTTTGGGGGAGGGGGGGTGACGGAGACCGTGACTCGTGACGGACGCGGAACGAGACTCGAGACTGCAGACGTCAGCGAAATATTGACATCAATTTTATTTTATTATGTATTTTTCATTTTAGTGGAGTTTGATTTAGTTAGGTAGATTTAAATATCTAATTTTTGATAAGTGGACCTTATTTGCAGATGTGGGACAAGACTGGTATTTTGTCATTTTATTCTGGGGTATTTTGGTCCAATGGATAGATAAATAGTAGGGTTTTATGGGACTTGTCCTATATATACTCTTGTATGTAGTCTTTTGGGGAGGGAATAGAAGAAACGAAGCTGGAGTTTTCTTGGAAGAGGCGCCGCCTCAAATTGTGTGTGCTGTGTTCCTCTCCCTCTAACCCCCTTCCTCTCTTCCTGTCGTCCTGTCTCCTCCCCTCCTTCGTCTGCCTGCTGTCCTCTCCCCTCCCCCTTCATTTGGTTTCTCCCTTCTCTCCCCCGGAACCCCCCCTGCGCATCCCCCCTCCCTCCTGCGGCCCATCTGCTCCATCGCGCTGAACTACCAGATCGGCCGTCGAGCAGGTTCGTCCCGCATCAACTTGGTATCAGAGCGGTTGTCGACTTCTTCCACGGAGCCGAGTCCTGGCCAGTCGTCTGCCCCTTTTTCCCGTCTGCGCAGAGCCCCTCGTCCGCAGCCCGCAGAACCAGGTCAGCGCGCGCCTTCCCGCCCGCGCGAACACCGCCCCCCCTTCTTCTGGTGCTCTGTTTTCCCCCTTCCCGCAACCCCCCCCATCCCGTGCGCCCTCTCTCCCGACCCAGGAACCCTCGTCGCCGTCCCCCATCCCCAGCCCCCCCCCCCCTGTTCGATCCCTCCTCGTTCGCGCCGGAACCCCGCACCATCCCCCGAAGCCCCCCCCCGCGGCACCCGTCCCTGGCGCCAGCCACCCCGCCCAAGCTTCCCGCGGCTGGAAGCCTCAGCACCGGTCACCTCCGCCCCGAGCTCCCCTCGCAGCGGTCATCGCGGGTTCCACGTCGTCCGTGCCCGGGGTCTACCTCGCCCCGTCGCCGCCCCGGGTCAGCCTCGCCGCTGGTCCCCCCCCCCTTCGCGTCGGGTGCCAGTAGCCGCCGAACAGCGCCGGTTCAGTCGCCCTGAGCACTCAGGCTGCCAGTCCGCTCGGTCCTCCGCCGCTCGGACACCAGTGGGCACCCGCGGTGCCGGCCCACCATCGCGCCGGATACCCAGGACGGAGCTCGCGTCCCTGTCGCCGTCGCCTTGTCCCCTGTTCACATAGCATCTCCGCCCGCCCCCCCCCCTGCAGAACCGCGGCCCGTCAGGGTAAACCGATCCATCGAGGACCCTCCGCTGCAGGTCGACGGCCAGGTACCCCTGCCCTGACTGAACTCAGCGAGCGGCTTGGCCGCCGCGGTCTTCCTGTTCCCCCCTCTTCAGCTCGGGCCACCTCCCCACTGTTCGAAGTTGGGTCTGCGACGACCGGAGTTGGACAGGCTTGTCCCCCTGCACTCTTCACCTGCCTTCAGACAATGCAGTGCCCACTCATCCACGTCGTGAAGCAGCAACAGGCGATCGATCTCTGTGGCCCCTGGTGGCGCTGTGAGTAATTTTGGGCACTATGATTTCTTCTGTATTTCGAGCACTAGTGCGATTATCAAATAGAAGGTTATTTTGTTGATATTTGATCCGCTACAATCATGCAATTATGTCTCTCGAGCTGTCTTGGATTCACTTTCTCAAAGTGGGAAGTTAATTGAATCTGAAAGTGGAAATATATTTGTCCCCTTTTCTCGATCATTCAAAGGGGATTTGGAGCACAAAGATCTTATCTATCATGCTGGCGCTTGGGCTACAATTCCTTCGCAGCAGTCATCTAGTTTGCCAACCGACCAGTTTTATCTCATTGTGGGTCAGAAATGGTTACAAAGTGAGCGTGTTGAGGTATTTGCTGACGAGAGTTATTGTACCGTCCGAGACCTTGATTATCCAGGGTGCTTGTTCAAGTTTCCTGCCTATGTGCCTAAAGTTCAAAGAAGTTCACATGTTAAGGCTTGTCAACCTGATTCCCAAGCGGCACTGAAATAGAAATTAGAGTCTACAATTTTGCCAACTGTGGTTGATGCTCAGGTAGAGGTGCATTGCCCACTGCCACCTACTATGGTAGAGCCTGAGGAGATGATTGAAAATGTGGCTATGATTGACTCCATTGAAGTACGCAAGACAGCTCATATAGTGGAGTCATGGGATCACTCTCTGATGATTGAAGCCGGTTTTGATGCACTTTCGGATCATTTATTCGAGATCTCAACGCTCTCTGGCAGTCATCTGTCTATGATAGATGTGCTTTTTAACATTGATTCTGGTGACTTTGATGTGGTGTGGTTAGATTTCCTTGAAACACACTCTGGTCGACAGTTCGAGATTTGTGCTATTATGATTTGTACGGCGTGTTTCACTCATGTTCTGGTGTATATCTTCCTCCTACTTCGACACTTTAAAATTCGAGGCCGAATTTTTTCGAAGTGGGGGAGATTGACAGGGACCGTGACTCGTGACGGAAGCGGAACGAGACTCGAGACTACAGACGTCAGCGAAATATTGACATCAATTTTATTTTATTATGTATTTTTCATTTTAGTGGAGTTTGATTTAGTTAGGTAGATTTAAATGTCTAATTTCTGATAAGTGGAGCTTATTTGCAGATGTGGGACAAGGTTGGTATTTTGTCATTTTATTCTGGGGTATTTTGGTCCAATGGATAGATAAATAGTAGGGTTTCATGGGACTTGTCCTATATATACTCTTGTATGTAGCCTTTTGGGGAGGGAATAGAAGAAACGAAGCTGGAGTTTTCTTGGAAGAGGCGCCGCCTCAAATTGTGTGTGTTGTGTTCCTCTCCCTCTAACCCCCTTCCTCTCTCCCTGTCGTCCCGTCTCCTCCCCTCCTTCGTCTGCCTGCTGTCCTCTCCCCTCCCCCTTCATCTGGTTTCTCCCTTCTCTCCCCCGGAACCCCCCCTGCGCATCCCCCCTCCCTCCTGCGGCCCATCTGCTCCATCGCGCTGAACTGCCAAATCGGCCGTCGAGCAGGTTCGTCCCGCATCAGGGGGGATGTTTGTTCCTCAAATATGAAGACCCCTGTTAGGCAGGGGCTTGTGTAAAATTACACAAAAACCCCTAAAAATATAAAGTTTGGGTAGGTGCATCAAATTACACATACGCCCTGCCCATGGAAAATTGCAGGAATACCCCTACTGTCTAAAATTTGCAAGAATACCCCTACCGTCCTGGAAAATTGCTGGAATACCTTGCTGTTTTGGAAAAGTACAGGAATACCTCTACTGTCCAAAAAATTGAAGATACGTCCCTATGACAAAGAAAATGAAAGAAATAGTCTGACGGTTCATGCCTTTCGTCCAACCCGGTCGAGCGGAACCCACGCCACTTCTATGAAGCGGCGTGCACTCTCCTGAGTGTGACTTAAAGCTGAACACATTGGGAATTCTCGGAAAATGCCAACAAATGGCGGAGAAGTCCAAGCAAGCCAATAAATGGCAGGAGTATCCGGAAAAGTCAATCAATGACGGAAATACACAGAACTACTCAGAAAAGTCAAGAAATGACTGAGAGGCCTGGCTCATGCCGTTTGCATGGCCCGGTGGAGCGAGACCCACGTTGTTTCTATGAAACGGCGTGCGCTCTCCTGGACCCAGCTTATGGCAGGCCACTCCAAGTCTTGGGATTTTCAAATAATGGCAGAAACCCTTGAACATGTCGAGATATGGCCAAAAATCCCCAGGAGGTCAAAATACAACCGAAAAGCCCCAGGAGGTCAAGATACGACCAAACAGCTCCGAGAGGTCAAGATATGACCGAAAAACCTCGGGTTTGTTTACTTTGAACACCTGAGATAAACGGGTTCGAAGAAGACACATACAAAGAGTCTAGATAGAAGAGTTGGTTTTGGACCTTCTTTGGGGCTGAAGACTTCAGATCGGCTACAAGTGGCAGAAATCGAAGGGGAGAATAGAGAGAAAAGTACCTCTCCTGCTATTCGCTCTCCTTTGCCCGTGCTCTGGTGGTGAAAGACCGTTGGTGAAAAGAAGGCACTACAGGTCTATGTATTGGCCATGCCTCTTTCGTAAAAAAGTCCTTCCGTGTTTTGAAATAACACGTGTGAAGGCATGATGTTGTCTTTGTAAACACTTAATGGAGGCACATACACCCCATTAAGGATATAAATACAAATGTGACAAAAATATTTGAGGATAATTGTGGATGTCTAAAATATCGTTTATAATCTCTTAATTTCGGCAAGGTCTTTTAATAAACGTATCGTATCAAAGGTCTTCTAGTTTTCACTCGTTGTAAATAAAACATCGACTCCGGTCGGTGGGGAATGGTCCAGTACATGACCACTTCAATCGCCAAATAAAACGGACGCGCGCAGAATATATATATATATATATGTTTGAGGGCTTAGGGCCTATAACCCTACGCACCTCATAAATATCAAACTTTGTCTGTTTTTCTTAAACAGTCTAGCACGCCCACATATTTTTATACATATGTACCCACACACATGTGTGTATATATATATATACCGAAACCGTCGCCAAATGAGCGATCGATGAAGATGATTTTCTTTCCGCATTCCAATAGTTGTACACAATTCTAAAAGGCTACCTCCATTTTTTATATTTATAAGAAAGTTTTACAATTTAGGAGTTATATTTCTTTTATTCACTTTCCAATGGAACTTTGATATTTTCTAACCCTAGAATATCATCTTGCCTTTCTAAATTAATACAATGGCAGTAGCACTATCCTCCTTACAAGTTACAACCCACACACCTACAACAGGATAAAAAATCAGTACATATTTGAAGTTCCAAGTGATAGATGAAAAGATATCAATAAGAGGAACCACTGTTTAGTGATGAGATTCCATTTGTCTAACTAATTACATTGGTCTCTCTACACTGTTTAGTGAAGAGACAAATAACTCCACAAAAGATGGAAATTTCATATGAATCCAGATGATAGAAATCACATTAATCAAATCAGCCAAAAACCAAACCAAGGAACCAAAGCTTAAGCAAGTACCAGAAGCATTTTCATGGTTGATCGATGTGCTGATCCCTCATAAAGAAGCCCAATGGACAGAAGAGCTGCCGACTGTTAAGAGCAAGAAAACAAAATAGCAAACTTAGGGAACAAATAATAATGGACTATAAGTCTGACAGAGTATAACTTCAATTCCAAACCACAAAGGAATAATTTACCAACCAACCGCCTCTAGAACCATTATACTCCGTCCTTTAGGCATCCCATGCATTAAGCTGCATGGCATGGCCAGTGACATTTAACTTAAGTAAACACAATTCAGCACCTTAGGGATCAACTATAACTTCTTCAGAGGCACCTTATGTGCTACATGGAATGACAAAAAATTCAGTGCTCAATGATTTGGCACCTCAAGCATGTTATAACAAGGTTAAGCAACTTCCTTATGTATTGAACATCTATGTTGACTCAACCATAACATCCTGCAAATTAATTAGCAATGGCACAAGGTGTCCACAGTACTCTCAAACAAGGTTCGACGCATCGGGGAATTGGGACAAATCGGGTTTTTCCTGATCCGCCACGATTCGCCTGAATCGGGCCGATTCGCATGGGAATCGGTCCAATTAGATGGGAATCGGGTTTCTCCTGATTCGATCCGATTCGGCCAAATCGGACCGATTCGATCCGGCATGCCAAACCATGCTCTCAAATAAGGCTTCAATGAGAGGGAAAGAGGGGGGGGGGGAGAGAGAGACAGAGAAAGAGAGGCACAGAGCAGGGGAAGAGGTTGGGGGAGGGGCAGGGGAGAGCTCCACCCAGCTAGAACAAATCTCTAACCTCATCTGTGTATATCAGATATATTAGAAATTCTCATCATAATGTAGTTTCAAGCTTTCAGCATAAACAGATGGGCTTAGGTCATTCAGTACTGGAGATCTTCTTTTTACAGCTAAACTCATTCACCAATGTCAAGGCAGCGGGCAGATGCTTTGGATGTGGACAGCAAGACCACATAGTATGTGATTGTCCAATTCCAACTGACTAGTGGCCAATCTAAGGCCTAGATAAGATCTAGGGAAGAACAAAAGCAACAATATTTTCATGACCCAAACCAACCTCGAGAGACTATCCTCTTTAGGCTATGCCCATAGAGTTTCTTGACTCATCCACAAAGATGCCTTGCGGGTTATTAATCTAGATCTTACATGCAGAGGTCATTTACTTTCTCATTTTTCTGATGTAAAAGCAGTTGGTTCATCCCTGCCCCAGCCCCCAGATACAGCATCTCTGCACTACTTTTATTCGGAACCCTTTCCCATTGCCCAGATCATTACTTGGTCATTATGAACACAACTCCTTTTCAATTTATTTGAAAAATGTGCAGCTTTTCATTTATATCTCTATACATACTGTGAAGTTGCAAAGGCTTAGCTAAGAACTAGCTAGGACCAACCATAATCCAATGCACATGCAAATTGGATAATATGACTAATATCTTCAGTGAACTAGGTCTAACCATTATCCAATGCACATGCAAATTGAAATAAAAAAGTCTAAGAAATATGAAAGATGGAGAAACGACATTGGAAATAAAAGATGGCTACATACCTGAAGAAGTGTTGGTAACTCTACTTCTGGGAAAGAAGATGGATGTCGAGAGGTAATATGAACATAAAGCATCTACAATCAAAATAGTAAAATTCTCCGTCACAAGCTTCAGTCAAATGAAGATCTAGTAAAAATAAAATAATGTAAACTATAACAAATTCTTAATACAAAACTCAGATGGACTTCGGACATTTTACAGACAGCAAGAACTAGAAGTGGAAAAAAAAAATGATGCAAACTGCAGGAAAATTAGAAATAAGAAAAGATTATGGTCTCATCTGACACATCATGACAATGAGTATGAAAATCAACTGCTAAAGAGGAAGAAATCTGGATCCAACTATAAAGCATGGATACATATTAATGGCATCAAGTGCCAAAAAAGAGAAAAACCTTGGTCCAACTGGGAAGCAAAAGCATGAATCCAACAAACTTATACTTCATCAAAAGAATCTCTATTCTGATGCATTCTCAGGAGATTTATTTTACTTGAGGAAAAAAAATGGAAAGCAGTGTTGATTCAATGGTGAACATCAAGCAGGATGAAAGAAATTTGTTTGAGAACTCTGAAGAAAACATAAGGTATAGACATGGCATGGGAACCCTAGAAAGACGAAACAGGCCGACTATATTAGCAGAAGATCATTTAAGGAGTTGAAGAGTGAGTATCAGGACTGCAAGTTGAAGTTCACAGGTGAGTGGTATTCTATGTGTATATACATGATAGAGGTATCTGTTCTGTCCTCTCCAACATAGGACATTGGTCGCAATGCTGAACTCCACTCCGATGTGGGATGTTGGTTGGAATGCTGAACTCTTCTCTTCCCCCCTCCATATGTGCAGCACCTAGAACAAATGTAGCATGGAATGGTTTGCGACTATTGGATGTCCAGCTAAATGGGTTTTGCCTTCAACAGAGGAAAAATAATAATAAGTTGTACATTTTTAGACTTTTTATTAAAAGGACGTTTAAGGACTCTATAAGATCAACAAAAGATGGAATGCATATGCAAGGAATAAATCATATCTTCAAAATTATTTGAAATCTCAAACAAGGAGTTATCAGAGGAATTTCAAGTCATAAATGATCAAATAGAACACCAAAACTTTCATGAACAAAATAAATTCCAGAATACAGAAGAGTAAACCTTTGATATTGCAGGATTCATTGTTCCACGGTGAGATGCAGCTAAGCCAAGTAATAGCCCCACAGTTGTGGGATCATGTTCCTATGACCAAAAGTGCTTCAAATGAGTAGACAAGAATAACCAAGTACAGCAGAGAGCATAAGTAAATTACAGAAAGAATGCATATGACCGGAAATTAAAACCAACCATAAATGTAAGACAAGAAAACATGTTGGAGACCATGCAAAAACAGGGCAAGCAAGAACTTCACAAATTTTATAGTAGACACATCATGCCAGCACCTGCCGACAAAGACATCCATATATGGTAACACCAAATATAAACAACAATGATATGATACAATGATATATTGGTGTTGATTTTAAATTCACTATTAGAAATGGGGGATATTTTCTTTTCAAATCACCCATTAGTCGAAATACAATATGCTCCACAAACAAATTCCCACTATATCACGAAAGATCATCAATACATCCGGGCCTAGTGACTTTTTTTCCCTATCTGATATGGGAGTAAATCTAAGCCATAGAAGGCAGGATCGGATCAGACCCCTGAATCGGTCCGGCCTGATCTCGATCCGGATCGGGATAGGATCGGTGGATCAGTCGATCCTTAGGATTTTTTTTACAAAATGTAAGAAAAATCAAGGAAATGCAGAAAAATCAGTAAATTCAAGAACTTCACATTCTTGAAAAATCACATATTAAAATGTTTGTGGGTGTTAATGTACAAAGAATCATGTATTAATGTAAATATAATAACAATATGCACATATATATACATATATTAATGTACAAAGATAAATAATATGTATATCAATCATATATTAATGTACATATATGATATATCAATGTATAAGTATAATTAATATGTATAACAACCATATGTTAATGTGTGTGTGTTAATATTCTTACAAAATTTGACCTAATTAAAATTTTCATACTTCGAATAAACCACATGGAATACTAACAATTCAACGTTCGGAAAAATAAGCAAACATATATGTGACTTCTGCAAGAGATTAGGTGTTGTCAGTAGGAAAGTGAGCCCCTTGAAGAAGTCACATGTACGTTTGATTTATTTCACCAGACTTTGAATTTTTAACATTTTGTGTGATTTATTCAAATTATGAAATTTTTAATTGCCAAAATCAACACCCGGTCGGAGGAAGATGACACCGTCGGAGGAAGACACATTGTCGCAATCGGAGGGGAGGACGATGGCGGCCTCCGGAGGAAGCCACGTCGTGCCACCGGAGGGAGCCGCCAAAGGAGATGCGTGAACACAAGGGCAACTCGTGCGAACTGAGGGTTTCGCGCAGGGGTAAGGGCCTTTGTGGGAGTCTCAAGGGTAGAATTGGGTTTTCAAAAAAAAATGATGGAGGAGATAACAGGAAGCATGTTAAATTTAATACTTAACAAAATCTAGACCTAAAATTAATTTCTTAAACGGTGGACCTAAAAATAATTAAGACTACTTTTTGGACCAGAAGTCAAAAATCATTTTTTAGTTAAACTAAATTATGAGAGATTAGAAAGTCGGCATTTTGATGGAATCTCCTGAATCAAGATTTTCTTCGACTAGAGAGTTGACTTTTTCTAGGTAAAAAATATGATTTTTCTGATATTTTTATTAGATTCAAATGGGGGGTACTTTCTTCTTTACATGTAATATCTTAAGTAAATGGATAACCATTTACTTAAATGATATTCAGGAGAATAAGTTACTATTACTAATCCATGCATCATAGGGCATAGGCCACCCCACCTGTTCAACAAAGAAACAAACCAAAAAAGAAGACTTTTTAATCATTGATTAATATATATAATTAAAAAATGTATGGCAGAATCAGCCTGGAATCGGCTGACCCTGAACGATCCAGACCAATTATGCCCGATTCCAACCAATTCAGCCGAGATTTTCACTAAGGGAGTTGCCCCCTGGATCGGATTGGGATCCGATCCAAAATCAGCCGACCCGGTCCGAATCGGCCGATTCTGCCTTCCATAACTTGCAGCAATCTCTAAAGACCCAAAATGAATAGGCAGAAAGATCAACTTATCAACTTGATGTTATTGACTTCATGCAGTAGGGGGGGGGGGGGGGGGGGGGGGGGGGGGGGGACTTCCTTGATGTGGGACCCAGATTGCCATTACCATACCACATGAGGGGAATCTTGGTATGCCATGCATAACATCAATTTGAAATCACTTGATCTTGCTTTTATTTCACAAGTATCTAACAGTTGCCAATATTAAAAATGTCCCAATGAGTATCCTCATTATGATCCAATCAATAGGTCTGCTAGAAAGTAATTGTAATAAGGACCCCCAAGGCTGAATGTTGAAAAAACAGCAATTCCCTTCTTATTCAAGCCTGTCAAACTGGCCAAGAGGCTAGGACTAAATCAAGGGCGTACCCAGCGCACGAGGCTCCCGCCAGCACAGAGCCTGGGGAAGGAACGATGTACGGAGCCTATAAACACAGCATTTAGGCACATAGGCAAAACTTGTGATATCTAAACTAAAATGAAGACACTTATTTGAAGGTTTTCAATCAAGAAATAGCATGAAACAAAAGCTGTCTGTAATACTTGACCTCAAGCTAGGTACTAATCAAGAAAGGTAAATGGGACGTGAAATTAAGTGATAATCTAAGTGAGTATAAAAGAAGCATGAATCACCTGAGCAAGGTATTTATAAACATCTGTTATTGATAAAACGCATAAATGCCCATGCAACCCCAATGCTAGAAGAATCCCAGCATGTGTAACATTAAGTTCTTCTGGTTTATTATACTGTATCCATGTTCTTGACATGTTCCCCTGCATGAACATAGAAATAATTGAAATACCCAAGTTAACAGTTAGTGCAGCTAATTTGATTAGTGTAATATATTGAGTAAGCCAATAGAGAAATAAACTGCTGAAACTCAAAACACTAAGTTGAAGGGAATTGTCAGCCAATTCGGGACAATGCATTGGTGGGCAAACCTGAAAGGGTGCCAATGTTAGACCAGCAGCAACACCATTGTGAAACTCTGGCCAAGACCCAAGTTCTGATATGTTTCGTATATTTGGATCCAGATTGACCTGTGATCAAGATACAGCAGCATTCAAAGGTGGAAGGTTTCAGCAGAAAAAATCAGTAAAAAACCTCAAAGAAGTAAAATTGATAGGCTTGAAACCACCTGTGGGCAACAAGCATCATGAAAGGCAACTGAAAACCAGAGGATGACCACTGATATCAGCAACGAAAAACTGATACATTTCTCAAAACATGATAACATATCAAGGAAAAGTTAAAACACCATAGCACAGAGCCATGGATGGTATTAGGGAGAAAAAGTGTAAAAGCTGGGATGTTGAGCCAGAGATGGAAGCATCGGATAGGACCAGGAATCACCCTAGACGATCCCGATCCAATCCATATCAGATTGGCTGATCCACAAAAGTTCAGATCACCCAGTATTGGGCCAGATCAGCCAGCATCAGGCCCAATCCACGCCCACATTGGCCGATCTGATGTCTGGCTGGAAGTCAGACAATTCTAGTAATTGTTGTGAGGATGTGACTGTGTGCAATACCCAACCAAGAGGGAAGGGGTGAATTGCTTGAGGACAAATAAAAACTTTTCGATTACAGATTAACACTTAATCAAATAAGCCATTATGCACAGAGGAAAACCATAAACACTTAGGCGAACCCACAAGACCACTAAACGAGCGTAGAAGGGAGGTAAAAACAAGGAAAACACACCACACACCACGCCAGAATTTTTAGATGGTTTGGCTCCACAACGCGTGCGCCTACATCCATCACCTCACACCCCGTGAGAATTTCTACCTAACTTGTTTCAACGGATACAAGCCGATAAAACCCTCACCACAGTTGTTTCCTCCACATGGATCTTGTTTCCCGAGTACAAGAACCCAAGCCCAACCCGTGCTCACAAGCCAAGCACAAACACCACAATGAGTTCTGTGTTGTAAATAGAGTACAACTCACAGTATGCCCATGACAAGGAGAAAACAAACAAACTCTGAGTGCAAGAATCTCCCTCATTCAAGATAAAAGGAGCCACTGTAGAGCACTCATCGTACGGCAATGAAGGTGCAGCAACTCTTTACGTTCTCGCTCCTGGTGATGTGCCTGATGTAGATCACCGTTGTTTTGACCTCAGGAAGTGGGAACACAATCTTGGAAGCTCCGAATCACATCAAGTCGCAGCACAACACCAAGACGTTGAAGACTCTGTCCAAAACCCTGGCTCAGAGAGAGAGAGAGAAATGTTCTAGCACAAGGGTGGCGACTTGAGAGAGCTTCCAAACCACGAAAACATGAAGTATTTATAGTCCCAAGACGTTTCTCCAAGATTGGAAGGCGTCCAACCAAGGTGGGACTCTATTTTGGAAAGTCCGTATCTGTAACGTCGCGCATTTTTCGGATCCTCGTGGATCCTCGCTTAGTGGTTGTAAAGGCCAGTGTGTGGCCAATGACGTGTGTTACAGGTGTTTGCATAGGTTGTGAGGCTTTGTGGGCCGGCAGGCTGGGCCCAAAGTGCTCACTGGCTCTCTGTCTGTGAACGCGACAGGGCCTGGCGTCGCGTTCTGAACACGACGGTTCTGGGTGTCGCGTTTAGGTTGCCGACGCTTGAGGGTCTTCGCCTGCATGTCCGCCGCGTGTCGCATGCTGGGCGGACTTGCTGACGTCGGCAGTGGGAAGTCGACGACCACCTACGTCGCGTTCTTGTCGCGACAGGAGGGTGTGTCGCGTTCCCATCTCCGAAGTGCTTTTGAGTAGGTCGGCCAAACAGAGCTCCAGCAAGCTCTATTCGGCCAGGAGGAGGAGATTTCGCGGGTTTCTTGGGCGATTTGACGATTTGGGGTCGTTCTTGGCGTGTTCTCGCTGCGAGGACATTGCACGGAGCGGGGGAAACGCCGGGTGGTTCTCGTTCTTCGTGTTCTTCGCGAAGGTAGGGAGATTCTGCTCTATTTTGCACCGTAGATTTCATGTGATGCATGTACAGAAGGTTAATTGTGTTAAAAATGATAGATACCATGCTAGGACAATGAATAGAGCATGAAAAATGAGTTTTTACATCGCTTTACATGGTTTGCATGAGAGATCCAGAGATGGTATCTCGGATTAAGGTTCCTATCTGTGAAGGCGACGGACCTTCCTGTCGCGTTCTGAACGCGACAGGCCGACCCGTCGCGTTCTGCTTCTGAATGCGGCCTGTCGGGGTGTCGCGTTCAGAAGGCGACAGTACACCCTGTCGCGTTAACAGGTCCGAGGGCTTTATGGTTGTGTATGACAGTGCAATTATCGGATAAACGTTGCGTATTGTGTAAGGCATTGGTAAGCGGTGCATCGGCACTTGTGGTAAGTGGCATTACCGAGTTTGTGTGGTTGTGCGTGCGAGGCAAGTCGGGTATACGACGCCGCCCGTGGTTACCTCTCGAGTCGGGTACCCCAGGTTCTTTGTGAGCCAAGCTCGTAGTGCTCGGGGTCTTGTCCCGGTACTTGTGTACCGTTTCGGTCTATGTTGTCTTCCTGGACACCCTCACTCCATAGCTTGAGTAGTACGTCCAGTTGAGGGAAAGACGACAGTGGGACAGCGGCTTGTGTGTTGTGGATGTACTTAGTCGCTTGTAGTGCGCTCTTGGTTACGGTAGACGTACTGGTCCCCAACAAGTCCTTGTTTTCCAGTGCCTCACTTTAGGGTGCTCGGGCCAGAGACCTTAAAGGTGCCAGGCATGGAGCTGTATCCGTGTGAGCTGCAGTTGTGGTGTGTGTTTGTCTCCATAGCTTGTTGGTTCTGTGTAGTGAAGCGGTAGCTGGACCTTTCGTCCTTGGCTACGAGGCTGAGAGGTAGACTTGTGTTGTTTGTTCGAGTCTGTAGCTGGTGTCGCGAACCAGTCTTCATGACTGTGTTTGGTGTTATCCTTCTTTAGCTCGTACTTCTGAGCGTGGTTTGCCGTTTATTTATTTAAGTCGAGTTGTTGTTAATAGCTTAATTTTATTTAAGCAATGTGATTATTATTCCATGCTCAATTAGACTTGTTAGCTATAAATAACTGTGTTCTACTCCTACTTCTCTTGTGTTTTGTGATTTGCGGCTTTTGGGAGAATTTCCCTACTGAGCCAGTGACTTGTGAGGCTCACCCCTTATTGCTTTCAGGTGAGGGAGAGCAAGAGGCTTCTCACCCGTCTTCTAGTCCGGAGCCGCGTCGCAACGGTGTTGGGTCGACGCATCCAGCAGTGTAATTTACTTTTCTGTTGTGTCCAGGGATATTCCCCAGGCCTGTGTACTTGAGTTTGACTTTTGTTTAAATTTGGCTATGTAAATCCATTGTAAATATGTGTGAGATGTTGAATCTTAAATATATACATCAGTGTGTTCCAATCTAGATCGGCCAATTCCGCCTTCCAAAAGGAGACGGCCAAACAAAGGCCAAATATTTTAAGCGTGTTCACTGAGATAAGAGAAACAGTATAACTTGCAATCATAAGGTAAATCAAGTAATTTAAGTTGTTTGCCACATTCCCAGGAAACTAAAAGTGCTTTCAATAAAACTGTTGAGTAAACAGAAGTAGGGCAGCTTTTGTAAACTGTGTATTATGTGCCCTGGTTAGTTAGTTAGGTATTCACTGTTAAGTCAGGGCTATTTAAGTCTCTTCTTTTATTTTACCCTGTAACATGTGATGCACGATGATTGGGGTCAGTTATAGTGGCAATTTAGTCATTGTAATATTGGGTAGTTATCCCAATTAAGTTATAAATAGAAGTTACATGGCTAGTTGAACCAGAACCGCAAGGTTTTTCCATGCTGAGGCTTCTTCATGTCTTCTTCTTCCTGGTGTTTTCATGGTATCAGAGCCAAGGGCTCTTGGAAGAGAAGTTCTCATCCAACAAATGACTGGATCTTACCCTAGCGGCATAGTCCCTACCTTCCTGTGCCTAGAGTTTCTTTTCCTGGTGGCCAATTTTTTTCTGCCTGCAGCCAAGTTCTCTTCTCCTAGCGGCCAGGATTATGGCTGGGGCTTCTCCTCTCTTTGGCTTAGGAAGCCTTCATCTTCCAGCTTGACCCTTCTCTCTTCAGGCAAGCAAAAGGTATTTTCTGGGTGTCCCTGGCTTAGTTTTCTTGTGAGGCTGAGGTTTTTTCCTCTCATCAAGCCTTCTCGGCTGTTTCTCCACAGCTGATGAAGCAACAATCACTTCAGATGTTGTTTCTCAAGGCAAGGAAGGCCCTCATATTCATGTTGCATCTGGGCATAGCCATGAGCATCATGCCTTGTAGATCACTCCGATCAAGTTGAATAAAATCAACTATGTTCAGTGGGCTGCTATTGCCAAGATATATATCCAAAGAAAAATAAAATCAAGTTATATCAGTGGAAAGTAACCAAATCTAATGAAAATAGTGATAAATGTGAGGACTGGAATGAAAAAAATAATATCGTTATAACATGGATTGTCAATTTTGTGGAGGATGCTCAATGGAAATTAATTATGTGAAAGGAAACTGGTCGAGATATGAAAGATGTATGACATGAAGAAGAATGACGTCCATGTCTACCAACTAAAAAATTCCATATATGCAACCAAACAAGGAACCTTATCTATGACTAATTATTTTACAACTCTTCAAACTCTTTGGGATGAACATGATATTATGATGCTAAAGACTGGGATACTCTAGCAGATCATCAAAAACATGCTTTGTCACATCGGATCGAATTGGTCCAATTCGAGCGAATCGGAACATATCAAGGGAACCGATTCCTGATGAGCCTTGATTCGCCCGATTCCCTACATTTATATAATATATATATATCATATGACACACATACATATATATAATATTATATCATATTTGTGATATATATTGTATATTACAAATATGATATTACATATATGCATGTATCAATATATATATCATATTTGCAATAATATATATCATATGATACATATGTATATGTAATATATATATGTAATATATATAATATAACTATCAGCTCCCATGCAAATCGGACCAATTCAGGCGAATTGGGGTAAATCAGGAATTTCTCGATTCATCCCCGATTCTGATCTGGCCAATCCTAATCAAAAGTACCTGAAGTTCATTCAGAAAGGAAGAGTTCTAAAATAATAAGTCACAATAAGGTTCCTTGCTTGGTTGCATAGATCGTTCTTCTTCTCGCCATACACCTTTTCCAAGCAGATCCACATATCTCAAGCGGTTTCCTTTCGCATAATTAATTTTCATTAAGCATCCTCCACAAAAATGACAATCCATGTCATAACGATATCAATCCAGTCCTCAAGTTTATCACTGTTTTCATCAGGTTAGGTTGCTTTGCCACTGATATAACCTGATTTTGTTTTCCCTCCAATACAGATCTTGGCAGCAGCAGCCCACTGTTGAACCCGGAAAAAATGCCAGGATTTAAACAAAGATCGGGCAACAAACTCGCCGGAAGAATGAAAAGTTTCGAGGAAAAATCCCCGGACTCGTCCAATTCAAACACCAGAGATAAATGGGTTCAAATATATTTATTCCGATTCAATTTGGGATAATGTTTTAATTGTGATGTTTGACAACCCGGCGGGCCAAGGTATATACCTTCTGCCGGGCAAGGTCAACGTCCAATGTGATATACCCGTCGTGTAAATGTCCGGGCAGATAAAACAACCCGACGTTCAAAGACGCAAACAAACGGGGCTTCAAACGGACTTCAAACGGGCGAAAAGAGAACCCCGTGGGCCCACCTTTATACCATGGGCCAGCCGATCACCCCCCCAAGGAGGTATTCTGGTGCTCAGTCACCCCCCACGTGGTGGTTCTTGCGTTGTGCGCATAACCAACCCGCTGGGTGGTTCTGCTGCGCAGAACACCCCCCAAAGGGGTGTTCCGGCGCCGGAACCTCCCCAGGGGAGGGTTCTGCGCCGGACACCCCCCACGGGGGTGTTCTCGTGAAGAGCACCCCCCCCCCACACGGGGAGGTTCTGGCGCCAGACACCCCCCTCGGGGGTGTTCCTGCGCAGAACACCCCCCGCGGGGGTGTTTTTGTGCTGACCCCCCCCCCCCAGGAGGGGGTGGTGGTTTCAGTGCCAAATCCCCAAGGGGCCGTGGGGTACCCCTTTAGCCCCTATAAATAGAGGCCAAGGGTCATGAAGAAGAGGGTTCCAAGGTGAGGAGTTTTTTTCAAAGGCTGGGACTGAAGAGCTTGTAGGCAAAGGGGAGAAGAGGGAAAAAGGTACCTCTCTTGTTGTTCTCCATATGCTGGTGGTGAACTGTTCTCTGCCCGTGCTCTGGTGGGGAAAGAACGTTGGTGAAAAGACAAGGCGCTGCAGGTCTATATATTGACTGTGCTTTTTTGTAAAAAAAAGTCCTCCCATGTTTTAAAATAGCACGAGTAGAGGCGATAATTGCTTTGTAATCACTTAATGGTGGTACATACACCCCATTAAAGATATAAATACAAATGTGACAAAAATATTTTGAAGATAATTGTGGATGTCTGAAACACCGTTTATAACCTCTTAATTTCGGCAAGGTCTTTTAACAAACGTATCGTATCAAAGGTCTTCGAATTTTTACTCGATGTAAATGAAACACCGACTTCGGTCAATGGGGAATGGTCCAGTACACGACCACTCCAATCGCCTGATAAAACGGAGGCGTGCAGAAATATACATATATAAATGTTCGAGGGCTTAGGGCCTATAACCTTACGCACCTCAAAAATATCAAACTTTGTCTGCTTTCTTAAACAGTCTGGCACACCCACGCATAGATATATATATGCAAGCATATATTTTCATATATACGTATATATATATATGTATATATATATATATACGCGAGTCTGTGCATACGCCGAATGAAAGAAGAGGTGATAAATTCCCGCATTCCACACCCACTCAACATAGTTGACTTTATTCAACTTGACCAAAGTGATATGCAAGGCATGATGTTCATGGGTGTGAGCCTCGATGAAGCATGAATATAAGGACCTGCCTACAAGACCACCCCAGTAGTAGCACAAGTTTCTTCTAATGATGGTGATTCTTCCGCTTCTCCAATGACCAGCATCAAAGGCCTCTCCTTAACATGGTTGTAGGTTTCGCCCGAAATCGACATGCCGAAACGTGTCGGTTTCAGCCTAGGGCGACACAAAATCAGACTGGAACATTGTTCCGGTCCGACACTTTAAAAAAATATTTTTTTATTAGTTTCGGGCAACACCCGAAACTGGTTTCACCCGATGTCGGCCCGAAACCGCCAAAACCCGATCGATTCCTGATTTAATGCCCTACATATATATGGAATCCCTTAAATAGTTCAATCCCTTTACATATGCATAATACCTTATTTACCTTAATATCATTTAAGTAAATGTTAGCTTAAGATATTACATATAAATAAATAAAGGACCACCTATTTAAATTCAATAAAAATATCAAAAAATATATATATCTCTTATCAATAAAAAGTCAACTCTCTCATCCAAGAAGAAAATTGTGATTTTAATGATTCCATCAAAATAACGAGTTTCTAATCTCTCATAATTTGGCATATCTAAAAATTTCATAATTCAAATAACCTCAATAGAATACTAAAAATCTAAAGTCCGGTAAAAAAAAGTCAAACATGCATATGACTTCTTCGAAGGAGCCACTCTCCTACTGACAACACAGTGTATGCTTGAGACCTCTCAGAATTTGGTCAAACCTAAGCTATCATCACCTAAACTCATGAGAATTGTCACTTAGATTTGATCAAATTTTGAGATGTCTCAAGCAGACCAAGTGTTGTCAGTAGGAGAGTGGTTCCTTGGAGAAGTCATATACACGTTTAATTTTTTTTCGAACTTTAGATTTTTAGTATTTTATTGAGTTTATTTGAATTATGAAATTTTTAAATATGTCAAATTATGGGATATTAGAAAGTCACTATTTTGATAGAATCATCAAAATCGTGATTTTTTTCTTAGATGGGAGAGTTGATTTTTTTATTGATAAGAGAGATGATTTTTTTTTTGATATTTTTATTGGATTCAAATGAGGGGTACTTCCTTATTTACATGTAATATCATAAATAAATGAAACTACAAATACTAACATTTACTTAAATAATGTTCAAGTAAATAATCATGCCCCGAGATGATGTTAATATGCATTTAATGTTCTATTCACATGTCACACAAATATATCTAACACTTAATCTAATTTCTTTCAATCTTATATGCACGTCTACTGGTTTTTCTTGGTGTCGTGATGAATTTTAATATTTTATTTCATATTTATTTAAGTTTTTTTTACATTTTTGTAGTCTTTTATAGATTTCGGTCGGTTTCGATTTCGGACCCACCTGAAACTGAAACCGACTCCCACATCCTTGCTCCTCAACCAATATTAATCCTATTGTCTTAGATTCCACAACCTTGGGTATGTGTGGTAATGGAGGTATAGTTTTTTGTGATGCATCCCCCTCATCCAGTATCTATTGGGTCATTAACTCAGGAGCAACTGACCATATGACTGACGACCCAAGTTATTTTCCTCATATTCATTATCTTCTGGTCAAGAAAAAAGTTGTGGTCGTTGATGGTACTCATGCCATGATAGCAGGCAAGGATATCATCAGCCTTGCTAATCATCTTTCTCAAACCCCCACTTTACATGTTACTTCACTTCCGATAAATCTTTTTCTATTAGTAGTTCGACAAAATCCCCTCATTGTTCCGTAACATTTTTTCCTAATCATTGTGTCTTTCAGGATTGGAAGACTAGACAAATGATTGGGAATGGACTTGAGGATAGGGGACTTTACAAGTGGCATTACCATTTAGGGCTTCTTGCTATTAGGTCTTTGTGAGTCAAGCTTCCATCCTTATTTTAACCTGTTTCTATTGAATCTTTCATTGTTCTATCTGCCAATTGCAAAGCATTGTAGAACCAATTATTTTGATTCAATAAAAACAGAGCACTACTCCTTTTGAATTAATCCATTCTGATGTTTAGGGCCAATCACCTATGTGCTCTGTTGATGGCTTTCGGTACTTCATCACCTCTATTGATAACTTATCCCTGAGTAGTAGGGTTTACCTTATGAAATCTAGAGAATAAGCTCCTCGGGCTATCCAAGTATTCTCCAAGACGGTGTAAACACATTTTGAGAAGAAGAAAAAATCAGCGATTAGATCAGAGAATGCAAAAGAGTATTTTTACAAAGAGTCTGAACATATTCATGGAAGATAAGGGGATGATTCATGAATCTTCTTGTCCCTACACTCCACAACAAAATGGAGTTGCAAAACGAAAAAATAGGCACCTAGTGGAGACAGCCAGAGCATTTCTCTTTCAAAATAGTCTTCCTTAAAAAAAATGGCTGATGTCATTTTCATCGCTACATATGTTATTAATTGTATGCCATCTAGAGTCCTCAGTTTTCATATACCTGTGAGGTTATTACGGCCTCATCATCCTATATTTCCTTTAACTCGGGTGTTTAGGGCTTGTGTTTTGTTCACAAGTTAACTTTAAGTTCATCCAAACTTGATCCAAAGTTTATATAATGCTCTTTCTTGGATAATCTCCTACTCAAAGAGGGTAAAAATGTTTTGACCCTATCATGGGCTACAAATATATCCAAAAAGATGTCACCTTCTTTAAGTCCCAGTCTTGTTACTCCTTGGATCTATCTGAAGGGGAGTCCCCATGCCCCTATTTCATTCCTTGTCATGCTTCTATTGAGAACAATGTCTTTCCTGCTCTTTTGTCTTCCTCTTCACTACCTCTAGATCAAGATGATGATGCCACAATGGACTTAAGAGGGTAAACAAAAAACAAGGTGACTCAAACTAATTTTAGGAGAATAAAAAAGAAACAAGAATAGAGTAGTCCCTGGCTGATGGTCGGTCCCATGAGGTTGTTGGGCCTCCAAGTACCTCCAATTCTAAAGTTTAGGTATCTCCTTCTCTTGATACAATTTTTTATCTTGACCAACCAAAAGCATTGAGGAAAGGCCAAGGAGAGTGTTCCAACATCCTATATCCTAATTTTTGTGTTATTCTCGTATCTTTCCATCATTTTGCGCATATATTTCATCCATTTCAACTTCCAGTGTCCCTTCTTCCTTCTCAAAAGCTATAAAGGATCCTAAGTGGATTAAGGCGTTGGAGGATGGGATGGAGGCTTTAAATAAGAATGGCCCATGGAATTTGGTTAATCATCCATTTGGACATAAACTTATTGGTGGGATGTACACTACAAACTTCAAAGCCGATGGGTCTATAGTCCATAGAACATTATGAAGTGATTTTTGGGATCCGTATCAAAAAAGGGCTCTGAACAGAATATCGCTTCCTATGATTGGGCTCAGCAACCACAAAAAAACTCGAACAGAAGGTAAAACATGTTGTCAGGGCTAATAAACCACTATCCCAAAAGGCGACTATCTCAGAGGCCACATTCAAAACACAGTCCTCAAACAGGCCTCATATAGAATTCAGAATGGGCGCACCGACAGTGACACGTTCAAGACACAGCTACCATCCTTACCACGTTAGAAAACCATAACACGCCTCATCGCAGTGCCACGTTCAAAACGTAGCACTATCTTGACACGTTTCACACCCAAAAGGTCGGTTTTGTAGGAACACTCGGGATTTTGCCCTCTCAACCCAGAACTCGCCCGACTACGCTTCAAAACACTGAGAGGAAGAAGAGAAAATTGTTCCTCTCATCACAAACACCATAAAAACACCATTTAACATGATCAAATCCTCACAAATTCCAAAATCACACCTACACACCCTACAAATGGAGTTCCATCCTTAGAAAAGCTGTAAATATGTAGGATCTCTTGCCTAAACATGTCATTCTACCCACATCTCGCGAGAAATCAAGACTAGAACGAGGTAGGAGTATCACCCTATCTCCAGAATGACGAAACAACTCATTTGGGCCTTCACGAAGGTTGGCCACCACCTCCTCGCATTCACTCCTCACATCGTCACCATCAATCCAAGGTCGAGCATTACGCCATCGTTGCTTCGTCTGTCTCCTATCGTCGCCGCCGAAGGAGGGAAAGAGGGAAAGGGGATAGCTCTAGGTCGAAGAGAGAGTGGAAGAAATGAGAAATGAGGAGAGAGAGGGAGAAGTGAGAAATGAGAAGAAAGAGAGAGAGAGAGCTTACGGGTGTATGAATATCCACAAACCGCTAATAAGAACACGGACATCCAACTGACCACGACTAAGACGCGGCAACCTACCCATCCGTGACTATGCTAAGAACGTGTTGGTCACCCATGTCGCTTTAAGAACGCAGCCACTAACCCAGACACGTTCAAGAAACATGTGTGGTACCCATGGACAAGTGCCACACCATCCATTGCTCCACACTAGTCAATCACGATAGAAAAACAGCCAAACATGAACTCGCCCTTCCTCATAGCCACGTTCAGAACGCGTCTATGGAGGATGCCACATTCAAGAATTCAAGGCAAAAACATAGGAAAAACTCAGGGCAACGCCCACTACAAGGTTCAAATAGCAACTCTAAGACTTCCAAAGGCCGGACCAACTCCGAGACCCATTAACCAAGATCCAAAATGCTACAGTCACGACATTAAATATGCCTCAAAAAAAATTCCTCAAAATTTAGGACGAACTAGGAGAGAAAATGGTAAAAAAACTCATCGGTCGAAAAAAAAAAAGAAGCTTTCTCAACAACCCTGAGAACCACTAGCTTTTGCACCATCAAACTCTGCAGCAAGTGTGCTTTCTGTGGAACAAACTCTGCCAGTTCTATTCCAAACCACGAAAGCCGCAACAAAACTACGAAAAGGTTGGCAGGAAAGAAAAACCAACACTTCTCCGAAAATATACCAAAGACGTCAACAGGCCAAACTGACACACGATAACACACGTCCCGCAACGATAATCTCACGCAATCTATCTGATTGCCTGTGCATGAGAAGAGCTAACATATTCCAAAGATCTAGAGCCATAAGAAATGACATACACAACGTCCTCAAGACAACCACCACAGCACCTACATACTCATTGATTTAGGAATCTCAAAGCACCAACCAAGAATACCTTATCATACACATGCATGTAATTAGCCAAGAAAACCAACCCCACTAGCAAGCTACCCTTGGCCCACAACCAACACCATGGCCAAGGGTACAATCCAACATGAGGAGGAGGATCAATACAAACAGGAAACAGCCATTTCTTCGCAATGAGAAGAACATCCTAAACCATTGGCAAAGTTGATAAAGCAATTAAAACACTCTTATCAACTTGCCTAAGGAACAAAAGACAACCGACAAACCCAAACTCCTTAACCACTAGATCACACGTTCAAAGAAATTTCTAAGAGATAGAGGCCTCAATTCCAAATTGAACTTTAGCGACTCAACCTAATATTGCCTCTACCTGCTCAAAACCAAAAGCACTTATTGCTCTCACAATTCCAAGTCTTATCTCAAAGAAAACCAACAAGAACTACAAGGCACGATAACAGTACCTCAATAGCACACATAATCTAATGAGAGCAACAAAACATTACTCTAAATTCTATCTATGCTAGTGTCAGGGTATCGCAAAACACTGGTAAGGCAATCATCCAAATACCAAGAATTAAGTCATTCCATAGCTAACCAGTAACTTGCAATACCCCCAACAAAAAAAAATCAAACCAACTCTTAAAATTCACAGTATGGATAATGATCTCATTAAGATCAACTACACCAGGGTTTGCCAAATCGGGGCGAATCAACCCGATTCTGCTGAATCGGAGCGTATCAAAGAAGAGTTGATCCCTGATACGCCTGATTCAGCCGGTTCGTTTGAGAACCGGCTCAATCGTGTGATTTAGCCTTTTTTGTCGATTCTTTGGTTTAGGGTTCATGCGAATATGTTTCATGCATAATGGACGATATTTATGCCATGTAGTGCTACTTTGCATCATGATTTGAATATAAGCATCCATTTTGAATCACAAATATTATTGGAAGAGTGCAAACAAATAAATCTCATTAATAAAATGAAATTGAAGATGTTTACAATTTACATATGCAACACAAACAACAAACTCCAAACATAAAATATAATGACTAAATACCCTAATATCCCCAATACCCTTGCTGATATGGATCATAGCTTTATGCAGGATCCAGGCGAATCAACAATCGGGGTGAATTAGGAATTTCCTTATTTGACCCCCAATTCCGATCCTGCCAGCCCTGAGCTACACATGCTGACCAACACATCCTACTACCAGGCTCAGCAACAACTCACCACACCAACAACACGAAGAAGTCAGGTACAACCACAATTCTACAAGGCGAAGAGCTAAAACAATTACAGCTCCTCCAACTCCAATAACTCTAACATCATCATCATCTGAGTCTTATCTCATTATTTGGGGTCGGCTACATGAATACTTTTCCGCCAAAGATTTATATCAACTATCAAGGGCTATATTCGTGTTCAAACTAAAGAAGTCCAAATCCTTCCTAGTAACATCGCACCATCTCATTTTAGACCTTCCCCTAGCTCTTTTACTAGCATCCACTAAGATTTGGTCACATCTTTTAACCAGCGCTGAGTTTGGAAGACAGTACACGTGTTCAAACCACCTGAGTCTATTTTCTCTCATTTTTCTATTAATTGGAGCTATCCTCAGGTCCTCACAGAAGGGCTCATTCCTAATCTTATCTTTCTTAGTGTTACCACACATCCATCTCAACATCTTCATTTTGTTAATGTGTTTCTTTCGCACTGCCTAATACTCGGTACCATATATATATATATATATATATATATATATATATATATATATAGGTCTTACTACCGTTCTGTAAAACTTCTTTTTAAGTTTCACAGGTATACGACTATCACAGAGGATGTTTGATGCACTTCTCCATTTTAAGCAATCTATCTTAATCATGTGTGCCACCTCGTCATAAATCTTCCCATTTCTTGGATGATAGACCCTAAGTATCGAAAACTACTACTGTTAGGAATGTCTTGTCCATCAATTTGAATTGTATCTTCCTGTAACACCCTCTCATTACTATAATTATAATGCATAAATTCTGACTTACTCCTACTGATTTTAAAACCTATAGACTCTCCAAGACATGCCTCCAACTTTCTAACTTAGCATTTAAATCATCAGCATTCTCATCAATTAAGAGAATATCATCCGCAAATAACACACATCAAAGGATATCATCATGCAATTGTTTTGTTACTGCATCTATAACCAAAGCAAAGAGATACGGACTTAGAGCAGAACCTTGATGCAAATAACACCAACTCCTCTAACATGCTCTCAAAATCCTGGAAAGAAATCTAGCTTGCCCAGTTGAGCTCCATATCGAGATGTTACATATCAGCAAATAAGCACAAAAACAACTTCACACTCTCAACCACCCGAGGGGTAAAACAGATGTGGCAAAACTCCACATTCTCAAACAACAGACACCAAAACCAAAATCAATACTTTTTCAGAACAATCCCTGCAGCTCTTGCCCACTTGGCACAGCCACAAACCTCAAACGCCAATTAACCAAACACTAATTCCTCTCTTTCATCTATCATGATCAACAACATCAAAAGATAGGTTTCTAATCAATGCGGGAAACAACTTAACACTCAGTTCAAATTACAACCAACAATTCAACATAGTCTTTAAGCAGGAGGTAAACATCACCACCACTAACTTAAAGGCCTACACAGCAAAATTCTAACCAATTTTCAACAATTACTTAAACGAGCAGACTATAGCATGCTTCTCAAGACAAGATCACCATTACACAAAAACAACAATTTGCCATAAATTTTCAATCTCACACCAAACTGCTCCAGGCAATTCATAGGTAACCCTAAACAATCTCAACTTTAATTCTCACAAAATCTTGAGAATTACCAACAAGCTCTTAACAAATAAATAACCTGACAATGCCCAGAACCGCCTTATAACCACAATCCTCAAATTTATCTCATCTTCGAGACAAATCTCAACATACTAGAATATTCCATGACCAAATAATAAATTCAATAGTTTCACTTCTAACTAAAGCAGCTGCAGGCGCACCACAAAATCTCAAATATTTAACCCCAAAACACCACCAGCACACGCCTCACTAACTAATTATCAACGCATAGACCAACATTGATAAACCACTTAATACTTCACAATTCACCCACACAAGGTTCTAACAGGAAGACCCTACCAACAAGCTACCACCACACTAACAAGGTAAAAGAACTCCCAACACTCCTCTAATCACATGTAATACATAATCTACCTGATCTTTTTACGAAATAATCAACACAAAAGAACAGAAACACAGAACTGATAGGTCACATACAAAAGACAACAAAAACACCCAAAAAACTACCAACAAGATGGCCACACTCAGGGATGGCAGTGTAGGGATCACCGAGGTCCGAAACCGAAACCATTTCAGTTTCGTTTCGCTCGGATTGGCCGGTCTCGGGCGGCCTTAAGGGAAAAGCTTCGGCCGGTTTCGGCTTTTTTCGGTCTACTTTCGACTGAAACTAATTAAAATATTAATTTTTTCAGTATCAGAATTGCTAAAGTATTTTTGGCCAGTTTCATATTGGTCATGGCCGAAACCAATACATTTTGGCCTAAACGTATCGGTTTCAGCCGATATTCCCACCCATGTTGGGAACAACCAACAGCGCTCCCAATAGGACAGCCACAATCACACTAACCCATCAAGACTACAACTAGACACATGTTAGAAACTCAACTTTACTCTCCAACAAAGAGCTCAACACTGCTGAAGAGAACCACAAACTAGGTGACCCAACCGGTCACAAACACAAGACCTCTAAACCAAATACTGACCTAGGTCGGCACAAGGCACACTACCTGCTGCAACACAGCCCAAGGATGGCAGAGTCGGGTCGGGTGGCTGGGTCGGCCCCAGCCGATCCCGACCCTGAGTCGGGCCAGAGCCGGCCTGAGTCGGGCGGAGTCGGCCTGAGTCGGGACAGTGGACTTTGTAAACCAGTCTTGTGGGTGGGTCGGTGTTCCCCCCCCCCCCGAGTCGGGTCGCCAGGGGCCGACCCGACTCAGAGTCGGCCGACTCCGCTCCGAGTCGGCCGACTTTGCCATCCATGACACAGCCATAACAGCTAGCCGCCTTCACAAAACCAAAACCTGCCAACTAGAACACCCACTCTAAAATAACTCTCCAAAACTTAGGCTAGATAGAACAAAGCCTACCGTACAGTCTACTGACACTGCAAAAGTGCAATAAAAGACAGCAGACACCTCTACCTCAAATCTGGCCTCAGTCCAAAATGGGGATGCACAAATAGGGCACACCCTCAACACTAACACACTCGAGGGCTAAAAACCTCACCAGTTGATCCCAATACCTGGCAGCACAGGACATAAACAAGAAATATACAAGATCAGCCTCTCATTTAACTAAAACTCAGCCCAGGAGAACAAAGACAACTAATAGGACTTAAATTTCCTAATCACCATGATATACACCTGGGACAAACGAAAAACCAAAACAAACCTCCACTTTCCGCAACACAAAGTAGTGCAAGATACCAACTTTAACAAGACAGGCATATTCCCTCAAACCAACTCTTAAGCCTATTCACAGCACTGTCTCAAAATGCCATGAGAGATAAAAAGATCTGCAAAAATACCCAGACAACCACACTACAGAACCTACCAAACCATCCTTCTAAAAAAAGGACCACCTTCTACAACCAACACCATTCAAACAAGCTACCAACTGGCACAAAACCAACACTGCACCCTTGTTGAACCCGAAAATATCGGGGCTTAAACGAACCTCGGGCGATAAATACGCCTGGGGGAAACCGGGAACAAACCCCGGTCTCCCCCGCTCGGACGTCAGAAACAGACAAGTCCGAGCAAGGTTTGACGGATCGGGATCGGGAGGCGAATCGGATTTCGCTTGATCCGTTTCGATTCCCCCCGAATCGACCCGAATCGATCCGCATCGGATCGATTCTCATGGGTATAATATATAATATATCATATATATGATATTTATAATGTATAATTATATATTAATATGATATAATAATATTATATATGAGGCGAATCGGACCGAATCGATGGAATCGAGGATCGAGTTTTCCCTGATCCGATGCGATACGGGGGTATCGGGTCGGCTCGATCCGGCACGCCAAACCTTGAGTCCGAGTACTCGCGCCAAACCGGGGTGATCCAGGAGCGAGAAACCCAAGAAGTCTTCATCGGCGAAGGGCACGTACTCTGGGTGTCAGAAAACCCACGCCCGGAGCGGAGTTCGAAGTCGCACCCGAAGCCGAAGAGTCCCGAGGAGTCGGATGCACGTGTCCCTCAAAAACGAGAGCAAACGCACGTGGGACGGCCGAGGAAGCACAGGCGGTGCACAGATCAGGGAGGCCCACAGAGCCAACCACGGGAGGCCCACAGAGCCAACCAACGGGAGGCCCACAGAGCTCTCTCCAAAATTTCTCCCGGAAAGCACGGAGAAAGCGACATGAAATGAAGCGAGGCCCACCTTAAATAGGTGGTGGGCCAAAGGAGGCCCCAAGGGGGCCGCCGGTCAGCCCCCCCGCCAGTGAGGGGGGCCGCCGGTTCGCGCCCCCGCAGGGGCGCGGGGTCGGCCCCCTGGTAGGGGGGGCCGCCGGTCAGCCCCCCCGCCAGCAGGGGGGGCCGCCGGTTCGGCCCCCGCAGCAGGGGCCGCCGGTTCGGCCCACAGCCAGCGCAGGGGGGCCGCCGGTTCGGCCCCGCCAGCGCAAGGGGGGGCGCCGGTTCGGCCCCCGCGCCAGCGAGGAGGGCCGCGGTCAGGCCCCTGACTGGCGGCCCCCTCCGCCAGTCTGCCCCGTCTCCAGCACCCTCTCCGGTTCGCGCCCAGCCTCGGCGCTCGCGCCCGTCCTCGACGCTCGAGCCCGAAGACCCCCGCCGGGGAGGGTACCCCCGCCGGTATGCCCCCCACGAACCCTATAAATAGGGGGGCATACCCCCATTTAAAAGAAAAGTTTTAGACGCTTGGGGAGGACGATTCAGTCTACGCCATTCGGCCAAAAGATCCCGAGCGACGCCTGCAAACCGCTTCAGCTGGTCCGTGCGTGAGCTTATATAGGCCGCACGTGTCGGGAAAGGTCTTCGACACCCGTTGGTGCTTTGTCTCCGTGGTCGGGCCCTTCTGCGCTCGCCCGCATAGAGACGCCACAGGTTGTTACAAGACCCCCGTTGGCCATGTTTAAAGTCCTCCGGTGTCATGAAACGGCACACGTCGAGGCCCATGTTTAAGTCCTCCGGTGTCATAAAACGACACACATCGAGGCGCTTGTGTAAGTCCTCCGGTGTCATAAAACGACACACGTCGAGGCGCATATTCAAGTCCTCCGGTGTCACAAAATGACATACGAGGCTCCTGTTCAAGTCCTCCGGTGTCACAATATGACATACGTAGAGGCATGTTACCTTGTGGAGACACAAACACCCCATTAGTAACAAAAATGTACTCCTTACCATGTAAACGTCCGACGGAGGCACAAACACCCTGTCGTCGACGTCCATGTACATGACTTGTTGTATACACACCCAGTGGAGGTACAAAACCCCATTAAAGGCGTAAATGTAAATGTCATAAATATAAATGACATGAGCATGCTTGAATAAAATTGTGGAAATTTATTTGTCATCTGCCTTTTCTTCTTTAAAGTTCGGCATATGGTCTTTTAATAAACATTACGCATTCGAAGGTATTCGAGTGTTATACTCGATGTAAATGAAATATCGACTTCGGTCGATGGGGAACGGTCCAGTACACGACCACTCCAATCGCCCTGAACGCGAGCGCACGCGGAAAATAAATGAAATGAAATTCGAGGGTATCAGGGTTCGCACCCAATACTCCTTGTAAAACAAATCTTTGTCTGTTTCCCGTAAACAGTCTGGCACGCCCAAAATTTGTCATTTCAGAAAAGAAGTGAGGAAAAAGAATCAAAAAAAAAAAGAAATCAGAAAATCCGCGTTCCAACAACCCTCCAAGAGGCACAAAACCAACAACACTACACTTTCCAAGAGTGCAAAGCTCATGCCACCTCATAAACCCAAAACTCCCTTAAACCAAATCTAACTTGCTAACACATAATCTCCCTCCTTACCATAGGCTAATAATCTTAAGAGGGAGGAAAACCTCCACTAAGCGCCTCTTTGGATATGAGTTAACTCAGAGTTAACTCTAGTTAACTCTGAGTTAACTCAAAAATCGCTTTGGATGTGTGTTAAAGTTAGCTCACATGGGTTGTGGTTAAATGTGTGTTATCCCCGGGTTAACTCACCTACACCTAACCCACCCCCATCCCGCGGCTGGAGTTAACCCACCATTTGCTTCACCATTTGTCCCTCCCCGTACGCGTCTGGCACGGCACATGGGCGATTTGACCTCTCTTCCTCCCGCGAAAACCCCGCCATCGCTGCCCTCTCCGAGCTCCTAGCCCCGCCATCGCTGCCCTCTCCGACCGGCTACCTCCGCCATCGCTGCCCTCTCCGACCGGCTACCTCCGCCATCGTTGCCCTCTCCGACCGGCTAGCCCCGCCATCGCTGCCCTCTCCGACCGGCTACCTCCGGCATCGCAGACGAGGCTTCGTCTCCGCCATCGCTCCCGGTCGTGCTACCTCCGCCCATCGCAGAGGAGGCTTCCTCTTCGCCATCGCTCCCCGGTCCTGCTACCTCCGGCCGTCGCAGACGAGGCTTCTTCCAGCCTTCTCCCGTCCTTCCCCGGACCTGCTACCTCCTCGCTGCCCTGTTTTGGCCCGCCGTTAAAGATGAAGTGAAAGGTACAAAGCTGTCCCTACGAACACGCGCGAATCTCTTCCCTTTTGCCCGTGATTTGGATTCTCTGTCAGAACGTTCCCCTTTTCCCGTCCTTCCTATGTGAGGCCGTGCGAAGATTCGTCCTCCGGCTTTGACTGTACTCTCGTTGCGCGTTCCTTCACCCTGGTAAGTTTGAACTTAATGGATTCCCTGTGCACCCGTGACTGCACCCTTCCTTCCCCCTTCCTTGTCTATAAAACCCCGACCCTGTCCATTTCTCACCCTCTTGCGAAAGTGGTGTTCTTCTGTTCAACCTGTTCTTCCGGAGGTGAGTTTACCATTTTGTTTTATTTGTCTTCCAATGTGTGACTAATGAGGGTTGTGTTTTATATATGTCAATGCGTTCATGATCATGGGAGGAATGTCCAGATTTTCTGAACTATCACCAGATCTAAGGTTAGATTTCTTGTATACACTTTGACTGCCCTATGTATACATTAGTGTGTTTCCTTTCTTTACTTTGAGGACTGATGGAAGCGCATCAATGTCTATATGTGATCGTTTGCATGACCTATCTTCATGTTATTGAAATGTCAATTTCCTTTGTATATAAGTCCAATTGTGCTGACGTATCTTCATGTTTTAAATATATCCTAATGAGCTAAGATCTGCCAGTTCATAAAAGAATCGGCTGATTCCAGCAAGTTGGTGATGTAGCCCCAATTTGGGCTGATTCAAGTGAAAATTTACTAATTCCTTGTTCTTTTTTAATCTTTTCAATGGAATCATCCTTCAGAGCCGGAATCAACTGATTCAGTGGCTCATTTTGCATTCCATGCTTCTTCCACATTACTTTTGTTCCTCCATCTATAAACATGCTCACAACAGATTTGGCAGAAAAGTCTCCTCATGTCTCCCTTCTTCACTACCTTTTGTCCTCATTTTCTATAGCCACCTTCACCTCATTTTCTAATGCCACCTCTTCACTACCTTCAGTCCCTTCTTCACTCCCTTGTTCAGTGCCAGACTCCTCCAAAATTTTGGATCCCTGCTTGGCCCACCTTCAGCCTGTGATCACATTGTACTAATACTCTTCTTGGCACTTGGCAGAATATGAGAGAACAGAAAGGTCAGAAGGAGTTTGTTGGGTAATCACCTCTCCACTCAGTTCAAGGATCTTCCTACACATTTGTGCCTTCACCTTTCCCAACATGAATTTCTGGAGAACAATTGAAAATAATCCAGGCTATAACGGATGTGTTTCCAGATTTGTGACAAGTCAGTGCTCAGTAATTCTGCTGTGCCTTGCCAACTACAATATTCATGCAAGTCCTGTTTGAGCCTCATGGTGTGTGCTCCTTCCTTTCTACTTTACAAATCCAAATAAGCAATAATGTCTTAGAGGATATCTTGTTCAGAAACCTTTTGGATGTGAGTTAACTCATTTGAGATTTGTGTTTCTATTCTACCTATTGTTCTACTTTGAGGTTTTATAGCCACTTTGTAATCTTGTCCCATGTTGGATGCTACTGCCTTCTTTGTACTGGTTTCTAGTGCTTCTATTGTACCTATTCTTCTACTTATTGCCTCCTTATAAACTGAAATTGATGGTTCATGATATCATGTTCAGAAACCTACTTTCATGCCTTTTTGGATGTGAGTTAACTGAATCTGAGAGTTGTGTTTCTATTCTACCTATTGTTCTACTTTGAGGTTTTATAGCCACCTTGTAATCTTGTCCCATATTGGATGCTACTGCCTTTTTTGTACTGGTTTCTTGTGCTTCTATTCTACCTATTGCTCTACTAATTGCTTCCTTATAAACTGAAATTTATGGTTCATGATATCTTGTTCAGAAACCTAGTTTCATGCCTTTTTGGATGTGAGTTAACTGAAACTGAGAGTTGTGTTTCTATTCTACCTATTGTTCTACTTTGAGGTTTTATAGCCACCTTGTAATCTTGTCCCATATTGGATGCTACTGCCTTCTTTGTACTGGTTTCTAGTGCTTCTATTGTACCTATTCTTCTACTTATTGCCTCCTTATAAACTGAAATTGATGGTTCATGATATCATGTTCAGAAACCTACTTTCATGCCTTTTGGATGTGAGTTAACTGAAATTGAGAGTTGTGTTTCTATTCTACCTATTGTTCTACTTTGAGGTTTTATAGCCACCTTGTAATCTTGTCCCATATTGGATGCTACTGCCTTCTTTGTACTGGTTTCTAGTGCTTCTATTGTACCTATTGCTCTACTTATTGCCTCCTTATAAACTGAAATTTATGGTTCATGATATCATGTTCTGAAACCTAGTTTCATGCCTTTTTGGATGTGAGTTAACTGAATCTGAGAGTTGTGTTTCTATTCTACCTATTGTTCTACTTTGAGGTTTTATAGCCACCTTGTAATCTGTCCCATATTGGATGCTACTGCCTTTTTTGTACTGGTTTCTTGTGCTTCTATCTACCTATTGCTCTACTAATTGCTTCCTTATAAACTGAAACTTATGGTTCTTGATATCTTGTTCAGAAACCTATTCATGCCTTTTTGGATGTGAGTTAACTGAAACTGACATTTGTGTTTTTATTTTACCTATTGTTCTACTTTGAGGTTTTATAGCCACTTTTTAATCTTGTCCCATATTGGATGCTACTCCTTTTTGTACTGGTTTCTTGTGCTTCTATTCTACCTATTGCTCTACTAATTGCTTCCTTATAAACTGAAACTTATGGTTCTTGATATCTTGTTCAGAAACCTAGTTTCATGCCTTTTTGGATGTGAGTTAACTGAAACTGACATTTGTGTTTTTATTTTACCTATTGTTCTACTTTGAGGTTTTATAGCCACTTTTTAATCTTGTCCCATATTGGATGCTACTGCCCTTTTTGTACTGGTTTCTTCTGCTTCTATTCTACCTATTGCCTACTTACTGCCCTTTACTGTGGTATAGAAAAAAAAATTCAGCATTCAGAAACCTACTTACTGCCCTTTACTGCCATTTAAGTTTTGGTTCATTACTACCTATGGTTCTACTGTTTGTCTGCCCTCTTCCTACTTATTGGCTAAAAGGTTTTGAACTTAATCAGCATTTACCATCCGTACTGCTGCCCACTTGCCCGAACCGCCTCAAGATCGATGTCCCAACCAGGTACAATTTCAATTTCCTATCACCTATGCATAGACTATAATGTGGTGCACTATTTTGTTCACAACCATGTTATGAAGGATTAGATTAAATATGTAGATTGAACTTCTGCCCTCATTTTACATATACTTCTCATTATTATTTGTTACCAACCACTTAGGTTATGTGTGGACCTCCGATATGGACCGGACATTTCTTCATTTGCTTAGGAATGAGCTATTACATGGGGACTTCATACCAAAACATGTGTGGGACATGATTAAGGAGACTTTTCTCATAAAGTTTGGTTGTCATGTGACTTTAACACATTTGAGAAGTAAATTATGTTTTTACAAAAACATATATCTCATATCCAAAGACCTACAAGACAACGTAGGATTTACGTGGGATGATGAAAATTCAACATTTGTCGGCAACGACATTATGTGGGATGCGTACAATGAGGTTTGTAGTTCACAAATATTGTTGTAGGTTTTAGTAAATGGTGTTTAAATACTAATTGCTTATTCCATTTGCAGTTCAACCCGTTGGCTTTATGGTTTAAGGGAAGGAGCTTGCCATTTTATGTTGACATAGTCCAGATATTTAGTGAGTCTGAGGACCCATGACTTAGTTCTAAGGACTTGATGACTTGTTCACATATGCTGTGTTTGTTAGTTTAAAACTTAAGGAATTGGCCTTATTAATATGTTTCATGTTTAAAGTCATAACAGTTATTATATTGACTTGTTTTGTTGTATTATGTCTTTTATGTTAGAAAACTCGGGGCCTCTGTCCACTGGAAAGGGTCGTTCACGAAATTGGACGTTGCGAGAAGATAGGATATTATTAGATTTGTTGATTGATGTACACCTAAAAACCCATGGTAGTCAAGGCACCTTCAAAGCACATGTCTTTCAAGACATTTTACATCAGTTTAATACCACTGCCAATGTGATAAAGGACAGAGATTCTTTAAAGTATCGTTGGAGGAACATTAAGAAAGTGTACAACATCTACGAACAATTGCGTACACGTTCTGGTTGGGGATGGGATGATGAACGAAATTTACCTGTCCCGCCTGACGAAGAAAGCATACAGGCGGCAATTGCGGTAAGGCAGCACTACAAATTTAGTGCAAACTACACATTTTTTCTATTAGCACATGTAAATGACTTTTTATAATCCACAGATCAATTCTGATTATAAGAAGTATATAGACAAACCATTTCCATACAAAAGACAGCTGGACATCTTGTGTGGCAGGACAACTGTTCGGGGCAGTCATTTCATGGGCTCAACACAAGACGTAGATGTTGAGGGTACACGGTCTTTTGGAGATGATGATAGTGCTGACCGACAACAATTTAACGCAATGGGATTAGAGTCAAGTCAGTTTCAGTCAATGGATGGTGACAATTTCAACCCATTCGACTACCCATCATCCTCGCAACGAAATCCTCCATCACGGTCGGTTGGAGAAAAGACACCGACAAATATTCACCAAGTGGAAGATGAGGCAACATCCCCAACTAGAAGGAGGACTGATCATGCATCCATAGGTTCTCGAAAGAGAAAGAGCAAAAAGTCATTTGATCCGAACGTACTATCTCAATATTGTATGCTGAACAATGAGCGCATCAATATGGTTCGGAGTTTGTTTCCTAATTCTTCAAGCACGTCATCCACGCCACAAGAGCAATACACAATGAGAGAATGTGTTGTTAGGATGAAATCTTTGCCAGGTTACACCCAACAACATCTGTTCCTAGCAGCGACCCTCTTCGAGAAGCCTGAGAAGAGAGCATGGTTCATGGCTCTAGATGATGAGGATGCTTTAGCATGGATCTTGAATGCAACTTCCTAAGATGCTCGCCATGTTCGTCCTTCCTTCATGTTAGACTTTCCCATTTCTGTCATGTTAGTTTCATATTTCGGTAACCTGTATTAAGGACATCAATTGCTTTTCAATTCTGTATCTCGTATAACTGTTCCCTCTTCTACTCCTATGTAATATTAACTATGAATGTGAGTGTTCACCTTATCGTATTGCAGGCCAATAGGCATTCTGAAATGGGCAAGTATATGTGCTATGTAGTTTGGGTTGGTCGTCAACCAGGAATACCACACTTGGTCAGATTGTTATGCCCAGGTCAATGGTTATCCGGGAGCAAAGTATAAGGGATTCTCAAACTTAGAAGAAGCGCAACACGCTTACTATGGAATGGTTGTACATGGATCTACGTCTCAAGTACAAAGGAGATCTATGTATGTACCTAATGATTCTGTTATCAATGCAGGAAGAGATTCGGAACGCCATGACCTGAAGAACGACATTCCCATACTTATTATGCTGATGATATTGTTCCTCATTTTTCTGATCTTCTTAATGTTAGTTGTCATTTTCATTGTACTTTAGGAAACGTAGCTGACAAATGTTGATGGTACTTGTTGTATTATGTCAGATGTTTTCAGTTATTGTATTTCTGAATAGAATGTACTATGTTTATCCAATGATTAGGTCCTTCTGTTGATGTGGACGCATTAGTACGAGAAATCATTTATGAGGAGAATGCCCTCTTTTTAGCTATCGATGAAGCGATTGCTGATGAGATTTTGGAATCGAATGAGGAACACAGTGTCCCAAGGCCTATGCACACAAGTAGTCATACTGGTCACATTTGGATTAATGAAGTTCTGCAGGGACATGAAGGACGTTGCTACAACGTGTTCAGACTACATCCCACGATGTTCATGAGATTAAGAGACGAACTGATGGAAAGAGATCTCATACGTGATTCCCGTTATGTTAAGGCAACCGAGAAACTCGCAATTTTCATGTATGCAATGGGTCATGGTACTGCATCCGGTGCTATGTGCGAACATTTTCAACACTCTTCTGAGACAATTAGTAAACACGTCCGCGAAGTCACAAAAGCGTTAGCTACACTACGCTTCCATTACATAAAACTACCAACTTTGACTGATCCTGTGCACCCCCGCATTCGACATGATGACAGATTTTATCCTTACTTCAAGGTAAATTCCCTATGTTTAATGACGTAAGCTAAAAAAATGTGTCATTCTTGTTAACATTCTCATTTTCACATTGTTTAGGATGCCATTGGAGCAATTGATGGAACCCACATCCCAGCGCATATATTGCGAGAAAAGCATGCACGGTATAGGAACCGCAAAGGAGTCATCAGTCAAAATGTAATGGGGGTGTGTGGGTTTGACCTTGTCTTCCAATATGTGGGGGTCGGTTTTGAGGGAGCAGCTGCTGACATGTCTGTGCTGAGGAGGGCTATGGATGTAGGTGGCTTCCACGTTTTGGAAGGTATGATTATCTATTTATGACTATGCACGTATAGTTCGTTTAACGTAGAATTTGCTAATGTAATGTGTGACAATTGGCCTTCACAGGAAAGTACTACCTAGTGGACTCAGGATATGGAAACACTGCTCAATTTGTGGCTCCATATCGTGGGGAAAGATACCACATCCATGAATATCAAGGACGTGGCAATGCACGGTATAAGAACTTGAGAGACAAGTTCAACCATCGTCACGCCCAACTTCGCAATTGTGTGGAACGTGCATTTGGGGTGTTGAAGAATAGATTTCAAACATTGCGAGAGGGGAACTGTTATCCATTTCGGACACAATGTTGATTGTTATTGCATGTTGTGTTGTGCATAATTTTGTCCGACGTCAACAAGGGGAGGACTTTTATTTTAACTCAAACCGTGAAGGAGGTAGGGCGGACGAACATCATGAACCTGAGGAAGATCCAAATCTTTCGGTTAGCCCATCTGAAATGACAACAGGAGGAGCTCTTCGAGATGCAATTGCGACACAACTATGGATGTCTAACTGACATGTTATTTGACCTATTTTGGTCATAATCTGTTTCTATTACCTAGTTTAGAACTTTATTCACCAAGTAGTGACTCGTTTCGTATGTCTTTTTCTATTGTAATCAAATATGAATGTGCAGTTAATGAGTGTTTCAACCACATGTAGGTGCAATTTGGGACCTGGAAAAGGACTTTCTCCTCATACATTTAATTGGACAACAAAGAAAAATAAAAACATCGTACGAGATTCTTTGAATGAGGATGGATGGAAGAACGTCCAAACCATTTTCAACAAGGACTTTTGTGTGGCTTGGCCCGTATCACATTTCCTACACCGTTTTACATTCTATCGGTCATTTTATTTGATCGCTCATGATCTCATAAATGTGGTAAATTTTCATTGGGATGACGACATTAAACAAATACGAGGTTCAGAATTAGCTTGGCAACAATATCTTGAGGTTTTTTAAAATTTTCACGTATGACGATTATGCATACATATTCTTGACCAAATTAATTAATTACTGTTTTATTCTTCCATTGCAGTTCAACCCATTGGCTACAGGGTTCAAAGGAAGGACATTGCCATTACACAATGACCTTGTCCAGTTGTTCAGTGGTTGGGTATCGGTCTGAGCAAAAAAAAAGAATTACTATAAACTATTATACATGTGATATGACATATATATTTACAATGGCATTGATGAGTGGGTAGCTTTATCCAATTCAATGTTGGGATGGTCATTTTGGCAACCCCATTGAAAATGAGGATATATTTTTGTGTAGTCCATCTGAGCCAAAAATAATAACTATAAACTATTAAACATGTGATATGATATATATACTTACAATGGCAATGATGAGTGGACAACTTTATCCAATTCAATGTTGGGATGGTCAATTTGGCAACCCCATTGAAAATGCGGATATATTTTTGTGTAGTCCATCTGAGCAAAAAATAATAACTATAAACTATTATACATGTGATATGACATATATATTTACAATGGCAATGATGAGTGGGCAGCTTTATCCAATTCAATGTTGGGATGGTCATTTTGGCAACCCCATTGAAAATGCGGATATATTTTTGTGTAGTCCATCTGAGCCAAAAAAATAATAACTATAAACTATTAAACATGTGATATGATATATATACCTTCAATGGCAATGATGAGTGGATAGCTTTATCAAATTCAATGTTGGGATGGTCATTTTGGCAACCCCATTGAAAATGCGGATACATTTTTGTGTAGTCGATCTGAGCCAAGAAAAAAATAATGAAAATCATTGAACAATTGATATGACATATATACTTACAAAGGCAATGATCAGTGGCCATCGTTATCCAATTAAATGGTTGAATGGTCTAATTAGCAACGAACATTACTACAGAGAACATTTAAGGTACGCTCATATTTCATATACATTTATGTTCAACATTTTCATAAATTATATTGCCTGTAATAAACTAACATTACATTCATTTTCTTGCAGACAGTGGGGTGCACGGCAAATGAAGCAGAGTGTTAGAATAGCTCCATGTATAGATATGAAGGCTGCATTGAGCAGCCCAGTCATGTTTTTAATTATTTTTCAGCATAATGTGTACATTTTAAAAGTGATGAAATTATCAGATCTATGTTATGTTATGTTTTTTTTTTGGCAAAGTTATGTTGTTACATAATGAAACAAGTTGTGGTGTTAGTAAATATTGTGTTTAATTTTCTTAGAAAGTTTTCTTGCTATACATGTACAGGGACAGGTACAGATAATGAAAACATAAGAAAACAGAGGAGGTGCTGCCCAATTTTTTTTAAAGTAATTAATGTTAAATATAAATAGAGGTATAACGAAGACATATATTTTCTTATTAAATACAATAGAATTTGGTACTGAATTGTTGTTAATAAGCTTTATTTAATTATGTAATCACATTATTAGTTCTCTAACAATGTTAAAGTAATAAAGAATTATAAAAAATAATATAAATTATTACGGCATTATATTAGTACTATTGTATTTTTATTTCAATTTGTTAATCTTTTTAATTGATGGTAATAAATAAATATCATTTATAATAAAATTTCTCTCATTAAATTATTCTAAAGAAAGACTTATAAGTTTAATTAAATAAAGTGTTAGTTGGGGGGTAGTTTTAGTATTCTCAACAACCTTGGGTGAGTTAACCTACAATACCAACCAAAGTACACAAAAGAATATGTAGGTTAACTCTATTTAACCAAGTGAGTTAACTCATTTGCTACCAAAGTAAAAGGTAGGTTAACCATGTGTAACTTTGTCCCTGAGTTGGAGTTATCCTAACTCTAAACCATATCCAAGAGGCGCTTAAACACAAATCTCAAAACTGCCACCGCAGAGAAACTCTAAGATCACATTGAAGATACATCAGAAAGATCTTCCTACTCTAGTCAAGGGACAAAATCCCCTCATTTCACTCTTCTAGACTCCCAACATTGTCTAGAAACTAACTAAACACAATTTAAAGGACAAAACAAGAGGCAAAACTGCCAGAACACACAAGCAGACCTTGATCCCAGACCAGCAGTGTACTCGTATTATGCATTGGGACAATTATAACTACTTTAACTACTTATAAATCTCAGTAGACCAGATATGATACCACTTGAAGCGATTCCTGGGATTCGTATCAAAAAAAAGGGGCCGGAACCCAGTATCGCCTCCTACGAGTGGGCTCAAGCACTACGAAGGAACTCAAACAGAAGGTAAAACATGTTGTCAGGGTCTTAATAAGCCACTAGCCAAAAATGCAGCTACCACAGAAGCCGCGTTCAAGACGCAGTCCTCAAGCAGGCTGCATTCAAAATTCTGAACATGCCCACCGACAGGGTCGCGTTCAAGACACGGTTACCATCCCCACCACATTAAAAAACCAGAACACACCTTATCGCAATACCACATTCAAAACGCGGCAACTATCTGTGATGTGTTCACACCCAGAACGCCGGTTTCGCAAGAACACTCCGTATTTTGCCCTTTCGGCCCAGAACTCGCCTGATTGGGCGTCAAAACATTGATATTCTATTTACTCAGCACTCCCCCTCAAGCTGAGTATAGATATTCTTCATGCTGATATTCTATTTACTCAGAACTCCCACTGTTAAGTCAGGGCTATTTAAGTCTTTTCTTAGTCTTTAACTTTATTTTACCCTGTAACATGTGGTGCGCGCTGATTGGGGTCAGTTATATAGGCAGTTTAGTCATTGTAATACTGGGTAGTTATCCCAGTTAAATTACAAATAGAAGTTATGAGTGGACTGGGCTAGTTGAACCTGAACCACAAGGTTATTCCATGTGCAGGCTTCTTCCTATCTTCTTCTTCCTCGTGTTTTCAAAAACAAATTGTTTAATGAGACTGGTGGAAGAAAAGAAATGAAAACACAACAGACAAAACAATAATAAAAGTTCATTCACAAAACTACAAAACATGCTAGCCAAAAGGAAAGAATTACTTACAGTTGCATTTTGTTGTGCAGTCAATCGACCAGACAAGACAAGCTTAGGAACAGCCAGAGCCTAAAAAACATTAACACGTATGATACCAAATGAATATATTCCTAGAGATTAATTTGGACAACATAGAGAAGGAAGCACCTCTGTCAGAAGTGTGTAAATGGTAGCTAAGGTAAATGCCCCCCGGCCAAAAGGAAGAGTAGAAGTCCTCTGAGCAAAATTCCATAGTTGATGCTGAGAGAAAAAAATGTACACAACATTATTGCAGGAAGTTAACAAATCAAGAAAAGTCAATAAAGAACAATGAACGAGATATGTCTATGCTCACACAAAATTAGACAAATTCATACAGAAAGAGAAATTCAAGATTCAAATAGGATGCCGGAATAATTAATGAATCGTGAACGATTTTCTCATAACCTCTATAGTGGATCCTAGAGGTTGAAAATTGATGGGAAAACACAGTTTCCTAGGAAATTCATGTCCTTTCATGAGTCAATACCTTCTGTAGGAAGGTAACCAATAGCCACTATTTGTTAAAAGAAACAGAAGTAAACAATGTCAGAAAGAAAGAAAGAAGAAAACTCTACCAGGCTACCAGCTTATAGTTTAACTGACAAAAATACATCCTTCCATCCTCTCAGCTCTCTTATTCACTCTGCATCTCTCTTCATTTGTTCACTGACCTCACGTAAGTCCCAGCTCTACAAATATGGTTATTCTTTATAATTATATCCAGAAAAAAATATCGAGATGATGTGTGTCCTGATGATGAATTGCATGATGATTGACACACCCCGAGCACCTAACTTAGCTAATTGGTGCTATGGTCCTTCCAAGTAGTAATATTATCATGAACAGATAGATTGCTACAAGCATGTGTCATGTTTGGATCACATGGATGAGTGGCACTTGCAATGTTCCCTATTTTCTCTTTGTACATTCTGGAATTGATTGGAGATCTATTTAAGCAACTTCCAGAACTTGGGGATACACTGTAATTGTAATTACTAATCATTTTAATTTATGTAAAAGGTACAGATCTAATCATTGCTTTGAGTCTTAAATTCCTAATTAAGATTAATCAAGTCCAACCCTGCCCAATACAGTTAAAAAAGAGTTCATGACAGTCTAATTATGATGTGGTGTCACCTTGAGATTGGTTGATGATGATTGGCAGCATTGGCCGCCACGTTCTTGCTCACAACCTGGCAGAATAAATCCCATGTGATGAAGTGGGAACACCTCATTGGTGGAACCCACATGGAACCGAAGTCTGTCTTGTCATTAGTAAAACAAAGGCAATAAGGTAATGTCGTCATGGTTGGAAGTATCGGCCAAAACCGATACATTTCGGCCGAAATGTATTGGTTTCGGACCCAGCCGATAGCGAAACCATGGTCTGAAACCGGATTAACTCCCCTCTTAAAGGGAGTTCAAGTCCGCCGAAATGTATTGGTTTCGGACCCAGCCGATAGCGAAACCATGGTCTGAAACTGGACTAACTCCCCTCTTAAAGGGAGTTCAAGTCCGCCTGATACACCTGAAACTGAAACCAATTCATTTCGGTTTCGGACCAGGCCGAAATCGAAACCAACATTGCCATCCTTGAATGTCGCCAATTAGGATTTGCTTGGCAGGGGATGCTCTTTAATGGTTTTCCCCAATACCAAGCAGTCCCCAAAAGCCACCAAAATCACTTATTTGCATATATTCTTAGACACCTAGAATTGCTTTCTCCTCCTCCTTTGACAATATGAGGAGTCAATGGCTTCTATTTACCAAGCCAACAGCCAAAGCTTACAGAATATTGTGTGACATTATTTCAGTCTTTTCTTAATTCAATTTACACACTATAAAGATCTAACTCAGGCATCCCCAATTCTATAAATAGGGTCTCCATGCAAACTATGCATCCCTAAGCCACATCAAAGGATGGCAAAGGACTGTTCCCCAGTGTGAAGTGTGAACTGCTTTCTATAATCATTCCTTCAGGGTCATTGGACCACTTGGGAGGCACAGACAGAGACCTCAGACCAGTGTTTTGTGCCTTCCACCCAAATGAAAAAAAAAAAATGTTTGGACCAAGTCTCAAGGGTAAAAACATACAGAATCTCTTAATAACATTTACAGGAATATTACCAGAACCTTAGCACCCACAGTGCAACAGTGTTCCATATTGAAGCTGAAGCATTTAGCCTTTCATCTCAACAACGAAACAAAGCATTCTATGTAACTTAAGCACGGGATCTTTATGTTAAATTTCAAGCCCTAAGACTACCCTCACCATAATATCGTATGAAGGTCGAAATCATCATTTCCAAAGCATCACACATCAAAACACCACACATAATGAAAGTCAGTGCATAAAAGAAAGCAGAAAGGCAGAGAGAAGGGAAGAATGGAGGTGGATTCTGTGTGTGTGATTGTTCATTAAGAGGAGCATTGGGAGGGAGGAAGAAGAAAAGAATCACCTGTTGAAGGTCCTGATCAGAGGCACTAGGATTAACAGGTGTGTGGATAGCCACAGGCCTTGATGAACATAAGAGGCGCCGAACCTAAATAAAAACCAAACTGTTACATGAATGACAACTAAACAAATCAACAATACCCTAAGAAATGTACACTTCAAAATCTCTTAGAAGAAGGAAACATATGCATAAAATTTATGGAAAATGAAAACAGACTCTCTGATAGAGAAGGAACCATATGCCGTCAATAAAATGCACTTATCAATTGCACAAATAGGAAGTATCAAGTACAGAAACACACAGCATAGGTATAACGCATGTTCTACAGAATTCAATGTTTCCAATGTAGCTGCAAGAACAGTGATTCTGGATCTGAGGATGATGCCCACTATTGAACAAAGATGCTCACCCCGAGGTTTTTCATAGTTCATAGTCAACTTTGTGCCTTTTCTGACTGCCTATCTGTCAAGATAACTCTTTTTGTATTCCACAAATTTCAGGTAAGGGGATAACACTTTTTGTATTCCACAAATTTCAGGTAAGAGAAGTCGATTCATCTTCTAGTTCCTTAACAAGAGGAAGATGAAATGGTTTCTCAGTAAATATTCAGAGATGATATGTGGTGCAGAAACTCATGCACACACTTGGTTTGACCCAGCACACGCTTACCGACGTCGTCGAGCTTCAGAGCCGATGTCTCTTTGGTTGGGCGACACTCTAAAAAACTTTTGAGACCCCAACATATTTTTTGGAGGGGCGAGATATTTTTTTGGTGTAGCCCATTTACGGCCCATGTGCTGTTTCTTATTTCTCTATTTTTTCTATTTTATGCTTATTTTAAGAAAAGGGCATTTTGGTAAATTTCGTAAACCTTGTTTCCTATTTACATGGCTTGTACCTCCGTAAGGGGATGGAGAAAATTTTAAAAGAATAGAAAGTGAAACTTGCGCCCCAAGATTTGCCTCCTCTCTCCCCTTCCCGCCTCCTTTCTTCTTCCTCCTTCCCCTCCTCTACTGTTCCCCATCACCTGGTATCAGAGCAGCCTTCAATCCCCCTTCTATCTTCTCCCCTCCCCCCCTTCTAGTGCATCATCTCTTCCTCTCCCATTCGTCTCTGTCTCCCTCTCTTCAAGAGAAGGCCACTTCTCCTCCTTCGCAGAAAATCCCCCCCATTGCTGAAACCCCCCCTCCCCTCCCGCAGAGCCCCTCCCCTGCGCACAGAACCCCCCCCCCAATCGCCGGAACCCCTCTCCACTCCCGCAGAGCCCCTCCCCTGCGCACAGAACCCCCCCCCCCATCGCCGGAACCCCCCCTCCCCCCCTTGCGCAGAGCCCCCTCCCCCCCTCTCGCTCTCCTCTGGCTTCGACAAAAGAAGAAGAAAGAGAGAGGAGAGGAGCCGTCGTAGCCGTAGCCACTCACTCTCTCTGGCTCCCCTGCCTGGGGGGTGAGAGGTGAGAGGAGGAAGAAGGAGACTTGTCTACTTTAAAGCAAGGTTCTCCGATTTGCCCCGAATCAGTTTTTTTCTGATTCGCTCCGATTCGTATGGGAATCGGTCTGATTCGCATGAGAATCGATCCGATTCGCATGGGAATCGGGCAAATCAGGAATCCCGTGATATGCTTTGATTCGCCCGAATCGGACTGATTCGATCCGATCCACCAAACCATGCTTTAAAGTGGACCGGGTCAACTCTATTTGACCCCATCGACTAGCTACAGTGCACAGGCGGTGCACCAGAAGCCCTTGTCGCGCTGCCAGCACTGGGACCTCGTCCGTGCTCTAATTCATGTGTCGTTCGCTTCGTCGCGATCGTCTCGACGGACCCTAATCACCTAGGCCCCCACGATCACGGTCGGTGCCCGGATGAACCTGCACAAAACCAGAGTCGACGACGACGCAGCCCCCCTTACCTTTACACACCGGTGTTCCCGCACGAGTTTGGCCAGGCTCGACGCCCTCGGACCCCACCATGTCGGTGCCCGAGACAGCCTACTGTCTCACCCCAGCGTGGACATAGCTAGGAGCCAGTGGCCGCTAGGTTTGCAACCTTGACGTTGACGCCAACAAACGCCAGAGGACGCCCTCCCACTTCGCCACCCCACATCTCCAGTGCAGATCCCCATTCTTCGGTGGTCAATGAGTGCTATCGACTATGTCTCATTCTTGTTTTCTAGTATATGGTTAAATTTGCTCCCGTGCTTGTGACTTGTGAGAGTTTAGGACCACCTAGCCCGTTGTTGAATTATTGACAATCACTATTGCTGAGAGTTGTGAGATCCTTATCGTGGCCCTAACTTGAGATATTTGAATGTTATATTACTGCCTTAGACTAGTGGTACTTCTCACTACAATGGACCTATTTCACTTCATCACTGCTAGGGGTGACTCTTTAGAGTTGTGTTTCTTATTATTTTAATGTATTCTCTTTCATGAGATTATCGTGGATGCCTAAATCACGTTGTAGTAGTTGCTCATTCGCTGATTTTGATCATGTGCATATATGTTAAGAGTCGTTGTGTCAGTCCCATCTTGCATCAGTTTGCACACACTATCACTTATTAGTGGGCCACTGCATTTAGTTTGTGTCATGTCATAGCTTGGAGTCTTGTTTGCATGCCCACTAGTAGCGGTGCTAAGTACCACATCTTGGCACCAATGTCGGAGTCCCGGACACGCGATGCCTGGGGTGATGGAGAGGCTCAACCAGCTCTTGCTCCGTATGCATCAGATGGAGCGTTGGGTTGAGGAGAGGTTCACCGAGTCGGACCGTACAGTCCAGGGGATGGCTAACCGTCTAGCTGTTTTGGAGAGGCCACCCACCCCACCCCCTACCCCTATTCAACCCCCTGCCCCTGGGGACCATCCTACGGAGGACCACATTGTTAATCGGCAAGATGACGGTCTTGAGCATGATTCCTTTGGTAAGGTTGAGGGTGTTTATAGGCCTGTCATTTGCACACATGGTAGATTTCATAGGCAATTAGACCATGAGTGGGATGGGGGTCGACGCCATCGCCGCTACCCATTAGGTCGGGGTGAGCGAGTTGATCGCGACGGCCGAGCTGATTGGGAGGTGGATAAGGGTAGGGCCCGACACCCGAGGGGTCGAGGTGATCCCACGTTAGGTCAGAGGAGATTTAGGTGTCGGGAGGACCGCAAGGACTTTGATGAATGGAGGCCCCATTATTTTCAGGAGGATCAAGATGACCGACGGATTGTTCATGCTGACGCTCCCACCTTCGACGGGTCATTGGATCCGAGAGTTTATCTCGACTGGGAAGCTAACATGAATCGCTATTTCGATTGGATGGGGATGTCTGATGCCCAGCGCGCACGCTTTGCTCTGATGAAGTTGATAGGTCAAGCTCAGACTTATTGACTGAATGTTGAGGCTCTTCTTGAGCAACGTAGGCTAGAGCTTATTGAGTCGTGGGAAGACAAGAAAGTCAAGCTTCGTGAGAAATATCTTCCACCGACTTACCGAGATCGCCTCATTAATCGCTGGCAGAATCTCAAGCAAGGAAATCAATATGTTTCTAAGTACATCACTGAGTTTGATGAATACCTGTTGAGGTGTGGGGCCCGTGAGGAGAGCGTGCTGACTCTATCTCGATTTAGGAAGGGTCTCCGCCCAGTGTACCAACAGGAGTTGTTCTGCCAGCATGTGACGACCATTAAGCATGCCTATCAGGTCGTGCGTGAGATGGAGTAATTTGAGCCGAGGTCTGAGTCACCCCCACAGACTAGACCAGCCTACCAGTGACCTATGGATCAGCGTGTCGCTCCTGGACCACCCCTAAGGGGTACCACTCTGCGACCTGTGGGCCTTCCGCGATAGGACCCGTCTATTAGGCCTCGACCGCCGCCTCAGAGGGACCCCGTCCCCGCTTTGTCTGCACCCCATGACTGTTCGTTGTTGGGTGCTCCCCCTGTTAGGTGGAAGGATAGAGAGAAGGCCCCAACCGTGGGTGAACCCTCTCATGGTAGTGGGTCCCAAGATCGCTGTTTCAAAGGTCAGGGGGTCGATCACTTTGCTTTCCAGTGTCCCTCTAGGGCCCTGACTATAGAGGGCGCTCATCCTGAGGAGACTACCCCTGTGGTGCAACATGTAAGCTATGAGGCTGGGGATGATATGGCCGCTGAGTTTCAAGCTGAGGGAGAGCGAACTAGCCACAGTCAGGCCGAGCATCTCCCGACAGACCATGAGGAAGATCCCCTTGATGAGAGTAGGCTTGGGGTTGTCCCAGGGGCGGACCTATGAAGAAGCCAGTAGGGTCACGTGACCCCACTGGATCTCCCCCTTAATCTAAATTTACCTTTAAATTTAGGTCTAAAAAATTTTTTTCCTATAGTGGTGACCCCACTGGATTTAAGGGTTGACTAGTTGGGCACCCACTAAATTTGAGGTCTTTTTTTTTAATGAGTCAAATAGCTAAAAAAAAATTGGATAACCCCACTGAACAAAGTTTTTGTATCCACCACTGGGTTGTCCGATGCATCTTAGCTCAGCCTACCGAGTGTGATGATTGGTGCCGCACTTCTATTTTTCACACCTATATCCGTCTGAATGGAAAGGTGTGCAAGGTGATCATTGATAGTGGAAGTTGTATTAATGTCATTTCTTCCCAAGTTGTTTTGCATCTTGGGTTGACTGTGGTCGACCACCCCCGCCCTTGTCATGTCTCTTGGGTAGATTCCACTTCCATTCTGATCCAGACGATGTGTCACATCCCAATCTCTTTTCTCTCATACTCTCAAAAGGTTTGGTGCGATGTCTTACCTATGGAGATCAGAAGCATCATTTTAGGGAGGATGTGGATACATGATATGGATGCGATCCTCTATGGCCGGTCCTATATGTAAGTTTCTCTGCGGCGATGCCCTCATTACCTTGGAGCCTTTCCGACCTGCAACATTGACCCCTCAGAGAGCAGCCCGATCTAGTGCCGCCACCCCTCATGTGTCCACCTTTGAGCCTTCTTCCTCTACTGCCCTTGTCCCTTCTCGACTCCTTCCACTAGTCTCCCTCCTGCCTGTGGCCTAAGACCTGGGAGCACTTCTGCTGTCTCTAGTTCCACTCGGTCAAGATGTAGACCCCCTTCGGTGAGTCTTACACCAACGGGGTGCGCGAGCACCACCACTGTCTCTATTCTTGGTGCATCACCTCCTGTGACGCTGCAGATGGTTAGTGTTCATGATGTTGGTCAGGAGCTTAAGGAGTTTGAATGTCTCTATGTTTTGATGGTCAGGCCTGTTGAGGGCGATGCTTCGAGTGACACCCCCCCTAAGATAGCCTCCCTCTTGGAAGAGTTCCTAGATGTCTTTCCTGTCGATCTCCCAGACAGATTACCGCCGATGCACGACATCCAACACGCCATTGATTTGGTTTCGGGATCCACTTTGCCCAACCTGCCCCACTTCCGCATAAGTCCAGCCGAGTTTGAGGAGCTACAGAGGCATGATGAGGAGCTCCTGAGGAGGGGTTTTATCCAGGAGAGTTTGAGCCTTTGTGTCGTCCCCGCATTATTAGCTCCAAAGAAAGACGGTACTTAGAGGATGTGCGACAACAGCAGGGTCATCAATCGTATCACGGTGAAATACCGTTTTCCCATTCCCCGCTTGCCGCTTGGACGACATGTTGGATATGATGGCGGGAGCTATTGTATTTTCGAATATAGATCTGAAGAGTGGCTACCAACAAGTTCAGATTCGACCTGGGGATGAATGGAAGACGACTTTCAAGACTAAAGATGAACTTTATGAGTGGTTGGTCATACCCTTTGGGCTATCCAACGCCCCTAGCACATTCATGTGACTCATGACCCAAGCATTGAGACCCTTTATGGGAATATTTTAGGTCGTGTACTTCGATGACATCCTCATTTTTAGTCGTTCCAGGGGTGACCACTTTAACCACCTTCGTTAGGTGTCTCTTGTCTTGCGTCGTGAGAGTTTGTACGGTAACCTCAAGAAGTGTGCTTTCATGACTGATCGAGTTATCTTCTTAGGCTTCATTGTGTCTAGTGAGAGTGTCTCTGCTGATCTGGAGAAGGTCAGAGCGATCACCGACTGGCCTGAGCCCCAATCCATCCACGATGTGCGCAGTTTCCATGGGCTGGCCACTTTCTATCGCCGATTTATTGGGGGAATTAGCACCATCATGGCCCAGATCACTGATTGCATTTGGAAGGAGGCCTTTGTCTGGACAAAGGTTGATGCCTCAGCCTTCCGTGACATCAAGGCATGCATGACCTAAGCACCAGTCCTTCAATTGCCTGATTTCTTGAGGGTGTTTGAAGTCTCCTGTGACGACTCTAGTGTCGATATAGGTGGGGTCTTGAGTCAAGAGGGCCACCCTATTACGTACTTCAGTGAGAAATTGAATGATGCCAAGCTGAAGTACTCTACCTACGATAGAGAGTTCTATGTGGTGGTACAAGCTTTGAGGTATTGAAAACATTATTTGCTACCGCAAGAATTTGTCTTATATTCGGACCACGAGGCCCTTAAGTTTCTCCATGCCCAGAAGAAACTAAATCCCAGGCATAGTCGTTGGGTTGAGTTTCTTCAAGCCTACACATTCGTCCTTAAACGTAAGGCGGGCGTGGAGAATCGCGTGGCAGATACGCTGAGTCGTCGTACCTTTCTCCTATCCCTTGTCAATGTCGAGGTCACTGGTTTTGAGAGACTTCGAGAGGAGTATCCAAACTGTCCTGATTTTGTCCGATCCACGTTGCTCTTCAGTCTGGCCCCTCTAGAGAGTACCTTGATTACATTCTTCGGGAGGGTTATCTCTTTCGTGGCGATCGGTTGTATGTCCCGCAGACCTCTGTCCACGACTTCTTGATTTGGGAGTTCCATGCTAGGGGTCTTGCTGGCCACTTTGGCTGAAACTAGACCATTAAATTAGTCGAGCACTGCTTCTTTTGGCCCAGTGTTAAGTACGATGTGGCTCGCATTGTGGCTCACTGTCGCACGTGCACTTTGGCCAAGGAAGGGAAGCAAAAAACGGATTTGTACACTCCTCTCCCCGTGCCTGATCGTCTGTGGCAGGATGTTAGCATGGATTTTGTTTTAGGGTTACCACGGTCCGTCCGCCGGCACGGTTCCATCCTAGTAGTTTTTGATAGATTCTCCAAAATTGCTCATTTTATTCCCTGCTCGAAGAGTTCTTATGCGTCTCGTGTAGCTCATTTATTCCTTGAGGGCATTGTGCATTTGTACGGGCAGCCGAAGACCATTGTCTTCGACATAGATGTGCGATTTGTCAGCTATTTTTCGAAAACTTTGTGGCATCTCATGGGCACAAAACTCAAGTTCTCCACAGCTTATCACCCCCAGACCGACGGACAGACAGAGGTAGTTAATAAGAGTCTGGGTGATTTATTACATTGTCTAGTTGGGGAGCATGAGCGCGGTTGGGACCAAGTCCTACCTCATGCTGAGTTTGCGTATAACAATTCGGTCAATAGGTCCACTGGGATGAGTCCTTTCGAAATAGTCATTGGTTACATACCTAGGGGACCAGTAGACCTTGTTCCTTTGCCTATTTCTGCACGTGTGTCAGAGTCTGCACAGTCTTTGGCCGAGCATATTAGAGATCTACATGATAGCATTCGTCGTCATATTGAAATCAGCAAGGAGCACTACAAGAAAGCGACAGATGCACATAGGCGGCCGGAGGAGTATCATAAAGGTGACTACGTTATGATCAGGGTCAGACCTGAACAGCTTCCATCGGGAGTCGTGAAGAAACTGCAAGCTCGAGGGGCTGGACCTTTTAAAGTGCTAAAACGAATAGGGTCGAACGCGTATGTTGTTGACTTACCACCAGACTATGGCTTCAATTCCACATTTAATGTCTCAGATTTGGTGGCCTATCAGGACCCAGCAGTGATACCCAGTGAGCCTTTCAGGCCTTCCCCCCCCCCCTTCTTGTGAGTGATTCCACACCTAGAGTGTCCACTTTCGGCCCCAAGTACAGCACAGCACGAGCACATTGACTATATACTAGATGAGCAAGTTGTTACATCTAGGGACGAAGCCTTCCAACGCTACCTGATCTGTTAGAGAGGGCGGCCACCGACCGAGGATACTTGGGTCACCCGAGAGGAGTTGCAGCGCCTTGACCTAGATCTGTTAGAGAGATATCAGAGTGGCCAGGACCTTCACTCGATAGGGTTGAGTTCCTCCCAGCCAGGGAGATTGATGTGGACACCCGTGCACACACTCGGTTTAACCCAGCACACGTTTACCGATGTTGTCCAGCTTCGGAGCCGACGACTCTGTGGTTGGGCGACGCTCTACAAGACTTTTGAGACCCTCAGCATATTTTTTTGGAGGGGCGAGAATTTTTGGTGTAGCCCATTTAAAGCCCATGTGTTGTTTCCTTATTTTTCTGTATTTTTGTGCTATTTGTATACTTATTTTAGAAAAAGGGCATTTTGGTAAATTTTGCGAACCATGTTTCCTATTTATATGGCTTGTACCTCCGTAAGGGGATGGAGAAAATTTTAAAAGAATAGAAAGCAAAACTTGCGCCCCAAGATTTGCCTCTCTCCCCTTCCTGCCTCCATTCTTCTTCCTCCTTCCCCTCCTCCTCTACTGTTCCCCACCAATATGTAGGCACCTCTAGGAGGTCTGGAAACAGCATTACTGTGGTGTCGTGTGTAGGTTTACACAAACAATTAAAAGGGCATACCCAGTGCACGAGACTCCCATTATCGCAGGCCGCAGGGTCTGGAGAAGGGACGATATACGCAGCCTTACCCTGATAAATCGAGAGGCTGTTTCCGGAATTGAACCCGTGACCTCCAAGTCACGCAAGGGCAACCTTACCGTTGCTCCTAGGTCCTCCCTTCAGGTTTACACAAGCAATTAGTATGTAGAAAACAAATGAGAAAATGTTTACCAGATGAATAACATGGCGCACACTGGGAATATGTGTAGGATATATGTTACTGTCTACAATTATGTGAGGGATTACAAAGCAAGAAACTTCATAATAAACATAATTTTCAGATATTAATTTGCTGAAAATAAATAGAAACTTAACTATAGCAATTGTGTGGTTTCACTATAAACTTTTCAAGACTCTGGGATATTATATTAAATGTCAGCATTAAATGGAAATCAGAACTTAGAATATAAATTTCCAAACTTCAAGTTCAAGGAAAGTTAATTTGATAGAGGGTTTGTCTACAATCGTCAAAATGCTGCAAAACTAACTGCGTTGAAGCTGATATTTGATGGCCTCTAAATCAGCAGGCTTCATCCTTTCATATTGTTTGCAAAGATTGAGAGGCCTATAAAGAGAACTAATGAACAGTCACTTCCAAGGAGGAGTGACAACCCAGGTAATTGACATCTGGATTCTGGCCAGCCTGACAAGTGACAAATCTGAACTGTGAGGCTGATGACAACTGGATCCAAGTGTGTTCTTCCATGGAATTCCAATTTGGATTGGGGTCGGGGATTGGAACCCCCCCCCCCCCCGATCCGGCCGGAATCAGCCGGATCGGTCATGACCGATCACGATCCAACCAGAATGGCCGATCCCGCCAATTTTGCATTCCATGGTTCTTCATAGGTGGACTTCAAGGAACAATAACATTTATGCGGAGTTCCACAGCTAAAGGCAATACTTCAGATGTATATGTTACACAGTGTTGAGTAGGGTCAAGGTCACAGTAGGCATGGCAGTTTTTAGTATGCTTCTTTCAACCTTCATTCAAACCAGGAACCCAGGGAAGCTCATACTTTTGGCTATGGAGGGTGCAAAAACTGACATCATCTCAGTTCTGCTAGTTCATTTCTGTTCCTGTTCCTTCATTTGTCTATATGCATGAAGGAGAAGGGGAGGAAGCAGGGAAATGTTTTCCTTCAGCAAAACACTTGCACATTGTCTGCCCTTTTTTTATTAGAGTGCAGAAATCAACTTTGTTGAAAACAAAAGACAATGAAAGAAAAAGACTGAAAACAAGTCCCATTTTTTTCAAAGGTGGCTCCTTATAATGCAGATGACGGCAGGAGAAGCACAATATTGCAGCATAGCCATAAAACACTCACAAGGATCACTAAAAAAATAATAAACGATAGTTGAGAGTGGACAGCGCAAGGTGGAAGAGGTATTTACATAAATTGGCTGGAAAGAAAACAAAATCCCTTGTGGTTGACACTAGTGGGAGAATGGAAAGATTTATAGTGCTTAAACTATTAAAAGAGCACATAGCATGATTTTCAGGAATAACTGTATTATAGAAGGTAAGACACAATACATGGAAGGGTTATTTGCAAAAGTACCCACCTTCAAAGTTTATACAGAATAGCCCCTCTTATTTTTCATATTATTTTAATAACCTGCTTACAATAACAAACAGCCAAATATATCCTTGCCTTCACTTGAGATGCTTAGGATGTCCTATGTTCACCTATAAAATTGAGCCTTTGAACAAAATACCTTAATACCCTTAAGAAACGCAGTGTGCCAAAGAAAGAGCAAGACTACAAGAGATCAAGAGAAGGAAATATGGAGAGAGGGGGGAGAGAGAGAGAGAGATTAGGGGTATTTAGACCTAATGGATGCTAACTGATCACTGATGACAACAGGATGGGTGTTTTTAAAGTGTTTTCTTACATATAACTCCTGAAATTCCATCAATATTCGATATAAACGTTCAAATCTTTATATTTGAAAATAACCCCTAAAATCTACTTGGGTTCAAAAATAACCCTAGAGTTAGTTGTCATCCGAAAAAAAAATCGACAAAAGGAATATTCTGTTTGCGAGCTCAGTTAATAAATTTTAAGACCAAATTTTCCTTCAATGCAAACTCACGTTCATGGCCTTCTTGTAGCCACCCCCTGCTGGGACCCAGTGGCACCGTGCCCAGAGACAGCATCACATACACAGGTACCACCCCATCCTACCCCCCTGCTGGCGTTCACTCCAGACGGGTGCCTGGCATGCAACGGTCGGGTTGCAGCAGGTGGCACCCAGAAGGGTAGACTGTGGACAGGTACAGTCTGACCAGCAGCAAGACTGAATCGAGATCAGGGATGCTGAGACCCTAGGTCCAGCAGTTGAGGTTGGATGTGGAGGTCACTCTGGGTTTACCACCACCAATGATCGCCATCTCTAAAGGCAAGCTGAGAGTAGTAGTCACAGTCAGTGTACATTGCAATTTCAGCCACAGCATCACATCCTCGCCCCATTGATACAAACGAGGGTGGGAAGTTACAGCAAACTAAAACGGGTGGCAGGACCCCACAAATGGACACAATGCGCAAGGGGTTGGGGGGTGAGAAAGGAATGTTGATTCAGCATCATCCTGCAGAGGCCAAGAAAGTGGGCTGATAGGTCAAGCATTCCTATGCATTGCAGCCAGCCAATGGGACTGACAGGGAGGGGGAGGGGGTGGGAGAAAGCACAGCCAAGGGGCACTTGGCTCCAAAGGTGGGGTGAATGCGGGGGTCCTGCTTGGGGGGTGAGGGTTCCAGCCTCCAGGGCCAACTGCAACTGGGGCGTGGGGGACTCCAGGAAGAAGGGGTGTTCCCAGTGGGAAAAAGATAGGATGAGAGGTGGTCCATGTTGAAGAGAGGGAGAATGAGGTAAAAATGACTTTTTATCACTAGAGTTAAATTTAGCTCTAGCTAAGTCAAAGTTCTTTGACGGAAATAGAGGACAAGGAGTAATTTTGGAAAGACAATAGATATTAAGGGGTTATTTTCAAGTGTTAGGATGTGAGGGTATTATTTGGAATATCGATAGATTTCAGAAGGTTATATGTAAAAAAAAGGGCAATGCGTTGTTAAACAAATTATGAAAATAAGATGATCAATTGTGCAAAATGCAAATAAACCCATAGAGAGGGTATCTTTGCAAATAAACCTAAACAGAATTGCAATAGTAAGAAATAAGACCAACCTCAAGAAGAGGTTAAACAACAAGTTTACCCACTAATCAATTTTCCTCATTTAGGTAACAAAGCAATTCCATGATGATATCCCTTGGTGTATGTTATTTTGCAGACGATATTGTTTTAATTAATGAGAATATTGATGGTTTAAATGCTAAGTTAGAAAGTTGGAGGCATGCCTTGGAGTCTAAAGGTTTTAAAATCAGTAAAAGCAAGTCAAAGTTTATGCATTGTAATTTTAGTAAGGAGAGCGTTTTGCAAAAAGATATGTTCTAATTGATGGACAAAACATTCTGAAGAGTAGTTGCTTTCGGTACCTAGGATCAATCATCCAATAGAAAGGGGAGATTTTTGACGATATTGCACACAGGATTAAGGCAGACTGGTTAATATGGAGAAGTGCATTAGGAGTCCTCTGTGATTGTTGTACACTCGTGAAACTTAAAGGGAAGTTTTATAGAATGGTTGTGAGGCCCGCCTTGTTATATGGTACCAAATGTTGGCAGTGCGAAAGGAACGCATTAACAAAATGTGCATAGCAGAGATGAGAATGTTGAGATGGATACGTGGTAAGACTAAGAAAGATAAAATTAGGAATGAGCACTTCTGTGAGGACTTGGGGATAGCTCCAATTGATAGGAAAATGAGAGAAAATAGACTTAGGTGGTTTGGACACTTATACTATCACCCAAACTCGGCGCCGGTTAAAAGATGTAACCAATTTTAAGTGGATGGTGGGATGTTATTAGGAAGGACTTGGACTTCTTAGGTTTAAACACGAATATAGAACTTCATAGAAATCTTTGGCGGAAAAGCATTCATGTAGCCAACCCCAAATAATGGGATGACACTCTGATAATGTTGATGATGATGAGGTCAAGACTATCAACTATTATACATATCATGAAAGTAAGGCAAACACATGGGAAATATGGTAGCCAGAGCAAGTAAATTTGAAGGTAGGATAAGTTCTGACTTATCGGAGACCATAGATGTCAAGGTACCCAGACATACACAAGGCAAAGGCATAGTTGCCAAGACGCCAATCTAGGCGGGAAGGTGCCCAGCCAACAACTAGGCACTGGTCCACCTTATCGGGTCCAAAAAAGGCACCTCAAGGTGGGCACCTAGGTGGGCTAGGTGGACACCTTGGCTCGTCTGCGCACCTTAGGGTATGGAAGGCAGAATCGGCCGGCCATGGCCAATCTAGACCGATTCCTCCAATTTTGGCCGATTCTGATCGGGAATCAACCGGATCAGATCAGGATCGGCCCTGGCCGATTCAGAGGTTCGATCTGATCCGACTTTCCATGCCTTATGGTGACCTCTCATTAGATTGGGACCATTGTCACAGTCACAATGAAGAGTCGACGACGATCAAATGTTAAAAATAAAATCCTAATTGTTTAAGAACCATCCAAATTTGTTATGCTAATAATTTTTATAGTAAATATTATGTTCTAATTTTAATTATAATGTCATACTAACATATTTATTACATTAGGATTATTGATTGATTGTATACCTTTAGATACATAAATTCCATACAAGAAGGAGACACCACAATGGGCACTAGAATGCACGCATAAGGGCCGCCTAGGCGGGCGTCTAAGTGTTTGGGTGCCCAATGGCCCCAAGAATGCCTTGCGAAGCCTATGGCCATAGGCCCACCTTACTGGGACCAAAATGGCACCCCAAGGCAGCATCTAGGTGGGAACCTTGGCCCATCTAGTCACCTTGCAGGCCTACCAGCCCACCCATTGTTGCCTTTGGACATCGTTGCCACCACCACTCTTGCCACTACACAACCATGGAAGGCCAACCTAGATCAGGCCCCCGATGGGACTAGTCTGATCCCAATGTGGGCTGGTCTGATCTGGCTGATTCTTAGGAACTAAGCGATCCTGGATCGACCAGCAGAAAAAACCCAAAAAAAACAGAAAATACGGAAAATCAGAAAAAGAAAAAAACAAGAAATTCATAAAATATGCAAACATTGTACGCATTTAGTTAGTATAAAAATTGATCAAACATACCATCTTATAATTTGAGCAAACATGTAAATTGACAAATATAGCTAATTCAACCTGGAAATTCACATCTACATTCATTATAGATTGTATTTAACATCATACAATGCTTAAACATGATATAAAAACATTTTATTAACACAACATGAACTAGATTACCTAATTAGACTAACTACCCAAAACCCCCAATTTGTAAGCCCTAATTAGGCTTAAATTTAGGGATTTTATACAATCTCATGCAATTAATTAGTAATTAACTGCCAACACATCTTAATGGGTGCAATCAGGTGATTGGCATACCCAATTGTACTTTAATTAGACTAATTACCCAAAAACCCCAATTTTTAAACCATAATTGGCCTTAAATTTGGGAATTTTATATAATCACATGCAATTAATAGATAATTAATTGCCAACACATCCTAATGGGTGAAATTAGGTGATTGGCATACCCAATTGCACTTTAATTAGTCTAATTATGCAACACCCCCAATTTATAAACCTTCATTAGGCTTAGCTTTAGGAATTTCTTATAATCACATGTAATTATTGGCCATTTGAATTCAAAATCATGGGGATCTATACTATGGTTTGTCATGGCGGGGCGAATCGGCCCGATTCCCCCGAATCGGAGCGGATCAGGGGCGGGCCGAGTTGTGATCCGCATGGATCCGCCGCCCGGCCGCGAATCGATGGATCTGATGCGATCCGATCCGATTCCCCGATCCGCCACGATGCGATCCCTGATTCGCCCAGAATCGAGGCGAATCGGGTCCGATTCGCATGATTATTATTTATATATATATATTATATATATATATATATATATATATATATATATATGATATTTATGTATGTGTGTCAGGCAGGGTTGTGAGGAGTCGGGATCCTCTTCAGGCAGGGTTGTCAGGATCCTCTTATTTACCTGAATATCATTTAAGTAAATGTTATAATTTGTTGTTTCATTTACTTAAGATATTACATGTAAATAAGGAAGTACCCCCCATTTGAATCTAATAAAAATATCAAAAAAATCATATCTCTTACCAATAAAAAGTCAACTCTCCCACCGAAGAAAAATCGCGATTTCGATGATTTTAGCGAAATGCTAACTTTTTAATCTCTCATAATTGGTCTATCTAAAAAATTGATAATTCAAATAAACCATATGGAACACTAAAAATTCAAAGTCCGGTAAAAAAAGTCAAATGTGCATGTGACTTCTCCAAGGGACCGCTCTCCTACTGACAGTACTCAGTCTGTTTGAGACCTCTTAAGATTTGGTCAAACCTAAACTATCATCATTCAAACTCATGAGAATTGTCACTTTCTAGTTTCTCACAATTAGAAAGTGAAAAATCTCATGAGTTTAGGTGATGATAGTTTAAGTTTGACCAAATCCTAAGATGCCTCGAGCAGACTAAGTGTTGTCAGTAGGAGAGTAGCTCCCTTGGAGAAGTCACATGCACGTTTGACTTTTTTTACCGACTTTGGATTTTTAGTGTTCCATATGGTTATTTGAATTATCAAATTTTTAGATAGACCAAATTATGAGAGATTAAAAAGTTAGCATCTCGCTAAAATCATCGAAATCGCGATTTTCTTCTTCAGTGGGAGAGTTGACTTTTTATTGGTAAGAGAAATGATTTTTTTGATATTTTTATTTGATTCAAATGGGGGGTACTTCCTTATTTACATGTAATATCTTAAGTAATGAAACAATAAATTATAACATTTACTTAAATGATATTCAGGTAATAAGAGGATCCTGACTCCTCACAACCCTGCCTGACACATACATAAATATCATATATATATATATATATATAATAATATGCGCAATCGGACCCGATTCGCCTCGATTCTGGGCGAATCGGATCGCATCAGGGTGGATCCGATTCGCCCCGAATCGGCGATACGTCAAACCATGATCTATACAAACAAGTGCCCTTCTATCAATTTTTTTATTTTTTTAAATTTTTTTAAAAATTAAATATATACTAAATGCAGAGATCCAGATCGGCCCTTTTGGAGTAGAACTGGATCGCCTTTCCGAATCAGGCAATTCTGCAATCCATGTATACAACTCTTCCTCTCTCAAGTTGTCTTGTATTACACCTAGCTCTATGAAACCAACCTATGCCCCTCACTTTTCACCCAAATTAAAATTTCCTTTCTGGGGGATCCACTCCCCTAACCCGCAAGAGGTGCTGCCCCCTTAAACCCAGACCTGACCACACATGCCAATTTGCAGTTCCGCATACGCAAGCACAGGCATATTAAAGTCCAAGCTTTACACTCCAACAAAGGTCACAAGGGTATTCGATCCCACAATTAAAAATTGTTGTAATATCATGGTTCAATATTATATTTGATTTTATGAAGTTGACTCATTTTAATTACTATTTTGCAGGTTTTAGTATTGAATTCTGCATCTATTATATATTTTATCATTATGTATGTAGAGATATATATATATAGAGAGAGAGAGAGATAGATGCTATGTTACAGCAGGACCCCTTGGTGCGGCCCCGCCATAACAGTGTGAAAACGTCGGATTTTCCACATCCACACCCCTCCATGCATTCGCCGCATGAGATGAGCAGGGGGTGCCATTTTTTTTTTATCTGCGCCTTTGGATTTTGGATCTCGATCCAAAGGCGCAGGGACACAGTACAGCGGTGCCCCACACTGTACTGTAGCCTCTCTCTCTCTCTCTCTCTCTCTCTCTCTCTCTCTCTCTATATATATATATATATATATATATATATTATATATATTGTTGTGGTTTAGTTCCATATTGGAAATCTATAGGAGTTTCACCTCTATAAATGTAGATGATTCCCTCAACTCAGTGCCTAGGTTTTCAGTTAGAATTCGTGCCTTTAACATGGTATTAGAATGGATTTCTCCATTGGATCATCTCTCCGTATGTGGACACTTGTCCCTATCCGTGTTGCGCCCCAAACCAGTTGGTTCCAAGGATGGCAGTGTCGACTTTAGTTTTGGTTTTAGCCGGGTCCGAAACCGAAAAGGATCAAGGATCAATCTCAGTTCGGGCATATCGGGCAGACTTGAAACCGACACATTTCGGCCGAGAACATATCGGTTTCAACCAGTACTGCCAACCATGGTTGGTGACTTGGTTCAGTGCGAGGGGGGCGATGTGGTTGAGTTGCATATTGAAAATCCATGGGAGTTTCAGCTCTATATATGTAGAGGATTCCCTCAACTCAATGCCTAGGTTTTAGGTTAGAGTTTGGGCCTTTAACATATCTATATACCTTCCATGGATTTAAAGAGGCGCCAAGGTGTCGTCTAGGCAATGCCTAAGCTCTTACCAACCCCAAGAGTGCCTTGGATCACCATGGTTCCTTGACAACTATGTCAAGGACTGCTGGAAACACGAAACTCAAATGAAAAGATTGCATAAACCCCGTTGAATGTTTATCCTCCTCCTATGTAGAAATATACATCAGGATGAAAATGATTCCACATTCGACTGGTGAGACACATCCAGAATTCACCCAATAGTTCTATGTTCTTGGCATGGGCTTCACATAGGAAATATATCATTCATCAAGGTATGAAGTTTTTCCAGACCAACCCAAAAGATATGACTAGGCATTCTTACTCAAATGTTCAAAGGTAAATGTGAACATACATCAAGGAAAAACATCTATATAGATGTCACCTAGAAACTTATCATGTAGACTGCAAACTATAAAACTTAAAATATGCCAGCTTGCATTTCTTATATCAGCAGCTAATAAGAGATTTTTATGTAACCAGTTATCTAGCCAGCTAAAATACAACTCCAGAGAGTGTGAAGAGTACCTCATTTAATCTGAGATCACGACCATACCGCAATTTTGTGCTAGAATTAAACATGTGCCCCATCCCATCTTCTGCAGAACTGTCAAGGTTCCCTGTATCCTCAACCTTGGTACTGTCAAATTGCAAGGTCTCAGATACTGAGGAAGGAATAGCCACTGGATGCAAAGGAAGCATGTATGGTGTGCAAATGGATATCAAATCTAAATTGATTTGAGATTCTTGGTCTTTATGTTTTCTTGTGAGGCCCAGACGCCCCATTGCCAAATCTTCCCGACCAATGAGCCCATAAGCAGCAGCAGGCCAGTCAGTTGGAGGAGATTCTCTGCATTTGTCCAATGCCTATAAACATCACAAAAACAGAGCACAAAAACAGAGCACACATCAGGCTCTATCAAGATCTAAATCAAGGTGAACGATAGCTGTAAAAACTACATAACCTCTTACTTGACTCGTATTATACAACAGATTTATATTCTATCTAACGTTTCCTTGCTTTCTCAAGGTAAAACATAAACTTACATGTCTCAAGGGAAGAGAGACACCTGCTGGTAACAAATCTAATTGCTGGAGGCTGAATTTCTCGGCAACCATTGCCAAGACTGTAAACTCTTCCACAGTGCTCGCTGATCCCTTTCCAATGTCACAGTGTACTCCAGAAGAAAGCCTCCTCCCGTTCCTTTCTGCTCCTAGAAGTAGACTGTAGAAAGCTACTATTTTGCGGGCCCAGCTAACTGCTGAACCTTTGTCCTTGCAAACCAAATGAGGAAGATCATTGGCATGCTCAAACTTACAGCCAAACAGCAACGATCTTTCAAACCATCTGAAGAGAGATGGCGGGCTTCTGGGAGTGGAATGAATAGCAGCAGTATCAACTGACACACGGGGAAAATCACGAGTATAATAGTCCACATAGCCCACTTCACCCAGCAAAGCAGCAATATAACATAAAAGATCAACAAGAAGCGCCAGGTCACTGTAAGAACACACAATTTAGTCACACACTGTAAAATACAGGGGAATATATATGCATAAACAAAAAACACTTTTTTAGAAAATAGGGCCCAAGAAAAAAACAAGAATAAAATGTCTAGTGCATCAAGGAATGAATAAAAGATTCCTTACATGTAAAACAAGAAGAACCAAAGATCTGGGAACATTCAGAACTAAGAACTAAACATGGAATGCAGAATTGGCTGATCCAGATTGGGATCAGCCGATTCTATATCTGATCGGCCTTGGATCGGTGAAATTCAGGTCGAATCAGTTGGAATCGACCAGAAACAGTCTAGATCACCCAATTAAATTATATAAATATATATATAGACACATTAACCATATACGTGTATATATTATTATTATATTTACATTAAAGTATGTACAGTCATTTGCATTCATTGTCGTATATCAACATCATCATTAGAGCTTTATCCCATTAGTTGGGGTTGACTACATGAATCATGTTCCGCCAAAGATTTCAATCGAATGCTATATTCATACTTGATGCGGGACGGATCTACGGGTGACGGAAACAACCCGACCTAACAGAGAGATTAGTGACGAACATGACTAGATGACGTGAGTGCACACAAACGTACGAAGTAGAGTGATGGTGACACGTCCTAAACAAAAGCTACGTCCGAGGTCCGTCCCTTCGCAGCGGGAACGAAGGACAATGGGTAGTTGTGGAACTATCGCCATCTAGGGTGTAGGCTACCAACAAGCTCGCCTAAGCCGTCAAAATCTGAGTCCTCGCACTCACACTGCCCGGTAGTGACGAATGTCACGGGCTAGATGTCTTACCTCACACCGGCGGCAAATATAACCATTTACAAAAAGAGCAAACAGGGGAGAGGGGTGAGCACGTACCACCACGCGGCTGCGTGGGAGAAGAACGCCTGGCGATCGAGTCCTATGGGGCAGAAAAAAAAGGGGGGTACAACAGAATGGCCCACCCTTCGCAGAGGGGTAAGGGGCACTAAGGGAACTCGGGGAGGCACTCAGCCGGGTGGCGGGCCTGCACGTGCACGACGTGGTAGTCACAATCGGCTAACTGTGGCGGCATCCGTCGTCGTCTGTCGACACCAACGTCATCGCTGCGAACTCAGTGACTACAGACTCCAAGGGGCGACGGCGCTAAGGCGAGACAACTGGTCGACGCGGTGGCTGGCAAGGTGGCGTCTGTGGGCGGCTGTTGACACGGGGAAAATATCATTTCACATATCATTCATTTGATTTTGAATTGCTCATTTCGTTTTATCTGGTTCATGTATTCATTTCATTTGGGTATTCATTTATTTCACGTGCTTTGATTCGTGTATCATGATTTGCAGGGCGTGCCAGTCTGTCTAACAGACAGAAGAAAAAGTCCGCACAATGCGGAGAGAGTATTTTTGGGTGTCCTTGGAACGGACGGGTATGATGTCCGTGGAACGGACGAGTGGATTGTCCATGAAATGGACGGGGATGCCCGTGTGACGGGCGACTAGGGTGCGCCGTTTTTTATCTGAACTCCTTGAGTCCCGTATCCATACTCATCAGGTGATTGGAGTAGCATGTGCTGGACCTCTGTCTCCATCGACCGGAGTCGATGTTACATTTACATCGAGTTAAGACTCCTGGTGTTATTTAACATCAGTTTTAACCCGAATACCATTCATAGCAAAGGATGAGAAAAATATGCACGCTTTTAGAAAATCCTGATCATAACATGTTTTTCCTTTCTTTTGATTAGTTTGAAATGTTTTTACTTTGGGTATTTCATTTTTGAAATGACTGCCTTTTTGGAGTCCAAAGTGTGATTTTGAGAGGGAAACGGTTGCATACCCGTGGACCTATTTGAGGTTTTTTTTTCTTCTATTTGCAAAAGGTTAATTAGAATCTTTATTTGGGAAAACATGAGGATTGTTATTGTGAACGAGTATATACCCGTGCATTTTGATTCTGAACTTGGGGGTATTATGACCCGGAGTAGC